>LR738714.1:857586754-857603240 GCA_902687465.1 Secale cereale | reverse complement strand
CCCCCACCCCCCGTTGTCGGTAGGGCAATGCTCCATGTGGTGGATGTGGCGGCGGGTGCCATCACGCTCGTTCTGGCCCAACGCGCCCCCTCCACTTCATCCCCTATGCAAGGTATGCCGCTGGTGTGCATCTACAGCCCGAGTGGCCAGTAGCCGAGATCCGGTGTTCCAGCGCATGGATCCCATGGTTACTCGCGCCTCTAATGGCCTCCTGCTTGATTCTGTGCACTCCGCTATGGTTGCACCTCGATGTATTTAACCTTTAGATGCGGCCGACCATGTATACACCCTAGATATCCCGGGTATCTATATAAACGGAGGTGTCAAGGGTATAGAAACCTGATTCATTCACATGCAATCTTGAGGTAGATCCCCTATACTATGTACCCCATCCACAATCAAAGCAGGAAGTAAGGAACCTCTTCGAAAGGGCATGACCCTAAGTAAACTTCGTGTGCCTTGTGTCTTATTTGTTGTCATCTAGCCAAGACAAGCAGCTCGTGGCAAAATGCGAAGAATGTGTCCAATTCCCAGCCGCCTCTCCGATCTATCTGCTCGGCCGGGTAGGTGAGTTGGCTTATAAGAAATTCTAGAGAGCAAGGTCAAATTTAATGGATATTGAAGTTGTAAACAGAAAGTAATCAAGAATTGGGTCATGTTTATACCAAGTAGACCTAACATTCCTAACAAGGATACGGCATCAACATGACCCTGACTAATTGCCTCGTGCAAAATAATATCAGGTCAATTTTATTGATTGTTCATACATTCATGCCAAAGCAGAAAATAGGGATGGATTGTGATTTGTGAACCCTTTACCAAAAAACGGTTTCCCCCCGCTTTGTATACAAAGCAACCAACCGAGTCATACAAGGTTAGGTGCTGGGGCGGAAGCAGCACAGTCACGCCCAAAAGAAATGACAGAGAAAGAGCAAAAGAAACAAATGCCGACAACGGCGGATCAACAAAAACGAAGAAGCCTCGCGATCGCTGCGCCCAGCGGGATCTCCCACTAGGCTCCAAGACTCCGAAGCGGCGGCACCTATCAACACCTCCAAGAAGGATCGCGACGATGACGACGTTGCTGCCAAGGGTTTCCCCCGGTACACGACGAGGCGAGGGGAAGGGTAGCCCTCGACGCCCTCCCGGAAGGTCAGGTGGCACCCACAAGCGCCACCGCGCCGGTGTCGGCCAAGCCGACAAGGGTTTCCCCCGATCCCAACCCGCACCTCGGGCGCTCCGGAGCCAGCCACCAAACCAACCACAACCCCGCGCCAATACGGTCAAGAGCCCCCCACGCCGTCTCACCACGGCAACGCGGAGTGAGAACAACACGGCGAAGAATCAGAGCCGGGACTAGGGCATCAGCACCGTTGGCACGCGGGAGAGCCCCACCTCCACCGTCCGCGACGGTAGTCGTCCGGACGCAATAGCAGGAGAACACCAGGCCCGTGGGCTCACAGGCCCGGCCGAGCCCTCGTGAGCTCGTAAAGCTCCCGCCTTCGCGCTGCTGCCGGCACGCCGTCGGCGCCGCCGCCCCGTATCCGAGCCGCTCCTCCTCCTCACTGCGCCGCAGACAACGAGGCCACGCCGGGGAGCCAGCCCGCTAGGACCCAGATGGGGCCCGCACTAGTAGAAAACAGGGCTTTGGTTCGGCCAGAAAAGAGCATTAATCTCGGTTGCACTACCAACCGGGACTAATGTGAGCATTAGTCCCGGTTCGAGCATTACTCAGGGTTCAAATGGGACCTTTAGTGCCGGACTCTCGGTTGGTGCCACGAAGCGGTACTAAAGGGTGCGATGCCCATTAGTACTGGTTCGTGGCACGAACCGGTACTAAAGGTCTAACCTTTAGTACCGAAAGGTCTAACCTTTAGTACCGGTTCGTGCCAGGACCTGGTACTAATGGGGTTGAGACCCTTAGTACCAGTTCATGCCACGAGCCGGTACTAATGGTGCAATTTTCAAATCCTACTCCCCCCCTACTAGTGATGTAGTTATGTTACCACATCTACTAGTCAGGAAAATTAAAAAACTTAAATTTGGACATGTTTTGCAAAAAGTGTAGGGAAAATGTAAAATGTCTATAACTTTTGCATACGATGTCAGAAAAAAACGTATAATATATCAGAATGTTCAGCATGAAAAATCCGCATCCGATAGAGACAGCCTATGGCCTGTTTGCAAATTTTTAGAATCCTCAAATTCCAAAAGGAAAAAAAGTTATGCTCAAATTTCAGTTTTTTTTGTTAAATCTGGTCAAACTATGGTCAAACTACTTATTCAAGAAGTATTAGTGTTACTAAATAATTATTCAAGAATATTAGTGTTACTAAATAATTATTTAAGTTTATTTGAATTTTGGTCAAATCTGGTCAAATTATGGTCAAACAATGGTCAAACTACTTATTCAAGAGAGCACACTCACGCGACTGCTTACAGCGACGACTTCGCCAAGGACAACTTCTTCCCCAACCACGGCAATCTCCTCATCAACGACATGGGTGACAACTTCAACGTCGGTGGTCCTGCTCCCGCTGCACCGTATGTGATCTTGTCCTCCTTGTTCGAGATCATGGTATAATTCATGTTTCTAGTCTGTTCTCTAGATTCGATTTGTTCATTTACTATGCTAGTTTGTATGATTAGTTTAATCTATGTTATTGTTGTCATGATTTACTTTCTGTTTATTCGGATTAAATCTCGTAGTAATTTGCTCATATATTCAACAATCCAAAAAACCTAATTATAGGCAATTTACTCTGATTGGTTTTCATGCTTTGAAGCCGCCTGCCTTTAATGAGGTGCAATATAAGAGATGGCGCACGAGAGCAATCTACTGGTTTCAGACCATGGTGTGCTATGACGCTACTAAGGGAAAGCCTGAGGGCAATCTTAATCATGCACATCAAGAAGCTTTTGAGAAGATCGATATCCTCTTTAAAGGCGCCCTTCTGAGTGTTCTTGATGACTCCATTGTGGATTCGTATATGTCGTTTGACAATGGCAAGGACATGTGGGCTGTGCGCGAGGCCAAGTTTGGTGCCTCGGACGCTGGCGGCGAGTTGTACGTCATGGAGAAATTCTATTACTACAAGATAACTGGTGAGTGCTCAGTTGTACAGCAGGCTCATGAGATACAGTCAGTCGCCAAGGAACTTGAATACTTTAAGTGTTTGTTGCCGGAGGCATCATTGCCACGCGTCTACCCTCGTGGAACAATTTTGGTACTTCCCTGAAACACAAGAGACAGGAGTTTTCCATTTCGGATCTCATTGGTACTCTTGCTGTTGAAGAGAAGGCGAGAGCAAAAGACACATGTGCTCGAGTTGCAGTGGGAGCTTGTAGTGCCCACATGGTACACAAGAAGAACTTCCAGCCCAACAAGTTCAAAAACAACAAGAACAAAACTCAACGCAAAGGCAAGTTTGATGCAAAGAACAAGTCGTTAAATGCTACCAACTTCAAGAAGAATTCTCATAAGAAGGGGAATGGACTATGCCATGTGTGCGGTGATCTGAATCACTGGGCTCCGAGATGTCCTAACATCTTTGAGGAGTGTGAATGTGAGAAGAGCTCCAAGTCCGCTAATGTTTTCATTTGTGATATTGATATGAAGGAATTTGGGTACGATATTTTTCCTACCATCCTTTCAGTATTTCAATCTCCTGATTGGTTAATTGACACCGGTGCCAATGTAGATGTTTGTGCTGACTGCTCCATGTTTTCTTCTTACCAGGTCACAGGGACTTCTCCCGTGCTCATGGGGAACGGGTCACATGCCATTGTTCGAGATGTCGGTACGGTCGATCTGAAGTTTATTTCGGGGAAGATCGTGCGCCTGAAGAACGTTCATCATGTGCACTCCATCAATAAAAATCTCGTCAGCGGTTCCCGTTTATGTCGAGATGGTTTTAAGTTGGTTTTCAAGTCCAATAAAGTTGTAATTTCTAAGTATGGATAATTTGTTGGAAAAGGCTATGAGTGCGGAGGCTTGTTCCACTTGTCTTTGTCAGATATTTGCACTAAAGTTATTAATCATGTCTGCCACGATAATGAGTCTAATATTTGGCATTAAAAACTTTTTCATATTAATTTTGGGTGCATGACGCGGCTAGCCAATATGAGTTTAATTATTAAAGTCACTAATGTCAAGGGCTGCAAGTGCCAAGTGTGTGTGCAAGCTAAGCAACATTGCAAGTCCCATAAGACTGCGGAGGCAAGAGACTTGGCACCACTACAGCTTATACATTCTGATCTTTGTGAGATGAATGGTGTGTTGACAAAAGGTGGAAATAAATACTTCATGATGTTGATTGATGACGCCACTAGATATTGTTATCTGTATCTTCTGAAAACAAAAGACGAGGCTTTACATTTCTTCAAAAACTATAAAGTTGAAGCAGAGAACCAACTTGATCGAAAAATTAAATGGCTTAGGTCTGATCATGGTGGAGAGTACTTTCTTCAATTAATTTGATTTGTTATGTGCGGAACATGGTATAATCCATGAGGACGCCTCCCTACTCACCTCAGTCAAATTGGGTGACCGAAAGAAAGAACCAAACTCTGACTTATTTGGTTAACGCCATGTTAAACTCATCGAGTCTCTCCAAGGCATGGTGGGGGCGGGGGCGCTAATGACTGCATGTCATGTCCTAAACCGAGTTCCCATAAAGCATAAGACCATGACTCCATTTGAGGAATGGGAAAGGAAAATATTGAAACTCTCCTACCTACGTACTGTTGGGATTGTTTGGCGAAAGTCAATATACCAATTCCCAAGAAGCGCGAGCTTGGACTAAAACCGTGGATTGTGTTCTTCTGGGCTATGCTTTTCATAGCATTGGCTATAGATTTTTGATAATAAAATCAGAGGTATCCGACATGCATGTTGGTACAATTATGGAGTCGAATGATGCGACTTCTTTGAGGACATATTATATAGTCAGGCCTAGAGGAGACCTACACGCGGTCTCCTCCTCCTCGCTCGCATCGCCGCGCCGCGGGAATGAGCCAAGCCGAGGACAGAGCTATGCACATTGTCTATATTTTTCCTGCTTGAAAATAATTAATAAATCATTAATTAATAATTAATGAACACGTTAATTAATCGGCCATTTCCGATTCTTTTGGATCATGAGGCTGTTACCTGGACGTGGAGCTTTCTCCACAACCTACCTGGCCCGCATTATATAGCCAGGCGAACGTCTACCCTAGCCGCCGTCACAACATATGATTTCGCACCATTCCAGATTATTGCGCCGCCACGCAAGTCTTCTCCATCCCTTCTCCGGGAGTGCACTGCAAGAAGGGACAACAAACGTCCGGAACCCCGCCTCTCGTGATCCTGTACGGCAGAGGGGTGATCAGGTTTTTGGGGAGCGCACTCGTGCGACTGCTAGCAGTGACGACTTCGCCAACGACAACTTATTTCCCGACCTCGGCAGCCTCCTCTTCAACAACATGGGCGACAACATCAACGCCGACGCTCCTGCTCCTGCTGCACCGTATGTGATCTTCTCTTCCTTGTTCGAGATCGTGATAGAATTCATGTTTCTAGTCTATACCCTAGATTCGATCTGTTCATCTATTACGCTAGTCCGCATGATTAGTTTAATCTATATTATTGTTGTCATGATTTACTTTTTGTTTATTCGGATTAAATCTCGTAATAATTTGCTCATATATTCAACAGTACATACACAGGCCACGATGCAATTCGTGACACAAAGCGAATGCCATACTTTTTATTTCTGAAATTTCAACAAGGAACCCACTTGGATATAAAGGCCATACTCAAGTTCGCTAGTACAAAAGCACGCACGCACATACACACAGTTCGTCAATAATTACGTTTATTACAATAGCTAGAACACACACACTAGAGTTCATCCATAGTTAAGTCTATTACAATACCTAGCACACAAGCAGAGTTCATCAGTAATTAAGTATACAATAGGTAGCGCACACATACAGTTCATCGACTGAACAAGTCCTCGTCCATCCGGCTAAAGCCATACACTTGGCTAATCAAATAAAACACATCACTAACATAACAAGTTGATTCTGAGAAAAGGTTCTTTTCGACGGCCATGCTTGAACGACTAATGTAGAATCCTTTCTCTCCTGCTGTACAACAAGGTAATTAGGAATCCCCTTAAGAGAAACAAGGCAATTAAGAAGTTACTTAATTAAAAAAAATCCCTCTGTAAGGAAATATAAGACCGTTTAGATCACTATTTTAGCGATCTAAATGGTCTTATAGTGTTTCTTTACAGAGAGAGTACAAAGAAATAAAAAAAGGATAGCCAAGCTTAAGCTTAGTAACAGTACATATGACAAAACAAACCAACATAATCTTGTATTTGTGTGCATGGCTGAATAAAACACATGTGCGTGCATAAGCAATCACAGCTGAATAAAACACGTGCATGAACGGGTAAACAGAAGGAAAAAAGGAAGTAGTCCATGGATTTTTATTTTCACTAGCTATCTGCTAGCTCAATTCATTATTAATTAGACTGAATAATTAAGCATGTTTCATTTACTCAAACTCTACAATCACCACTCAATGTTATGTATTCCCTCCAATTTTGTATACAATTTCACTATCCAAATTACAATTTCTATATTACCAAATACCAAGCATGATTGCTAGATATTAACACAGTTGCCTATACTTAAATTTCATCTTTCAAATTTTATGTACTTCAAGTACCAAACATGATTGCTGATTAATTTGTGCAACATACTTCAACTTGGATAAAGAAAAATACAATGACTAAATTTTCCTTGGCTCTCTAGTTGATTTTTAGCCAAAACTTGGACGGCCAAATTAGCCATCCATAGTTGGAAAATGTGGAAGTCTGGCTGGGTTTTCATGTGTTTAAGTCATACACTAAAGCCTCATAGACTACACCACACAACTGCGTAAACCAACCAGTTTAGGTCATAAAGTTAATGTTGTTGGAGAGGGTTAAATTCATACCAGACCACCAAATATCAAGGAGGAGCTTCTTTAACGTTCATCCGGTTTGGTCTCCACGTACTCCATTGTACAACCACCTACAGGATAAATTTTTTTTAAATATTTTTTTTTTAGAAAAGGGGTATTCCCCGGCCTCTGCATCAAACTGATGCATACGGCCATCTTATTAATAATCAAGGTCAAGGTCTTCAAATAAGCGAAATAGAAGTACAAAATGCTCAGACTGAGCTAGAAAAAACCGTGAGAACACCACAATCGGATGCGTTAATGTAAACAGGGTCTAGACTCCTATCCTATTACATGACCGCCATCCAAACCGGCTGAAGATAGCCCGAGCTACCATCTCCCAACGGATAGACCCAGTAACCATACGCTCCCTGGCATCCATCGCAGTGAGTAGCGACCACATACGGATCAAAGCAGTGGCCCTGTGAATAACCTGCAAAAAATGAACATTTGTTGATCTGTTAAAAACCAAATCATTCCTGCAATTCCATATAGCCCATAGTAATGCACAAACACCCACACGTATATGGCTCGCTGATTTTTTCGCGACACCATTCAACCACGTCCCGAAAAGTGTGGTGATACTAGTTGGTGGAGTAATATTAAAGGCTATATGGACCGAGCGCCATAAAACTTTAGCCATAGGACAATCGAGAAAGAGGTGTTTAATTGATTCAACCCTGTCACAAAAGCTACATCGCAAAGACCCATCCCAGTTGCGTTTGGCTAGATTATCCTTAGTGAGAATTACTTGTTTATGAACAAACCACATAAACACTTTAATTCGTAAGGGCACTTTGACCTTCCAAATGTGAGCAGACCTAGGGATAGGCACCGAGTTAATTAAATCTAAATACATCGATTTCACTGAAAACATCCCGTTCTTAGTCAGTTTCCAATGAATACGGTCTGCCTGTTGAGTCAACTGAACATCCATCAGTCTTCTCACCAAATGGAGCCAGGCTTCCCAACGGTGTCCAACCAGCGCCCTTCGGAATTGAATATTAAGAGGAGTTGACTGTAGCACTGATGCGACGTAATCTTGTTTACGTTGAGCAATGTTGTAAAGAGAAGGATATTGAGTGGCTAGGGGCGTCTCTCCCAACCATGTATCCTCCCAGAATCTTGTGGAGCCACCATTGCCAACCAAGAACTGAGTTCTATTGAAAAAGGCTGACTTTACTTTCATCAGTCCTTTCCAAAAGGGTGAATCAGTTGGTCGAGCTGTCACCTGAGCTAGTGTCTTGGTTGAAAGGTATTTGTTATGTAAAATCTGGGCCCATGTAGCCTGAGTCTCAGAGAGTAACTTAAACAGCCACTTGCTGAGTAAGCACCTGTTTTTAACCTCCAAATTTTCAATTCCGAGACCTCCTTGATCCTTCGGTCTGCAAATAACATCCCATCTAGCCAACCTATACTTGCGCTTCACCTCATCACTCTGCCAAAAGAACCGCGACCGATAGAAGTCGAGTCGTTTCCTCACCCCTACTGGGATCAAGAGAAAGGACAGAAGAAACATGGGCATACTCGTAAGTACCGAATTAATTAAAATCAATCGGCCCCCGTACGACAAAAGCTTGCCCTTCCAGCAGCTAAGTTTCTTCTCGAAACGGTCTTCTAGACTCTTCCACTCTTTATTAGAGAGTTTCCGATGGTGGATCGGAATGCCAAGGTATGTGAACGGTAACGACCCTACCCCGCATCCAAAAAGCTGCATGTAAGCTTCTTGTTCATCTTTGGCTCTTCCAAAGCAAAACAATTCACTCTTATGGAAGTTAATCTTTAACCCCGAGAGTTGCTCAAAAAGGCAAAGCACAAGTTTCATATTCCCCGCCTTAGCCAAGTCATGCTCCATGAAAAGAATCGTGTCATCCGCATACTGTAGAATAGAGAGTCCTCCATCCACTAGATGAGGAACGAGACCACCTACCTGATCATTCTCCTTTGCTCTACCAATAAGGATTGTTAACATGTCTGCTACAATGTTAAACAAGATAGGAGACATCGGGTCCCCCTGTCTTAAACCCTTATGAGTCTGGAAGAAATGACCAATATCGTCATTGATTTTTATTCCGACACAGCCTTGTTGAGTGAAGGAGTCCACCTGTTTTCTCCAGGATGGATCGAATCCTTTCATCCTTAAAGCTTGCTGAAGGAACGGCCACTTGACCTTATCATATGCTTTTTCAAAGTCCACCTTGAAAATTACCCCATCAAGTTTTTTCGTGTGGATTTCATGGAGAGTTTCATGTAGGACAACAACCCCTTCCAGGATATTTCTATCCGGCATGAAAGCCGACTGAGAAGGCTGCACCACACTATGCGCGATCTGCGTCAATCTATTTGTTCCCACTTTAGTGAACACCTTAAAACTGACGTTAAGAAGGCAGATTGGTCGAAATTGCTCTATTCGATTCGCCTCTGCCTTCTTAGGAAGCAGCGTTATTGTACCAAAATTAAGGTGGAATAGTTGCAGATGTCCATCGAACAGATCATGGAACATCGCAAGTAGATCATCCTTAATTATATGCCAGCACCTTTTATAAAACTATGCCGGAAAACCATCCAGGCCAGGAGCTTTATTATTCTTCATCTGCGAGATCGCATCTAACACCTCTTTCTCCGAGAACGGGGCAGATAAGATTGAATTCTCATCTGACGCTAATTGAGGGACATCCTGAATTCGGTTCTCATCCAGAGACACGAAGCTATCATCCGGGGGCCCAAACAGCCTCTTATAATAGTCAGTGATGTAAAGTCTGAGGTTCTCCTGCCCTACAATCGTTCCCTCATCCTGCTCAAGCTGAAAGATTCTTTTCTTTCGATGTTTACCATTAGCAATCAAGTGAAAGAATTGTGTGTTGTCATCACCTTGGATAACTTCACGCACTTTGGCTCGAAGTGCCCATTTCAATTCTTCCTCTCGCAGTAGTTCTTTCAACCTAGATTCGGCCATTCCCTTAGCCTCCAGTTCACCAGGCTCAAGGATAGACGACTCCGCCTTAACATCAAGAATTTGAATAAGGTTGATAAGTCTCTCCTTTTCAACCTTATACACACCACTGAGATGTTTAGCCCAACCTCGTAAAAACTGCCTTAAATGCCTAATCTTATTCTGCCACCTGTCTATAGCCGACCTACCGCCTTCACCCTTCGCCCATTCCCTGGCAACCAAGTCCAAGAAACCTTCTCGTTCAAACCACGCTAGCTCGAAGGAGAACGTATTCTTATTCCCCGTATATGTTGCCTCCCCAGAATTTACCAAAAGTGAAGTATGGTCCGAAATAGTCCTCGACAAAGCCTGAACGGTGACCATGGGGAACTTCTGTTCCCACTCCACACTAGAGAGAACACGATCTAGCTTCTCATAAGTCGGGTTTGGTAGTGAATTGGCCCAGGTGAATTGTCTGCCCGAAAGCTCTATCTCCCGGAGATCCAAGCTCTCAATAATAGCATTAAACATAAACGACCATCTGCCGTCAAAGTTATCATTATTCTTCTCCTCCCGCCTTCTAATAATATTGAAATCACCACCCACCAGAATTGGGAGCTGCTCGTCTCCACAAATCCGAACTAGGTCCGCCAAAAAGTCTGGTTTGAGCTCAGGTTGTGCAGCACCGTAGACTGCCACCAGTGCCCAGTGAAATCCGTCGACCCTGGATCTCACACGGAACTTTACGGCGAACTCCCCCAATACCACGTTACGGACCTCTAAAGACTCTCTTCTTACCCCTAGCAAAATCCCACCGGACCTTCCTCTCGGGGGTAAGCAATGCCAGTCAAAAGCCACACCTCCAGATAGAGTACCCAGAAACTGGGAGGTGAAGTTATCTCTACCAGTTTCGGAGAGGGCTATGAAGTCAAGCTTGTGTTCAACCGACGCCTCCGCCAAGAACCTACGTTTAGCCAAGTCTCTCAGACCTCTGCTATTCCAGAAAATGCCTCTCATTTTTCATCATGGAATTTCTTGGCGGTCCGAATCCGAACACTCCTCCGTACGGCCGACACAGGGTAAATTTTGCGGTTCCATTTACGCTTGTGTACGGTCTGCTCCCCGGCCCGGTCCGTACAACCAGGTTCAGGTGCTTGAGCAATCGCGGTATCAACCTGGAAGAACTCCTCCCGGTCTTCTCCAACACCCTCATCCTCCGACTGATCAAAAGCCGGATCGAGGTCCGCACAAAAACTATCCAGAGCCCTCACCCCTAGAGCATCAAAATCTGAGTTATTTAAAGGCTTAACGGCTGCTAAGTTTGTAATAACCTCGATCGCCCGATCTGCCTCACGATCAAACAAGTCGTTAACAGATTGAGCAACCTCTTTCCCATTCTCGCCCAAAGAAACCCCCAATTGATTTGCATTATTAATAACATCATCAGCAGAAAAATGCAAAATCGAATTGGAAATACAGACTGACATACCTGTCGAGTCCTCAATGTCCCGCAACTTGGCCTGCCTCATGGCATGGCCCATCTGCAGATCATCCGCATCCGGCTGGTCCTGCAGACGGCTGCTGAGACGTCTGCCCTCAGACACGGGATCAGCTATCCCTCCGAAGGCGACGATATCGGCGGTGGAGGGTACCCTCGGGGTGGGGCCACCTGCCGTAGACCCAAGTACACCCCCACCCACCTGTCCACGAAGACCTATGCCTCCTACCACAGGGGTCCCGGCAGCAGACCCTGGCTCCAGCCGAGAGAACCCCTCTCGAGGCGTAAGATCTCCCGTCCCCGCCACACTCGGGCTGGTCGCAATACCTCCAGATGACACATCTGGAGCCGGTAACAGAACAACCGGTATCGGGTCACCAGACACAGCAGAAACTCTCTGAATGTCACCAACCTCCAGGGCGCCCTCGCGACGCTGAACTGCAGGGGGTGGCGTGACACTAGGGGACTCCCCCCTGACGCCCTCCTCCCCAGTGATAGTAGCATCCAGAAGCACCGGCGTCAGCGGTGGAAGCTCGAGCTCCACCGGATCGTCCATCTCGGCCCTGAGGCCCCACAACCGACTGGGGCCCGAAGCCGCCCCAAAGGACCCAAAACGGAGCGAAGACAGAGAAGTAGCTGGGGGTGCTTCCCCTATCCCTCCGGAGCTTCCGGAGGACTGCTGAGACTGACTCGGCGCCAGTGTCTGACCAGGCATAGCCTGCGCTCCCGCAGCAGACTCACTCATCCCACGTGCATCATCCCCATCAGTCATATCGGTGTCCACATTCCCATCGGCGCTCAAGCTCAATCTCGATCTCCAACTCATACATAAGACCAGCATAGTACCATCTCACAAAAAAAGGAACCAACTCGATATCCAGAACACTCACCAGCAGCCGAGCAATGCCATTAGCTCGCGAGAAAGGCATGTCAACCTTCTCAGTTTTACCAATAAGCGAGCCAAGACTCCAAGTAGTCCGAGCACTCAGAAGGGCCTTCGGGGGCACCCCTAGAAAACGAACCCAAATCCGCGGGAGGGCCTTCCCCTGAGGCTCCGGGTTCTTCCACGGAGCAAACTCGATGATACAGCTAGTACTAGCCGCCCGACACATACCATACTTGAGCGCATGATTCAGATCATCCAGGGACGGGAACTCAACCTTATAAGATTGCCCCTCAAGCTTGACCAGCTTCCACTGAAAGTTACCTGGCATCAACTCACTGAGCGTATGCACAATCTGAGCTTCAGACAACGTACCATTCGTAACTTTGACAATCCCTGTAAGCGATGCCTCCGTCACAGCTGTCTCAGCCACCTCAGAAGGGGACTCGAAGAACATGAGATCCGCAGAATAGACACCATACACAGCCACCGCCGGCATGGGCCCCTGGAGATCAGGGCACTCCCCTGAATCATGCATAGGTTTCTGACACGTGTCACACATCACCGTGGTGCACTCGGCCGCAAAGTGCCCCGCCACTCCGCACCGGCGACAAATCATCTTTTCCTTCTTGCGCAACCACTTGGATAAACGATCAACAACCGGCTTGTCAACAGCCTTGTCAGATAAACCAGCATCCTGTTCCGGAACCTCCACTGAAGCAAGAGCACGAACCACCTCAACCGCCGCCGTAGAAAGCGTCTGAGTGGCGGCCCCCGAAGTCTCCACCGAAGGCACGCCCGGCGCATCAATGACTTGCCTTGGTGGTGGAGGAGGATGTCGTCTACCTCCTCCCCTACCTCCGCGGTACCTACCCCGGAAGCGTTGGTTGGGCCCCGAAGCTCCCTCAACGAAGCCACCAGGTGGTCCATGAAAGCCACCTTGCTGACCGTTGCCGCGACCAACACCTCCGTCGCCATGCCAAGCATAACCCCGACCACCGCCGGTTGACGAAGAACCTCGATGCTGGCCCTCACCATAGGCATCATAGCCATCATCGCCCCACCTACGTCTCGGGGGGTTGCGGTTATAATATCAGCCGCCATCCTCCTGGGCATGATGCCCACGGCCAACCTCCGCCACGGCCGGCGCCGCCGCCGCACCTCGACCAGGATGCCCCCGGCCTGCCTCTGCTGCAGAAGGAGCGACCGCAGCACCACGACCAATCGGTCTCGGGCCGCCCGGCCGGACAACTCCCCCGCCCCCACCTTGCTGAGAGTTCAACGCCGGCTGCGGCCCAGCGCCTCGGGGCACTCCGGCTGAAGCGGCCTTGGGGGCAGAGGGCCTGACGTTCGGGGGGCCAGCACCACCTCGGCCGGCCATCGCAAACACACGAGGCGACGAACCGCGAGGGAAGCCAGGTTTCGGGCGGAGCGGACGAGCCCTAGACGGCGGCGTCGAAGGACCAGAAGTTCTCGTGCATGCAACTGCAGCTCGATCGCTATCACGGACCCTCCGAACCGAACGATCAGCAAAACGGGCCAGTGCTTCCGTTCCGCGGACGTCGTCCCCCGACCCAACGAAGCGATCACCACCCCCAGTGGGCCGGGACTCCGAGACAACCCTACAGTCAGGCCCAACTAGGCCTAGTAAGGATTTCAAGCGCAATCTCCGCGCCTCTCGGACCTCGGCAAACTGGCAGGTCGCCGGCGCCGCCGCCGACCCCGATCTTAATCCTCCTTTCTTTCTGCTCCGAACATGTTTCCAAGTATGCACCGGCATGAGATCGAAAAACATGAGGTTAGGAAGACTCACCTTTGGAAGGGGACCACGCCATGGCCGGAGCGCCGTCGCAGCCGTCCGCCGGTGCGCAACACGCCGAACGATCTCCTCCACCTCCTCGTTCGCGACCCCAACCCTTGCCGGATCCTCACGGGGCACCACCGCCTCCACCATAGAAGCCAGATCCCTCTCCTCGTACCGCGCCTCCAAAGCCTCACAAATGAGATCCGATGCTGTCGGAGAAGAAGGATCCGCCGGCCCGGCATCGTCGTCATCATCCTCCTCACCATCGCACGCTGCTAGGGCCCAGAACCTACCTCCGGCCGGCCGTGCCCCCGAGGCGCCGACCGCCCTGGTCGCCCTGGTCGCCCTGGTCGTCATCGAAGGCGGGCTATCTGAGGCAGGATACGAGAAGACATGAATGATGCTAACATCACAGACACAAAAGCACGAATAATTATTTGTATTAATTTAGTGATTCTTACCTTTTGGATTTGCCACGGGCTCAATATCATGGGTTAGAAATACCATGGTTCCCAAAACAGAGCATCCTTCAGCCTCAGCGAAAACAAAGTCAGCCTCCTCTCGAGTGTAAAACTGGAAGTCGATATAGTGAAAGTCGTTATGTTCGCCGGTCCGATAGTGCTTAACCTTCAAATCAAAGAAAAATGTGAGCATTAACCATTTGCCAAGTGAAAACATAAATGTGTCCTAAAAGATTAGTTATGTTTGTACCGATGCTTTTTTTTCAACAAGCTGACTTATGCGCCTTAGCGATTGCTTGTTTGTTGTCTGCACCCGTACCGAGTTGGACTTGGAAGAGGAACTCATCTGCATTGCAACTCGAAGATAGGAAGTAGCATAAATAACTTAACCTGATTTATAGAGTCATTGGAGGAGCATCAATTGTACCTTAGAACAGAATGAGCATACTATCTATATATATATATATATATCTATCTAAGGCTGGTCACAATGGGGTGGAACTTAGGAGTAACATCACATATTTCAATACAACGTTGCTTATGTGGCACATATTTAATGAAGAGTGAGGTGCTTGTGGTAACTAGCTAAGTTACCGGAACATCACACACTTCAAGAAACAATGAGTCTATAAGTTAATAAATGCATCGTTGCATGACACTACCTACATGTTCCTACCCACTATGGAGATAGTAACATAGTCTAGATAAGTGTGTATGTTACTATCTTATGTTCCTACCCATTGGGACCAGCCTAATGAAAGTAGGGTTCCATCGGGATCCTACCCTTATCCAGAAACAAATTAAACAAACAAAGTGAAAGCACATAACGAGGCAGGAGAGCAAGGCCGTGAAGAAATACTAGTACCTTGAGCTGACGATGCTGACTTGAGAGGAGGAATGCGAGGGAGAAAGCTAGTTGCAGCAGGTCGACTGGTTGATTGTTTGGCGAGGCGAGCTAACGCCCCTGCTACTTATAACAGAACCCGAAGAAGAAGAAGAAGAAGACGGAGAAGAAATGGCATGTATCCTACCACTACCAGTAAGCTAGTGGGACGTTCGGCTTGTTGGTGTAGCATGTGCGGTCTGCAGCCAAGCACGCGCGTGTCCTTGAATATTCACTGTAGCAGCTAGCCTACCCGATGCGTGCAGCCATAGATGATTAACACCGTCCTTGTAGTACTCCCTCCGTTTCTTTTTAGTCTGCATATGAGATTTGGTCAAAGTCAAACTCTGTAAAGTTTAACCAACTTTGTAGAAAAAAATATCAACATTTACAATACTAAAGATATATAGTGTGAAAATTAATTTCATGATGCATCTAACAATATTGATTTTATATTGTGAATTTTGATATTTTTCTCTGTAAACTTAGTCAAAGTTAACTAAGTTTGACTTTGACCAAATCTTATATGCAGACTAAAAAGAAACGGAGGGAGTACCTTGTATGAGTTACGTGTCGACCAACCAACGGCTACCGAGTTCACCACCCATGATGCATGCAACATTTGATATGATGAACATGCACCGGCAGCAGCAGCTCCATCATGCATCATGCCTACTGTCTACACAGACACAGAGTAGTACTACAACATTTAATGTAGCTGCTGCATGCATTGCAACCCTGCCGTGGCCCGTGGCCTGCCCAGCCCACGAGGGGAAATGTTTCGCTCGCTCCCATCCAGCACTGCATTTTACCCTCGCATCCAGCACCGCAGTTGTTTGGTTGCAATGTATGTACTGATGTATGCGGAGCTGAGATTGTTTTTGGTAGGCTGCATCAGACGAGACATGTTGCGCTGAGACTATCTTTGGTAGCATGTATCAGCACTGCATTTTACCCTCGCATCCAGCACCGCAGTTGTTTGGTTGCAATGTATGTACTGATGTATGCGGCGCTGAGATTGTTTTTGG
>LR738714.1:857545393-857585558 GCA_902687465.1 Secale cereale | reverse complement strand
GGCCGGGGGCGCGGCGACGGCGGCCGCGGCAGGCGCGGCGACGGCGGCCGCCTCCATGGCCGGACGCGGGAGGAGGGAGGCGGGGGCGTTTTCCCTCCCGCGCAATCTGTGAAGTGGAGTGCGGGTTGGGGGGAGTTTTTCCTCCCAACCCTCACTTCTACAGGCTGGGAGGAGGTTTGAGGGCTCGACCTCTAATTTTTTTTTACGGATTTGAGGGTTTAGGGGTTCTAGTCTACGGGTTTTTTTGGACGAAAACTGTAAAAAAACGGTTATTTTTAGAGATTTGAGGGTTTGAGGGCTCAACTAGAGATGCTCTAACAAATCTAACCCTTTTGTGCAGCGCCCAACAGCAAGGCGCTACACTCTACTGTGTAGCTCCTTACAGCTAGGCACTGCACAGTGTAGTGCAGCTCCTAACTGTTAGGCGCTGCATAGTGTGGTGCCTAAGTGTTAGGCGTTGCACAGTAGAGTGCAGCGCCTTAATATCAGGCGCTGCACATTAGGGTCATCGGAGTGAAATATTTTCAGACACAGTTTAGTTTGTGAAATAATTTCGCTTCGAGGTCAAATTTATGCCTTTTGCCTGCGAGATTCCCCTTAGATATCTCTATGTACTCCACGTCTCTTCTCAAAAACAAAAACAAGAAATATACTTCACGTCTCTTATGTCGCCCCGTAGAAAAATAACCTTAACCAATCGTGTACACCATGGTATCTCTCCTATCTCTCCTCACGTCCATGCAGCATGGACACATACGAGATACAACAACACTTTTTTAGCGGGGAACAATACCAGCCCAACATTAATCCTGAGAGACAGATGCAAATTGACCTTCGTGACTTCCGTGACCAGATTTGCCAATGGAAAAATTCCAGTCCAGACTACAGAAAAGAACATGTCGCCATGGCCTCCGTGGCTTAGCCGCCGCCGTCAACCGATGCATCAACAAGCGGCACATACCTCTCTTTTGCGTATACATGCAGTCATCGGTCGTCTTGAAATTTCATCTATTCTAGAAATTATCTAATAAAAAGGTACCATCAGATCAAGTATGCTCGACTCTCCTAATCGTGCATCTCTCCAACCTCTGAATTTCACTTGCCAAGTATACGTACAACAATCCATTATGTATATGTACATGATTTTATTCCACGATGGTGATTCAGCTGGTATGATCCGACAATATTGCATGTATATTCCAGTCCATGGTCTTATCTCATGATGGTTAATTTAGCAGGTTCGATCTACTCAAGCATGCATGCCCGGCACTCCTGATCGAGTTCCTGTTCGACCTTTCAGTTTCAGTTTCCATGTTCTACGATTTGATAACACGTATACTCCATGATGGTTTGTTTCGCAAAAGGGGGAATATGGCCTGTTTGAAGCACAGCTGGTACTTAGATCCAGTGGTCATTGCGTTCGCATGTTCATTTTCTCCTAGAAAGATGATGCCGAGTATCACCCATCAGCCAGTCTCTTAAACCTGTGTACGTATATACAATTTTTTTTTTACATCAGCTAGATTTGTTCCCTCAAATTATCTGATCCAAAATTTCAGTGAGGCCATAGAAAACAAGCTGGTGAGAGCTAATGGCTCCATAAGTTAGAAGTAGTGTTCTTTGTCACATGCCTTCATCAGTTGTCTTGAAATTTCATCTGTTCTGCAAACTATCTAATAGAAAGGTACCATCAGATCGAGTATGCTCGACTCTCCTCATCGTGTATCTCTCCAACCTCTGAATTTCACTTACAAAGTACGTACAACAATCATTATGTATATGTACATGAATTTATCCCACAATGGTGATTCTATATTACAGTCCAAGGTCTAATGTCATGATGGTTAATTTAGCAGGTTTGATCTACTCAATCATGCATGCCCGGCTCTCTTGATCGAGTTTCTCTTTGAACTTTCAGTCTCAGTTTCCATGTTCTGAGATTTGACAACACATATACTCCATTATGGTTGATTTAGCAGAAAGGGGAATATAGCCCGTTTGAAGCACAGCGGGTTCTTAGATCCAGTATTCATTGCGTCCACATGTCCACCTTCTCCTAGATTGATGATTGCAAGTAACACCCATCAGCCAGTCTCTTAAACCTGTGTATTTATATGCAAAAAAATTCATCAGCCAGATTTGTTCCCTCAAATTATCTGATCCATTATCTCCGTGAGGCCCTAGAAGACTAGCCGGTGGGAGCTAAGGGCTCCATAAGTTAGAAGTAGTGTTCTCAGTCACTTTCATTGTCAGGTGAAATAACCTGTGTACTTTGTTTATTCAGTTTTGAAAGATTTATCAACCTGGTGCAAAGTTTAGCTAGGCCATGCAAAATTGTGTTGCGATAAATAACTAAAGAGCATGCATATTATATTAATCACTATATCTTCTGTGTGGAATATGTAGAATTTTCTTATCCAACCGGATTATATAGGAAAACAATGGAACTGGAGCCATTCAATCTAACATGCAGCTATGCATATATGATATGTAGGTTATTGTGATATGTCTCAAAGCATGAAGGTCAGTTCACATGTTGAGTCGTTCATGATGATTTCATTCCGAATCTGGAGAACATGTCTCGATACGCTGGACTAACTAAGTAACGTCCAGATCTATTCATGTGAATTTTAATTTCCTATAGATATTCTACATGCCGTTATATCTTTAACTTCTAATGATATATATAATGTGCAATATTCACACTTTTATTATCCAATACGAGGAGATAGGGAAACACAAAAACTGAAGCCAATCGATCTGATGTGCACGCGTGCATGCCGGCTGAAGATTCTTATTAGGGCTCAACGCATGAGGGTCTTTTCGCAGTTTGAGTCGTCCGTGATATATTGTTCGCAATGCGGAAAACCCGTTAGCATATATACTACACTCTTAACTAAGAACTGTCCAGTTCTCTTCATGTGAGTTTTAATTTCCTGTTGGTTCCAGAAATCATACTTCTTGGTTGTGGCATACGGCTAAGCAATGGCATATGCAATCAAACAATGCCCATTTGGCCAATGACTAGGTCTTTTTTTTGTCTACATGTCTAGATCTCATGTTAGAGTCATGTTTCTGCCATATATAGGTTTACTGAAATTGGTTCGTACATTTTTCTCCGTTTCCTCTAATATTTATGTCCCGTGTAATCAAAAGGAATACTAGGAATTATGATTACTACATATGTGGCATGACATCCTGACGGCAAGGACATTTACTTAATGTTATGCCATATCTTGCATGTGTATTATTCGAGTTCAACCGACAATGAGCGTCTTCTCTATGTTGATGTTGCACTCATAATTGTCTACAATTTATGTAGCTAATAGGATCCCTTACGTGGGACGAAAAAAAACTGATGTTATCAATCCGCAGTCCGTTCATACTATAATTATAAAAGAAAACAAGTTGATTCATTGATGCGTGTAAAAATAAAGCGTGACAAGTGTTTTGTCCATATTCTCAGATATACAATTGACAAAATTTCTTCTACTATAAATGTCATCGAGTACGTGTAGAAATAGGCAGCGTACTGCTTCTTTTGCATTGTTTTTCTTGGAGGGCTCATGTTCATGTTGTTCAATGAGTTTTGTTGTCTGGAATTCCTATAAATAACTCAATGGGGCGGTAATATTGAAAAAATGAAATTCATATGTTGAATCATAATATATTTTTTATCATACAGGTTTTCCGTCTTCAATAACTGCAATAAAATTGCCTATTCTTTTGCAGATCGAACGGGAGCCTCTACTTCTGAATGTATGGATTTAATTCATTTCCCTAATGTTGGTGTTGTTCCTGTCATTATGGTGACCTATGGTTGCAAACTTAGAAAGCATTGTCAACAATATAATGGATGTGTTTAATTGTTCTTCCATACAACCTCTAATTCTTTCTTAATGCCAGCAATGCCAAATTTATCAAAAAACAACTAATTATTTCTCCAAGTGTATCTTATGATTACATCTACACGTTATATCTACCAAATTTGCATACTGTGTGTTCCCTTCATCATGATATTTTTCTTCTTCTTACTAGCATCATTTTTTTCCATTATTCTACTATTAATTTATGCCGATACATGTTCCTTCACAAGGTGATTGTTTTCGCGGGCGAAGGAAACTAACAACATCCATCGAGATACTTATATGTACACATTAGTTTTTTTATGATAACTTGACGGTGACTTACTTTTCTTGCACGTTTGTATTATTCCAACGAAAAGTGAAGAAATGTTATGATTATATGTTTATGTAAACTCAAATAGATAGCCCGTCCATGTGCACGGGTTGACGACTAGTAACCATAATTTGAAACTGTGCATCACTAGATTCATATTACATAAGACATAATAATCATAATTTTGTAGCAGTGCATCACTAGATTCATATTACACAGTCTAATTCGAAATACACTTTATGATAGGCATTACGAAAGGGATAGTCTCAACAAACACCAACTAACATCAACTCAAAGAAGATCAAGATTGGCTTTCAGGATACGCTTGAACGATGCTTGACGGACTTCATTCATCTTCACAAAGTTAAGGCATTTTGCCTTACGTTCTCTGAGATAATCTAAATCTAACAAGCATTCATTTTGATCAAACACAGTAAGGTCTATGACAGCCTTGTGTTGGGGAAGTAGTATTTCAAAAAAAAATCCTACGATCACGCAAGATCTATCTAGGAGAAGCATAGCAACGAGCGGGGAGAGTGTGTCCACGTACCCTCGTAGACCGAAAGCGGAAGCGTTTAGTAACGCGGTTGATGTAGTCGAACGTCTTCACGATCCAACCGATCCAAGTACCGAATGTACGGCACCTCCGTGTTCAGCACACGTTCAACACAATGACGTCCCTCGAGCTCTTGATTCAGTTGAGGACGAGGGAGAGTTCAGTCAGCACGACGGCGTGGCGACGGTGTTGATGATGTGATCCACGCAGGACTTCGCCTAAGCACTACGACAATATGACATGAGGTGGAATCTGTGGAGGGGGCACCGCACACGGCTAAAACAACTGTTAACTTGTGAGCAAGGGGGGAGGCAGGCCAGCCCCTATAGGGCGCGCCCAAGGGAGCAATCCTACTCCTACTAGGAGTAGGAACCCCCCCCCCCCTTCCTAGTCCAACTAGGAGAAGAAGGAAGGGAGGGAGAGGAGAAGAAGGAAGGGAGGGAGAGGAGAAGGAAGGAGGGGCGCCGCCCCTCCCCCTAGTCCAATTCGGACTAGGCCCATGGGGGGGGGGGCGCGGCCAGCCCTTGGCTGCCTTCCTCTCTCTCCCCTAAAGCCCAATAAGGCCCATTACTTCCCCGGTGGTTCCGATAACCCTTCCGGCACTGCGATATTTATCCGGCGACCTGCAGAACTCATCCGGTGTCCGAATAATATCGTCCAATATATCATTCTTTATGTCTCGACCATGTCGAGACCCCTCGTCATGTATGTGATCTCATCCGAGACTCCGAACAAACTTCGGTCATCAAAAACACATAACTGATAATAGAAATCGTCATCGAACGTTAAGCATGCTGACCCACGGGTTCGAGAACATTGTAGACATGACCGAGACATATCTCCGGTCAATAACCAATAGCGGAACCTGGATGCTCATATTGGATCGCACATATTCTATGGAGATCTTTATCGGTCAAACCGCATAACAACATACATTGTTCCCTTTGTTATCGGTATGTTACGTGTCCGAGATCCGATCGTCGGTATCATCATACCTAGTTCAATCTCGTTACCGGCAAGTCTCTTTACTCGTTCTATAATACATCATATCGTGACTAACTCATTAGTCATTTGCTTGCAAGGCTTATTATGATGTGTATTACCGAGAGGGCCCAGAGATACCTCTCTGACACTCAGAGTGAAAAATCCTAATCTTGATCTATGCCAACACCATAAAACACTTTCAGAAACACCTGTAGAGCATCTTTATAATCACCCAGTTACGTTGTGACGTTTGATAGCACACAAGGTGTTCCTCCGGTATTCGGGAGTTGCATAATCTCATAGTCAGAGGAACATGTATAAGTCATTAAGAAAGCGATAGCAATAAAACTAAACAATCATAGTGCTAAGCTAACGGATGGGTCTTGTCCATCACATCATTCCCCTAATGATGTGATCCCGTTGATCAAATGACAACACATGCCTATGGTTAGGAAACTCAACCATCTTTGATTAACGAGCTAGTCTAGTAGAGGCATACTAGGGACACTCTGTTTAGTCTATGTATTCACACATGTATCAAGTTTCCGGTTAATACAATTCTAACATGAATAAAAGACATTTATCATGATATATAAGGAAATATAAATAACAACTTTATTATTGCCTCTAGGGCATATTTCCTTCACCTTGTACTCCCTCTGTTTCCAAATATTTGTCTTTCTAGACATTTCAAATGAACTACAACATACGGATGTATGTAGACATATTTTAGAGTGTAGATTCACTCATTTTGCTTCGTATGTAGTCACTTGTTGAAATCTCTAGAAAGTCAAATATTTGGGAATGGCGGAAGTACAAGTCAGGGTGTGTTTCCGCATGGCAAGTGGTGTTGATAGCACTTGCAATCTCATGCATAGCATCAGTCATGTTGCTAAATTGGATTCAGTCCTCCTCAGTCAAACCAGATGCCCTCTTTCTCTTCTTATTTTAAGTAGGTGAAGGGTCATGAGTGGCACTAGCAGTAGCAGTACAAAGTTAGACCCAGGAAGATGTTGCAATACCTCATATGTTGTTCCTTGTTCCTCCATGACATTAGATTTATCCTTGTCTTCCACAACGATAGGCGTTCCTAGTAGCACAACGGTGGCCATTCCATAATTCCCAATGACATTTTGGGTAATCCCCAACTTTCAACCCCTAAAGGCAGCTGAGATCCTTTTTGGGACTCTAGCAAGTACATGACTCCCATAAATTGCTCCAACCCAATCCTAATTAATAAAGACAGATAATTGTTATTCATAAGTCATGTCGATTGTTTGTCTTTGTTTGCAAAAATAATTACCTTGAAATATGGATTGAAGCAAGTGCTTTCTTGTATTCTATGATGAAAATGGTTAGAGGGAGGCGGAATCATATAAACTCTCAACTCCCGAACAACATAAAGCACTGCCTTAAAATACCTACTAATGACTTCGGTGGATCTTCTAAAGATCGGTTGTAGTGTCCTATACCTTCCGTTTTGGCCAACTACTAGAAGAAACATGGCTACTTGTTCCTCCGTAGAAGTATGGATGCTATCCAACAACAAATTTATGTCTCTAAATATAGCACACAAACTAAAAAAGGAGTTTTTCTCATTCTAAATTGATTTGAATAATTTATGTCACTAGAGTGATAAATATATCTCAAATTTGCCTCTCTAGACATGGCATGATCAGCCACACTGCCCACGGTTATCCTCGTTGTTTGTTGCCTAGCTCTTCTGAACATGAGCATCATGTACGCATACAATCCAGCCACTAGACCGGCTCCTCTCACAAAGTTGCCTTCCTTTTCTTGCTAGTTCATCCATCTGTGACAATATAAACAAATCGAGACTTAGCACAAAAGATTTTTGTCAACATGACAAACAATGAACAAACTTAAATATGAGCTTAATAGCTACAACAATGAAAAGTTATACATCTACTATAATCATTTTGACCACCTAGACATCATAATCATAAGGGAACAGAGGAGCAATTTTTTGTCTAAACCATATACAGCTCTATCTACAGAAATTAAGCATAGCGTAGGCTTTTCTGTAAACAACAAGGGCTCTATGTACACACAACAACAAGGCCTCATCTATGGTCACGTAGCTGCGGCTGGTCCCAGGTCACGCAGCAGCGGCCCGCAAAGGCCGAGGCAGGAAGGAGGGGGCTAGGGGAAGGAAGGGGTGAGGAGGGCCGAGCGAGGAGAAGACGGAGTAGCTACCTCTCCCTGCGGCGGTGGTGGGCTGGGCCTGGCAGCAGCGAGGTTCAAGTGGGGCAGCCGCGAATTGAAGACTAGGGCAGAGGTGAGTAGACCATGCCGGTGGTAAGGTAGACCGGGGCGGCGGTGACAGCGGCGAGGTAGAAGAACAAAGGGGGGCGGTGGGGATGCAGATCAGGCAGCAGTGGCCATGGAGTTCGCGAGAGAGAGAGAGGGGAAGGGGTGGCGGCTAGATCAGCGAGGGGTGGTCCGAGCGAGAGAAAACTGTTCGAGAGGGTGGTCGTTCGATCGAGGTGGGTCGGGAACGAATTTTTGTGGGGGTTGAACCCTTTATCGTTGAGCCCAGCTTGCCCGTCTGGGGGTGCTCCAACGAGCATAGCTCAGAGGGCCTTTTTTGAATCAAATGGGCTATGCCCCGGAGAGCCCATACACTCTTCCAAACGGTCAAAACTGGGTTGGATATGGAACTTTTAGTCTTATGCACCCTCTATACATACTACCAAACACACACTGATTTTTACCAAAGGCACTGGGATATATGTGGTGATGAAGTGACGGAAGCTGTTTTTCGTATAATTAGAGGGGAGGAGAGTGCGGCGTGTGTTAATGATACAATACTGGTGCTTATCCCCAAGGTGATGAACCCCGCTCTCCTTACCCAATTCCGACCCATCAGTTTATGCAATGTCATATACAAAATTGCCTCCAAGGTTGTTGCAAACAGGTTAAAAACTATCTTGCTAGATATCATATCAGAGGAGCGGTCCGCTTTTGTTCCAGGCCAGGCCGGCTTATAACTAATAACATTATTTGTGCTTACGAGTACTTACATTTTATGAAGAGGAGCAGTTCCAGGTCAAATAGCCATTGTACACTGAAGTTGGACATGATGAAAGCATATGACAGAGTGGAATGGTCGTATCTCAAGGCAATGATGATCAAACTTGGCTTTGCAAATCAGCGGGTAGACATCATCATGAGCATGATTAGTTCAGTATCTTTCTCAGCGTTGTAAGACGTCTGCGGCAGCGGGGTGACAAGACGTGCGGGAGGAGGACGAAAGGCCACGTACATATATGGTTAATAAAAAAACATTTGTGATTTAATTACCTACTATACCACCGTCCTGGTTTATAAGTATGATTTAACTAATAAAATACGAATGCATGTCGCCAAAGATTATATAGTTGGATTTGTATTTGAACATAGTTTCCAATTATATAATTTTTTAAACATGCATTAACATTTTGTTGGTTAAATTTGAGGACAAAGTATGGCACGGAATATAAAGGAGGCTATAGACTAGACGGATGTGGTACCACACGGCCGCTCTCTACGTAGCGATACAACTGTCGGCCGGCTTGTAGGCGACCATTTCCTACGTGTTCAACTGGTCTATGCGTGAGGTTGCTTGAGGTTCAGGCGGCCACGGCGCGCTCTGCTCGCGTCTCGCCGCGCGTGTTCTGCTCTCGCGTCCCTCCGGGTGCTCTGCCCTCGTCCCTCCATGCGCACGATCACGCACATTCGTGTGTAAGCGGTTGCGCCGGGCGCGGCGTGACGATGTAGTTGCCCGTTGCAAAAACTGCCATGCGGGCGCGCCGAGAATCCATGCCGCCTGGCCCCCTTTTATTCCCGCGGCCATTTACCTTCATCTCTCGTCTCACACGACACAATAAGCACACCCACGAGGAAACATACAGAGAGGACATCCAGCGGTTCCAATGGCGCTCCCGTGGCTCCAATGGCGCTCCCAGCGGCCGACGACGACAACGGCGGGCAGTTCACCACGCATCACGTAGTGGACACCCACGTGAGGGGGAAGGCCCTCTCGGTGGTGTACACGAACGATCCGGTTTCGGTGGAGAGCTCCATCCAAACTATGGAGCAGTTCCTTGCCGAGGAAAAGTACCGAGTGGTCGGCTTCGACCTCGAGTACACCATGGGTCATGCCGGGCACGATCAGAAGGTTGCCGTCGCCCAGTTGTGCATGCGACATGACGTCCTCGTCTACCACTTCCACCTTGCCACAAGGCCTTGCGAGCGTTTCTCCGGGTTTATCAACAGCTCCGACTACAATTTCGCTACGGTGGACACCACCAATGATCTAAAAGCGCTCAAGGTTTCGGACTTGAAATGCCCGAATCTTGTCAACATCCAGCAGCACTACAAGGTCTGGGGCAGCGACAAAAGCAAACTGAACTCCCTGGTTGACATCGCCTCGGCCATCATCGACCCCTACTATGCGAAGATGAAGCAAGAGAGCAATAAGGACAGGAATGCCTGGCACAGTGTGTGGCATAAGAGACTGGATGAACAACATGTCAAGTACGCGGCCATGGACGCGTACACAAGCTACGAGATGTACGTGCGGATCGTTGACATGAGGAACTGTCTTCTTCCTGACCCAGACGTGAGGGATCGAGCCTCATAGCAGTGGCGGGAGCGTCACAAGAAGTAGATGACTAGACAATCGTTTCTCCTACTTTAGAATGCATGCAATTGTTTATTGAGGTGTGTGCGAATGATCTATATAGTAACTTATGTAATTGGATGGCAGCAATCGTCTGTGTTATTATTGGTCTTCGCACACATTTCAAATTACGGACCTGTTTGCCGCGTATCACAAACACCTTGATCTGGCTGACCGTTTCTTTTGTGTTGCCTAATCACACACAGTTCATCCCAGTGAACCGTATGTTGTATATCGCATACGCCTTCATCTGGCTGCCCATTTCTTTTGTGCCTCCTCATCCCAAACAGTTGATTGAGCTGAACCGTATGCCCTGCATCGCACACGCGACTAAAACTTGAATTGTGTTTGATGCATCCGTCATCGCAAACGTTTTATACATTTCTGACAGTTTTCATACACCACTGTTTGCGATTATGGCATCGCACACAGTTTCTCGAAGGGTCTCTGATCGTAGTGTCAAGTTTGGACCATCCTGCATGCAGTAGTGGAACTACATTCAGAATATAGCTAACCATGCAACTCACATGTCAATCTCAGGTACAGTCGCGTAGGAGGAAACAAGTCCATGGATGTTTGGCTTCAGAGCATTAGCCCTTATGTTCATGAATGGACTACGACGCCGACAAATATCTGGGATGAGGTTCGGCCCCTTTGACTGGGATAAGTTCGGGTTGTATTTACAAACTTACCGGGATACAACGAGGATCTACTTGGTTCCATCAGGTGCTACTGATCAGATTGAAGCCCCTCTCACCAGCGATATGTACCCAACTGCCTCTGTTGTGGGAATGAGACACCACGCGGTACATGCCATGGTTCTCATATGTGTAGTTTTACCATAACCTTATCATTTAAAACGAGTTAAATCTTCATGTGCAGAGTGACTTGATAGTCTAGACGCGAGAGGAGGTTTCCATTTCAATGCGGTTGAGAGGGGGGATACTATCCCACAGCCAGATCCCCTCTCATGGTTAAGGCGTATGGATGAGAAGTTAAGAGGGATTTACGCATCTCTTACCTGTGGACGATCTTCGGATGTTGTAGTTCCTCGTCCGGCACATCGTCCCCACGTCCCTCTATGCACCATTCAGAACCACGACACTTTCTGCATCATTCAGAACCACGCCTCTCCGTGCAGCGTTTAGGGCCGCCTCCTTCACAACCAGCGAGCTCTTCCTGGCATCAACCACCTCCTTCACAACCAGGGAGCTCTTCTTGGAATCAGCCATCTCCTTCTCAACCAGGGAGCTCTTCCTGGCCTTATCAAATGGAACTAGGTAACACTACTTTGTACATTCTTTTAGACATTGTAGGTTTGCAAAACAATTTTACATGTTTTACTATGCTGCAATAGGCAACCAGTCACAATAGTTCACGCATTCAGTGCAGTCACCGATACTTAGTGGTGCTGGATGTGGATCAGAGGGCTATGGCGATGACGATGACCAAGCTGCAAACACTTATGACTTATCTCAAACAGTGTTTCACACTCCACTACCTCCACCGATGTAGGAGACACAGACAGTGACAGACAAGGTTATCTATGGTCGTAGTTACCATGAGCCTTGCCCACCGCCTCAGCGCTTATCGCCTTCCGGACCCCGCCCGAGGAAGACCCAGATTCGTCGTCGTCCCCAGCAGTGATATGGTTATCTATGTGTGGGTCATGCTTGATGTATGTGCTATTCTCGCACTTGCTACTATCAGATCAGGAGACATATATCGACCCATGTATGCGAGACATAGATTACTATTAATTCGCATTGTCGTTTAGTTACATTTCCAAAGAGACTGCAACAGTTAATTAAAATACAAGTACATCTGAACTAAATGGTAGGGTTGCACTTAAAAAATAAAGCTTACAAACTACATGAAGGCATCATCGTCATCCTCCGTCGATGCAGCACTCTTGCCCTTTGACGATGCGGCCTTCTTGCCCTTCGATGATGCGGTACTCTTATCCTTCAACGATGCAGTACTCTTGGCCTTGGTGCTCCGCATGAAGATATCATCTTCGTCTTCGCTGTCGGCAGTCAATAAATAAGTATGCTCTGCTGCACTCTTCAGGTAACATGCACCCTTATGATGTTGCTTCTCCCACCTTCCATGCAACTTGAGAAATTCTTTCTGTATCTCCTCATAGGTCCTTTCAGGCCACCCAGACCTACGTAATGTGTGAGCCAACTCATTCAATATGGTGTCACTACTGATGAGTTCGTCCCATGGAACTATCCTATTGTCTATCCTGAAATCGATGGCTAACCCTAGAAGACATTTGCCCATCCCAGGTTGAAAACTACGATCAAAAGGATAGTCGGACATCTCTACTACACTACACTGCACTAGTTACCCACCTTACTGTTAAGGGGGTTTTATAGGTAGAGAGGAGAAAATGGCCGGAAATAATGTTGAGAGAGAACGGCGTGATTGAGTTGGCGGGAACATAGGGAGGGAAAGGGATGTCGGGAACATATGGAGGGAAAGAGTTGGCGGGGAAACATGGAGGGAAATGGTTGCGCTAAAGAATTTTTTTTTCAATGTCTAAAAGACAGGTAATGGTTGTACATCATTCTTAAGTCAAATTTAAAAATAAACATTTCGGCCTAGCAAAAACCGAAGAGCGCAGCAATGCATCTTCGGCCTCCCGTTCACGTGAAAAGCTGGGCCAGGGACTCTTCGGCCTACCCCTGATCGAAAAGCCCTCTTCGGCCAAACGCCGGCCGAAACGGCATTCTTCGGCCCACCCGCGTCTCTTTTCGGCCAACAGGTGACCGAAGAGTCCTCTTCGACCAACCGCAGGCAGAAAAGCTTCTCTTCGGCCATCCAGAGACCGACGGGGTCATAGTATTGATTTTTGTGCGTTAGGTCGTATAGTTTTCAAATTTGCTATAAAATATGTCATAGTTTTGAAAAAAAAATCTCAACATTCGGTGTAGTCGAGTAAGTTACCTTATGCTTGTGTGAGTGTTGTCTTTTCTAGAGTTAGGGTTCTAGCAAATTGAGGGGAAATAAATAATTTCTTGATTTGAATTTGTTAATTGCACTATTGCACATTTTAGGTTTATTATAAATAAATTAGGATTTTTTTATTTACAGAAACCCCCTGTTTTTAAAGGTAGTGTTCTGTTTATTTCACTTGATTTATCAAACAGTAAGTTATTCTTATGTTGTAGGTTGTTTTTTTAAAAGCAATGTATACTGTACACTCTAGGTTGTTTATAAATAAATAGGAATTGAATTTATTAATTTAGAGAATATCCCCTGCTTTTTGAAGCAAGTGTTCTGTTTATTTAATGTGATTTATTAAACACTAAGTTATTGTTATAATGTGGGTGTTTTCTAAAGGCAGTGTATATTGTACAGACTAGGTTGTTAAAAAATAAATTAGGAATTGGATTTTTTTTTAATATACAAAAAACCCTTTGTTTTTTAAAGGCAGTGTTTTACTTATTTAACTTGGTTTAACTAACAGTAAGTTGTTGTTATATTGTACGGAGTAGGTTGTTTTTAAGATGAAGTTTTTTAGATAATATCCCCTGTTTTCTAAATGCAGTGTTCTGTTTATTAAACTATTTGTATTTATGTCTTGGTTTGTAGTTTGGATGATGATGTTTGGGAAGTTAGACTTTTCCTTGGCAGAGATGACTTGGAGAGGACCATGTGCATTTCACACATCACATATCATGATCTGATGGCACTCATGGAGACGGAAGGATATGGTTCTAGGGATTACATGTATTTTGTGAGGCATGCTGGTGTGTGGATAACATGATCAGAAGAGATTAGTGATGATGACAAGGTCGGTGAAATGCTTGACCATATTGCCAAGAAACAGTCATTAGGGCCACTGATCCAAGGCCTGCATGGTTATCTTTGTGAGCAGCAGCTTCCTCTCAGTGATTTTGGAGAGGCCACTGTGCATGAGATCAATAATGACGGAGTTCTGTCCAGATCACCATCCAAAAATTCAGGAGGAGCAACACAAGTTCAGTAGGAAAAGGCACTGCAGTTCTACTACTCCACACAGCAGTGCTCAAATCATGTTATGGAGCCTAACCCTGGGAATAGTTTGGACTGAAACCTTAGTTTCAGTTTGGTTTTCCTATTGGATTGTGTTTGGTTGGTTTAAATGGGCTGAGAATCTAAAGCTTGAATGATTTCCTCACGCAGTATCTCCATCACTTGAGCTTCTATTTCGTCTTTCTGAGTTGGGTTGAAAGATACTACCTCTGTACCGAAATACTTGTAGCTGGAGGAAACTAGTACAAGTTCCCCCAACTATAAGTATTTCGGTACAGGGGAACTATAATATACGACCGTAGACAGCTCCAGGGATCAATTCGACCGCGTGATCAAACTCTCTCGGTGGCAGCAATCCTTTTGGGTCCTAGAACAGGTCTAGACTCCACCTCTGGTTTGATCTCTACCAAAAGAAACCCATGGGAAATTGCTGTTCTGGCATGTAACAGATTTTGCTGAACAGAGGACATGGCACAGCACTTGACTTCTGATCGAGCAATGTCTTGCAGGTGTACTGGTTCCCCCTTGCCTTGGGTTGAAAGGACATACCTTTTTCAGGGCTTTGTAATGCTTGGCTGGGTTTTTTTTCCTCCGTTTATTTCTAAATATTGCGTGTACAAGACTGAATTGGGTGAGCAGCAGCCGACGGAGGGAAGGCCATGGCTCGAGTCTCCACCGGCCGAATCTTGCAGATTTTCGCTGAAAAACTATGGTCATTGATACTTCACCAAATCAAACAGACTAATTAAGCAAGTAAACAAATACTCCCTCCGTAAACTTAATATAAGAACAATGCTCTTATATTAGTTTACACAGGGAGTAGGATTGACTGCATTTAAAAAAAAAATCAAAACCAAGCTAAAGGGATCCCAACTGAAGGTTATTGGTTTAGCCTATATAGTTGTGCCGAGGTGAATTCAAAATCTCAGTCTTTTGAAAATTCACATTCAACAAAATATACTTGAATAAGTCCGGCTGCAGATGCTCTCAGGTTCTGGATAGGAAATAGCATATCTTAAAAAAGAAATCACCACTTATCTATTTCCTGATATCAGCACAAAAAGGAGTCATCTTCAAGTAAATTAAATACTAAATAACTGACAATGCACATGTATAGGCCCATGACTGGATGTCATGGTTTTTTTTTTCTTCTTCTTCTTTTTTTTTTTTTTTTTTTTGCGAGTGACTATGCGAGGCTGCAAAGAAAAGAGTTAAATAGATCCTTCAAAACCACAAAGGAATCCTTCTGGCACCGTGCAGTTGCTTCTTAGCTTGACCTCAAATTCATGGATGCAACTTTACAGCCTACTGATTTATTCTACTACCAAACAATATTATGCATTCTACTGAAAATAAACCCATTCATTTGTTGTGTCGAATTGTACCGCAGGCAAAAGTACAGAATGTGCACATTCTAGCAGAAACGTTCCATCATTCATCACAGGACATCATTAGTATTAGTATTAGGTGGTCATACTACCGCTGCCATCATGTCTTACAACCACAATCTTTTTCTCCAAAAACAGAGGGGGCTTTTAGGATTCTGGAAAGAGGGCACAACATTGCAGCTTCTGATGGAGTGGCACCACATAGGCATATCCCTGACAGATCAAGCAGTGATTAATTAGAAACCTCTGTTACAGATGAAGCAGTAATAGAAATATGATGACAAATAATTATGACTCATCTGTTACAGATGAAGCAGTAATAGAAATATGATGACAAATAATTATGACTCATAGATAGCCCAAGGAGCAAACTCTAAGCTAGTATCTACGTTTGTTGCCCCATTCTGAACTAGAAGATGTATATCATGGCATTAACAGAAAATACTATCATGTTCAAGTCCCAAACATAGTCACTATCAGACATATATGTTGCCAACGAATATACACCAGCTTCACAAATATATGCTGTTAACGAGTCGACAAAACCATACCAGCAAAGTCGCGTTCTTCAGCTTCTTTATCCCGAGGACCGAAGTTCAGCATAAGCAAAGAGATCCACTGGTTCCTTAAAGTAGGTCAACTCGGATTCACTGAGGTCACCGCCCTGAGTCTGATAGCAATCCATCGAATTTGGCGCACACGCATATACAAAATCTACTGTACTTTTAGGTTCAGTGTGCACCGAGTCAATGTGAGCACCAGAGGAAGGGTGTATTATTTTGCTCATATTGCCCTCACACATTGAGCATCGTCCTATTACAAAAAATAGATAAAATGATGATTGAGAAGTAATAATAGGATGGCAGAAATACTTCATGCATTGCAACTGATTTTTTTAAGATGTCGGGTCCTGATGACACGCAGTTCAATTTTACAAAGAATTTTGGCCACAGCTCAGAGGCTTGGTTAAAGAAATGTTGGATGATTTGCAAGCTAATTCCATTGATGTGGGAAGAATTAATTTGGAGTGATTATCCTCTTGCTACAACTCAGGGACGCAAATGTGATTAGGCATTACGGGCCCATTTGCCTTTTGAATGTGATCATCAAGCTGATAACTAAGGTGCTGACCAGAAAGCTGGCATTGGTTGCTGCTAGGTGATTGACTCTGCTCAAACAGCATTTGTGCAGGCTGTAGTGGTGGACCATGAGGGGAAACATTCCCTCAGGAAAACAGGGCAGGCAGTGGTAGTTCTAAAGCTAGATTTCAAGAAGGCTTATGAGATGGTGCAGTGGTCTTTCTTGATTAAGAGTTGACCAAGAAAGTTTTTAAAAGCTAAGTAGAATGTAGTATAATCTGAACCAAAAAAAAATGTTTCCATTTTAATAGAGGAAATGGCCAGCATTTCAGAACTTACAAGGGGCATACACAGGGTCATCAATTGTCCCCACTGTTGTTTAATCTTGCGGGTGATCAATGTTGCCAAAAGATCTAGACACTTGCAAGGGCTGGTGCCTGATCTGGTACAGATGGGTTAACACATTTGCCAAAAGATCTAGTTGGGGTGACACATAACATGAGCTTCAGACGTTCTTTTTTAGGAACGCCGAACTCGAAGATTGGCAAGCGATGTGTACAAAACTGAAGTTTGTTCAGCTTTCGTATGATAGGGCTGTGGTCAGTTGGGCTTCGAATAACAAAGGTATTTTTCCAATAAATTCCTTGTATGATGCGCCATCTTTCTCCAGGTTACACAACTCACCAATTATGAACTTGTTGAAGTCAAGAATGCCCAAGAAGTTCAAATTTTTGCTTCGATGTGTGCACAGGGTCGCATCCGAGCTACTGATAAATTAAACAGGATGGCTTAGCCGGTAGAAACAGATTGCAGGTTATGTGGGGTTTTAGCTCGAGACAATGAATCGTTTGCTGGTTTGTGAATGTTTTTAGGCAGCAGGGGCTGGCCTGACTCATTACTAAGCGTTTTGTGCCTTCTTTCGATCTTTTAATGGTTTGTAAGGAGTGTAATTTTGGCTTATTTGTGTAAACCGGTGATCCCCAGCGGATGATGCATCAGACATGTGAAAGCTTTAAAAAAGCTAGGCCATAGGCCTTCTATCCAAATGAAAAAGTTCAGAAAAGAAGGAATGCGCTTACCAGGAAACGGGTTGTTGGCATCATAATATGGAAGTGGGCAGCAAAACGAACCACCATCAGATTCTTTGCTTTGAGATGCTGACTTCAGAATCTGAGCGAAAAAAAGTACGCGTGGCGCTGAGGCCTGTGGAGCCGCCAAGAAATTCAGGTGGTAGCAGTGTGAATAGAACAGTCTGGTATGCTCGTCCACACCACAAATCATTTCCACCTTATATAATGGTTCCTACACACAGAGGAGTAGACGATGACACACAAAAGTGATGAGCAACAATAGTGCTGCAAGTAAAGGGTCTAAAATGAGACGGGGCGGCTTACCGATGGATGCTGAATGGCGTAGAGTCGAAGGAGTTCCCCAAGCTCTCCACGAAGAAAAAGTTGCTTCTGCTCCAAGTTGTGTCTGGTAGGTGCAATCTCTGGTAACCTTGGCATAGAAGTATTTTCTGGAGCAATCTCATATAATGATGATAGTAATTTGTCTTCGCACACTAGGTGCAATTCTCTGATGAAGGCATCAGAGAGAGGGTTTTCTGCATCTTTAAATAAGTAGGCCAGGAAGGACGCAGTAGGAGGATCAAACAGGATGCCAAGGCTGGACATACGGTGCTCTTCCAGTGGGTGCCTTGCAGCCTTGCTAGCATGACGTAATATGCGAACACTTTTTCGTGTTGATTGCCACATCACTGGCATGAGAGACAAATCACATCGTATGGCGCGGAGATACTGCACAGCCTTGTGCTCTGAAAAATCTGTAGCAGCACGAACAGCCGCAATAAGGCCGTCAAGTGAGCTGAGCCCTAGACGACGCAAAGCGGTGGCACCTAGGATATCAGGCTGGATTTCAGAGCCGCTGTGTCGTGGGGGCACGATGGCGTCGTACCAAACAGCATGGATGATGATGTTGGAGACGGGGTCCAATAGGCCATAGCAGTGCCCTGCCGCCAGTATAGCACGGAGAAATCTTGGGGCATAAGAGTTGGGCAGCTTGGCGAGAGCTTTGACATAAAACGCATGTATGGTGTCTAGAAGAGACATCTTGATTGAGTGAATGTGCTGGCACGTGGGGGCTGCGTCAGCAACCTCCATAGGAGTGTGTCGGGTGAACCCCTGCATGAGACCGACGGAGGATTTGATCTTGCAGAATACAGACTTGGAGGAACGCAAGTTGACGAGGTTGAAAGCTGGCCGGCGCTCCAAGGTAAGTGTTGCTGCCATGGTGCCTCCTGCGTCATTGAGATTGAAACAGTAACGTGGGCAAGAGCCAGAGCTTGGAGCGCGAGGCAGCATGAGGTGTAGGTCAGTGGGAAGCATAAGATGCTGGTGGTGCAAAACCTTTATGAAGGTCTCCACGTCGTCGACCCTTAGGCAGCGTCCTTCCTCCAGCGTTAACAGCAAGGATCTCATGGCCTCCGTGGGCTGCCCCTGGAAGAGCAGCAAGAGATCGTGAGGCATTGGGTGGTCGACCTTGATTGCTGCTATGCCGAGGGCAAACTTGGCCCTGTCACGGAAGAGATCAGATTGGCAGACTGCAATGCGATTTTCTTGCATGGTGGTGACTGACTGTGTCAATTCTATCTCGGCAATACAGATGGCGACAAGCAAATCACCGCCGGAGAGGTATGTAGAACCTGGCCTGCTCCTCGGAGAGATAGCGAAAATAAACCCGCATGAAGGCAAGGAGGCCACAATAAGAGTCGAATGCAATTCCTGACCAAGTGCTGCGGATGTGAGGGTTGACGGGTGCTGGCGGGAGCTGGTCCTTGGACGGCGAGTAGATGCCGGCACGGCGACGGCAGAGCAAATTAAGGGTGTTGAGGATGATGTTGGAGACGGGGTCAAGGATGCCGATGCAGTGGCCGCCGAGATAAGCGCACTCGGCGAGGTCCGGCATGGCGTCCGCCGGGAGCCGACGGAACGCCTCCAGGTAGGCCTCCTCGATGGGCCTGTCCGTGGCTTGTTTCAGCATGGACCGGACGACTTCCAGCCCCTTGTCGCCGTGGGAGCAGGATGGCCACACCCGCTGGTCGAACTCATCCAAGGTCCAGGGACCCAGCCGCCGACGGATCACGCAACCCAACCTCTCGATTCTAGGCCAGCGCCCCAACTCCGTCTCGCGGTCGCGTATAATCTGGAGTTGGTCGTCGCCGTTGAACAGCGCCAACTGCTGCAGCCCCAGGGGCTCCATCTCGCCGGCGGCGGGCTAGGGTTGCGGGATTCAACTGCTGGAGAGGAAAGGGGAGCGTGGTGGGTGGGGAATATCCTTTTTTTTCTTTCTCTCTCTCTTTCGCGATGGGGAATTCAGGAGCGGGTTGGTTGGGGTTATACCAGGCCGGGCTTGGGCCAGGCCTAAAAAAGCCCACGGCAGAAAACTGAGGCCCAGGCCCTACCATCGGGCCTACTTTTGAAGCCCAAGCCCGGCCCATCTGGTAAAAAAGCCCTGAAAAGCCCTTAGGGCCATAGGCCGGGCCTCTTCCTTAAAATGCCAATATGCCAAGCCCAAGCCCATCCAAGCCCTACTGGTGGGCTCAAAACTCAGGCCCAAGCCCGGCCCACAGGCCACGGGCTAGAGTAGTACTTCTTTCTCTCCTCTTCTCCTTCTTCTTATTACATATTATATTATATAAGATAAGATTATTTAGCCTAAAAAATAAAGATTATTGTTTACCAAAAACCAACAAGTTTTCCCAAAACAAACTACTTTCTTCTTCATCTAGTTTTACTAGTAAACATGCCCGTGCGTTGCAACGGAAGAAAATAATATGGCGCATCATTGCCCAATAAATATAGCCCCAGACGCCCATGTCCTCTATTTCAACTGGGCACCCCTTTAAAAATGACGAGAGTAGCATGGTCCGTGCCCCGCAAAGATTGCATCATCCCTTCCTAAAATATTTTTCATTTAACTTAGGCACTACTTATGCTACCTAACATCCAAAATTATTGGACTAAAAGATACATTATGCATTTCAGATCATTTTATTTCCTAATGATTTAAAATAGAATGATTGTGCTTGAAACAACACAATTAGGCTGACCTGAAGTACTTGCCGCAAATTATCCTTAGGGGACATTCACAAATTGAGTGAGGCATGGACTTCGGCGGCCTAATAAGTACCTGTATAATAATTGCCGGACAGAATTCTGTGTGCTCAAGTCGGTGTACAAATTGCTAAACAGAAACGAATGACCACTGCCAAGTTATTATCATCAAATTTGGTAGACCAAAAAAATAATGTACAAATCTAAATTTAGACATGGTTTTCCGTTCTAATATATGTGTGTTAGTTATATTTTACAAGTATATACTGAGTTTGCAACAATTTCCTTTTATATCATGTAAAGTACACTTCGTTGGGTCATAGCTGAAACTTTCTCATTATGTTTTTCAGAAGGGGTCGCTTTGAACTTAAAAGTACTGGACTTTAAAAGGACAGATCATACATATTGTAATGAAGATTAGTTACACAGAGACAGTTGCATGAAAATTTCATATGGTTCACTATTGTGGGCCCTGACCCCTGGGTGCTGTATAAAATAGAAATAATTCACCCACAAAAAAATAGAAATAATACAATTCAGTTGTTGTATAGTATAACTCAAGTATTTCATACAGGCTTAATTATTTTGGCCGAGAACAGTTCTTAATTCTGATTAGAAAACGTTTAACATTAATAGAAGAAATCTAAGAAGATGTTATGATAAACCGTCAAAGCATAAAATATTCTGATTCTAAGCTTAATATAGAGGGGCAGAAGGATAAGCTATATAGTGAAGATAATCTGAAGTTTAGCTGTGTGCTATGAAGAAACAACAGATAACACACAACATCCAAATTTCCCCCCTTGAGAAACGTCATCTGATTTCATTGGCTCACACTACAATCAGCAACTATTAGATCAGTTAAACTGAAAAAAAGCCTAATGTAAACATCAAAGTAAGCGGGAATACTAATCACTAAAGCCTCATGTAAATGATTAGCTGGCATCAAAGTGATCTTGTTGTAGTGTTTGACTCTCTGATGCAAGGTATCCAATTTCATCGCCGAAAACTCAGGTTCAATATGCGATCCAAGTATTTTAAAGCAACAGTTAAGAATTAGTATGTGCACTGCCGAGGAAGACTGTACAATGTTGTCGATTCAAAAAAATAACCATACAAAGACTATGTTACCACTTTGCAGTATGTATACACTACCAAATCGATAATGTCCAGTCTCGGCCAATCTAGCTCATTACAAGCCGTTATAGTTGGTGTCCAGATGATCTTAACCTTGTAATAAGAGGGTTGTGCTTCTTTAGATAGCACTCAGTTTAAAAAGAAAACTTATGAAGGCATTAATTGGTTCCTGAAACTTGACCGTGTGTGCTCCTCTGTTCTAACTGAACAGCACTGCTTCAGTTTTCTCCCTTGGCCGTGCAGTTCGTGGGTGGGTGGACTCCAAGAGCAGAAAGGGGTCAGGTATGTACTTTATTTGGGACAGCTCGATTAGCCTGGGCCTTCTTCAATAATAGTTGGGCGCTAAAGCTCTGGGTGCTCACGCGATTGGTAAGCCAGCCGTCTTCCTTTTTATCTACAAACGGAAGAAAAGGTTTGTTTCTATTCATACAGTTGGACTAAAGATTTGAAGAAGGAAAGAAGAGGAGGGAAAACGAAACATGTCCTTGAACCACGCCAATGCAAGGGAATGCGAGTGCGGATTAGCATTTCTTTTAAGCACCATTATGCTGGCCTTTGGATATAAAGTTTTTTCGGATTTCAGTTTGAGACTTCTACAAAAAAAAAAAAGCTATCTAAAATTCCAGTGTTATCCCTCAAAAAAATCCCAGTGTTATGCAAGTCTATATAAGAAAGGTTATGCTATAACAGAAACTACATGGCATGGCAATACCAACAAAAGTAGAAAGAAAATAGGCAAGAACGTCAAGCTTGATCACAAATTACACCAACTAACTTCCCAGTAACAGTCTCTGATCTTGAGTGAAGTGAAGGACCAAGGTCAAGTCATACCAGATTTAGTGATCTGGTGCATCTAGGAACATGTAGCATCCCTTCTGAATAATCATTAGGCCCACAAATAAGAAAATGATCAATAAGTAGATTTGTGGCACGATCAGCAACACCAAAAGAAAATCTGCACATAGTAAATAAACTGACAGTTAAACTGTATAATAATATAAGCTAGAACAATACAATTTCGCAAAATGTACAGCCTCTAGTGCAGGCTATAAAAAAAGTATAATCTCTATATGTTCTCTTACTGAAGAGGCTCTACTATACTTCAGTTACCTGATTGAATTTCTTTTCTGAACTTTTGCTCCACTTTAGTAACTCTCAAAAGTTCCATTTGCATCATCTTGATGCTTTCACAAGTTCCAACAGATCTCTTTTCTAATTCAGCACTACATCCTTGCATCAACCCATTTATTGGTTCTCCTGCTTATTAGATGCCCGTTGTAACATTGAATCACAATGTGTAGTTCCCTACTGCTATCTATCTTTAGATATTCAGCATTGTTGTATCTTGTCCCTTTCTTCTGCAGATTTCTAAAACAATCGTGCAACTCCACCGTGGATCTGTGAAGACTGGTGTGCTCACCTTTAACTTTCTCAAGCTCATCATCCAAGTGTTTGTTTAGTAGTTCCAAACTTGTAATTCTGTTAGAAACTTTCTCAGGCTCACCAAGACTCTTTCACCATAATTACACACGGCAGCTCGGGCACCGCACCCCTCTGGCAAAGCGCGCCCGGTTCCGACCGGATATGGCACCACCAGGTGTGTGACAGTGCGAGGTGGGGGTCACTTGGCACCTGGCGGCGCTGCTTCTCTGCACTGGGGCATCGACCTATGAGAGGGAGAAGAAGCAGAGTGTGGTCGCGTGCCCCAGGTGCGTGAATTGGGGTCAGCACTTGCTGGTGCTTAAACTCTTGATTGGGGGCGTTGAGCACACGGCGGCAGTTCTCCTCTTGATTGGGGGCGCTGACATGCGAGAGGAAGGAGCATGGGGCGTTGAGTGCGGCAGGGGTGCGGGGTGGGGTCGCCTACACCCGGTGGCACTGCTCCTCTTGACCGGGGCGGCAACCTGTGAGAGGGAGAAGGAGCAATGGCTGGGACAGGTTGGTTGGGCTGGCGTCCTGTTGGGTGTGGTGGCTAGTGTGGCGTCCAATGGAGGGGGCGACAATCCAATCTTGGAAGGTCGACGGGGGTTGTTTGGGTTGGCGTGGCGGAGGTAGCGACCGGGCTGCCGTCGATGTCGTCGTGCGGCGGTGGGGCTGGGGCCGAGCGTGGCAGGGGCGGCGGCGCGCGGCGGCGCGACATGGGGTAGCGGCGCACCAGAGGTGGAGAGGGGATTGGGGGCGCAACAGAAGGACGGACAGAAAAAGAAAACGACGTACAAGACGGACTCTGTGTACGAAACGGACCAGATGACTAAAATTATAGTGGAGAAACAATCCTCTTCCAAATTATTAGTACCACCTCGTTTATAAAAAAAAATTATCTATACAAATCACAAAAGCGTATTATGACATGAGAAGAAAGCGTATTGTGACGGTGAACCCGACGGACTCGTTCCGTGCTTTATTATTAGGTAAAGATTATTGGACGCTGCTAGGCGTAGGCTCATCTTTGGCTTTGCGGCCATCGCACTGTCGGTTGGCTTGCTCGCAACATCCCTGCCTTGCATCCTGCCCTCGTCAATGGTGCCTCGTCGCTGCAGCATACCCCGCCCTTGTCGCAACATCCGGCACCGTCAATGCTGCTTTGTGACATGCTTTGCGGCATCGAGGATGAGACTTGCTGCTCCCACGAGCCCCTGCAGCGCCGACGACGGCAGTTGCAGTACGAGGGATGCTGGACTCACGGGCCTTTACGGAGGATTCACGGGGTGGTTAGTACCTGATTGGCTAGAATTGAATTAAGCGAGGCGGGCCCCCAGTGAAAATCAAGGGGGCCAATTAGATGAGGGCATGCACGGCTGGTCCGTAGAGTCTGTTGTTTCTTCTTCGTGAGTGTAGTATTATCGGTTGCAGCACCTATGGTAATATAGGTAAAACAAACTAAACCTAATCCTAACTACAAACGAGGCAGAAAGTCGGGGTTCCATTCCATCCATCCGTGGCCGGAGCCCCAACCGGGTCGAGATAGATCACACAGCATCATTGGCATAACAAGGGACGAGTTGGTCGCCTCCCTGATCAACTTTTTTTTTCTTGGGCAAACGTCCTACTTTGGTTAGTAGTACTTCTTTTAAACTTTGACCATCTGTAGGACTAATAAGGCCTTCTTTGGTTCATAGGGTAGGAAAATTGCAGGAATAGGGAAGTCATAAGAAATGAGATGACATGTATCTCAAATCTTATGAGTAGGAATAGGAAAGAGGATGTTCTTTGATTCACATCATAGGATTTTTTCCATTGAGTTTAGGCTAATGTTTTATTTTCCTATGAAATGTGGAGGATAGGAAGAATTCCTCCACATGGATAGGATTCCATTCCTACAAACCAAAGGGCTCTAAAGGATTTTTTTCCTATAGAAATCCTATCCTATGAAATTCCTACAAGATTCCTCTAAAGCAAAGGAGGCCTAAGATATCAATGTAGTTTTCTGGGCGAACCTGTCAACTTGCCATGTTCCATCGGCGGATTGGCAACCTAGCAAATGGCAGAGCGAAGTGGGCTCGGGCACGATCTACTGGTTGGACTTGTGTATAATAGTTTTTTTTTACTAACTACTACAGGGCACAGCCCCACGTACTTTATTAAAAAATCAAAGCCAATTCCAAAGCAAAAGGAGTTGTACAAAAAAAATCTAAGCCTACACCAAGAAAGAAGAAAGAGAGTGTACCTACCTATACCTACCTATTACAAGGCTCGAGGGAGCCCCTAGTGAGTACTCCCTCCGTTCCAAATTACTCGTCGTGGTTTTAGTTCAAATTTGAACTAGAACCACGACGAGTAATTTGGAACGGAGGGAGTAGGTTGTAGCTACGATTTTGTCGTACATTGATTCGTCCTTTAGGCGTTGCGTCAGCAGCTGAGTAGTTTGTCTTCCCCCTGTCCATCTCTGTCTTCGGCGAGTCTTCTCTCCACGGTGCTGCTGGTGGTTCCGTGGGAATGAATAAAGTTTCCTCCGGCGTCTTCTTTGGTTCTGGTGGTGCGAGCGGCACCAGATCCGTCGACATTTTCGGGTGGATTGCTCTGTTGGAGCTTCTCTTTCTTTCTAGAGATACATAGCCGGGAGGGTCTGGGCAAGCTAAAGAACAGGGCTATGATGTGGACAGGCACTACTAGTTGCTTTTGGCCTCTCAAGAAACTATCATTACAAAGCTAAAGGAGGCGGGGGATCAGCTGCGGGGGGAGAGGGGTCAACTGATTGACGAGAGAGATGACCTCATCGATGAGAGGAATGAGAGGGATCCGATGAAGAAGGAGAAGAATCAAGTCAAGTATTACAGGAATGAGCTCAGAAGTATGAAGGATAGTTTTGTCAAAGAGGGACAAGAGAATAGGCGCAAGCTTCAAAAATCAAGGAAATCCTTGAAAAGTAATAACGCTTTTATGTTAAGTTCATCGAGTCGTTGAAGGTTTATTAGTTGTTAAACTGCTATGTTTAGTTGACCGAGTACACACCTATCCTAGTTGTTAAACACGTATGTTTTAGTTGATCAAGTACCTATATTAATTACTCCCTCCATTCCAAAATAGATGACTCAACTTTGTACAAAGTTAGTACAAAGTTGGGTCATCTATTTTGGAACGGAGGGAGTAGTTGTTAAATTGCTATGTTTAGTTGATGTCATTTGGCTGGGAAAATGATGTTGTGCAACTTCTTTTATACGCGAAAATTATATTACTTGCATGGCGCCAACATGGCATGTCCCTGCTGATGAAATATTACTAGTGGAGTTGGATATGTGACACGCCATCGGTATATATGTTAGTGGCAACGGTGCCTTCCAACACCACCGTTAATTTTTATCAGTGGCAACATATTGATGGCATTGGGTGTCCACGCCAACAAGGCCCTGTTTGGCACCCCACCGCTAGCTTTTATGCACTAGTGATCAGTACGGTTGTGGACCACCTTTTATTCACGTATGACAGCGTGTTACTCTTTAAGTCAACTGTTGAGGGGGCGGTTGCAGTGTCAAACATGCTGACTATCTATTGTATGGCTTCGGGTCAGAGGGTGAATCATGACATATCATCTATATTTTTCAGCAAATGATGCCCACGGCCCATCACAGAAAGTGTCAAGAATATTCTTAATGTGCAAACAGAGTCCTTGAGTGATAAATATTTGGGTATGCCGACTAATGTGAGACATTCCAAAAATGGCACTTTCAAGTATCTCACGGAGAGAGTTTGGGAGAAAGTAATTACCCCTTATAAGGGGATGGATGGAGAAACTTCTGATCACGACGGGCAAAATTGTTTTGATCAAAGCAGTTGCTCGGGCTATCCTAGTATATTTAAGAGTGAATTCCACATTTTACCCCCTAGATACACATTTGTCACATTAATTACCCCGTCGAGTAGAAATTCGTCTAGAATACCCCTTTAGAAGCTTTTGGCCTTCATTTTCTGATGTGTGTCCATTAGGCAAGGTGTGAGGTGACGCTCGGGGTCCAAAAATATCTGGACCACGACGATGAATGGAACGGATAAACAAGAAAAGTCTTTACACATTTTATTACAAATCGCTGACACAACATGCTGGTCCTATCTAACATAAGCAAGCAAAATACAAAACTAGGGTAAAACCATGTTTAAAGGGTCCAAAATCTGATATGTCGGTGGAAATTCCACTAAAATGGGTAATATATGTGTCACAAATGTACAACTGCAGGGTAAAAAGTGGAATTCACTCCATATTTAATGGCTTATTTCCATTTGTCGAAGTCTTTTTTCAGAGTGTGAAATCGATAATTCGCCAGTTTTGGTGGGGTAGCAAACAGGACAACATGAATCATGTTGGGTGGTGTGGCATGTTTTGACCTGCCTGGAAAATATGGGGAGTTTGGGCTTTCGTGATATGGAGATTTTCAATTTCATCTCCTCTCTCGCTAAGCTTGGCGGATGTTGCAAGAACCTCTCTCACTCAGCTCCACAATTTTAAAAGCAGCATATTACCCGGACTCATCTTTGCTTGACGCGGATCTGGGTCCACACCCATCTCAGAGATGGAGAGCAATTTTAGATGGAAGATATACTTGGCAAGGGGGTGTAATCAGGAGAATAGACAATGGGGAATCTACGAGTATAGGGTCACACAATTGGATTCCCTGGGAAAACATGATGTGGTTGATCTCATCTTTGATCCAAAACCTGCCGCAACAAAACTCGGAGCTCATCGATGCCATCTCGGCTACGTGGAGAGAAGCTTTGGTCCGATCGGTTTTCACCCCTTTCATTGCAGGAACTGTTGGGGAACGTAGTAATTTCAAAAAAAATCCTAGTGTTGTTCACACTTTGCCATGGCCATGGTCTTTGGATCTGGCGCGACAAACTGCTGCGCGGCCGGCAAAAAGGCATGCACCGGCGGCGCCGTCGCAGTGTTCTGGTGGTGATGAGAGGTGCGCTACCCTCCTTCACCGTGGCGCGCCGGCGGTAGGCTCCATCACCGTAGCGACGTTCGTTGAAACGACGACGGGCGTTTGCACGGTTGAGGCGGCGCTGGTTCCAACCTCCACACCGGAAACGGCGAAGGTCTCGCACTTGACGCCGGAAGCGGCGGTGGCGCGCGATGGAACGGCAGCGACAGCCTTAGTCGCGAACAAGTACCAGGAAAAGAGAAAGAAGCGCAGGCATTGTATTTCTCACCTTTTGCCTGTTCTTCCTCGTCTACTTCTCGCTCAGATGTGAGCGTGCTGATAATATGTGAAAACTTCTATTGATCTGAGTCTAACTTTACAATATATAGGCCCCCAACAGACGTGATTTGGTCGGTCCACAAACGAAGAAGGGGCGCGTCTGTTGGGTGCGTCGGTTGGTTGAGGAACCCCACAGCGGTTAAGAAAGTGGAGATTGTATACATGTGCTAATTTAATCACAACAAAACCAAGCAGGTAATTTTTTCCCAGTTTTGGTTTGTTTGGGAGGTGGAAGAAGCCGAAAATATGACCAGGAGGTAAAGTGAACCACCCACTATTTTCAGGGTAGTAAAATGAACTTTTTTCTTCCTTTTCCTTGTACTACACAACTTGTTTTCTTCTGTGATGTAAGAGATCATTTTTTCTTAAGCAAGGTAAAAGGAAAGCCCTACAAGTTGTGAACTGAAAGCCAAACTCGTTCTTCTTTGTACACACTTGTAGCCTTGAGAAAATATCTAGTGCTACCAAGCTTAAGGTGCTACCGTGATACAAGCATCTGGGCCGTCGGATTCTCATATCAAACGGCTTTTAATAACTCTGCAACATTTACAAAAAAGCCTACGAGAAGTTTACAAATCATGCATAGGTAGCCTTGTACATTCTGAATTTGTGTTTTCTTTCGTCTCGATGCACATGCCTCAAGGTAATAAGCCCAGGTTCAACCACACACACAGACGGTCATCAATGCTGTATACAGGAACAGAAACAGAGATGAATGGTAGCTAGCAGATAGCAGTAAAACAGAAGTGAGCTTATGATTAACAATCAAGAAACACGAGGCGAGGACTAATTAATCGTTATCGTGCGTGCACACACGTAAGCTAGTCACTTCCAATCTATCAATATTGTATACAGGAACAGGAACAGAGCTTGCACCAACTTCTTATTTTTTTTGACCTCAAAATGACTCTTGCACCAACTTCTTTGCTTCACATGCGCGGCACAAATCACTAGTCCAGTTCATCAGTGTCGATCCAGCACACATCACCTAATCCAATCACCACTGCCAAAATCTCTACTTCCACTAGTAGATAAAGGGGGATCAGACCCGGTTCATTTGGGCCTTTAGCCCCGGTTCTGGAACCGGGGCAACAGGGTCGGTACTAATGCTCTGACCCTTTAGTCCCGGTTCAATCCAGAACCGGGGCAAAAGGGTGTCCACGTGGCCTGTGCACTGAGTCCAGGCAGGAGGGGCTTTAGTCCCGGTTGGTGGTACCAACCGGGACCAAAAGGCTCCCACGCGTCAGCATTTCTGTGGCTGTGGTTTTTGTTTTTTTTTTTGAAAGGGGAGGGGGGGTTTAGGTTTTGGGGGTTAATTTAGGTGCTTGATATATTGTGTTAGCTAGCTAATTAATAGAGAGAAGTGTTCTCTCTTATGTCCGTGCTTTTGGTCGACGCTACATACTACACATACGTATATATATGAACTAGAGTAGTCACGCTAGCTAGCTAGCTAGCTGCTAGCTACTAAGCAAACGAAGGAACAGAAGATCTCGTATATATAATCAACATATATATATATATATGCATACAGAGAGAAGTAATAATATCGACCACCTCTCTTTCTCCGAGAGATTGGTCGAACAACAAGTTCTCGTATATCTATCCGACACTACCGGGCACATATATATATATACAATAATTATCTCTTACAAAAATAATCTCCTAACACATGGATGCAGGGTCCACATAGTATTCTCCGTCTTCAGCGATCACGTGTTCAAGGAAGAATGCCGCCAATTCCTCTTGAATTGCTCGCAGACGATCTGGTGTTAGGAGTTCATCCCGCATCCGAAACATCTAATTTGAAGTAGGGGGTCAATACATGAAATGATGCTATAAATTTGTGAATATTATTGATTGCTTACGCACTTTAAATTGTTCATCAGTGTAGCCCCGCTCACAGGTCGTGTGGCGGATGGACTCGCAAATGTAGTATCCACAATAATCATTCCCGGGTTCCTGCCACAACCACTTTACAAGAAATAGAGCTCAATCAAACTGATAAGCAAGAATGCCAAATTGGTATTGATGAAACTAGCTAGCGCTTGAATCAAGATATAGGAGATGCGTGCGCGGAACATGCTACTATATAGTACTTACTTTCGGGTATCTAAATTGTAGCTTCTTCGGCAGTCCCGGAGCTTTTTTGATGAATGTTTTCCAAGCCCTGCCAGACAAAGGAAACAATTAGTTGATATCAGAAATGAAGTTGCTGATATATATGCATGGTGGATAATATTGATCGATTTAACTTACCTGGCTAGCATTTGAGTCATGTCCGCATACTCCTCGGGATCTTTACGTTTAGAGTCGAAGACAGTTACTATTTCCTTCTCAAGCTTAATCTCTAAGAGAATATAGTGGAAGCTGCGCACGAATGCATGAGATCATTACATCACTATAAACTTGACTGATATATATAAGGGAAACCAAATATGCACAAGACATTAACACTCACTTGAAGTTGTAAGGAAAGAGTATTATATCTTTGTTTTCATTTACCACCAACGATCGTAGCAAGTTGGTCTCGGTATCGCCGGGACACAATTTAACCTCGGTTGCATCTATGAGGTATGTGTTAATAAACCCAATATCACCAACTTGTCTTTTCTTCAATTCGACGATCTTCAATCTGCATAATATAGTGAGGATAATTATAAATACATGCAATGAAGATCAGCTATATAGAGAGACTTAATGACAGAAGTAGTACTACTTACAGACAGTAGCAGGTGATCGTTGTTTTATCGAGGGCCAATTGATTGAAAAATTGATAGAACTCCTCAAATGGAACAAGCAACAGCTCAATTCCAACGAGGTCATGCTCCGGTTTAACTCTCAAATACAAGTTATTCATCCCCCCAGACTCTCTGCAGATTTTCATGTACCAATCATGCAATCTTCGCATATTCGTTGATAGAGATCTTTCATTTTTGACGAGAGGCTTTTTGTACTCGTATCTTTCTATCTGCACGTCCATGAAATCATAGTGTACATCGTCGGACGCGTAATCTGCAAGATTGGTATAACCGGGCACCATCCTCGGATCATTAGCGACCATGTCGCTAGACACCTTGAGCGGGGGGCACGATTGGTTCGCTTGTTCGCCGAGCTGGGCAATTTGTTTCCCAGCTCGCCCTTCTGCTAACCTCTGATCACTTTTTGTACTTCCGGACCGCTTGGCATCTTGAAATGTCTTTTGAATAATGCGGTCATAGTTGCCCTTCGGCTTACTTTTCGCTGGTTGCTTCAGGGCAGCAAGAGTGCGCTTTTCTTTCACCGCATCTATCTTCTCCTCTGGAGGTGGATGTCTCTGTGCTTTCAACCCTTCAAAAAAGTCCTTCACTTCGCCTTCAGCGATCTTCGTGTTTTCCTCGTCGGACCTCTCGTACGGTAACTTCTCTAGAGGCGTGAGAGAAGGACCGAATCTGCATCGCCTCCCGCCTCTGGCTGTACTGGTAGACGTCGCCGGACCAGACGAAGCGGCTGTCTTTTTTACTTGCTTAGGCGCCGGAGCAGGAGCAGCCGGAGCGGCGGCAGGTCTCTTCCGCCCTTGCTGATTAGGCGAAGGAGGAGCTGGCTGTCTGCTCGGGCGCGCCGGCGGCGAAGGAGGCGGAGTGCCGCCACGCGCCGGCGGCGAAGGAGGCGGTGTGCCGCCACGCGCCGGAGAAGGAGCCGGAGTGCCCTGATGGTCACTCGCCGGAGAAGGAGCCGGAGTGCCCTGATGGTCACTCGCCGGAGGAGGAGGCGGTGGAGGAGGCGGAGGGCCCTGACTCGTCGGAGGAGGAGGAGGAGGCGGAGGCGTCCAGTTCAGAATGTTGATTAGGTCCTTCCGCCATAGGCATGGAGTCTTCAGTGAAGAACCCAGCCGAGTCTCCCCTTCACCGGTAGGGTGGTCAAGCTGGAGCTCCTCAAATCCCTCCGTTATTTCGTCGACCATCACCCTAGCATATCCTTCTGGAATCGGCCGGCAGTGAAAAGTGTCGTCTGGTCCAGAAGGATAAACAGAGCCAGCAGCCGCCTTGACCTTCAGATTCATCCACTGTGCCATAAGGTGGCAATTTTGTGCCTGCGTGATAGCATCCACAGGATTCCTGGTAGTAGCCGTCAAGGCAAGCTCTGGCTGAGGCAGCTCGGTGGAAGCCACGCTGCTTCTCCGCTGAGATGGCGGGGTAGCTTCGGGGGAAGCTTCGGCAATTCTTTCCCGATCTGCTTCCCGTTCCTCTATCGCTTGTATTCTGGCCCGCAGCGCCTGGATTTCGGTCATCTCCATTTTCTTCCTCCTGTCGTGGCATTTGTAGCCTCCTGCGTCCGGAAACCCAGCACGCCACGGAAGGGAGCCTGGCGTGCCTCGTGTCCGTCCAGGGTGCTCAGGATTCCCGAGGGCCATTGTCAGCTCGTCGTTCTCTCTGTCGGGGATGAACGTCCCTACATGCGCTGCTTTGATATACTGCCGCATCTTCCTGAGTGGTGTTTCCAATTGCTTGTCCGTCCAAATGCACCACCCTGTTACAGGGTCCAAGGATCCGCCAGCCCCGAAGAACCAAGTCCGGCAACGTTCTGGCCAGTGCATTGTCTCTGGTTCGATCCCTTTCTGAAGCAGATCATTCTCAGCCCTGGCCCACTTAGGCCGGGCTACGAGGTAGCCGCCCGACCCCGTGCGATGGTGATGCATCTTCTTTGCAGCATTTATCCGGTTTGTCTCCGACATCTTCTGACTCTTTTCCGACTTCTTATGGGCCACAAATGCGGGCCAGTCATCTTTGATCTTCTCATATATGCCCACGAATTCTGGAGTCGTTTTCTCTCTGACAAACGTATTCAGTTTTTTCTTCCATGCCCTGAATTGGTCTGCCATCTTCGAAAGTGCATAAGACTTGATTAAGTCCTCTTTAACTGGGCATGGCTTCGCCAGATCAACATCATCTCGCGGTAGGATGAAGTTTGACTTCAGCTCAGTCCAAAGATCTTCTTTCTGCATATCTGTGACATAAGTCACCTGAGCGTCGTTTGCAGCCGGCTTTAACCATTGATGGATGCTGATCGGGATCTTGTCCCTAACCAGAACCCCGCACTGATTAACAAATGCGTTCTTTGTGCGGATGGGTGCAATCGGCTCGCCGGAGCGCGAGATTTCTGAGATCTCAAACTTTTCATCCGGCCTCAACTTTTTCTTCGCTCCTCGTCTCTTTACCGAAGATTTGCTCGATCCGGAGGGCTAGAAAAGGAACAAAGACGAGAGTTAATGAATGAATCAATTAACTAGTCAGCACATGCTTAACTAACATATATACCTCCTGGCCGGACTCGGTTCGGTCACCGGAGCCCGCATCACGGTCTCCTTCTTGCACCGGCATTGGGTCACCGGAGCCGTCCTCACGGTCTACTTCTTCCATGTGCATTGGGTCACCGAATTCATCAATATCATAGCCTAGATCTTCCAGCCGCAGCTCTTGTTCGACCTGCTCATCGGTGTCGTTGAGATACGTCCTGACGGCAATTTGTCCGTCTGCGATTATGTCCATCAACATCGCTTCTTGTGCTAGGTCTCGGGTGTTGTCGTCCATTGTTTCTACAAATATTTACAACATGCCAATTATTATTCAAACATGACAGATGGATATATTAATGGCAAACGTAGAACTAGCTTCAACCCTCGACTTCTCGGCGATCCACAAACCCTAGACCCCCTCATGTCACATTTTGTCTAGCTAGTGTCAAAGGATTCAACAAAACCAATACTTCATCATTAGGCGAAAGTAACAGTAGCATGATGGTATGAAGCTCTCCAAAGTTGTTTTGGAACGAAGTCCCAGATAAGATAATCCGTAACAAAAGACGGATTATCCTATCAGGAACTCCGTTCCAGAACATCTTTGCATAACTTCATACCAACATGCCCCGGTTACTTCTGGCAAATGATGAAGTCATGGAATTTTTCAATACTTTGACACTAGCTAGGCAACCTCTCTCGACCCCTCGACCCCCGACTGCTCGGCGATCCACAAACCCTAGACCCCCTCATGTCACATTTTGTCTAGCTATAGTGTCAAAGGATTCAACAAAACCAATACTTCATCATTAGGCGAAAGTAACAGTAGCATGATGGTACGAAGCTCTCCAAAGTTATTTTGGAACGGAGTCCCCGATAGGATAATTCGTAACAAAAGACGGATTATTCTATCAGGAACTCCGTTTCAAAATATCTTTGCATAACTTTGTACCAAAATGCCCCGGTTACTTCTGGCTAATGATGAAGTCATGGAATTCTTCAATACTTTGACACTAGCTAGGCAACCTCTCTCGACCCCTCGACCCCCGACTGCTCGGCGATCCACAACCCATATTGAAGAAGGATGGTGGGAACACAAGCTCGAAACTGACAAGACATTGCGTCACATCACTCCTTAGCCTTGGTACGATTTCTGGATCGATCACCTTCTGAGAGATTGCATTGAGGAATGCACATAGTTTCACAATGGCTAATCGGACGTTTTCCGGTAGAAGCCCCCTCAATGCAACCGGAAGCAGTTGCGTCATAATCACATGGCAGTCATGAGACTTTAGGTTCTGGAACTTTTTCTCTGCCATATTTATTATTCCCTTTATATTCGACGAGAAGCCAGTCGGGACCTTCATACTGAGAAGGCATTCAAAGAAGATTTCTTTCTCTTCTTTCGTAAGAGCATAGCTGGCAGGACCTTCATACTGCTTCGGAGGGATGCCGTCTTTTTCGTGCAAACGTTGCAGGTCCTCCCGTGCCTCAGCTGTATCTTTTGTCTTTCCATACACGCCCAAGAAGCCTAGCAGGTTCACGCAAAGGTTCTTCGTCACGTGCATCACGTCGATTGAAGAGCGGACCTCTAGGTCTTTCCAGTAGGGTAGGTCCCAAAATATAGATTTCTTCTTCCACATGGGTGCGTGTCCCTCATCGTCATTCGGAACAACTAGTGCGCCGGGGCCCTTTCCGAAGATTACGTGTAAATCATTGACCATAGCAAGTACGTGATCACCGGTACGCATGGCGGGCTTCTTCCGGTGATCTGCCTCGCCTTTGAAATGCTTGCCTTTCTTTCGACATTGATGGTTGGTCGGAAGAAATCGACGATGGCCCAGGTACACATTCTTCCTGCACTTGTCCAGGTATATACTTTCAGTGTCATCTAAACAGTGCGTGCATGCGTGGTATCCTGTGTTTGTCTGTCCTGAAAGGTTACTGAGAGCGGGCCAATCGTTGATGGTCACGAACAGCAACGCCTTTAGGTCAAATTCCTCCTGTTTGTGCTCATCCCACGCACGTACACCGTTTCCATTCCACAGCTGTAAAAGTTCTTCAACTAATGGCCTTAGGTACACATCAATGTCGTTGCCGGGTTGCTTAGGGCCTTGGATGAGAACTGGCATCATAATGAACTTCCGCTTCATGCACATCCAAGGAGGAAGGTTATACATACATAGAGTCACGGGCTAGGTGCTGTGATTGCTGCTCTGCTCCCCGAAAGGATTAATGCCATCCGCGCTTAGAGCAAACCATACGTTCCTTGCGTCCTTTGCAAACTCCTCCCAGTACTTTCTCTCGATTTTTCTCCATTGCGACCCGTCAGCGGGTGCTCTCAACTTCCCGTCTTTCTTACGGTCCTCACTGTGCCATCGCATCAACTTGGCATGCTCTCTGTTTCTTAACAAACGTTTCAACCGTGGTATTATAGGAGCATACCACATCACCTTCGCAGGAACCCTCTTCCTGGCGGGCTCGCCATCAACATCACCAGGGTCATCTCGTCTGATCTTATACCGCAACGCACCACATACCGGGCATGCGTTCAGATCGTTGTATGCACCGCGGTAGAGGATGCAGTCATTAGGGCATGCATGTATCTTCTGCACCTCCAATCCTAGAGGGCATATGACCTTCTTTGCTGCGTATGTACTGTCGGGCAATTCGTTATCCTTCGGAAGCTTCTTCTTCAATATTTTCAGTAGCTTCTCAAATCCTTTGTCAGCCACAGCATTCTCTGCCTTCCACTGCAGCAATTCCAGTACGGTACCGAGCTTTGTGTTGCCATCTTCGCAATTGGGGTACAACCCTTTTTTGTGATCCTCTAACATGCGATCGAACTTCAGCTTCTCCTTTTGACTTTCGCATTGTGTCCTTGCATCGACAATGACCCGGCGAAGATCATCATTGGGTTCCTCTTGATCTTCAGCAGCTTCACCCGTTGCAGCATCATTGGGCACATCGTCTGGTTCCTCTTGATCTTCACCAGCTCCCCCCATTGCAGCATCACCGTATTCAGGGGGCACATAGTTGTCATCGTACTCTTCTTCTTCGCCGTCTTCCATCATAACCCCTATTTCCCCGTGCCTCGTCCAAACATTATAGTGTGGCATGAAACCCTTGTAAAGCAGGTGGGAGTGAAGGATTTTTCGGTTAGAGTAAGACATCGTATTCACACATTGAGTGCATGGACAACACATAAAACCATTCTGCTTGTTTGCCTCTGCCACATTTAGAAACTCACGCACGCCCTTAATGTACTCGGAGGTGTGTCTGTCACCGTACATCCATTGGCGGTTCATCTGCGTGCATTTATATATAATTAAGTGTGTCAAAAACCATTACAGAACATCATAAATAGATAATTAAGTGACCAAATGGATAAAAGTTCATCATCACATTAAAACCAAAGTACATACATATATAGTTCTCATCTAACAACATATATAGCTCTCCATACACATCGAAACTATGTGAAACATTTCAACGCGAAAACAAATGCTATCATAATCGCAACCAAGGTAACAATTGATCCAACGGCATAATGATACCAAGCCTCGGTATGAATGGCATATTTTCTAATCTTTTTAATCTTCAACCGCATTGCATCCATCTTGATCTTGTGATCATCGACGACATCCGCAACATGCAACTCCAATATCATCTTCTCGTCCACAATTTTTTTTATTTTTTCCTTCAAGAATTTGTTTTCTTCTTCAACTAAATTTAACCTCTCGACAATAGGTTCCATCTTGATCTTGTGATCATCGATAACTTCCGCAACATGCAACTCCAATTCCATCTTCTCCTCCTCCATTTTTTCCAATTTTTTCTTTAACGAAATGTTTTCCTCTTCAACTAAATTTAACCTCTCCACAAGAGGGTCGGTTGGAATTTCCGGTTCAACTACCTCCTAGACATAATAAAACATCTATGCATGTCAGGTTGGTCGGCATAACTATCATAAGCACTAAAACAAATAGTTATAAATTAAAGATAATATACCACATGCGAATCGTAGACCGGACGAGGGCCAACGTGGGCGGATATCAAAACCATCGCACTATATAATAACAAGCAATAATAAACGTAAGAAAATTAGACAAATATCTATCTAAAGCAATAATAAAAGTAAGAAAAGCATGGACATAACAAGAGGCTCACCACGGTGGTGCCGGTGACGAGATCGGCGGGGGCGATCGACGGCGGCGAAGACGGGGACGGGACGTGACGGACCGCTAAACCTAGACAAATCTCGGAGAAAATAGAGCTTCGAGAGGAGAAAAGCTTAACTAGTGTGGCTCGGGCATTCCACCGAACATGTTGTGTGCATAGGAGGTGAGCTAGAGCACCACTAACCCCTCTCCCCCTCGGCCAGAAAAAAAACAGAGCAGTGAGCTCTGCTCTTGAGTGAGGGGGTTTATATAGGCAACTCACTGGTCCCGGTTAGTGCTACAAACCGGGGCTAAAGGTGTGCCTTTGGTCCCGGTTCATAAAACAAACCGGGACTAATAGTGGTGGGCCAGGAGCAAGAGCCATTGGTCCCGGTTTTTAGCTCCAACCGGGACCAATAGGCCCAGACGAACCGGGACCAATGGCCCACGTGGCCCGGCCGGCCCCCTGGGCTAACGAACCGGGTCCAGTACCCCCATTGGTCCCGGTTCTAGATTGAACCGGGGCTAATGGGCTGGACCAATGCCCTGTTTTCTACTAGTGTTCTGCCAACAAGTCAGTGTTCCAGCTTCCAGGGAGGAGGATGAACTGAACAGGTACTAGGCTAACTCACAGCCATACACGAAGCCGTACAGGTCAGAGCTCCATATGTTGAAGTCCCCTCCTGTGTCCATCTTCTCATAGTAGCCATGAGCCTTGTACCCATGGGAGTTCCGGCAACTATAGTACGTTCCTTTTGGAGAGGCAAAGCCGGATCCGTGGAGCACAACGACATGTGCCCATTCCCCCTTATAAGGCCCTGGTGCATAGTAGATTTGCATCGCTTTTAGATAGTTGAACAGCACTCCCATACGAAGGACTCCCATGAGCGGCACACCATTCTGTATCTTCAACCGGAATCCTGAACCTACACATATAAAGATCACTCACACATGCAAAAAGGTTCAATGAGAGAGAGAGAGAGAGAGAGAGAGAGAGAGAGAGAGAGAGAGATACCAAGACTTGAGCTTCACCGTGTGTCGAGGAAGGTCAGGGCGACAATGGTTGAACATTGTTGCCACAAGCGGAACGCCCCTCCGGCACATGCACACAAATAGGTTTTCAATCCTTCCAAACCTTTTGTCGTAATGACTTGCCTCTTTTCCAAACTTGACCCCATGCACATCTTTGTTTGAACTTGCAATTGGTTGAAGGACAGGTGACTTACCGGAGGGAAATCCGGAAATACTTGTGGTTCGTGGGGAGGTGGCACGGGAGGGGCTGGTACCCTGAAGACAGGAGGACCCGCCGGGACCATCCAGGGCTCCTGCGGCTGGCCCATGGGTATTGGCGGGGCGTTGTCGTCTTGGGTGTCAGGTGCCGCCGGCAGTGTGCTCTGGTTGGCCCCCATCTTTGAAATTGCGGCGTGGAACCCTCTGTTTCCCCACGAAGACGGAGATGGGGCTGCTTATGGGGCCCCATCTGATTTGAAAAACGTTCATCGGATTTGAAAAAAAAAATCATCTGATTTGGAAAAAGGTGCATCAAATTTTAAAAAGTTCATCATATTTGAAAAAAATGTTCAAATAATTTGGGAAAATAAAAGTTTATCATATTTGAAACAAATCATCGAGCTTGAAAAATAGTTCATCCAATTTTCGAAAAGTTCATTAAAGTTGAAAAATTGTATATGAAATCTGGTGAACTGTTTTCATCGAATTAGAAAAAGAAAATAAAAATAAAAATAAAAGTAAGAAGAAAATGTACTTGATTGTAGAACGGCGAGTGGCGCGGTGGTTATGGCGTGGCACTCTTAACCGCTAGGGCGCTGGTTCGAATCCTCCTTTAGAAAAAAATGGAATGTGGGATGGCCCGTCGCGCGCGCGGGGGGG
>LR738714.1:857528668-857545205 GCA_902687465.1 Secale cereale | reverse complement strand
GCGCCTTCTACCATGAACGTTGCATTCGGCGCCCTCAACGTCAAATAGGATTTGGCAGAAAACTAATAACCTGTGGGCAGGTTGCCCCCAATGGTCATAGGTCGCAGGCCCAATGCCATTTATATTTTCACTTTCACATTTGTCTTGAAGAAATATGTCCATTTCAACAATGAAAGACCCATAAGAAAACAATGAAAGGTTTCTAAAAAAACAATGAAAGTAGAAATCCAGAAATTCCTTCATTTTTCTTATTTTTATGGATGAGAGAGAAAACTCTAGCGCTAACAGTGGGGGAAAAAAGAGAAATTTTGGAAGGGGCAATAGTGGTTCGCGTCGGCGAGATCAAATATGGGGATGTGGTGCCTCCTCTATCGTCAAGATCATGTTGATGCGTGTTGCCGCGCCTGTTCATTTTTTAAATGAATTAATTAAAATATCCGTAAATACATGAAGTTACCAAACACGAATGTTGAATTTTGCATAACTTGATTCATACATTTGGGTTTGTGGTTGTAGTGTGGAAGCAAATATTGGGTGCACATTGCCATGCCACGACCATCTATTTTGATGAACGAACGTTAGACGTATATGAGAAATGTGGACGAATTAAATTCCTTTGAAATTCCAACATTCATTCATGCTATGAGATTGAAAAGAATAAACACACATATAGACATAAAAAAAGATGATCTGATACTTGAACTCTTGCCAGAGCATTGCGCTAGTAAATAAAGCTTCGAAAAATGTGAGGAAGATCATATGAAGCCTTCCTCGACAACCACATAACAAAATTTCTGAAGGATTACCTTGATATTTCTAAGCGACATGGTGCAATTTTCCTTCAGGTGTTGCTTCTTCACATTTTCTAAAGAAATATCCTTTCTTTAATTAGTTATATCCTATGCTTGTTGTATTTAGTTGTTCAAAATGGCAAGCAAAGTGGCAACTCTTAGCGCTCTATTTGCTGGGGTTATGACAACAACTGATTAGTGTTGTCTAGGTCTCTTTGATCCTAATTTATATTTAAGATGTTGGTAGCTATAGGCATTGGAACTTTTTTTTTGAGAACTGATTGTTGGAAATATGCCCTAGAGGCAATAATAAAAGTATTATTATTATATTTCCTTGTTCATGATAATCGTCTGTTATTCATGCTTGAATTGTATTGTACGGAAACAACAATACATGTGTGGATATATAGACCACAATGAGTCCCTGGTAGGCCTCTAGTTACCTGCTCGTTGATCAACACATGGTCACGGTTTCCTGACCATGGACATGGGATGTCAGTGATAACGGGATCACATCATTAGGAGCATGATGTGATGGACAAGACCCAATCCTGAGCATAGCACGAGATCGTATAGTTCGTAATGCGTAAGCTTTTCGGTGTCAAGTATTTATTCCTTAGATCATGAGGTTGTACAACTCCCGGATGCCGTAGGAATACTTTGGGTGTGCCAAACGTCACAACGTAACTGGGTGGCTATAAAGGTACGCATCGGGTATCTCCGAAAGTGTCTGTTGAGTTGGTACGAACCGAGACTGGGATGTTGTCACTCCATATGACGGAGAGGTACCTCTGGGCCCACTCGGTAATACATCATCATAATGAGCTCAATGTGACTAAGTAGTTAGTCACGGGATGATGGATTACGGATCGAGTAAAGAGACTTGCCATGACGAGATTGAACAAGGTATCGGGAATACCGACGATCGAATCTCAGGCAAGTACCGTACCGATGGACAAAGGGAATAACGTACGGGATTGAGTGAATCCTTGACACGGTGGTTCATCCGATGAAGATCATCGAGGAACACGTGGGAACCAACATGGGTATCCAGATCCCGCTGTTGGTTATTGACCGGAGAGCGGTCTCGGTCATGTCTACGTGTCTCCCGAACCCGTAGGGTCTACACAATTAAGGTTCGGTAACGCTAGAGTCATAGAGATAAATGCACGTGGAAACCCGAAAGTTCTTCGGAGTCCCGGATGAGATCCCGGACGTCACGAGGAGTTCCGGAATGGTCCGGAGGTAAAGATTGATATATAGGAAGTCAGGTTTCGGCCATCGGGTGATCTCCGGGGGTCATCGGGAGCGTCCCGGGACCACCGGAGGGGACCCGGGGGTCCACCAGGTGGGGCCACCCATCCCGGTGGGGCCCCTAGGCCGCAAGGGGAAGTGTCCAGCCCTAATGGGCTGGCGCACCACTAGGGGCCCACCTCCCCATGCGCCTAGGGTTAAAACCCTAAGGGGGAGGGGGGCCACCACTTGCCTTGGGGGGCAAGGACTCCCCCCTTGGCCGCCGCCCCCCTGCAGATTGGATCTGCAGGGCCCTGGCGCACCCCCTGGCCCCCTATATATATGTGGGGAGGGAGAGGGCAGCCGCACCCTTGCCCTGGCGCCTCTCCCCCTCCCGTCACACCTCCATACTCCCAACGCAAGGCGCCCGACGAAGCCCTGCTGCGATCTCCATTGCATCCACCACCACGCTGTTGTGCTGTTGGATCTCTGACGACTTCTCCTCCCCCCTTGCTGGATCAAGAAGGAGGTGACGTTGCTGCACCGTACGTGTGTTGAACGCGGAGGTGTCGTCCTTTCGGCGCTAGATCATCGGTGACGAAGAACGCGAAGAGTACCACTACTTCATCCACGCTTCTTCGAAAGCTTCCGCTCGCGATCTACATAACGGTATGTAGATGCACTCTTACTTGCTCGTTGCTAGATGTCTCCTTAGTTGGATCTTGGTGAAAGCGTAGAAATTTTTTGAATTCTGCTACGTTCCCCAACAGTGGCATCTGAGCTAGGTTTTATGCGTAGCATCTTGCACGAGTAGAACACAAAGCAGTTGTGGGCGTTTGGTTTTGTTCAACTTTCTTACCGTTACTAGTCAATCTTGATTCGGCGGTATTGTGGGATGAAGCGGCCCGGACCGACTTTACACGTACGCTTACGTGAGACTGGTTCCACCGACAGACATGCACTAGATGCATAAGGTGGCTGGCGGGTGTCTGTCTCTCCTACTTTAGTCGGATCGGATTCGATGAAAAGGGTCCTTATGAAGGGTAAATAGAAGTTGACAAATCACGTTGTGGTTTTGGCGTAGGTAAGAAACGTTCTTGCTAGAAATCCTATAGAAGCCACGTAAAACTTGCAACAACAATTAGAGGACCTCTAACTTGTTTTAGCAGCATGTGTTTTGTGATGTGGTATGGCCAAGAACGAAGATGTGATGAATGATATATGTGATGTATGAGATTGATCATGTTTTTGTAATAGGGAATCACGACTTGCATGTCGATGAACTTGACAACCGGCAGGAGCCATAGGAGTTGTCTTAATTATTGTATGACCTGCGTGTCACTGAATAACGCCATGTAATTACTTTATTTCATTGCTAAACATTAGCTATAGTAGTAGAAGTAATAGTTGGCGTGACGACTTCTTCAAGACACGATGATGAAGATCATGGTGTCGAGCCGGTGACAAGATGATCATGGTGCCCCGAAGATGGAGATCTAAGGAGCAAGATGATATTGGCCATATCATGTCACTTTAATTGATTGCATGTGATGTTTATCATGTTTATGCATCTTGTTTACATAGAACGACGGTAGTAAATAAGATGATCTCTCACTAAAATTTCAAGTATTGTGTTTCCCCTAACTGTGCACCGTTGCTAAAGTTCGTTGCTCCGAAGCACCACGTGATGATCGGGTGTGATAGGTTCTAACGTTCGCATACAACGGGTGTAAGACAGATTTACACACGCGATACACTTAGGGTTCACTTGACGAGCCTAGCATGTACAGACATGGCCTCGGAACACGGAAGACCGAAAGGTCGAACACGAGTCGTATAGAAGATACGACCAACATGAAGATGTTCACCGTTGATGACTAGTCCGTCTCACGTGATGATCGGACACGGGCTAGTCGATTCGGATCGTGTATCACTTAGATGACTAGAGAGATGTCATTCTGAGTGGGAGTTCATTAAAATTTGATTAAGATGAACTTAATTATCATGAACTTAGTCTAAATTCTTTACAATATCTCTTGTAGATCAAATGGCCCACGCTCAGGTTTCCCTCAACTTCAACGCGTTCCTAGAGAAAACCAAGCTGAAAGACGATGGTAGCAACTATATGGATTGGGTCCGTAACCTGAGGATTATCCTCATAGCTGCCAAGAGAACTTAGGTCCTAGAAGCACCGCTAGGTGACGCTCCCGCCCCGGCAAACCAAGACGTTATGAACGCTTGGCAGTCGTGTTGTGATGATTACTCCCTGGTTCAGTGCGGCATGCTTTACAGCTTAGAGTCGGGGCTCCAAAAACGTTTTGAGCACCATGGAGCATATGAGATGTTCGAAGAGCTGAAAATGGTTTTCCAAGCTCATGCCCAAGTCGAGAGATATGACGTCTCTGACGCATTCTATAGCTGTAAGATGGAGGAGAACAGTTCTGTCAATGAGCACATCCTCAAGATTTCAGGATTGCACAACCGCTTGTCTCAGCTGGGAATGAATCTCCCAGATGAAGCGGTCGTTGACAGAATCCTCCAGTCGCTCCCACCAAGCTTCAAGAGCTTCGTGTTGAACTTCAATATGCAGGGGATGGAGAAGTCCATTCCCGAGGTGTATTCGATGCTGAAATCAGCGGAGGTGGACATCAAGAAAGAACATCAAGTGTTGATGGTCAATAAAACCACTAAGTTCAAGAAAGGCAAGGGTAAGAAGAACTTCAAGAAGGACGGCAAGGGATTTGCCGCGCCCGGCAAGCCTGTTGCTGGGAAGAAGCCAAAGTATGGACCCAAGCCTGAGACAGAGTGCTTTTATTGCAAGGGAACGGGTCATTGGAAGCGGAACTGCCTCAAATATTTAGCAGACAAGAAGGCCGGCAACGTCAAAGGTATATATGATATACATGTTATTGATGTGTACCTTACCAGCACTCGTAGTAGCTCCTGGGTATTCGATACCGGTGCAGTTGCTCACATTTGTAACTCCAAACAGGAGCTGCGGAATAAACGAAGACTGGCGAAGGATGAGGTGACGATGCGCGTCGGGAATGGTTCCAAGGTCGATGTGATCGCCGTCGGCACGCTGCCTCTACATCTACCCTCGGGATTAGTTTTAAACCTCAATAATTGTTATTTAGTACCAGCTTTGAGCATGAATATTGTTTCTGGATCTCGTCTTATGCGAGATGGCTACTCTTTCAAATCGGAGAATAATGGTTGTTCTATTTATTTGAGAGATATGTTTTATGGTCATGCCCCGCTGGTCAATGGTTTATTTTTGATGAATCTCGAACGTGATGATACACATATTCATAGTGTAGATGCCAAAAGATGTAAAGTTGATAATGATAGTCCCACATACTTGTGGCATTGCCGCCTTGGTCATATTGGTGTCAAACGTATGAAGAAGCTCCATTCAGATGGACTTCTAGAGTCTCTTGATTATGAATCATTTGACACGTGCGAACCATGCCTCTTGGGCAAGATGACCAAGACTCCGTTCTCCGGAACAATGGAGCGAGCAACCAACTTGTTGGAAATCATACATACCGATGTGTGCGGTCCAATGAGTGTTGAGGCTCGCGGAGGCTATCGTTATGTTCTCACCCTCACAGATGACTTGAGTAGATACAGGTATATCTATTTGATGAAACACAAGTCTGAGACCTTTGAAAAGTTCAAGGAATTTCAGAATGAGGTTGAGAATCAACGTGACAGAAAAATAAAGTTCTTGCGATCGGATCATGGGGGTGAATATTTAAGTCATGAATTTGGCACACACCTTAGGAGCTGTGGAATTATTTCACAATTGACACCGCCCGGAACACCTCAACGTAACGGTGTGTCCGAACGTCGAAATCGTACTCTGTTGGACATGGTGCGATCTATGATGTCCCTCACCGATTTACCGCTATCTTTTTGGGGTTATGCTTTAGAGACTGCCGCATTCACTTTAAATAGGGCTCCGTCAAAATCCGTTGAGACGACTCCGTATGAACTTTGGTTTGGCAAGAAACTGAAGCTATCGTTTCTAAAAGTTTGGGGTTGCGATGCTTATGTCAAGAAACTTCAACCTGAAAAGCTCGAACCCAAATCGAAAAAATGTGTCTTCATAGGATACCCAAAGGAAACGATTGGGTACACCTTCTACCACAGATCCGAAGGCAAAGTCTTTGTTGCCAAGAATGGATGCTTTCTGGAGAAAGAGTTTCTCTCGAAAGAAGTGAGTGGGAGGAAAATAGAACTTGATGAGGTGACAGTCACCCCTCCTGTACCGGAAAGTAGCGCAGCGCAGGAAACTGTTCCTGAGGTGCTTGCACCGACAAGGGAGGAAGATAATGATAATGATCATGAAGAAACAGATCAAGTTACTACTGAACTTCGAAGGTCCACAAGGGCACGTTCCACACCAGAGTGGTACGGCAACCCTGTTCTGGAAATCATGTTGTTAGACAACGGTGAACCTTCGAACTATGAAGAAGCGATGGCGGGCCCGGATTCCAATAAATGGCTTGGAGCCATGAAATCCGAGATAGAATCCATGTATGAAAACAAAGTATGGACTTTGGTGGACTTGCCTGATGACAGGCACGCCATAGAAAACAAATGGATATTTAAGAAGAAGACAGACGCGGATGGTAATGTGACCATCTATAAGGCTCGGCTTGTCGCTAAAGGTTATCGACAAGTTCAAGGGATTGACTACGACGAGACTTTCTCTCCCGTAGCGATGCTGAAGTCAGTCAGAATCATGTTAGCTATTGCCGCATTCTATGATTATGAAATATGGCAAATGGACGTCAAAACAGCATTCCTTAACGGCTTCCTCAAGGAAGAGTTGTATATGATGCAACCGGAAGGTTTTGCCGATCCAGAGAACGCTAACAAGGTATGCAAGCTTCAGCGCTCGATTTACGGGCTGGTGCAAGCATCTCGGAGTTGGAATATTCGCTTTGATGAAGTGATCAAGGCGTTTGGATTTATACAGACTTATGGAGAAGCCTGTATTTACAAGAAAGTGAGTGGGAGCTCTGTGGCATATCTCATATTATATGTGGATGACATATTGCTAATGGGAAATGATATAGAATTCTTGGAAAATGTAAAGGCCTACTTGAATAAAAGTTTTTCAATGAAGGACCTTGGAGAAGCTGCTTACATATTAGGCATCAAAATCTATAGAGATAGATCGAGACGCCTCATTGGTCTTTCACAAAGTACATACCTTGACAAAATATTGAAGAAGTTCAATATGGATCAGTCAAAGAAAGGATTCTTGCCTGTTTTACAAGGTATGAGATTGAGCAAGACTCAGTCGCCGACCACGGCAGAAGATAGAGAAAAGATGAGTGTCATTCCCTATGCCTCGGCCATAGGTTCTATCATGTATGCCATGCTGTGTACCAGACCTGATGTGAACCTTGCCATAAGTTTGGTAGGGAGGTACCAAAGTGATCCCGGTACGGAACACTGGACAGCGGTCAAGAACATCCTGAAGTACCTGAAAAGGACTAAGGATATGTTTCTCGTTTATGGAGGTGACAAAGAGCTCGTCGTAAAGGGTTACGTCGATGCTAGCTTCGACACAGATCTGGATGACTCTAAGTCTCAAACCGGATACGTGTATATTTTGAATGGAGGGGCAGTCAGCTGGTGCAGTTGCAAACAGAGCGTGGTGGCAGCGTCTACATGTGAAGCGGAGTACATAGCTGCTTCTGAAGCAGCGCAGGAAGGAGTCTGGATGAAGGAGTTCATCACCGACCTAGGAGTCATTCCAAGCGCGTTAAGCCCGATGACTCTCTTCTGTGACAACACTGGTGCTATTGCTATTACCAAGGAGCCCAGGTTTCACAAGAAGACCCAGCACATCAAGCGCCGTTTCAACTCCATCCGGAATTATGTTCAGGATGGAGATATAGATATTTGTAAAGTGCATACGGATCTGAATGTCGCAGACCCGTTGACTAAACGTCTTTCACGGGCAAAACATGATCAACACCAGAACTCTATGGGTGTTCGATTCATCACAATGTAACTAGATTATTGACTCCAGTGCAAGTGGGAGACTGTTGGAAATATGCCCTAGAGGCAATAATAAAAGTATTATTATTATATTTCCTTGTTCATGATAATCGTCTGTTATTCATGCTTGAATTGTATTGTACGGAAACATCAATACATGTGTGGATATATAGACCACAATGAGTCCCTGGTAGGCCTCTAGTTACCATCTCGTTGATCAACAGATGGTCACGGTTTCCTGACCATGGACATGGGATGTCAGTGATAACGGGATCACATCATTAGGAGAATGATGTGATGGACAAGACCCAATCCTGAGCATAGCACGAGATCGTATAGTTCGTAATGCATAAGCTTTTCGGTGTCAAGTATTTATTCCTTAGACCATGAGGTTGTACAACTCCCGGATGCCGTAGGAATACTTTGGGTGTGCCAAACGTCACAACGTAACTGGGTGGCTATAAAGGTACACATCGGGTATCTCCGAAAGTGTCTGTTGAGTTGGTACGAACCGAGACTGGGATGTTGTCACTCCATATGACGGAGAGGTACCTCTCGGCCCACTCGGTAATACATCATCATAATGAGCTCAATGTGACTAAGTAGTTAGTCACGGGATGATGGATTACGGATCGAGTAAAGAGACTTGCCATGACGAGATTGAACAAGGTATCGGGAATACCGACGATCGAATCTCAGGCAAGTACCGTACCGATGGACAAAGGGAATAACATACGGGATTGAGTGAATCCTTGACACGGTGGTTCATCCGATGAAGATCATCGAGGAACACGTGGGAACCAACATGGGTATCCAGATCCCGCTGTTGGTTATTGACCGGAGAGTGGTCTCGGTCATGTCTACGTGTCTCCCGAACCCGTAGGATCTACACACTTAAGGTTCGGTAACGCTAGAGTCATAGAGATAAATGCACGTGGAAACCCGAAAGTTGTTCGGAGTCCCGGATGAGATCCCGGACGTCATGAGGAGTTCCGGAGGTAAAGATTGATATATAGGAAGTCAGGTTTCGGCCATCGAGTGATCTCCGGGGGTCACCGGGAGCGTCCCGGGACCACCGGAGGGGACCCGGGGGTCCACCGGGTGGGGCCACCCATCCCGGTGGGGCCCCTAGGCCGCAAGGGGAAGTGTCCAGCCCTAATGGGCTGGTGCACCACTAGGGGCCCACCTCCCCATGCGCCTAGGGTTAAAACCCTAAGGAGGAGGGGGGCCACCACTTGCCTTGGGGAGCAAGGACTCCCCCCTTGGCCGCCGCCACCCTGCAGATTGGATCTGCAGGGCCCTGGCGCACCCCCTGACCCCCTATATATATGTGGGGAGGGAGAGGGCAGCTGCACCCTTGCCCTGGCGCCTCTCCCCCTCCCGTCACACCTCCATACTCCCAACGCAGGGCGCCCGGCGAAGCCCTGCTGCGATCTCCACTGCATCCACCACCACGCCGTTGTGCTGTTGGATCTCTGACGACTTCTCCTCCCCCCTTGCTGGATCAAGAAGGAGGTGACGTTGCTGCACCGTACGTCTATTGAACGCGGAGGTGTCGTCCTTTCGGCGCTAGATCATCGGTGACGAAGAACGCGAAGAGTACGACTACTTCATCCACGCTTCTTCGAAAGCTTCCGCTCGCGATCTACATAACGGTATGTAGATGCACTCTTACTTGCTCGTTGCTAGATGTCTCCTTAGTTGGATCTTGGTGAAAGCGTATAATTTTTTTGAATTCTGCTACGTTCCCCAACACTGATGACAGTGGGAGAGGATCCCACTGACTTTATATTAAACGGTTAGTTTGTCAGAATAGTCCAGTCAGCCCTACATACATGGTCTACATTGTAAGGATAGAGGGGGGTTGAGAAGAGGTTACAAAAAGTACAACTCTTACAAAGCAACTACAAGAGACAAGATGTACGGGGCAAACTCCTGTTTAGCCCTGTGGTCTAGCATAGCAAAGTCCTTCTTGAACCTGGCCTTCCAAGACCCTAAGGCATTGGAACTTGTCCCGGCCGGCTGGGTTTCATACTCTCCTATTGGCTTTATTTGGTGTACAAGAATGTGGCTTTGCTCTGTTGTCATTTAACAATAGATCATCTATAGTGGTACTGGACTAATCCTGAAACTAACATTGATTTGTGGCTTAGCTATAGTGGAGCTACTGCTAGTATTTAGGATGATCTTGGAGTTGATATGGTGGTCACTGACTTGCTGGCTTTGTTGGTCTTCTCCCTGTTGGCTACCCCTGGTCCATTTGGTCCGCGTTTGCTCTCTAATAGTTGTGTTCTATTGCTTTAGTCAGTCTAATATCCTCTCCGTCTCAATGGAATCTGGCTAGCATTCCCATTATCCCAAAGTGCTAGCTCTAAAATCAATGCATTTCCACATGTTATTTTTTTTAACCTTAACCAACTTTGTTTTGTTTGTGATGTTTGTTTTGCATCTTCATCTAAAGAAGATCATATGATGGTTTACTTTAGGTTTTATCTTCTTTCCTTTTCTTTTATTTCCCTCTAAACATGTAATTTCTCAACATATTGTAATTATGTGTATAATTAATGAAGTTTCTTACAATCACTTTGTATTATTCAGTTGTTCCTAATAAGTTTTCATTTCATATTACCTTGCTTATTTATTTAAATGAATTTCCAATTCTTATTTGAATTGTAATTTTGCACTTAAGTCCTTAAGTGATATTCTTATTTGAATTGTGAGTCAAAATTCAACAATGAACAAAGGTCATGTCAAATTTTATATTTAAATCCAAATTCATCTAATTTAAGTAAAAAAAATACCCTAAAATTTGTACGCATGAGGGCAATGCATATCCAGGGAGAGAAAAATCCTCTGCTCTCATGTAACTATAGGTCATTACACACATGTTAGTGGCACACATAGAGGGGGGGCTGGCAAGGTGTTGGTCACCCGTTAGATCAAAGAAGACCCTATGATTAGGTTATAATGCGGCTTACTATTTCAGTTAAGTTAGGCATGCTATGGTCTAGGGTTATGGTCTAAATGTTAGCTAGGAAACGGGTCGTACTGGTTTCGGGTGGGGTAGGTAAGGTTTTTGTTCTTGCTTATATTATTATTTGTTTCTTTTTCCTTTTGAATTGAAATTTGATTTAAAAACCAATTTCATTCAAATATTTTGGGGAAAATTCCACATCGGTCCATTTAATATTTAGGGCTTAGAGAAATTGATTTCCACCATAACTTCTAAATAAAAAAATCGTAACACTTATATTCGGTTATTATAAAATATTCTAGAAAAAAAATTAGGGTCCAAATAAATAACAAAAATATTTTTTTAGGTTTTCAATATTTCCTACTAAATCTCTAGATCATATGGAATATATTTCCTAGCCCAATATGAAGTAAAGATTACACACAGTTTTATGCTCAATTTCGCATTGTATATATTCCCTAAAATAATTTTAGGGTTCTAAATAATTCCAAAAAAAAGTGATCCGTAAAGGACAATCAATTCAAATCAATTCCTGGTGAAAACCAGCTAGGCTCAAGTACTATAAGAAAGTTTGCAAAATAATAATAATAATAATTAACCATAGTTTAACTGTTCACATTCAAAAATATAAATTATTGTGGGCTGTGACATCTCGTGCTGCAGGCATGCCCACATCGGAAACAAGGGCCTCACCTCGACAGCCCATCTGATGCTATGCTGCAGGGCTATTTCCAATAGCGGGGGACGTGGGAGGCTGTGGGGTGGCGGCGATGAACGTGCACTTTAATGACTTGGACCGGATGGGCGTTGTTTTACCATGGTGGCCATTTTTACAGCCTTTTGCTGTATGACCCACCAGTCATTGTATATTGACTTCCCTGGGAAAAAAGTATATAGTGACCCACCAGTCATTGTATATTGACTTCCCTGGGGAAAAAAGTATATGACCCACTAGGCCGGATGGGCAATTAACGGAAGATGCAGAGGAGTTAGAGGGCATGACAAATGAGTTTTATAAAGGCCTCTACACCTTAGAGGGATGTAACAATATGCAAGAGGTTTTGGACTCGGTTCCGATGAAGGTGACGAATGATATGCGAGCACAAATGGACGCGGTGTATACGGAAAAGGAGGTGAAAAAACACTTTATCAGATGTTTCCTATGAAGGCGCTAGGGCCTGACGGATTTCTGGCTCGTTTCTTTCAGAAGCATTGGGGGTTTTGTGGAGAAGAGGTGACTTAGGCAGTGCTGGCGATAGCCGAGGGGAACGAAAGTGCAGAAGGAATTAACCATATGTATTTGGTCCTCATACCGAAGGTAAAAAACCCTTCTCCCTTATCACAGTTCCGACCGATCAGCTTATGTAATGTGCTTTATAAGATAGCTTCTAAAGTTATCGCCAACCGCCTGAAGGATGTGCTCCCTGAGATCATTTCAGCAGAGCAATCGGCCTTTGCTCTCGGCCGTTTAATCACGGATAACATCATCGTAGCTTATGAATGCTTGCTTTTTATGAAACGCAACAAAGCTATCAAACACAAACATTATGCTCTTAAATTGGACATGATGAAGGCATATGATAGGTTGGAATGGGAATACTTAAGAGCTATCATGTTGAAACTGGGGTTTTCTCAGAGATGGGTTGATATTGTTATGAACTTGGTCACATCAGTCTCTTATTCAGTTTTGTTTAATGGAAATAAGTTGGAGGAATTCAGACCTAGCAGAGGAATTCGTCAGGGAGATCCTATCTCCCCTTACCTGTTCTTATTGGCAGCGGAGGGCCTTTCAGGCCTATTTAAAAACTTAAGTGAGTCATCCCAACTGGGTGGGATACAAGTGGCGCCACTAGCTCCACCTGTTAACCACTTGTTATTCGCAGAGGACAGTCTGCTGTTCTTTAAAGCAACTGGGGGAGGGGCGACTGAGGTGTCAAACCTGTTGGCGGAGAACTACTGCCAGGCTTCAGGTCAGAGGATTAACACAACTAAGTCTTCTATCTTTTTTAGCAAGGGTTGCCCAACCACTATAAAAGATGAGATTAAAGTCATACAAAACGTTCCTAATGAATTCCTGAATGAGAAGTATCTAGGATTGCCTTCTGATGTAGGCAATTCTAAAAATGGAGCATTTAAGTACTTGAAGGACAGGCTGTGGAGCAAGGTGAATGGATGGATGGAAACATGTTTGTCTTCACAAGGAAAGGAAGTCTTGGTTAAATCAGTGGCACAAGCAGTCCCAGTTCTTTCAATGTCATGTTTTAAGCTACCAAGGGGCCTTTGCGAGCACCTAAACAAGCTAATAAGGCAATTTTGGTGGGGAAGGAGGGAAGGTAAACGTAAGCCAGCTTGGGTTTCTTGGAAGTCTATGACTCAGCCCAAATTCATGGGTGGGCTAGGGTTTCGGGATTTCGAGCTTTTCAATCTAGCTCTTTTGGCAAGAGAGTCCTGGAGACTTCTACAGTGGCCAGATTCTTTGTGTGCAAGAATTTTGAAGGCTTTCTATTATCCTCAAAGCATAATTTTGGAAGCTGAACTTGGGAATCGGCCATCATAGGTATGGCGAGCCATAGTGGAAGGAAGAGTTGTCCTCAAGAAAGGGATTATCAGGAGAATCGGAGATGGATCAACAACGAGAATATGGGTAGATAACTGGATACCGAGGAACGCTATCATGAGGCTGATAGCGTGTCTATCGGCCAACCCCCCATCCTTCGTAAGTGAGCTGATTGATGCACATAATGCGACATGGAATAGAGAAGCGCTTGATGCTAATTTTATTGCAGCGGATACCCTGGCTGTCTTGGCCATTCCGATCTGCACCAGACAAATGGATGATCATTGGGCATGGAACTTTGAGAGGAATGGAGTTTTTTCCGGTAAGATCTGCTTACCGAATGTTGGCTGACACAAAATGCAGAAGAGAGGAATGGTTAGAAGGAAGATCTGGGTCCTCAGATTTTGATGCGGAAGCTAAATCATGGGCGTCACTATGGTCTGTTAAAGTTCCTGGAAAAATACGTCATTTCTTGTGGAGACTGTCTAAGCTGTCGATCCCAACAGAGGATGTAAGACATGCAAGGAAAATGGCGGATGATGATAAATGTCTGTGGAATGGCAGATTCATGGCGACACTCACTTTTTGAATGTTCTGTTGTTAGGTGCGTTTGGGCACTTGTTGATGAAAACATACTTGATTTTATTCAAGCGACCCCGGAGCCGAATGCTAAGGTGTGGTTATTTTCAGCCATAGATCATTTACCACAAGATAGCCTGGTAATGATGGCAGTAACTATGTGGGCGATTTGGTGGGCTCGTCGTAAGGCTATTCATGAGGGAGACCTGCAGAGCCCACACACGACTCATTCGTTTGTAAAGAGTTTCGTTGCTGAAATTGCAACTGTTCAGAATGGGTCGGCTACAATGAGCGACTCGCATGCGGCAGCGAGACATGGTGTCAGGCAAGGATGGACAGCGCCTGAACATGGAGTTGTCAAGATTCAGGTCGATGGGGGAGTTGCCAGAAACCGGAGAAGAGGTGCAGCTGCCACCATAGGAAGGAACCACGATGGCCTGTTCCTCGGTTCCTCAGCAATGATTTTTGATGAGATCAACGATCCACCGATGCTAGAAGCGCTGGCCTGCTGTGAGGCCCTAGCCCTAGCTCAGGATCTACACCTAGATCAGATTATTGTTGGTTGTGATTGCAAAACTGTTGTGGAGGAAATTAAGAATGGGACGGAAGGAAGATATAGCATGGTTATCAAGGAGATCCAAGGCCAGGCAAGACAATTCAGACGATGCGACTTCATCTTCGAAGGACGGCAAGGGAATGTTGATGCTCATAATCTAGTTAAATTCTGTACTTCTCTAGTTCAAGGGCGCCATCTGTGGCTGGGATTACCCCATGATCCCTTTGTTATTCCTGTAAACCGAAACACTAATCAATAAAGTTTGGTTTTACCACTAAAAAAAATAGGGGACGTGAGAGGCTGAGGGGTGGCGGCGACGAACGTGCACTTTAATGAGTTGTACCGGATGGGGGATGTTTTACCATGGTGGCCATTTTTTCAGCCTTTTGCTGTATGACCCACCAGTCATTGTATATTGACTTCCCGGGGAAAAAAAGTATATAGTGACTAGCCATTATTGCTTGCTGATAACATGTCAAAGTGGTGTGTCCCAAACTGTCAAATGTGTCTCCTTATCACCATGTCTGATGTGTCGAAGTGATGGATCCCACAGAGGTGGAGTTTCAGAATACAACAACTTGCGGACACAGGCCACATTGGCATATATAGCTATTTTCTTCCCAAACGATAGTGGCACTTACTGAACCTGTGAAGTTTAAGTGAAAATTTATCAACGAACCATGGTAAGTGTTTACCAAACAAGCACGACTAGTTCACAATCACTAGGAAGTACATAGTCCATTTCCTCAGGTTCAATCATTCAGCTGCACGAGTAACCTCTCGCGAAGCAGTTGTAGCTAATTAAACATAAACAAAAGTCGGTGCATGCGTGCACAAACCAGCTGATGAAGCTAGGTAGCTGCTACCAGACGGCCGGTACGTACTTGGATAAGAACTAAATATATTGGAACACGACGACAACCCATTCTTGTGCAGCATGCATTATGATCGGTAGTTTCAAGCCAATCAATACAATCATGTGGACAGACATGGAAGAAGTTATCCATGATGTGCATATCGAATCTTGTAGCTTGCTCTATCTACCATGTGCATGTCTGTGTGCAAGCAAATGTAAACGACGAGGACGTATGGAATCTCTCATGTCTCCCAACTTGCAACTCAAAAAGGGACAAAATGAAACGCACGCCCGGATCCGATTGTTGCGGGGGTGTCGTCGAATCATCCATCGATCTCAGTGGTCTCACCAGTCGCGCATCTGGTCAGTAGTAGCGACCAGACCAAAATAATTGTGCCGGCATGTGCGATCCGCGCTGTCCTGGCGGATCGATCTAGAGGAGGCGAAAACGAGCAACACCACGATTTGCAAATAGTTGATGATGACCTGGTCATCCGTCCATCCAACGGTAAGATCGTTGTTGTCCATCCGTGCTCTGCTGTGTGTACTGCATAATGCACAGTGAGTAAGCCTCTCAGTTTTGCTAAGTCTCAGTCGACTTAAACTTCGTTATGTCTCGATCATTGCTATATTCCTTTGATCTTGCATGTCTGGACCAGACGCTTTAAGGCCTCCAATATGAACCTTCAATTTAGGCTGGATCGGTCTGGACGTTTGAAAACCCTCAAGCCGGTCCCAAAACGAGGGGCGATTGGAGGAAGTTCGGGCATCCACCATATTGGTCTCCAACAAGAAGGTCTCATCCAAAATATTGGCTAGCACTACAACCCTCGTTTACATTCACAGTCTCATCGGCTACCACCTTCCCCCATTGAAGCTTCGCTACTCCGGCTGCCGTGTTCATGGCCAGGCAGCCGGCAAGCCACCCAAGGGGCCTACCCGGCCGGCTATTATAGGCCGACCAATGACC
>LR738714.1:857506914-857528517 GCA_902687465.1 Secale cereale | reverse complement strand
AACCCCCTCCCCAAAAAAACCTTGCCCGCAACACATCACTCCATTTGTCCAAGTTATTGTGGCTAGCGCCACCCTTCCACATCCACCTTCTCGACAGTCACTATCACCATGGTCCGCTCCAAGATCACATGGTATAAGATGTTGATGCGAGATGCCGCCGCCAATGTATTGCTACTCGTGGACCTTGAACTCATCGACGTGAATCGGGCGGTCTATTCGTCCATGGAGCATTTGCACGATGGACTGTGAGCGTCATCAACTCTGCATCAACGACGCACGGCGTGCTTCGCTCTTCAAGAAGCTTGAGGAAAAGGTCAATGACGAGAAGGAGCAGCATGCTGACGATGCCAAAAAGGTACACGGCGGCGACTCCGGTGAGTTTGCGCCAGCGGACAATTACAACGAGACCAGTGGCTCCGTTGCGGGTGTCATTGACCTCGCCTCCGACGGGGAGAAGGATTTCAAGTAGTTTTTAGTTGTTTTATAAAGATCTTTTACATACAATGTAAAAAAAATATGTGAACCAGTATGAATCAACATTGCATAGCTCACTCCGCCTTGTTCAGAGGGTAGTCTTGGATGGCTGGCACTTGGTAAATAATATGGGCGTCAGAAATGCCTTGGCTACTCCAATCATATGTCCGTCGGTGGAGGCGCCAGCAGTGATATATTACCTTGACCGAGCGTGACGTGCGTGCATGCATGTCCAACTGTCCAACACCTGTACCAGCTCCTCATTCCCCAACATGACACCTAAGCAATACATGCACGGCGATCCATCGCCGGCGTTGGGTTGAGTTTTGACTTAACGCGGCGAGGCTCCTTCAGTGTGCTGCGCACCCACACGTGCAACCACCTCTGGCTGCCTCCTACCCTCTGCATATATACAACATCGATTGTCTCCTCCATCACCTAGCCGCAGCAACAAAGTCAAGAAGAGGCAACAGCAAGAGCTAGAATGGCTCTCAACTTCGGTCGCTCCATCTCATTCCCTCTCACGCCGACGAGGTCCTTCTCCAAGCCCCGCCACGTCCGCTCCGTCAGCCTCCCCGGCACCACCTCCTCCCACCCGCTCCTCGCCAACCTCCAAGCCCACATCGCCGCCCTCCGTTGCTGGATCCAGCAGGAACCTTCCTCCTCCCTCCCGGCTGGCCTCGCCGCCATCCAGGCGCTCCACTCCTCCCTCTCCGACCTCCTCCTCCTGCCGGAGTCCGGGGCCGCGCTTCGGTGCCCTACCAGCAACGCCGCCGACCGCCTCCTCGACGCATTACTCCTCCTCGCCGACGCGCACCAGGGCTTCCAGGAGTGCCTCCTGGAGCTCAGGCATGCCCTCACCGAGTCCCGCGCGGCGTTGCGCAGGGGCGACACCGGGAGGCTCGCCTCCGCTGCCAGGTCGCAGCGTCGAGCAAAGAAGGAGCTCACCCGTCTCGCCGCGTCCGTCACTGCCGTCTCCTCCAAGAGCGCGCGCCTGCACCTCGTCGCCATTAGCGGCGAGGAGGCCGAAATGGCCTACGCGCTCGTCGAGGCGGCCGCTGCAAGCGCCGTGGCCTCGGCGGCCGTCTTCTCGGCCGCCGTGTCCATCTCGTCCGCGGCGTCATCTTCCAAGAACACAGCCACGTTTATTCCTGCGTTCGCCAGGAGGGCCATGACCGCGCCGGAGAATGCGGAGGCCACAGTCGAGAGGCTGCACGCGCTGGAGCGGTGCTTGGACGAGTGCGACAGCGTATGCCACGTCGTGTTCAGGAGCGTCATGCAGACCAGGGTTTCACTGCTCAGCATCCTGACGCCTACCATCTACTAGCTAGACATGGTGTAGAAAAAAGAAGGAACTCAATTAGTTAGGCCATGTCTATTTTGCTGAATGTTACTACACAATGTACATAATATACAGACAGAAGTTAATGCACAGAAGAGGGTTTTGCTATAGCTCATGTGTTCAGAGTTTTGTTTGACAACATAGTATAAGGTGTCCTCGATTTCTCATTCTGCTGTTTACAGATGCTAAAGTGGAACTGATGCAAAACAGTTCAGCATTGTGTGATTGGTTGTTTGGTAGAGCTTACCCTGGTGCTAACCATAATGATCAAGACTCTGTTTAAATTTGCTTCATTTCGATTTCGCATTTCTTCAAGACTTCTTATGTGTAAATTCCAGTTCCAACTCATCTAAGAGCATCTCCAACAGGCGCCCAAAAAGAGCTCGGTGCGCTAAAAAGTTGTTTTTTGGGGCGCCAAACAGCTCCAACAAATGTTGTAAAACTATGTGCGCGCTAAAAAAATTGGGCACACGCTGAAAAACGCCATCGCGTGCACCATATTTTGGGCTCCAGATTGGGCGCACTTCATAATTTGCACTGCGTGCTTTTTTGGGCGCGCGTTTTTGGCGTCTGCTAAAACAATGTTGGTCCCGGCGCATTAAAAGTGCTACAGTGGCGCGCTATAACTTTTATTGGACGTGGAATTTTTTTGCGGCCGTTGGAGATGCTCTAAAAAACCCAAAGTCTATCAAAGCCGAATGATGATACAAGGTTAGCTATACTTCGATGAGCATGCACACTTACCTATTTCATTTGTACAATTCTGAGCAAAACTCACCAAACAGAACAAAATTGTTAGTCCACGAAGGGGTAAACGTGATATAATGACTACATGTCGTGGATCTATTTCGCTTAATTGACTTTGGGATCACAGCTAATCAACACTGTCCGATGGGACACTGGGAATCTTAACACCAAAGCGAGCCAGTCTCGCAGCTCTAGTCATGCTAGGTTTGATCTGGAGTCTACCTAGACTTCCCTGATCTGATCTTAGCCCGGACATGTTCAAAGATGACTGAAACATGGTTTTCTGACAATTATATATGAATAAACTAATCAACTGTGTCGTTAACAAATACTATCAGAAATTCAGAATATGTACCGGTTGAGCTGTCACAGCCAGAAAGATATGTACTAAATTATTGCACATAAATATATTAACTCTAGGTATAAACAGAGAACAAATTAACTAATCAGTACAGGGGGGATTTTGGTTCTTGAGAATGACATTAATATAATGTGTACATTTCTTGCTAACATGAGCATACGTAATGTGTTATGAACATTGTGCTGATTCATAGAATGAGCAAACCGTATGAACCATCACTCTTCTTCGCTCTCGAAGTTAGTTAGTTTGGACCAAGTGATGGAGTTAACTTCGCGCCTTTGCGGTAGTCTAAGGTCTAGTCTTGCTACTACTCCCTACGTTACCAAAAACGCTCATATAGTATGGGACGGAGGGAGTAGTTGACAGTTAACTTGATCCAAGAGATAGACTCGAAGTCTAGCGGTTTATTGACACTAGTAAACTAGGAGTAGATCGAAGTATGTATGTACCAGTTGGGCGGTCAGAACCACAGGTCTACAAAGACATGTACTTCTTGTCGCACGCAAATATTAACTCCATATGTAAACAAAAATAAGGGTCTTGTTTTGCATATGTTTTAGTTTTGCTTGATCAGATGACACAATGCCTAGCTAGCTAGCTTGGACAGTGCGATTAATGTGTACATTTCTTGGTAAGATGGCGTTGTTCGTTTGACGGACATTGTACGGAATAATTTTGGCCAATTAATGCCCTCCTATTAGCTTCACCTATGTAATTTGTGTTTTTGGTCTTTCAACTCATTGCTCCAGACTGGTTTCACGTTTGGCCTTTGAATTTCAATAATGGACAACATTTGTCCCTCATCCTCCTAAACAATGTTTAAATAGCGGATAGCGGGCTGGTAGCGGATTGGGATCTGGGTAGCGGAATGCGGATAGTGGGTGCTATTGCGAGTGCTATGTCCGCATAGTAGATTTGTAAATACACTAGATTATTGTGTATATTGCTAAATCATTAATAAAAACTAATGTTATTTAATCTGCGCAATAGCGTCGGCAATAGCGGTTACTATCTCTGCTATTTGAAACTACGCTCCTGAAACCAGACAATGTTCGTCGGCACATCGGAAACCGTGCTGGCGTTGACTTGGTGTGGTTTCGAACTTCAGTTTATGAATACATCGCATCCAAAATGAAGGATATCAGTCCAATGTACAACACAACCAAAACAGAGCTGAAACGGTGACGAGGTTCTAAGGTCTGCTTTTCACTTTGACTAAGATTTCGATAAAATTAAGTCAATTTCAGTACACACTGAAATGCTTAACTTTCAGTCAAAATATTCATAGTAACCAATATCAGAGTAACCATTCTGTATCAACAACCACCAATAATTATTCTTCAATGTCGAAGTTAGTTAGTTTTGGACTGAATTAAACAGTTAAAATGTGCAACTTACATCCACTTCAGACTAGTCAAATCCATGAGGGCATCGCCTTTCATATATCTACTGAACTTTGACCGGGCCGCTTTTCGGCTTAATAGCGCCGGTCTCACAGCTAATCAGCATTGTGATTAGACACGACACTTGGAATCTAAACAACAGAACTACATGCCGTTCTAAGGTATAACCTTGCTACTAGATTCATAGTTAACTTGATCCAGGTAATGGAGTCAAAGTCTAGCAGTTTGTAGTCTTTGCTAGTTTGATCTACGGTCTACTAGATGCATAGTTAACTTGAACCAAGTGATGGAGTCAAAGTCTAGCAGTTTGTAGTATTTGCTAGTTTGATCTACGGTCTACTAGATGCATAGTTAACTTGATCCAAGTGATGGACTCAAAGTCTAGCAGTTTGCAGTCTTTGCTAGTTTGATCTATGGTCTAGTAGGTTTACCACGGTCCATCACACATACAAAGTCACCTGGTCTAGTAGGTTTGTGACACTAATAAACTGAAACAAACTATGTACCCAAATGATAAGTGCCACACGTGTGGCAGAAAGTAACATTGCCCTGACTTTTCTTACAACTAAAATTGTCAGTTGAAAAAAAAACTTGGCATCAGAAAACGTTAGGGCGGAAATGCTTCGTGCCACACATGTGGCACTTATCAGGGTCTATTATGTATGTACCAGTTGTTCCCCTAAAAAAATGTATGTACCAGTTGAGGTATCACAGAAGCCCGCAAAGACATGTACTTAATAACCATGCAAAAAAATGTACTTATTATTGCACACGAATATTAACTCTAAATGTAAATGGAGAGGGAACGAAAATTAGCTTTGCATATATCTGTAGTTCTGTTTGATTAGATGACACATAATATAGTTAATTTGTGGTAGTGTAACTCAGGATCGTCCAACCGTGCATAAATACCGTTCATTATGTTTGACTAGCTTGGATAGTGCAATTAGTATGTACATTTCTTGTTAAGATGATATTGTATGTGTGATGGACATTGTACTAAAGAACTTTTGCCAATTCTCTCCAAGCGATCAGCGATGATCTATCCATCAGGTGATGCCTCCATCTAGGGATTTGGCTTTGCGTCGTCTTTGGCGGCGGTTTGTACCGGTGAGGACTGAGAACAAAGTCCAAAATGGTGTTCACGCCCGACAACATACGTTCTCAATATAGACAAATTCATCCAAGAATGGTGAAAGACTTTCTCAATCGATCTATTGACTGGCTGTACGTACGTCGTTTCGTCATAATAGTGTCGGTCGGTCTAGGGTCTTACACAGCTAATCAACACTGTCAAGCTCGAAATTGATCTAAAACAGCATCTAGGCTAGGCTATAGCCTGACTAGCTAGGTAGTTGCTATAGTTAATTCTACCCAAGTGATCAAGTTGGGGCATGCACTTGCCTAGCTCTCTGATCTAGGCTCTCTGATCTAGCCTGACTAGCTAGGTAGTTGAGCTAGTTAATGAACACAACTAGATATGTTAATTAACCATCACTGGATCAAACTAAGCATGTGGTACTATGAATGTAGTAATACTAGCTAAGTTACCCAATAAACCCAGTTGCTCAGCTAATCATTCGCCTCGCAAATGGATCAAGTTAAGCATGTACTATGAATGTGCATCAATGGAGATCGGTTGGGTTGTCACGGCCATGAGATTAGGCCGGAAGGTCGGGCGATGTAGCCATCATCTGATCCATAGGAGACAGGCCTTTTCGAGTGTGGATCAGACAAACAAAATGCATCGAGTAGGTCAGCTACCTCCATGTCCATAGCTCGTAAAGTTGTAAGCTTCCCTTGGCCAATCCCTAGGCACACAAAATGTACCAATCCTTGAGCGATTTGCAAATCAAAGAGAGATTTCCCGCAAAAAAAGAAGAAGAGGGATTCTCTCGTGCTCACAATTATACTAACCACCGCAATCGTCTCGTAGCCGCGGCATCCAAAGCTAGCATGGTGTCTGCCAAGCATGTCCTACGTTGTCTTCAATAAAGTCTCCCAGATGCCCCGACTTGGTTGGATCATGTCTGTCCTGTGTAGAAATAATGAAATGGTAGTTTCCAACCGGATTGTGCCTAGAAGAACACATGGAACCCATTGTCCCTGTCAACGGTCATCCTCAGAGCCAGAGATGTAACCATGTGGGCCGACTTAACAAAATTCATCGTCGATGTCAACAAGGGTCCTATTTTGAGTCGGTACTTTCCTATTCGGCGCATATGCTGCTTCCGACTGGTTTTTTTTGGTTTCGGGAATATTGCAGAATATTCCTTTGCCTGATTTTTTTGTTTTCCTGTTTTTAATCCAGTTCATCAGTTTTTCTTTTTTGTTTCACTTATTCTTTTTATTTTTTCTAAACAAGAATTGTTAATCTTGTTTTCAAATTTGTTATTTGATTTGAAATTCGCGAAAATTTTATGAAATCCATGAACTTTTCTTAACTTTGTAAATATTCTTAAATTTCATAAATTTTTATACATGCACTCACTTTTTTTGAAAGTCATGAATTTTTCCAAATTTGGTATTTTTTTTGAAATTTCAAGAACATTTAAAAAAAATCAATGGACATGTTTGAAACCTGTGAACATTCTTTTTCAATATTATGAACTTTTTTAAAAAAATAATGAATATTTTTTTAACCGTAAACATTTTCTCAAATTTGCAAACGTTTTGAAGTCTATGAGCATTCTAAGATTTCACCAAGTTTTTTAAAATGGCTGGGTTTTTTCTAAGAGTAGTGGACGAGAGAAACAAAAAACACAAATCGAGCGGCAGTGAGCGAGCAGGAGTCGAGTGACCAATTTACAGAGTGGGCCCATGCGGAAGACGCCCTCTGCGTTGTTGCCCAACCTAATGCATTTAGTGCTAAAGAGACGCTCCACTCTGAGTCGGTCACATCTGTAAATTTTTCTGTGACTAATTAAGGAAGCAACCTTATCTATGTGATGAACATTCAAGTGTCCTAGCCATCTACACATTATTAATACAACAAAATATTTTCTTGTAAAGTTTCTTTAGGTTCAACAAAATGTGTTGATGCCAACTTTAGTAAGTTAGCAATTGGTTCATGGGTAGTTGTACCCTCAGGCCACTAGAGATTAAACTCCACATTTGACGACATGTGTTTGGCTTCTGAACGCGGACCTTTCTTTCAATACAAGGCAACATTTTCGTCGCATATGGTGACCGTGATGACCTTGCCAATTTTGATGCTCAACGAGTTTACTCTTCAGAACATGATGTGTGTGTGAGGGGGGAGGGGGCGCTCAGGGTGGCCATGGTGTGCGTGTGTAAGCATATGTGTTGTACTCGGTATTTCTACACACAAAAAGTCATGTAGTTAGTATATCTAAATATTGGCAACTCAATTTACTAAATTAATTATAACACTAGCGTACACGTTCTAATTTGCATCTACATGATAATTCATGCCATCTAAAAGTTTACATGGGACCACCATTTGAAATTGTTACCAGTTCATACCATTGCATACTAAGTTAGTTTGTGTTACTAAGGGCGGTCATGCATTCACTCTTGAATCTTCTATCGAGATACTTATTGATAAATTTAGTAAACTAAAGTTTAGTGAAAATAATACATAAGAGAACATAATAGTACATATTATTCTCTCATGATAAAGTTCAAGCCCAACAAAAGCCATTGAAACTATAAACTTACCTTTTATATGAATAGTTTGCACACAAATATGTATATCTAAGGCACCACTCGACCTATATAGGAAACATAACAATAAGATTATTATGGGCAAACTAGTGTACATGATTTCTAAACCTTCCCTATTATTTTACTTAATTTTCTATTATAATAATTATATTGTGTTTTGTAACCAACAAATCATAGCATACATCATGTATAAGTTATGATTCGTTAGAATGATTCCTTATTTGTGTAGCTATTACTGGGATAGCTTACTCCAGTGACGTTGTTGTGTCCAAAATTTGTTCAAAGTTTGATTTAAATATAGTTTTTGATGTGGAAGGGGTAGTTATCAAGCTGTCAATGATTAATTTTTACCAACTTATCCATGGGTAATTATTTTATTAACGGAGATGTCAATGTCATATCAATTATCTCTCTCTGTAAACATGAAGTTTTTTACATAGTCAACGCCAATTCCAAAGGAACAAAAATTCGTAGGCTCAAGCTAACCATATTGAGATCATTTCGGTGTTCTAAGTAGATCTAACACTAGTCATATATCCACAAAAAAGCACAGACCGCTGCAAAAACATAAAATAAATAAGCTCAGCTAAGTGGGAACCAAAAAAATAGGTTATGACAATTTTTATGTTGACAAATATACCGAATATAAAATCATGACAATTTTTGTAAGAACCTGGTGATAGAAATATGCCCTAGAGGTAATAATAAAATTGTTATTATTACATTTCCTTATTCGATAAAAGGTTTATTATTCATGCTAGAATTGTATTGACCGAAAACTTAAAGGTTTTTTATTTCTGTGCCCCTGGTTCGTTAGTTGTACTCATTCATCCCCACGCTCTTAACTTTTGCTCACTTTTCCCCACTCCCTTGCCGGAAACCCTCACAACAGGTTACAACGGACGTTACCGTCGGGTCAATGCCTTTAACTGTTAACTCTGATGAGTGAGGCCGCGTAGGGCCGAGTCCACCTTTGACAGTTCACTCTGATGAGTGGGGCTTCATAGGGCCGAGTCCACCTTTGATCGTTAACTCTGACGAGTGGGGCCGCTCTCGTATAGTGGTTTCGTATGCTGACCGTACAGTGGTATTCGTATACGTGGGCGCATGCAACTAACGTCGGTCGTGGGATAGCACGTGTCCACATGACATGCCCGAAACGTCCCATCGTATAGGAACCACCTCCCGGCGCATCGCCCCTACCATTTCCACCAAATCCCCTCCCTGCCGCAACGTTTTCCTCTCCCCCACCGCGTCGTCTCGCTCTCCTCCACAGCCTCCATCGCACCGTCTCGCTCTCACCCACCGCATCCTCTTCCTTACCTTCATCGCCTCCATCTGTCCGATGTCGGGCGCTCGAGGCGACGCCGGTGCAGCGGCAACAGCAAGAGCTAGAATGGCTCTCAACTTCGGTCGCTCCATCTCTTTCCCTCTCACGCCGGCGAGGTCCTCCTTGTCCAAGCCACGCCACGTCCGCTCCGTCAGCCTCCCCTGCACCACCTCCTCCCACCCGCTCCTCGTCAACCTCCACGCCCACATCGCCGCCCTCCGTTGCTGGATCCAGCAGCATCCTTCCTCCTCCCTCCTGTCCGGACTCACCGCCATCCAGGCGCTCCACTCCTCCATCGCGGACCTCCTCCTCCTCCCGGAGTGCGGGGCCGCGCTGCGGTGCCCCACCAGTAACGTCGCTGACCGCCTTCTCGACGCCTTCCTCCTCCTCGTCGACGCGCACCGGGGCTTCCATCAGGAGTGCCTCATGTCGCTCAGGCACGCCGCCACCGAGTCCCACGCAGCGTTGCGCAGGGGCGACACGGGGAGGCTCGCGTCCGCTGCCAGCTCCCAGCGTCGAGCAGAGAAGGAGCTCGCCCGTCTCGCCGCGTCCGTCTCCGCCATCTTCCCGAAGAGCACGCGCCTGAACCTCGTCGCTGTTAGCGGCGAGGAGGCCGAAATGGCCTACGCGCTCGTCGAGGCGGCGGCTGCCAGCGCCGTAGCCTTTGCGGCCCTGTTTTCCGCCGCCGCGTCCATGTCGTCCACGGCGTCGACTTCCAAGAAGACGGCCACGTTTATTCCCGCGTTCGCCAGGAGGGCTGCCACCGCGCCGGAGATAGCGGAGGCCACAGTGGAGAGGTGCTTGGACGAGTGCGACGGTTTCTGCGACATGGTGTTCAGGAGCGTCGTACAGACCAGAGTTTCACTGCTCAACATCATGACGCCTGCCATCTACTCCCTCCATTCCTAAATATTTCTCTTTTTAGAGATTTCAACAAGTGACTACATACGAATTAAAATGAGTGAATATACACTCTAAAATATGTCTACATACATTCGTATGTTGCAGTCCATTTGAATGTCTAGAAAGACAAATATTTAGGAACGGAGGGAGTAGCTAGGAACTCATGTCATGTGTACAAAGAAAAGAAAACTCAATTGGTTAGGCCATGTGTGTTTTACTGAACGTTAGTACTACACGATGTCGATGTACATAATATAGAGACAAAAATCAATACAGAGAAGAGTACTTTGCCACAGCTCATATGTTCAGAGTTTAGCTTGACAACGTAGTACAAGGTGTCTTCAATTCCTCATTCTGTTATTTATGGATGCAGCAAGCTAGTGCAAAGCAATGGAATAATTTGTCCTAATATGGACTAATGCAAAAACTGTTCAGCATTGTGCGAGTCCTTTGTTGTTTGGTAGAGCTTACCTTGTGCTAACCATAGGGGTGACCATAATGATGAACACGCTGTTCAAATTTGCTTCATTTTGATGGCACATTTCTTCAGTATGGATTTCTAGTTCCGACTCATCTAAGAAACCCAAAGTCTTATCAAAGCCGAATAACCATACAGGGTTAGCTATACTTCGATGAGCATGCAAATCATACATTTATCTATCTCATCTGTACAATTCTGAGCAAAACTCTCCAAGCTATTGTGACACAGATTCACCAAATTAGCAGGCAGATTTACGAAAAAGTTCAACCCCTAATTAATCCTAATTTACTCACACCTCTCTTCTTGTGGTCTTCCGTAAATCAAACAGCTACAATATGCAACTTGATCACAGACTCCACCCTCAAACCAAACAAACTAATTAGTCCAAGAAGGGGTAAAAACTATACAACCCCTATATGTTTTTGACCGCATCGTCAATATAGTCGATCTGTTTCGCTTAATTTGACTTTGAAATCGCAGCAAATCAACAATGTCAGAGAGGACACTAGGAATCTTTACACCAAGGCTAGCCAGTCTAGCAGCTCTAGTCATGCTAGGTTGATCTAGAGTCTACCTAGCCTTCCCTTATCTAGACGCAAACATGGCTGTAACACGGTTTTCTGACACTGATTAATAAAATGTATCAACTGTGTCGTTAAATCATAACTGGATCACAATATGTGCCACTTGAGCTGTCACAGCCAGAAAGATATGCACTTATTACTTACCAATATCAATTTTACATGGTTTGATATATGAGTATAACAGAGTTGAACAGAGGACACACACACACACAGAGAGAGAGAGAGAGAGAGAGAGAGAGAGAGAGAGAGAGATTGAGAGATTTTGGTTTTGCGCATGCTATAGCATTGCTTGATTAATTATATACACTAATTTCCTGAATTTATTTTCAGATAACAGAACGATGAGGTTGTTTCGCTTCTTAGACTTGCTTAATCTGATCTTCTACTTCTTGCCAATATGGTACTGATCATATATAAGTACTGTGTGATGAAGTTTGTGCTGAATAATTTGCGCAGATATTCATTGTGTTTTGTACTACTAATTAATCCATATCAGCCAGCAGGGGCGAAGCCAGCATGTAGTGATTGGTTCAGATCCGGTGAACTTTGTCAAAACCCTTTATAATTACTACGTAGTTATGTACTGATTAGAACGAATTTAAACCTTTTTTACCGCAAAGTGAACCCCAATGATGAAGTTTTCGCTAGGCCTTTGTCAGCCAGACAACAACTACTCTTCTTCGCTGTCAAAGTTAGTTTGGACTGAAATTAAAACAGTTAAACGTGCAACTTACATCCTTCTCAAACTAAACAAAACCCAAAAGGGCTTCACGATCCATCTATTGACCTGGCCGTTGTTTAGATTAACATGCCGCCACGTTCTTATGCAGCTACTAATCAGCACTGTAGTCAAAGCTACACACTGGTCTAAGGTTTACTTGATCCATGTCAAGGTTTACTTGATCCAAGTGACAGAGTCAAAGTCTAGAAGTTTGTAGTCTTTGCTAGTTTGATCTACGGTCTACCTAGCTTACCCCGGCCAGATCTAGGCATTTTTCTGTCACTAATAAACTGCATCAAAGTATGTACTACCTATGTCCTTGTTTATTGGTTTCCTTTATATTTTGTGCCAAATTTTTACCATATAACTAACAAAATGTTAATGCTTGTCATGAAAAATTAAATCATTGAATTCATATTTAAATATAGTTTCCGAGGATATTATTTTTGCTACATATAACTTATATTCTATTAGCTAAAATCATGGTCAAAATATGACCATAAATATGAGGAGAGTAATAAACCAGGACGGAGTAGTATGTACCAGTTGAGATGTGACAACCACAAGTCCACAAAGACATGGACTTAATATTGCATGCAAATATCAACTCTACGTGTAAAGAGAGAGGGCAAACAATTTGGTTTTGATTGTATTTGTACTTTTAATTGACCAAATGACATAAGTATAGTTAATTTGAGGTAGTGTAAACTCAGGATTGTCCAATCGTGCATACGGTTCATCACTGTTTGACTAGCTTGGACATGAACAAGACAATAATGTGTACATTTCTTGGTAGGATGGTGTTGTAAGTGTGATGAACATTGTACTTAATTACTCCCTCTATTTTTATATGCGAGGCCACAAACTCAAATTATAGGTACCAAATTAAAATTTAATACATGTTTTACAATCCAATTTTTTCATTCACTGGGATCATTAATATGCCACATGCATGTAAGAAAATTGAGTGGAGGAAGTAGCTAAGTGTCATTATGGCTGCATGCATGCAAGTATTAAACAAGTTGCTAGTATGAGAAAAAGTCATTAATTTGTATAGATGCAAAATATATATTACATAGTGGCCTTGTATAAATAAATGGAGGGAGTATTTTATTTTTATTTTTATTTTTCCCAATCCTCTCTTAGCGATGAACAATAGATCGCCTATCCATCAAGTGATGCCTCCATTTAGGGATTCAGATTTGCATCGTCTTTGGAGGCGGTTTCAATCGGTGAGGACTGGGGACCAAGTCCAATGGTTTTCACCCCACGACAGCATATGTTCTTAATTTAGACAAATTCATCCAAGAAAGTGTTGAGTAAATAGGCAATTTTTCGATTAATTTAATCTAAAAATTAACCACTAGCATGACAATGACACAAATAATCGCATACTGATATTCAATCATGCAAGCACATACTACGCTAATTGCAGACAGATCTACGTATAACGCTAGCATGCCTAAAATAGAAAACAGTAGGAACGGGATAAACGAGTTATACCCTCCAGTAGGCCATGCAGAGGCCGCGGCGGCGCTGACGGCAGCAGCGTCCTCGGCTGCCTTCTTGTCGGCTTCGATCTTCTCGGCGGCGGCACATTCGGCGTCGGTGGACATGGTGATGACGAGGGCGACGCGGACGTAGAGGGAGTAGATGAACGGCGAGCAGTCGCGTAGTCGCTTCCCAAAAACCTATTCGCCCCTCTCCCGTACAGGATCCAGAGAGGCGGGGTTTTGGAGACCTGCTCTCCCGTCGACCGTGTATGCGGCGGACGGGATGGAGTAACCGGCGGCAGCAGCAGCAAAGGAACGACGGCGGGCGTGGAGGCAGATGCGTTCTGTTGAGGCGGCGGCTAGGGTTGGCAGTGCCCCACATATATATGTGCGGCCGCGCGTGGAGAAACGTGGGCCGAACCCACATCCAAGTCGGTAGCCCACGATCCGACGTCTCAGATCGTGGCCCTACCTGTCAAAGACTCTTCGTTCATGACCGGCAAAAAGAAGCGCATAGGGGTGAGCTCGGCTCAATCACGCAACCCGCGGCGCGGCGTGGCGCGTCGTGACGAGGCGAGCTGGGGAGGAGGAGTGCATGCGCGAGGGCCTCATCTCTTCTCAAGCTCCAATAGCATGAGGGAGAGAATCCCTTATAAACCACTCCAACTCTGCTTCCACTTCCGGTGTGGGACTAAACTTCCCACCACCTTGTCATGCCACCTACATGGGTCCTTAGAGATTAAATCTGAAATTGTCATATGGGCTCTAGGCCCATCTCATATTTCAACAACCCCCCACCAGATCTCGACGGCCCATTGTGTCCTCTGTTCCAATTACTGTTTCGATTTACCAGTGTTTCAGCGAAGACCTGTTAAGGTTGAGCTTCACCTAGAGCAAGTAGCTACACTCCTTCACAACTGAACAATGGACTATGCCTTGAATTGACAGCTTGACGTAAAGAAGCTTCACCACATGTCTTACTGATACTAGGTTGTCGATGGCTGACCCCTCGGGTGGAGCATATAAGTCACACTTCTGGCCTGTTCATGAGCTTACTAGAGATCACCCCAATCTCATAGACTATGACCAGCAGTCGGGCTCATATAGGTATGTTCCTCCAAAGATTGCTCTGTAGGAAAGCATCTTGCTTGCACAAGCTTTGGAACATATTACGACAATAGTCATCCTCCCATATAGTATTGAAAGTATTGCATCTCCAACGGAGTGGGTTAGTATAGTTACTCTCCTCAGTTCACCACTGGCTTGTTTTCCCAGGTCCTACTTCACGGGATCTCTGATCACATAGGTTGGGTTACCACCATGGCAACTCATGTGGGTCTCATACCCATCTCCCTCGATGCATTATCTATCACAACACGTGATAGCCCTTTTGTAAAGGGATCTGCCAGATTCTTAGCCGTATGGACATATTCCAACGCTATCACTCCGGAGTTTCTCAATTTTCTGACAGCTTTTAATCTCATTCTTATGTGTTTGTTGGACTTCATGTTGTCCTTTGAACTCTTCACCTTGGTGATGACGGTCTGATTGTCACAGTTCATAAGGATAGCCGAAACCGGTTTATCAACCAATGGCAATCCATCAAAAGATCTCGAAGCCATCCCGCTTCGACGCCAGATGTGTCTAATGCTGTTAATTCTGCTTCCATTGTCGATCTCGTTAAGATCATTTGCTTGCAAGACTTCCAGGAAACAGCGCCACCTCCAAGAGTAAACATATACCCACTTGTGGCCTTCATCTCATCAGCATTAGAGATCCAATTCGCATCACTATACCCTTCAAGTACCAACGGGTATCCGGTATAGTGAAGTCCATAGTTCATAGTACCCTTCAGATAACGTAAAACTCTTTCAACAGCATGCCAATGTACATCACCCGGTTTTGATACAAACCGACTCAGTTTGCTCACAGCAAAAGCGATGTCAGGCCTTGTAGCGCTAGCTAGGTACATCAATGAACCAATGATTTGAGAGTATCTCAATTGATCTATAGCCGTGCCTTTGGATTTTCGAATCAACACGCTAGGATCATATGGTGTTTGAGATGGTGTGCAGTCCGATTATCCAAAATGACTCAACACCTTCTCAACATAATGGGATTGCAAAAGTGTAATCCCACCCTCATTATCTCTCAGTAGCTTGATGTTCAAGATAATATCAGCCACACCAAGGTCCTTTCATCTCAAAGTTCTGAGATGGAAACGACTTGACCTCCTCAATGACTTTGAGGTTGGTTCCGAATATCAGTATGTCATCAACATATAAGCACAGTATAACTCCTTCGCCCCCACCATGGCGATAGTATACACATTTGTCAGCTTCATTAACAACGAAGCCAACAAATGTCAGTGTTGAATTAAACTTATCATGCCATTGCTTAGGTGCTTGTTTCAGGCCATATAAAGATTTTATTAACATACACACTTTTCCTTCTTGACCATCTATCACAAAGCCATCTGGCTGTTGCATGTAGATTTCCTCGTTTAGCTCTCCATTCAGGAAAGCTGTCTTAACATCCATCTGGTGGACGAGAAGAACATGCGAGGCCGCCAACGAGAGTAATATTCGAATGATGGTCAGTCTGGCCACAGGTGAATAAGTATCAAAGAAATCTTCCTCTTCTTTTTGGTCATAGTCCTTGGCCACAAGCCTAGCCTTGTACTTTTCAACTGTACCATCGAGCCTAAGCTTCTTTTTGAACACCCACTTACATCCCAATGGTTTGCAGCCATAGGGACGCTCAGTAATCTCCCATGTCCCGTTAGCCATGATGGAATCCATCTCGCTACGGACCGCTTCCTTCCAGTAGTCAGATTCTGGAGAGGCATACGCTTCTGAAATAGAAGTGGGAGTATCATCCACGAGGTACACGAAGAAATCATCACCAAAGGTCTTTGCAATCCTTTGTCTCTTGCCCCTACCAAGGGTTTCCTCGTCATCCTCCTCGGGATTTTCATCATGTGTTCGTTCATAGTATTCCATAGGAATGGCAGGCTCAGGAGTCTCCTCAGATTCCTGTCTAGAGGTGCTTTGCATATCTCTCATAGAAAATATATCCTCGAAGAATGTAGCATCCTTAGACTCCATAATTTTACCAACCTTTTGGTCAGGTACCTCAGATTTCACTACTAGAAATCTATAGCCAACGCTATTCTTAGCGTAGCCCAAATTAACGCAGTCCACGGTCTTCGGTCCAAGCTTGCGCTTTTTGGAAATCGGCACATTGACTTTCGCCAAACAGCCCCAAGTACGCAAGTACGAGAGTGTTGTCCTTCTCTTCGCCCATTTCTCATAAGGAGTGATCTCATTGTCCTTTGTCGGAACTTTATTCGGGACATGACATGCCATCAATATAGCCTCCCCCCACCATGCCTTGGATAAACACGACGTATCTAACATGGCGTTAACCAAATCAGTTAGAGTACGGTTTTTCCGCTCGGCAACCCCGTTTGACTGGGGTGAATAGGGAGGCGTCCTCTCATGAATAATGCCATGTTCCGCACAAAAGGAATCGAACTCACTCGAGAAGTACTCTTCACCACAATCTGACCGGACTCGTTTAATTTGTTTTTCAAGTTGTTTCTCAACTTCTGCCTTATACTCTCTCCGTCCGGGTTTATTAGGCCTCTCAGCATCACAAGCATGTCCCATTTTATAAGGCATCGCTTTGGAAAGGTGCATGCATGCAACCATTTCATTGGTTGCATTGAAAGCCATTGTTGTTGGTACTATGGCTGGGAAATTAATACACTTCATGCGTGCTTTTTTATTGGCTGCATGCATGTGAGAGAGTGTATTGGGAGTGGAATGGAAGAATTAATGTAAGCAAATTACTATACGTCTTGGTCTAAGAGAAATTGTCTTTAGGTCTAATAAACCCGGACGGAGGGAGTAGATTTTAAAGTAGTGTAGAGCCTCATCTTTAGTATTTAACATATACACATAGCAATATCTAGTGGAATCATCTATTAATGTGATGAAGTATTTCTTTTGACCTTTAGTCAACACACCATTCATCTCACAAAGATCAGAATGTATGAGTTCTAATGGTGCCAAGTGTCTCTCCTCCGCGGCCTTGTGAGGCTTGCGAGGTTGCTTAGCTTGCACACATGAAAGGCAATTAGAACCTTTGACTAAAGTGAAACTCGGGATTAAATCCAACTTAGCTAGCCACGTCATAACACCGAAACTAATGTGACAAAGACGTGAATGCCAAACTTCGGATTCATTAACATTCGAATGAATATGGTTCACGACTTTATTACAAAAATCTGCGAGGGAAAGGCGGAACATTCCTCCGCTCTCATAACCTTTTCCAACAAAGAGTCCATATTTCGTAACAACTAATTTATTAGACTCGAAAACCAACTTAAACCCTTCTCTACATAGAAGGGAGCCACTAACGAGGTTCTTCTTGATGGCGGGGACATGCTGCACGTTCTTCAGCTGCACGATCCTTCCCGAAGTAAACTTCAGATCGACCGTGCCAACACCATGAACAGAAGCACTCGCGCCATTCCCCATCAATACGGACTCGTGGCCTGTGACATGGTAAGAAGTGAACAATGAAATGTCAGCACACACATGAACACCTGCACCTGTGTCCACCCACCAATCATTGGGCTGAAACACTGAAAAAATAGTAAATAAATTACCGTACCCAGATGCACCATTGTCATTGTTGCCCCCAATCATGTTGACAGACTTGGAGTCCTGTCCTGGCTTCTTGTACTTGTTTGGGCACTTGTTGGCCCAATGTTCAACTGAACCACAAGTAAAGCAGCCCTCATCCTTCTTGTTCTTCTTGAAGGTCTTCTTACCCTTCTTCTTAAAGTCGGTATTGTGTTGGACACCGTTCTTTACCTTGGGCTTGTGGGAGTTGGAGTTCCTCTGGTTCACCATGTTGGCGACAGAAGTCCCCTCGACCGCTTTCCCGTTCGAGTCCTTTGCCCTTGAGTTCTGCTCAACACTCAGATGGCCAATGACATCCTCCACTGATAATTCACGCCTCTGATGTTTCAGAGTAGTGGCAAAGTTCCTCCAGGAATTAGGGAGCTTAGCGATTATGCAGCCCGCGAAAAACTTGCCCGGTAACTCGCACTTCAGAAGCTCAAGCTCCTTAACAATGCATATTATCTCATGAGCCTACTCCAGCACAGGACGGTTTTCAACCATCTTGTAATCGTGGAGCTGCTCTATAATATACATCTCACTCCCAACATCGGTGGCCCCGAATTTAGATTCGAGCGCCTCCCACAAGTCCTTGGCGACACGCACATGTAAATATGCATCGACCAGTTTATCTCCGACCACGCTAAGAAGTGCTCCGAGAAATACGACGGTGGCCTCCCTGAACGCCTTCTCCTGTTCAGGAGCAACCGTTCCCGTGGGCACACCGGCGACCCAGAATACGTTCATAGCCGTGAGCCATAAAGTGGTCTTAGTCTGCCAACACTTAAAGTATATACCGGTAAACTTATCCGGTTTCAGTGCAGCGGCAAAGCCACTTGTCAAAAATTCCTACACATAATAGGTTTTTGGATTGCTGAGTAAATAGGCAATTTTCCGATTAATTTAATCCAAGAATTAACCACTAGCATGGCATTGACACAAATAATCGCATACTAATATTCAATCATGCAAGCACATACTACGCTAATTGTAGACAGATCTACGTATAACACTAGCATGCCTAAAATAGAAAACAGTAGGAGCGGAATAAACGAGTTAGACCCTCCAGTAGGCCATGCAGAGGCCGCGGCGGCGGTGACGGCAGCAGCGTCCTCGGCTGCCTTCTTTTCGGCTTCGATCTTCTCGGCGGTGGCACGTTCGGCGTCGGTGGACATGGTAATGACGAGGGCGATGCGGACGTAGAGGAAGTAGACGAACGGCGAGCAGTCGCGTAGTCGCTTCCCAAAAACCTATTTGCCCCTCTCCCGTACAGGATCCATAGAGGCGGGGTTTCGGAGACCTGCTCTCCCGTCGACCGTGTATGCGGCGGACTGGATGGAGTCACCGGCGGCAGCAGCAGCAAAGGAACAACGGCGGGCGTGGAGGCAGATGTGTTCTGTTGAGGCGGCGGCTAGGGTTGGCAGCGCCCCACATATATATGTGCGGCCGCGCGTGGAGAAACGTGGGCCGAACCCATGTCCAAGTCGGTAGCCCACGATCCGACGTCTCAGATCGTGACCCTACCTGTCAAAGACTCTCCGTTCCTGACCGGCAAAAAGAAGCGCATAGGAGTGAGCTCGGCTCGGCTCAATCCCGCAGCGCGACGTGGCATGCGGAGGAGGAGTGCGCGAGGGCCTCATCTCTTCTCAAGCTCCAATAGCATGAGGGAGAGAATCCCTTATAAACCACTCCAACTCTCCTTCCACTTCCGGGGTGGGACTAAACTTCCCACCACCTTGTCATGCCACCTACATGGGCCCTTAGAGATTAAATCTGAAATTGTCATATGGGCTCTAGGCCCATCTCATATTTCAACAGAAAGGTGAAAGATTTTCTCAATCTATCTATTGACTGGCCGATTGTAGTTTCGCCCTAATAGTGTCCATTGGCCTAGGGTCTTACAGCTAATCAACACCGTCAAGCTCGAAACTTGGAAATAACTTTAACAGCATCCAAGCTCTAGCCTGATTAGCTAGGTAGTTGCTATAGTTAATTGTGTCCAAGTGATTAAGTTGGGGCATGCCTTTGCCTAGCTCTCTGATCTAGGCTCTCAAGCGTTTTAGTGGTAGTACTAGCTAGCTAATCGAGCTAGTTAACGAACACAACTAGATATGCTAATTGTAGAGAATGATTTGGTGCATCGATGATTGATTGATCGTTCACTAGGCACATATATATAGGTACAAGGGGTGCGACCGGTGTCTTGTCTCTCAAGATACAGGTAAATACAGAGGAAGAGAGACACACCAGGTGCGGCATACAAAACCCAGACCTACGTACATGTATACATGTTCAACACCCCCCGCAGTCGAAGCGTCGCCGGTGACGCAGAGACTGGACCGAAAGCCCTCAAACGTCGAGGTAGGTAGTCCCTTCGTCATGACATCGGCGAACTGATGATCGGTGGGCACATGAAGAACGCGAACACGACCAAGTACGACGTGCTCGCTGACGAAGTGGATGTCGAGCTCAATATGCTTCGTCCGCCGGTGATGGACAGGGTTTGCGGCGAGATAGACCGCAGAGACGTTGTCACAATAAACAAGCGTCGCCTTGGTGACCTCGCATAGCAACTCCTGAAGTAGCTGTCGTAGCCAAGAGCACTCCGCGACGGCGTTGGCTACAGCCCTGTACTCAGCCTCGGCGCTCGATCGTGAGACCGTGGGTTGTCGTTTAGACGACCACGAAATCAGGGAGGGCCCAAGGTAGACGCAGTAGCCAGAAGTGGAGCGCCGAGTGTCGGGACACCCAGCCCAGTCGGCGTCGGAGTAGGCGACAAGGCTGGTGTCAGGTGATGCCGTCAGGGTGAGACCCATAGCTGTGGTGCCACGTATATACCGAAGAATACGTTTCACTAGAGCCCAATGGGTATCACGAGGAGCATGCATGTGGAGGCACACCAGCTGGACAGCGTACTGAATGTCCGGACGCGTCAGTGTAAGGTACTGAAGCGCACCAACGATAATGCATAGTGAGTAAGTCTATCAGTTTTGCTTAGTCTCAGTCGACTTAAACTTTGTTATGTCTCGATCACTGTTATTTTTCTTTGATCTTGCATGTCTGGACCGGACGCTTTAAGGCCTCCAATATGAACCTTCAATTTAGGCTGGATCGGTCTGGATGTTTGAAAATCCTCAAGCCGGTCCCAAAACGAGGGGCGGTTTGAGGAAGTTCGGGCATCCACCATATTGGTCTCCAACAACAAGGTCTCATCCAAAATATTGGCTAGCACTACAACCCTCGTTTACATTCACAGTCTCATCGGCTACCACCTTCCCCCATTGAAGCTTCGCTACTCCGGCTTCCGCGTTCATGGCCAGGCAGCCGGCGAGCCACCAAAGGGGCCTACCCGGCCGGCTATTATAGGCCGACCAATGACCCCCCCC
>LR738714.1:857464584-857501179 GCA_902687465.1 Secale cereale | reverse complement strand
GGGCTCAGGGTGGCCATGGTGTGCATGTGTAAGCATTTGTGTTGTACTCGGTATTTCTACACAAAAAAAAGTCATGTAGTTAGTATATCTAAATATTTGCGACTCAATCTACTAAATTAATTATAACACTAACGTACACGTCCTAATTTGCATGTCTTTCTACATGATAATCCATGCCATATAAAGGTTTACCTGGGACCACCATTTCAAATTGTTACCGGTTCATACCATTGCATAGTAAGTTAGTTTGTGTTACTAAGGGCGGTCATGCATTCACTCTTGAATCTTGTATCGAGATACTTATTGATAAATTTAGTAAACTAAAGTTTAGTGAAAATAATACATAAGAGAACATAATAGTATAAACCTACCTTTTATATGAATAGTTTGCACACAAATATGGATATCTAAGGCACCACTCGACCTATATAGGAAGCATAACAATAAGATTATTATGGGAAAACTAGTGTACTTGATTTCTATACCTTGCCTATTATTTTACTTAATTTTCTATTATAATAATTATATTGTGTTTTGTAACCAACAAATCATAGCATACATTGTGTATAAGTTACGATTCGTTAGAATGATTCCTTATTTGTGTAGCCATTACTGGGTTAGCTTACTCCAGTGACTTTGTTGTGTCCAAAATTTGTTCAAAGTTTGATTTAAATATAGTTTTTGATGTGGAAGGGGTAGTTATCAAGTTGTCAATGATTAATTTTTACCTGCTTATCCATGGGTAATTATTTTATTAACGGAGATGTCAATGTCATATCAATTATCTCTCTCTGTAAACTTGTAGCTTTTTATATAGTCGACGCCAATTCCAAAGGAACAAAAATTTGTAGGCTCAAGCTAACCATATTGAGACCATTTCGGTGTTCTAAGTATATCTAACATTGGTCATATATCCACAACTAAAGCACAGATCGTTGTAAAAAGATAAAAAAAAACTCAGCTATGTGGGAACCAAAAAAATAGTTTATGACAATTTTTATGTTATCAAATATACATAATATAAAATCATGACAATTTTTGTAAGAATCTGGTGATGGAAATATGCCCTAGAGGCAATAATAAAGTTCTTATTATTATATTTCCTTATTCGATAAAAGGTTTATTATTCATGCTAGAATTGTATTAACCGAAAACTTAATTACATGTTTGTATACATAAATAAATACCATGTCCCTAGTGAGCCTCTACTAGACTAGATCGTTGATCAACCGATGGTTAAGGTTTCCTAACCATAGACATGAGTTGTCATTTGATAACGGGATCACATCATTAGGAGAATGATGTGATGGACAAGACCCATCCGTTAGCCTATCATATGATCGTTCAATTTATTGCTAGTGCTTTCTTAATGTCAAATACATGTTTCTTCGACCATGAGATCATGCAACTCCCGGATACCGGAGGAATACCTTGTGTGCTATCAAACGTCACAACGTAACTGGATGATCATAAAGATGCTCTACATGTATCTCTGAAGGTGTCTGTTGAGTTGGCATGGATCGAGACAGGGATTTGTCACTCCATGTGGCGGAGAGGTATCTCTGTGCCCTCTCGGTAATACAGCATCACAAAAAGCTTGCAAGCAAAGAAACTAAGGAGTTATTTGCAAGATGATGTATTACGAAACGAGCAAAGAGACTTATCAGTGAAGAGATTGAACTAGGTATGGAGATAACGACGATCGAATCTAGGGAAAGTAACATACCGACAAACAAAGGGAACTACGTATGTTGTGATAAAGATTCGACCGATAAAGATCTTCGTAGAATATTTAGGAACCAATATGGGCATCCAGGTCCCACTATTGGTTATTGATCGGAGAAGCGTCTCGGTCATGTCTACATCATTCTCGAACCCGTAGGGTCCACACGCTTAACGTTCGTTGATGATATAGTATTATATGAGTTATGTATGTTGGTGACCAAATGTGGTTCGGAGTTTCGGATGAGATCGCAGACATGACGAGGAGCTATGGAATAGTCCGGGGGTAAAGATTGATGTATGGGATAATAGTGTTTGGTCTCCGGAAGGGTTCCGGAATTCACCAGAAGGGGTTTCAGATGTTTCCTGAAATGTTTGGGTGCGAGAACACTTTATTTGGTCCAAGGGGTGAAGCCCACGAGGCTTTTGGAAAGTGCAAAAAGGAGTTTTGCGGGGGACAGGGGGCAGACGCCAGGGACCTTGGCATCTAGTCCTGGAGTCCGAGAAGGACTCTTGCCTTGTGGGCTAAACCGAGTTTGAGGAGGCTCTTTCTCCAAGAAATGACCACAGGGCTCATCAAATAAATAGAGGGGCAGGGCTACCACCCGGGACACATCAAATTCACCAAGCCATGTGTTGGCAACTCGTCCCCTCTAGTTTATCCTTCGTCTCCGTTGTGCTTGGCGAAGCCCTGCGGAGATTGTTCTTCACCATCACTGTCACCACGCCGTCATGCTGCCGGTACTCATCTACTACTTCGCCCCTCTTGCTGGATCAAGAAGGTGAACGGCATCGAGCTGAACGTATGCTGAATGCGGAGGTACCGTACGTTCGTTACTTGATCGGGATGGATTGTGAAGGTGTATGACTACATCAACCGCGTTGATAAACTCTTTCGCTTCGCGATCTTCAAGGGTATGAAGATTCTCTCCCCCTCTCGTAGCTATGCATCTCCATGGATAATCTTGCGTGTGCATACAATTTTTTTTTGTTTTCCATGCAATGTTCCCCACTAGTGGCATCATGAGCCAGGTCTATGCGTAGATGATATGCATGAGTAGAACGCAAAGGAGTTGTGGGCGGTGATGTTCATACTGCCTACCACCAACGTCTTATTTGAATCGACTGTATTGTGGGATGAAGCGGCTCGGGCCGGCCTTACATGTCCACATACATGAGATTAGTTCCACCGATGATACAACTTGCTTTGCATAAGGTGGTTGGCGGGTGTCTGTTTCTCTCACTTTAGTTGAATCGAATTTGACTACGTTCGATCCTTGCAGAAGGTTAAAATAGCAAATTGTATAATCACCGTTGTGGTTTTGCGTAGGTAAGAACGGTTCTTGCTAGTTACCCATAGCAGCCACGTAAAACTTGCAACAACAAAGTAGAAGATGTCTAACTTGTTTTTGTAGGGTATGTTGTGATGTGATATGGTCAAGACGTGATGTGATATACGTTGTTGTATGAGATGATCATGTTTTGTAATATCGACAACTGGCAGGAGACTTAGGGTTTTCTTTTAATTACTGTATGACATGTGTGTCAATCATTAAGCGCCATGTAATTGCTTTTCTTTATCGCTATGCGTTAGCAATAGTTGGCGAGATGACGCCGACGCAATGATGGAGATCAAGGTGTCGCGCCAGTGATGATGGAGATTATGACGTTCCTCTAGAGATGGAGATCAAAAGCACAAGTTGATGATGGCCATATTTGATTGCATGTGATATTTATCTTTTATGCATCTTATTTTGCTTAGAACGATGGTAGCATTATAATATGATCCCTTCACTTAATTTCAAGATAAAAGTTTCGCTTAGACTTTGTTTATAATGAAATTTGCACTAGTGAATAAACATTTTTATTCTAAAGTGTGCTCCCACTCAAATCAATATCTCTCAAAATTGATTATGAGTGACACAATACCCAGATATCCATTCAACGCCATTGAACGAGATGAACACTGATGGCGCGAAATTCAATCGGTAGGCAAACTTGCCGACCACATCTCTATGTGACTCTTGTTCATCTTTCGATGGGCGTGTTCTGAGCTCAGGTAGATCCTTCCAGAACATCAAGACAACCAAGTGATCTTTCTGCGAGGTCTCAACTCACCCGCCTCACACTTCCCTAATCGTTCGTACCCAGGGAGATCCTGCGATACCCCGAAAAGTTAGGTGCCCTGACGGTGCTACACTTGGGAGAACACTAAACTTGATATTTCTTCTGTTTTTGAGAGATCACCCTAATAAAAAGCGACTATCGCGCAATCAAGAAGGGTGCATCAAGAGGGATAAACATCTCAGGCAATTCATAATAGCATGCTATGGTATAGCCTCGTCTGATGGAGAAGTCAAGTATTTCTTCGTCTTTGGCATCCGTGTCGGTGTTCACCTTCGCGAAGATTGCCACCACCTTGTCGATGCACCAGATAATATTGCTATCTCCAGATGGGATAAAATAGATGCATTACTTAAGGTTGACACGCAGGTCATTAAAGTGCAATCATATGGCTCCAGCCATCATGCCGAATCATGACACGCAGGTCATGTTAATTACATCATATAGTCATCTCATACATAATTAAATTTAATATGAGCATTGATATACCACATCACATGCACATCCTGCAAAACCAAGTTAGACACCTCTAATCGGTTTATGCAAAATTATATTTTACGTGGCTTCTAAGGTTTTGACTTAAACCGCAGCTACCAACGTTTTATCATCAAGTATGATTATTCAAGTTGCTAGATTAACATCTCGGGGTGTATGAAACACAAGATAATTAAATCTCGAGCCCCATACTAAACTTCGTCATACGCATGACCCCCGTGCAGATCATATCTGCAATGCCCTTTCATCTGCGAATTTCATCTTTCTTTTGACTACAACAGAACCCAAAGAACTGATAGCACTTCCATGATCAATCAGGATCACGGATTGCCAGAACATTGTCAAATTCCACCATGCTGTCTCGAGATTGAGCAAACGCAAATTCTAGGGAAGCAACAAGAATGTCGGGTAACATATTTCATCTGCCACCCGCATAAATAATTTTCAGCTATAGATCTCATCTACTCCAAAATTATATTATGCAATACCCATAAATCTCCATGTATTCTAGATCGTAACATGCATCTACGCATAGCATGGCTCTTGATGCCACTGTATGGGAACGCGGCAGAAAACGAAAATTTTCGGTATAGCGAGCACGCCCAGGACCACTATGGAGACTGCATACAAGGTTTGATCTGGTCCGTACCGACTTGAAGCGCAGCGGAAGAAGAGTCGATGGAGATCGTCGGTGAAGATCCCCGCAGCTAGGATTAACAACCTCCCAACTGCGAGGATGTACTCCCTCTCCGGACAACCCTTCGGGAAGCGGTCGGATGATACGTCCAAAACGTATCTATAATTTCTACTTGCTCCATGCCTCTTTTGTGTGATATTGCTATGATATTTATGCACTTCCATACACTTTTGATCATATTTGGACTAACCTATTAACTCAGTGCACCCCAGTGCCAGTTTTTGTTTTCTGCTGTTTTTCTATTTCAGGTTTTCCCATTACTTAAATTGCCAGAAAAATTCCGGGAAAATATATAAAAAATCAGCGCTCCGGAAGCTTCCACGCGCCAGAAGTGGGGCCAGAGGGGAGCCGGGGGCAGCCCAGGCGGCCTGCCCACGCGGCTCCCCTCCTGGCCGCGCCGGGGGGCCGCCTGGGCCCCCCTTACCTCCTCTGGTGACCCCCTTCGGCATATATTTACATCGCGTCCCGAAACCCTCGAGGACGGAACCCTTTTTCGCGATCTCATCTCTGTTCCGCCGCCGCCGCGCTTTCAAGATCGGGAGCACCAGGAGAACTCTTCCCGGCACCATGCCGGAGGGGAGGATCACCACCGGGAGCTTCTCCACCACCATGGACGCTTCCCGGATGAGTTGTGAGTAGTCTCCCTTGGACCATGGGTCCATGACCAGTAGCTATGTGATGTTCTCCTACCCTCTTTGTTCTTCATCGATTAGACCTCGTGAGCTGCCCTACATGATCGAGGCACATATGTAATCTTTATGCTGTTGCTATGCTGAGTTTGCTGGGATCCGATGGATTATGAGATTATGTTCAGATTGTGTGTGAGTAATATATTTGATTCACCTCTTTTATATTTATGTTCTTGAGTAATTCTTGCATGTTCTCCGTTGCTGTTTATTGCTTTGGCCAAGTAGTAGGTAGTAACTCCAAGAGGGAACGTTATGCTTGATTGTGGGTTCATGCCCCTCGATGACTAGCTTGAGTGACAAAAACATGAGTCTAGGGGATGTGATGTTGCCACAAGGGGGAAAACAACGGTGCTTGTACTTGCGGGTGCAAGGATTGTTTACTTTACGCAAAGTTCTTTTAATGCAGTTGTCTGTTGCTTTGAGTTTACACTATGGGTGGGACTCGCAACTTAATAGCAGCGAGATGTTCTGGATAGATATCTCAAGGTGGATGATTAGTAGTAGATGCAGATGGATTTCGGTCTACTTGCCTTGGCGTACCGCCCATGCTTTTGAGCCTCTGCCTTTCTGTACAGCATAGTTAGCATTGGTTTGCGCACATAATCCTGTCAATTGCCCAGCTGTAATTCGTTTACCTCGCTTAGATGTTTTATTGTCTTTTGGGAGAGAGACATCACTAGTGAACATCATGGGACCACGGTCCATATTACCATCACTGATCACACCCGCTATTTACTTCCTGTTCTTATTTACTAGTTGCAGTCATACCTATCACTATTATCTCTTGCGTTTGATCCTTTGTAAACGACAAGGCCGGAGGGATTGACAACCTCTCTGTACTTGTTGGGAGCAAAGTTATTTGTATCTGTGTACAGGTCATGTCAAGCAAAAGTCTCTGGCGCTATTGACACCTTCTTGTCGACCCTCGGAGTCTCACGGGATTCGATCCTTGGTATCTTTGCCAAGGGAAAACTACCGCTACGCTACATCTCAAACCTTCCACTTGGGGTAACCAACGAGGGGCGAGAAGCCATCAAGCAAAGTTTTCTGGCGCCGTTGCCGGGGACTCCACTCTTCAAGATAGGAGAGTTGCACGCTATCTTTTATCTTTGCTTTTTAGTCTTGTTAGTTTACCTTTCAGTTTTTTTTAGTGTCTTTTATCAAAAATCACAAAAATAGTTATCTTGCTTGCTTGCTGCTATGGATTCCACCGAGAACACTAAGTTGTGTGACTTCACTAGTCATAACAACGATAACTTTATCTGCACGCCTATTACTACACCTGCCACTTCAGCTCCTTCTTATGAGATTAAACCTGCTTTACTGAACCTAGTTATGAATGATCAATTCTTCGGTGCTGGAGATGATGCTGCTTTGCACTTAAATAATTTTGTTGAACTCTGTGATATGCAAAAGTACCAAGAAATAGATGGTAATATTGTTAAGCTTAAGCTTTTTCCTTTCTCCTTGAGAGGAGGAGCTAAAATTTGGTTTCAATCTTTGCCTAGAAATAGCATAGATTCTTGGGGCAAGTGCAAGGATGCCTTTATTGGGAAGTACTACCCCCTGCTAAAATTATCCAACTAAGGAGTAACATAATGAATTTTAAACAATTGGATAATGAACACGTTACCCAAGCTTGGGAACGCATGAAATCTCTTGTCAAGAACTGCCCTACTCATGGTTTGACTACTTGGATGGTTATCCAAACTTTTTATGCAGGCTTGAACTTTACCTCGCGGAACTTGTTAGATTCGGCCGCGGGAGGAACCTTTATGTCAACTACACTCGGTGCTGCCACGAAGCTTCTCGATGAGATGATGACCAATTATTCCCAATGGCACACCGAACACGCTCCAACAGGTAGGAAGGTAAACTATGTCGAGGAGATCTCCTCCCTAAATGAAAAAGTTGACTTGATCATGTCTCTACTTTCCAAGCAACCTTCTATTGATCCTCGTGATGTTCCTTTAAATTCTTTGATTGCTCAAGATCAAGTAGATGTGAACTTTATCTCTAGAAACAACTTCAATAACAATGCTTATAGGAGTAATTTTGGTAGCAACCCTAGACCGTTCCCCTCTAATTCCTATGGGAACAACAATGCTTATCCTAGCACCAAGAACTCCTCCTCTGAACTAGAGATTATGCTTAAAGACTTCATCACTACCCAAAAAGCCTTCAATAAGAATGTAGAAGAAAAACTAAACAAACTAGATAATCTCTCTTCGAAGGTAGACAATTTAGCACATGAGGTAGAATTGCTTAAAATCAGAACTTCCCCTCTTGAGGAGAGGAAGACCACTCCTATGAATGCTATTCAAGTGCAAATTAATGAAAACATTAGGATGTTGGCTAAACTTAAAGAGAGATGGGCTAGAGAAAAGGAGGAAGAAGATAGAATTAAGAGCCTTCCTACCCATCACACTGTTGCTACTATCCAAGTTGTTGAGGATATCCAAACTCTAAGCACCCAATGCACTCCTGGTCCCATTGGACCTATTAATGGTGATGCTATGAACTCAACCGTAGAAACTCCTATGACAATAGAAGCTACCAAACAAGTGAGCCTAAAGGACACCACTACCACTTTACTTGATAGTGGTGACCTTAATTTTGATAATTGCACCCTTTATGAAGTTATTGATTTCCTTCACAAGATGTCTAGAGATCCCCGCAGTAGCACGCTTAATCTTGCCTTCACGGAGCATATCACTAATGCTCTCATCAAAGCTAGGGAGGAGAAGCTTAGGGTAGAAGCCTCCATACCTAGGAAGCTAGAAGATGGTTGGGATCCTATGATTAAAATTAAGTTGAATAACTTCTCTTGCTATGCTTTATGTGATGTTGGAGCTAGTACCTCCGTTATGCCCAAAAGAATATATGATATGCTTGAATTGAAACCTTTTGATTCTTGTTCTTTTGGTGTTCGTCTTGTTGATTCTTCCATAAAGAAACCATTGGGGAGGATCGACGATTTTCTTATCATTGTCAATGACAATTATGTTCCCGTTGATTTCACTATTATGGATATTGAATGTGAACCTTCTTGTCCAATTATTTTGGGACGTCCTTTTCTACGCACCGTTGGTGCTATCATTGACATGAAAGAAGGGAATATAAAATTCCAATTTCCTCTCAAGAAAGGGATGGAACACTTCCCTAGAAAGAAGATTAAGTTACCTTTTGAGTCCGTTATACGGGCTAGCTATTCTTTTACTCTTGATAAAACTTGATCTCTTTGCATTATGCCTAGCTTAAAGGCATAAAAGAAAGCGCTTTTGGGAGGCAGCCCACAATGAATAAAATTTTATTTTGCTTTTGTTGTGTCTTGATGTTTGCTACTACAGTAGCATCATCATTGTATATTTACTTTTCAGCTTTGTGCCAAGTTTAGCCTCTGATTGCAAGAAAGTTCAAAAGTTGTGACGTGCTGTCCAGGAAACAGATTCTGTCCTTGGACAGAAAAATTCGTATAAAATCACCAGATCATCTTTTTGGTATGATTTTTTTCGACAGCATGCTCTATACAATTGGCTTTCGGGCATCTGTTCTGAGTTTTTTGATTTGAGTTGCAGAAGTGCCCCGAAAAAATTATTTACTACTTGCTGGTCTGTTTTTCACAGATTCTGTCCTGTTTTGCCTTTCCTTCGTTTTGCAAACCTTGAGCTTGCTTTTTCTTTGCAAAAACCTTTTGGCAATCTTGAGAAACATTAGCCCTTCAAGATTATCCTTATTTCCAGAAAGGAAAAATTATTTTATTATGGGTACTAACCTCGCTCATCAGATTATGATGAGTTATGTATGAAGGGAGTTTTCCAGTGTGCGAGGGAAGATGATAAAAAGATTCAGGAGGGTCAAACGCTCAAGCTTGGGGATGCCCCCGTGTACCCCCAAGAAATATTCAAGAAGACTCAAGCGTCTAATCTTGTGGATGCCCCCGTGCATCCCCTTCTCCATCAACAATTATCAGTTCGTCTTTCGTTCCACTATATTTTAATCACTTCATGTGTTATGTGCTATGCTTGGAGCGTCTTGCTTTTAGTTTCCTTTTTAGTTTTCTTTAGCTTTGCTTGCTGTTCATAACGAGTTAGAACCCAGCTTTCTTTGTGTGGGAGAGAAACACGCTCCACTTCAACCTAGAACACAACATAGGATTTTCATGCTTATCTTTGCTGTGTATGTTCTTTGTCTTTCAATAGCTACTGTCATGTTTAGCTCTTAGTTTTCATGCTTTTCTTTTTAAAGAGCTTTTGTTTAGTTGGTTGCTAAACTCTCTTGAGTTTTCATGATTATATTGTTAAGAGAGTTTGTCTGTTGCACTGAGTTGTGTGTCTTAACTTAAAGTAGGTAATTGAGGTTGCTATTTAATTTTAGTAGTAACTTGCAATAGTTTTGAGGTATTGCCATGAGTAATGTCTGAACTTTTGGTGTCAAGAGCTTTAGCCTTTTAGTGATAGATGTCGTATTTTGGGCAATCCGTGTTTATTTTCCAAAACCTACAAAATAGTTGAGAACTTTAGCTACTAAATGGATCACTAATCTTTGGAGGGATCGAATATTAGAGTACACTCACGTACCATGGGTTGAGGATGAGCAAGGGTAACCAAACCCCCATACACACCTCCTCGGGGTACTTGTCTCTTTGTGAACCTCCTAATTAGATTGAGAGTTACCGATAATAAGTGCATGAGTTCTTCGGACTAATGTGAGTATTCGAAGGTTGACACTTCCACCTATCCATATTTTTCTAGCCTCTTCGGTACCGTGCATTGCCCTTTCTCACCTCGAGAGTTGGCGCATACTTCGCCGGTGCATCCAAATCCTTGGCATGATACGCTCTGTCATCATAAGCCTCATTATATCCTTCCTCAAAACAGCCACCATACCTACCTATTAAGGCATTTCCATAGCCTTTCCGAGATACATTGCCATGCAACATCCATCTTCTCATGACTTGATCTTCATGTCATACATGCTTTTTGCTTGATCGATGAGCCGCATGCTAGTTGGGCCTTGCCCTAATCATTGCTACATGACGCGCTAGTATCATTGCATATCCTGCTACACTGGCAGAGGCATACATTTGCATACATCATGATAGTTTCATTTTCTTTATGTTGAGTACTTTTGTAAAGTGTGAAAGATATTCTATACTTCTTGTAATACATAGAGTGTTGTCCCTAAGTGAGGAAAAGATCCCAAAGAGGACAAAATCAAAAGATCCCAAAGAGGACAAATGAGAGATAAATAGAAAGAGCCATTGAGGCCACAAAAAAATAAAAAAAATAGAAAAAGAGAAAAAGAAATAAAAAGAGAGAAGGGGGCACACTACTATTTCTTTTGAGAGATCCACACTTGTACTCCATCTTACACTTTGTAGTCCATAGAGATTACCATTTATGCATATAGCTATGTGGGGACCTTTACACTATAGAACTTGGCTTGTATATTCCAATGATGAGCCTCCTCAAAAGAGCTCTAGGTCTTCTTGAGCAAGCGAGTTGGATGCACCCCCACTAGTTCCATTGGCGAGCTTACCTTAGCTCATATGTGCATCCGTTGCATGGCAATCCCTACTCCTCGCATCATATCTATCATTTGGCTTTCTCTCGCCGATGATTGTCCTTATTGATGTGAGCCTTTCAGACCTCTTTTGTCTTCCCCCTCTATCATCCTTCTCTATTTCCCATCCTAAGTGTCGACTTTCTTGCTTACGCTCATCCATTGCATGAGTGCTCAAAATATCGAAAGGGAGTGGATCATTTTGACTTGTACCTGGCTGACGGTCTGGGGATGAGTCAAGATAAGATTCCAAAGAAGACCAAGTGTGAAACTTTAGTAGATTAAGTTCTCAATAATACAAAAACTATGTTTTACTCTCTCATATATCCCTATCCCCTTTCTTGCACGCAAACACCATTTGGAGACATTCGAGTCACGGACAGCGAGAGCTCTTGCACCTTTATGTTCTTATGTTACTTGTTACAATGCTAATATAGACTCTTGCCTGTTATGACTTGAATTGGATTACATACCTTGATTACTTTACTTAAAAGTTCTTATATGGTTAATAGCATGTCACCACAGAAATTATGCTTGTTATCATTTACCTACTCGAGGACGAGCAGGAATTAAACTTGGGGATGTTGATACGTCCAAAACGTATCTATAATTTCTGCTTGCTCCATGCCTCTTTTGTGTGATATTGCTATGACATTTATGCACTTCCATACACTTTTGATCATATTTGGACTAACCTATTAACTCAGTGCACCCCAGTGCCAGTTTTTGTTTTCTGCTGATTTTCTATTTCAAGTTTTCCCATTACTTAAATTGCCAGAAAAATTCCGGGAAAAATATATAAAAAATCAGCGCTCTGGAAGCTTCCACGCGCCAGAAGTGGGGCCAGAGGGGAGCCGGGGGCAGCCCACGCGGCCTGCCCACGCGGCCCCCCTCCTGGCCGGGTCGGGGGGGCGCCTGGGCCCCCCTTACCTCCTCTGGTGACCCCCTTTGGCATATATTTACATCGCGTCCCAAAACCCTCGAGGACGGAACCCTTTTTCGCGATCTCATCTCTGTTCCGCCGCCGCCGCGCTTCCAAGATCGGGAGCACCAGGAGAACTCTTCCCGGCACCCTGCCGGAGGGGAGGATCACCACCGGGAGCTTCTCCACCACCATGGACGCTTCCCGGATGAGTTGTGAGTAGTCCCCCTTGGACCATGGGTCCATGACCAGTAGCTATGTGATGGCTTCTCGCCCCTCGTTGGTTACCCCAAGTGGAAGGTTTGAGATGCAGTGTAGCGGAAGTTTTCCCTTGGCAAAGATACCAAGGATCAATTTCCCCTGAGACTCCCAGTTTCAATAAGAAGGTGTCAACTGCTAACGGCGCCAGATATTAGCAATCAACGTGGACCTGCACACAGATACAAATAACTTTGCTCCCAACGAGTACAGAGAGGTTGTCAATCCCTCCGGCCTTGTCGTTTACAAAGGGTCAAACGCAAGTGATAATAGTGCTAGGTATTGCTGCAAATAGTAAGTAAAAGCAGAAAGTAAATAGCGGATGTGATCAGTGATGGTAATATGGACCGGGGTCCCATGATGTTCACTAGTGATGCCTCTCTCCCAAAAGACGATAAAACAGCTATGTGAGGTAAACGAATTACAGCTGGGCAATTGACAGAATTATGTGCGCAAACCAATGCTAACTATGTTGCAAGAAAGGTAGAGGTTCAAAGCATGGGCAGTACGCCAAGGCAAGTAGACCGAAATCCATCTGCATCTACTACTAATCATCCACCTTGAGGTATCTATCCAGAACATCTCGCTGGTATTAAGTTGCGAGTCCCACCCATAGTGTAAACTCAAAGCAACAGACAACTGCATTAAAAGAACTTTGCGTAAAGTAAACAATCCTTGCACCCGCGGGCACAAGCACCGTTGTTTTCCCCCTTGTGGCAACAGCACATCCCCTAGACTCATGTTTCTGTCACTCAAGCTAGTCATCGAGGGGCATGAACCCACAATCAAGCATAACGTTCCCTCTTGGAGTCACTACCTACTACTTGGCCAAAGCAATAAATAACAACGGAGAACATGCAAGAATTACTTACGAACATAAATATAAAAGAGGTAAATCAAATATATTACTCAAACACAATCTGAACATAATCTCACAATCCATCGGATCCCAGCAAACTCAACATAGCAACAGCATAAGGATTACATATGTGCCTCGATCATGTAGGGCAGCTCACGAGGTCTAATTAGTGAAGCACAAGAAGGGGAGGAGAACATCACATAGCTACTGGTCATGGACCCATGGTCCAAGGGAGACTACTCACAACTCATCCGGGAGGCGTCCATGGTGGTGGAGAGGCTCCCGGTGGTGATCCTCCCCTTCGGCAGGGTGTCGGGAAGAGTTCTCCTGGTGCTCCCGATCTTGGAAGCGCGGCGGCGGCGGAACAGAGATGAGATCGCGAAAAAGGGTTCCCGTCTCGAGGGTTTCGGGACGCGTGTTAAATATATGCCAAAGGGGGGCATCAACGGAGGCCTGGGGGGCCCAGGCGCCCCCCGGCGCGGCCAGGAGGGGGGCCGCGCCACCAGGGCGCCTGGAGCCCTGGTGGCCCCCCTCCGGCCCTACTTCGGCTGCCGGGAAGCTTCTGGAACGCTGATTTTTTATATAATTTTTCCGGGATTTTTCTAGCAGTTTTCGTAATGGGAAAACCTGAAATACAAAAACAGCAGAAAACAGAAACTGGCACTGGGGTGCACTGAGTTAATAGGTTAGTCCAAATATGATCAAAAGTGTATGGAAGTGTATAAATATCATAGCAATATCACCCAAAAGAGGCATGGAGCAAGCAGAAATTATAGATACGTTTTGGACGTATCAACATCCCCAAGCTTAATTCCTGCTCGTCCTCGATTAGGTAAATGATAACAAGAATAATTTCTGTGGTGACATGCTATTAACCATATAGGACTTTTCATAGTCACATGACAAAAGCTTACTGAGACAATGAATCTGTAGTAATTAAGTTGCCTCATGAGAAAATCACAAAGAACTGAAAGTTTTACAATATGATACTGAAACATCAAATAGATTTGTAATGAGCATGGTGTGCAAATATGATAAAGTGATATCTCGCTTGCCCCCTTTAGTGAAGCAAAACATAAATGCAGGGGCACCTCCAAGGTTTAAGTGATGACTAGATACAATGATTTTAGAATAAACGATATCATAATCATGCAAAAGACAATGCTACTTTGGGACAATGCACATTACACTCAGAATGACAATCATGCTCTCAGTAGTTGGTGCTTTAAAAGAAGGTGGAGACTCTCGAACCGTGGCTTTTGTTGGCAAGGTTGAAAACCCGTAGTTGGAAACAAAGACAAAACATGTACCAGAGCTCTTGGTTTTAAAAACAGAGGTAATAATATTATATTTTTTTTATATTATGCATGTTCCCTCAACGAATGCTAGCAGATAACTCAATTACTTCTTGAGATGGACAAGTTTCGAGGAACGGCTCCCGAATGAGGACGATCACATCCTCTTAATCTCCTTTGTTTATCACTGCCAAAGTTTTCTGATTTCTCATGAACAAAGTGTGAAGGAGGGTTTGTTTGTTATATTAATTTTGAGCCAGGCGCACTCTTTGCCAGTTCCTTCTCGTATTATGGGTTTGCACATTAGACATACAATCCCGGGGTGAAGCTTGTCCAACTTAAAAAGATCATGAATTAACTACTACTTCCTCATGAGCTAAAACAGAGGCACAAAAGAGAAATGCTTTTTTGAATAATTTGGAGATGGCACATGAAAGTCTTCATTAGGAATGGCAGGTAAATACCATGTATAGGAAGGTATGGTGGACTCATATGGCATAACTGGTTTAAAGGATTTTGGATGCACAAGCAGTCAGTCCGCTTAGTACAGGCGAAGGTTAGCAAAAGACTGGGAGCGACCAATTAGAGAGCAATGACGGTCATAATCATGCAGAGCGACAAAGCAACATTGAATCCGGCATGGAAGTTATATCGCTACTCAGAAATAAAAGATCATCAAGGCTTGATAGACTTTCTTTACAGTCTTAAATATGCGTGAGCATACGCCAAGTCAATCAAAATAAATTCTTGAAGGAAGATATTACTAAACCATACCACATCATAGGCAAACAAATCATGTTGGTACTCCAATAATACATTGGGAACCCCCCAGCTATTTGAGACTAACCATAAGAAAACATGAATTACTAAGCGCCATTATGCACGTAGCATTTTTATCATGGACATATCAACCAATGCAACATAAGCAAACTCTCTTAATAAGATAAGCCTGATAACTAAAGACAGTTCAAGCAACCAACTAAACAAAAGCTCTTTAAAAAGATAAGCATGAAAACTAAGAGCTAAGCATGATAGTAGCTATTGAAAGACAAAGAACACACACATCAAAGATAGACATGAAAATTCTATGTTATGTTCTAGGTAGAAGTGGAGCATGTTTCTCTCCCACACAAAGAAAGCTGAGTTCCGACTCGTTATGAAAAGCTAAAGAAAACTAAAAAGGAAACTAAAAGCAAGACGCTCCAAGCATAGCACATAACACATGAAGTGATAAAAATATAGTGGAACAAAAGACGAACTGATAATGTTGATGGAGAAGGGGATGCACGGGGGCATCCCCAAGCTTAGACGCTTGAGTATCCTTGGATATTTCTTGGGGTGCACGGGGGCATCCCCGAGCTTGAGCGTTTGACACTCCTGAATCTTTTTATCATCTTCCCTCGCACACTTGAAAACTCCCTTCATACATAACTCATCATAATCTGATTAGCGAGGTTAGTACCCATAATAAAATAATTGTTCCTTGCTGGAAATAAGGATATTCTTGAAGGTCTACTGTTTCTCAAGATTGCCAAAAGGTTTTTGCAAAGAAAAAGCAAGCTCAAGGTTTGCAAAATGAAGGAAAGGCAAAACATGGCAGAATCTGTGAAAAACAGAACAGCAAGTAGTAAATGATTTTTTCGGGGCACTTCTGCAACTCTAATAAAAAAACTCAGAACAGACGCTCGAAAGACAATTGTATAGAGCACGCTGTCGGAAAAATTCAGACCAAAAAGATGATCTGGTGATTTTATACGAATTTTTCTATCCAAGGACAGAATCTGTTTCCTGGACAGCACGTCACAACTTTTGAACTTTCTTGCAATCAGAGGCTACACTTGGCAAAAAATTGAAAAGCAATGATGATGCTACTGTAGTAACAACATCAAGACACAACAAAAGCAAAATAAAATTTTATTCATTGTGGGCTGCCTCCCAAAAGCGCTTTCTTTTATGCCTTTAAGCTAGGCATAATGCATAGAGATCAAGTTTTATCAAGAGTAAAAGAATAGCTAGCCCGTATAACGGACTCAAAAGGTAACTTAATCTTATTTATAGGGAAGTGTTCCATCCCTTTCTTGAGAGGAAATTGGAATCTTATATTCCCCTCTTTCATGTCAATGATGGCACCAACGGTGCATAGAAAAGGACGTCCCAAAATAATTGGACAAGAAGGTTCACATTCAATATCCATAATAGTAAAATCAACGGGAACGTAATTGTCATTGACAATGATAAGAACATCGTCGATCCTCCCCAAAGGTTTCTTTATGGAAGAATCAACGAGACGAACACCAAAAGAACAAGAATCAAAAGGTTTCAGTTTAAGCATATCATATATTCTTTTGGGCATAACGGAGGTACTAGCTCCAACATCACATAAAGCATAGCAAGAGAAGTTATTCAACTTAATTTTAATCATAGGATCCCAACCATCTTCTAGCTTTCTACGTATGGAGGCTTCTACTCTAAGTTTATCCTCCCTAGCTTTGATGAGAGCATTAGTGATATGCTCTGTGAAGGCAAGGTTAAGCGTGCTAGTGCGGGGATCTCTAGACATCTTGTGAAGGAAATCAATAACTTCGGTAAGAGTGCAATTGTCAAAATCAAGGTCACTACTATCAAGTAAAGTGGTAGTGGTGTCCTTTAGGTTCACTTGTTTGGTAGTTTCTATGGTCATAGCATCACCATTAATAGGTCCATTGGGACCAGGAGTGTATTGGGTGCTAAGAGTTTGAATATCCTCAACAACTTGGATAGTAGCAACAGTGTGGTGGGTAGGAAGGTTCTTAATTCTATCTTCTTCCTCCCTTTCTCTAGCCCATCTCTCTTTAAGTTTAGCCAACATCCTAATGTTTTCATTAATTTGCACTTGAATAGCATTCATAGGAGTGACCTTCCTCTCCTCAAGAGGAGAAGTTCTAATTTTAAGCAATTCTACCTCATGGGCTAAATTGTCTACCTTCGAAGAGAGATCATCTAGTTTGTTTAGTTTTTCTTCTACACTCTTATTAAAGGCTTTTTGGGTAGTGATGAAATCTTTAAGCATAATCTCTAGCTCAGAAGTGGAGTTCTTGGTGCTAGGATAAGCATTGTTGTTCCCATAAGAATTAGAGGAGAACGGTCTAGGATTGCTACCAAAGTTACTCCTATAAGCATTGTTATTAAAATTGTTTCTAGAGATAAAGTTCACATCTACTTGTTCTTGAGCAATCAAAGTATTTAAAGGAACATCACGAGGATCAACAGAAGATTGCTTCAAAAGTAGAGAGATGATCAAGTCAACTTTTTCATTTAGGGAGGAAATCTCCTCGACAGAGTTTACCTTCCTACCTGTTGGAGCGCGTTCGGTGTGCCATTGGAATAGTTGGTCATCATATCATCGAGAAGGTTCGTGGCAGAACCAAGTGTAGTTGACATAAAGGTTCCTCCCGCGGCCGAATCTAACAAGTTCCGCGAGGTAAAGTTCAAGCCTGCATAAAAAGTTTGGATAACCATCCAAGTAGTCAAACCATGAGTAGGGCAGTTCTTGACAAGAGATTTCATGCGTTCCCAAGCTTGGGCAACGTGTTCATTATCCAATTGTTTAAAATTCATTATGTTACTTCTTAGTTGGATAATTTTAGCAGGTGGATAGTATTTTCCAATAAAAGCATCTTTGCACTTGTCCCATGAATCTATGCTATTTCTAGGCAAAGATTGAAACCAAATTTTAGCTCCTCCTCTCAAGGAGAAAGGAAAAAGCTTAAGCTTAACAATATTACCATCTATTTCTTGGTACTTTTGCATATCACAAAGTTCAACAAAATTGTTCAAGTGTAAAGCAGCATCATCTCCAGCACCGGAGAATTGATCTTTCATAACTAAGTTCAGTAAAGCAGGTTTAATTTCATACGAAGGTGCTGAAGTGGCAGGTGTAGTGATAGGCGTGCAAATAAAGTCATCGTTGTTATGACTAGTGAAGTCACACAACTTGGTGTTCTCGGTGGAACCCATAGCAGCAAGCAAGCAAGATAACTATTTTTGTGATTTTCGATAAAGGAAACTAAAGCAAAAACTGAAAGGTAAACTAACAAGACTAAAAAGCAAAGGTAAAAGATAGCGTGCAACTCCCCTATCTTGAAGAGTGGAGTCCCCGGCAACGGCGCCAGAAAACTTTGCTTGATGGCTTCTCGCCCCTCGTTGGTTACCCCAAGTGGAAGGTTTGAGATGCAGTGTAGCGGAAGTTTTCCCTTGGCAAAGATACCAAGGATCGATTTCCCCTGAGACTCCCAGTTTCAACAAGAAGGTGTCAACTGCTAACGGCGCCAGATATTAGCAATCAATGTGGACCTGCACACAGATACAAATAACTTTGCTCCCAACGAGTACAGAGAGGTTGTCAATCCCTCCGGCCTTGTCGTTTACAAAGGGTCAAACGCAAGTGATAATAGTGATAGGTATTGCTGCAAATAGTAAGTAAAAGCAGAAAGTAAATAGCGGATGTGATCAGTGATGGTAATATGGACCGGGGTCCCATGATGTTCACTAGTGATGTCTCTCTCCCAAAAGACGATAAAACAGCTATGTGAGGTAAACGAATTACAGCTGGGTAATTGACAGAATTATGTGCGCAAACCAATGCTAACTATGTTGCAAGAAAGGTAGAGGTTCAAAGCATGGGCGGTACGCCAAGGCAAGTAGACCGAAATCCATCTGCATCTACTACTAATCATCCACCTTGAGATATCTATCCAGAACATCTCGCTGGTATTAAGTTGCGAGTCCCACCCATAGTGTAAACTCAAAACAATAGACAACTGCATTAAAAGAACTTTGCGTAAAGTAAACAATCCTTGCACCCGCGGGCACAAGCACCGTTGTTTTCCCCCTTGTGGCAACAGCACATCCCCTAGATTCATGTTTCTGTCACTCAAGCTAGTCATCGAGGGGCATGAACCCACAATCAAGCATAACGTTCCCTCTTGGAGTCACTACCTACTACTTGGCCAAAGCAATAAATAACAACGGAGAACATGCAAGAATTACTTACGAACATAAATATAAAAGAGGTAAATCAAATATATTACTCAAACACAATCTGAACATAATCTCACAATCCATCGGATCCCAGCAAACTCAACATAGCAACAGCATAAGGATTACATATGTGCCTCGATCATGTAGGGCAGCTCACGAGGTCTAATTAGTGAAGCACAAGAAGGGGAGGAGAACATCACATAGCTACTGGTCAGGGACCCATGGTCCAAGGGAGACTACTCACAACTCATCCGGGAGGCGTCCATGGTGGTGGAGAGGCTCCCGGTGGTGATCCTCCCCTCTGGTAGGGTGCCGGGAAGAGTTCTCCTGGTGCTCCCGATCTTGGAAGCGCGGCGGCGGCGGAACAGAGATGAGATCGCGAAAAAGGGTTCCTGTCTCGAGGGTTTCGGGACGCGTGTTAAATATATGCCAAAGGGGGGCATCAGCGGAGGCCTGGGGGGCCCAGGCGCCCCCCCCGGCGCGGCCAGGAGGGGGGCCGCGCCACCAGGGTGCCTGGAGCCCTGGTGGCCCCCCTCCGGCCCTACTTCGGCTGCCGGGAAGCTTCTGGAACGCTGATTTTTTATATAATTTTTCCGGGATTTTTCTGGCAGTTTTCGTAATGGGAAAACCTGAAATACAAAAACAGCAGAAAACAGAAACTGGCACTGGGGTGCACTGAGTTAATAGGTTAGTCCAAATATGATCAAAAGTGTATGGAAGTGTATAAATATCATAGCAATATCACCCAAAAGAGGCATGGAGCAAGCAGAAATTATAGATACGTTTTGGACGTATCACTATGTGATGTTCTCCTCCCCTCTTTGTTCTTCATCGATTAGACCTCGTGAGCTGCCCTACATGATCGAGGCACATATGTAATCTTTATGCTGTTGCTATGCTGAGTTTGCTGGGATCCGATGGATTATGAGATTATGTTCAGATTGTGTGTGAGTAATATATTTGATTCACCTCTTTTATATTTATGTTCTTGAGTAATTCTTGCATGTTCTCCATTGTTGTTTATTGCTTTGGCCAAGTAGTAGGTAGTAACTCCGAGAGGGAACGTTATGCTTGATTGTGGGTTCATGCCCCTCGATGACTAGCTTGAGTGACAGAAACATGAGTCTAGGGGATGTGTTGTTGCCACAAGGGGGAAAACAACGGTGCTTGTACTTGCGGGTGCAAGGATTGTTTACTTTACGCAAAGTTCTTTTAATGCAGTTGTCTGTTGCTTTGAGTTTACACTATGGGTGGGACTCGCAACTTAATACCAGCGAGATGTTCTGGATAGATATCTCAAGGTGGATGATTAGTAGTAGATGCAGATGGATTTCGGTCTACTTGCCTTGGCGTACCGCCCATGCTTTTGAGCCTCTACCTTTCTGTACAGCATAGTTAGCATTGGTTTGCGCACATAATCCTGTCAATTGCCCAGCTGTAATTCGTTTACCTCGCTTAGCTGTTTTATCGTCTTTTGGGAGAGAGACATCACTAGTGAACATCATGGGACCCCGGTCCATATTACCATCACTGATCACACCCGCTATTTACTTCCTGTTCTTATTTACTAGTTGCAGTCATACCTATCACTATTATCCCTTGCGTTTGATCCTTTGTAAACGACAAGGCCGGAGGGATTGACAACCTCTCTGTACTCGTTGGGAGCAAAGTTATTTGTATCTGTGTGCAGGTCCTGTCAAGCAAAAGTCTCTGGCGCTATTGACACCTTCTTGTCGACCCTCGGAGTCTCACGGAATTCGATCCTTGGTATCTTTGCCAAGGGAAAACTACCGCTACGCTACATCTCAAACCTTCCACTTGGGGTAACCAACGAGGGGCGAGAAGCCATCATCGGACAGTCCCCCAGACGATGTCGCACACAGCCCTTCGGGAGGATCCTCGAAACTCGGACGGTAACTCGGACAACCCTTCGGGAGGATACTCGAACAGCCCTTTGGGCAAAAGATCGAAACTACAATCTCTCTACGGGGTTGCACACATACGATGTCAGCTATCCGGCAGGGCTTTGCCGTCTAGAACTAGTTCCTGCCGGAACACAGACAGCCTTTCGGCTCTATGAAACTATTTTGTTGGGAAGGAGAGAGAAGCCAGACAAGTCATGGCATGTGTATGAGAGCAAGGGATGAGAGTAGAGGGCTGCCCCTCCACCATTATTTATAGGAAATCCCAAGGGGTAGGGAAGTTTAACACAGAAACCCAAAATGCACATGAATGAAGTCCTTCCTCAAGGGCATAAGAGTGAAACCAAGGAACAAGAGGGGCTCCAAGGTGGAGCCCCAAGTGTGGCCGGCCACACCCCTTGGGGGGCCCCCATGAGGGCCTCCCAATCCATCCATGTCATCCCTAGATCTTTTGAGTAAAGCCCCAAAAGGTGGCTTTCCAAAAAGTAACCCAAAAAGCACTTTCACTATTCACGACGACATTTTTCAGCGTCCGTTCGAACTGAAAATATTTAAGTGGGCTTAGAACATTTCTAGTACCCACTAAAATAATTTTCAACGCGTTCTGGAACAATTCTAGTTTAGTGATTTCATCTGGGAAAAGCATCTGAAGCAGTTTCGGTAGCTCTGGAACATTTCCGGTTTTCATCTCTGAAAATTCCAAAAGGTTTCCAGAATGATTCTGGCACCCTCCAAGAATTATCAGGCATGGCCAACACCATTTTAGTTAATGGCATACCGCAAAACAACTTTTCGGTTTCACCAAAACTCATCCGATGACCTCTCTCCGGAACTTTTCCGCTGTCCAAAACCTTTCCGTTTTCCGAAATTTTCCGGTGATTTTCCGTCAGACTCCCTGTCTAGTATTCAGCAGATAGATGACCCTTAAGCGTGTGACCCTATAGGTTCGGTGAAGTATAGATATGACCCGGAACACCTTCCGATCAATGATCAACATCGGAGCCGTGGACACCCATATTGACCCCTATACCCACACGAATAAATATTCGAGTGAACCTCCAGTTGTCGTGAGCTATTCCTGTTGCTTCGCGATATCTCACAAACAACCGAGGTGAGAATTATTGCATTCCCGTGGATCAAAAATTTGTCCACCATGCAAGTTACCTCGTTACTGGTTTTGTTCTCTTTTCTCATTTCCATGTTCCGGTATCCCAGTGATCAAATCACAATGTGTCTGGCCAGACGATGATGGATACTGTTACACCAGGAGGGCCCGAGTATATCTCTCCATCGTCGGAGGAGCAAATCCCAATCTTGAGCTATCTCGTTACTTGCCATACTTTTCCGTGAAACCATAAGCCGCCGTAATAGCCACCCAGTTATGGATGAGGTTTAACAAACCCCAAAGTTCACGAAGCAAGTATGAAGGAACTCGATACTCTCATGGTCTAAGGAGTTATGCAAACATTAACGTCTCTGTGTTATTAACCATTAACTTGTGACGAATGTACCTCATAGCATAACATCAAATTGGGTCGATTCAACACAAGTGTTCTACTAACAATTGTGCCCTCAAAATTGTCGGCATAGTCATGCCCATGATCAGGAAAACAGGATCATCATGCAATACTTGAGCCATTCATAGAGGCTTGACTAGGAATACATTTTACCGTTTATTATCCCACACGTGCACATGATTTTCCCTCCTAGCCTCGTTTTATTTGCAGACTCGAGAATCGTTGCAGTTATAGCATGGGACATAAACCTTCATTACAAACCAGGAGATACAAAATAGCTGATATTACTGCCTCTAGGGCATATCTCCTACACCCACGAGCTCTTGATCCAGTTGAGCTTCACTTGAGAGTTTCGTCAGCACGACGGCGTGGTGACAGAGATGATGAAGCTACCGACGCAGGGCTTCGCCTAAGCACTACAACGGTATGACCGAGGTGCGTTTCTGTGGAGGGGGGCACCGCACATGGCTAGAACAATGTTTCTTGTGTGTCCTTAGGTGCCCCCTACCCCCGTATATAAAGGAGCAAGGGGGTGGGCCAACCGGCCCTTGTAGGCGCGCCAGGGAGTAGGATTCCTACTCTTAGTAGGAATAGGAACCCCCTTTTCCTATTCCTACTAGGAGTAGGAAAGAAGGGGGAGAAGGATAGGAGAGGGGGCGCCTCCCCCCTTTTCCTAGTCCAACTACGAACCCTAGGGGGTGCGGCCAGCCCTATGGGCTGCCCCTCTATTTCCCTCATTTGCCCACTATGGTCCATACTCCCTCAGGGGGGGGGGGTCCTGTAACCCCCTCCGGCACTCCGGTTTTACCCCATAACACCCGGAACACTTCCGGTGTCCGAATATAGTCATCCAATATATTAATCTTTATGTCTCGGACATTCCGAGACTCCTCGTCAAGTCTGTGATCTCATCCGGGACTCCGAACTACCTTCGGTACATCAAAACTCATAAACTCATAATACTGATCGTCATCAAGCATTAAGCGTGCGGACCTTACAGGTTCGAGAACTATGTAGACATGACCGAGACTCATCTCCGGTCAATAACCAATAGCCGAACCTGGATGTTGATATTGGCTCCTACATATTCTACGAAGATCTTTATCGGTCAAACTGCATAACAACATACGTTGTTCCCTTTGTCATCGGTATGTTACTTGCCCGAGATTCGATCGTCGGTATCTCAATACCTAGTTCAATCTCGTTACCGACAAGTCTCTTTACTCGTTCCGTAATACATCATCTTATGACTAACTCATTAGTCATTTTCTTGCAAGGCTTATTATGATGTGTATTACCGAGAGGGCCCAGAGATACCTCTCTGACACTCGGAGTGACAAATCCTATTCTTGATTTATGCCAACACCACAAACACCTTCGGAGACACCTATAGAGCATCTTTATAATCACCCAGTTACGTTGTGATGTTTGATAGCACACAAGGTATTCCTCCGGTATTCGGGAGTTGCATAATCTCATAGTCATAGGAACATGTATAAGTCATGAAGAAAGCAATAGCAGTAAAACTAAACAATCATAGTGCTAAGCTAACGGATGGGTCTTGTCCATCACATCATTCTCCTAATGTTGTGATCTCGTTGATCAAATGACAACTCATGTCTATGGCTAGGAAACATAACCATCTTTGATCAATGAGCTAGTCTAGTAGATGCATACTAGGGACATTCTGTTTTGTCTATGTATTCACACATGTACTAAGTTTCCGGTTAATACAATTCTAGCATGAATAAAAGACATTTATCATGATATAAGGAAATACAAATAACATATTTATTGTTGCCTCTAGGGCATATTTTCTTCACGGTTATCCTGGGTAACAAATACACTTTGCTTTTGGTATATAGTTGATCCGCATGCCCTATATTAAGCTCAGCTATCCTGGGCAGCAACTATACCTTGCTCAGTAAGGAAAACCGAATGGAAGCTACTATTCATCACTATTCATTGTAGCAGTGTCTTCTGTCGATCCAACGGTTGAGATCTTAGTTCCTATCTCTCTATTGTAGAAAATGTTCCAGTGTTCTATCTCTGATCGTGTGAAAGCACCGATCCTAGTTCTTTGTTATATTCTGATTGTCATCTTCAGTTTAGTTATGTTATATTTCTAACACAAATAGTTGCCTGCACATGCTATACCTGGTTTTCTACATACGATTTGATACATGCTTTGTCAAAACGTTATGACCGGCACCCTCGCGCCAAGGCGCGAATCCGATCTAGTGGTATAAGTTGTTGATGCCAGAGCGCCACTCTGAAATCATGGCGGAGATCCGCACCACAGATGCCCATTGCCAGACCCGCATTGTGGTGGAGTAACCTCTAAGCTCTCTGGACCCGAGCTAGAAGGAGGACTAGATGGAGGAGGAGGCGACCCTATGGCGCTGGCAGTGGTTCGGGAGGAGGAGGTGATAGTCCTTCGTGCCATGGCCAGCGGGGCAAACGGCCAATTCTCCATGTCAAAGTCAGAGGAGCAAGTCCGCCTTGAGCTTTAGGACGAGCACCGCGCGACCATGGCTCAATTGGAGGTGGAGCAAGCGGATGTCGCCGCCAATGCATTGCTCCTCGTGGAACTCGAACTCGTCGACATGAGTCGGGCGGTCTATCCATCCGTGGAGCGCCCGCACGGTGGACCGTGAGCGCCGTCAGCTCCACAACAATGATGCACGTCGCACTTGACTATTCAAGCAGCTCGAGAACAAGGACAAGGAGTTGAAGGAGCAACACGATGACGGTGCCAAAAGGACACACGTTGGCGGTTCATGTGGGATTGTGCCAGCACCCAACGACGAGGAGGCCGGCGGCTCCGTTGCGGGTGTCATCAACCTTACCTCCCATGGGAAGGAGTAGGATTTAGAGTAGTTTTTAGTTGTTTTAGAAATATTTTACATTGTACTAGGTATGTGTGTGTCTATGTGTTGCAATGGTGGTCAAATTTATTTTTTATCTCAATAATTTGGTAGCTTGTGTCATGCATGATAAGTAAATTAAATGAGCGGAGTATGTGAAGGTCCGGTGAAATATGACGTGGAATCAAATGACATAATCCCACATTATTAGAAAAAGCAAGTTAATTAAGGTGCAGTTTATGTAGTGCTGCAAAATGTAAGTAAATTGTTTTGATTGAGCGACATGTTTGAAAGGTGCGGTCAAAATATGATGCGATGGGAAAAAAATCGGCTGGATGAAAATTAGATGCAGGACAAGGTGGGAGAGAAAAGACCGGTTGGCAAAGAGTTCTGTTTGGCAGAAAAAGAAATGTTTGTCACGCAATTTCGGGTCCGTTAGCACCAGTGTTCCGACCCACATACATCAACCAGACCCAATCGGAGAGCAACACCAACTTATGAGAGGCCTTAGACCCTCTCTCCAAAAGACTAGCCTTTTAGGAGGGGACACCCTCACCCTTATAAATCGTGTTATGTCTTCTCTCACGATCGATGTGAGACTAGACCCAACAATGTTATTTATTTTAAGTAGTAGAGAAATAATCTAGTATTCCCTTCATGAAGTATTATGAAAATGTTTAGATCACTACTTTATATAGAAAACTATGTATGAATCAACATTGCATATCTCAGTCCGCCTTGTTCAGAGGGTAGTGTTGGATGGCTGGCACTTGGTAAATATGGGCGTCGGAGATGCCTTGGCTACTCCAATCATATATCCGTCGGTGGAGGCACCAGCAGTGTATCTTATAACATCATATCCAATGGCTATAAAAAATAAATGAGACCAAATTATATCTCATCTAAATGAGTTCAAGCAAAACTGAGTGATATATCTTGAGCGAGCTGCGTGCATGCATGTCCAAGTGTCCAACACCTGTACCAGCTCGCCGCCCGCCAACATGACACCTAAGCCACACATGCACGGACATATGAGTTTTGACTTAACGCGGCGAGGCTCCTCCTGTGCAACCACCGCTTTCCAAGCTACCCTGCCTGGCTGCCTCCTACCCTCTACATATGTACAACATCGATCGTCTCCTCCATCATCTAGCCGCAGCAACAAACTCAAGAAGAGGCAACAGCAAGAGCTAGAATGGTTCTCAACTTCGGTCGCTCCATCTCTTTCCCTCTCACGCCGGCGAGGTCCTTCTCCAAGCCGTGCCACGTCCACTCCGTCAGCCTCCCCGGCAGGCCGGCACCACCTCCTCCCACCCGCTCCTCGCCAACCTCCAAGCCCACATCGCCGCCCTCCGTTGCTGGATCCAGCAGGACCCTTCCTCCTCCCTCCCGTCCGGCCTCACCGCCATCCAGGCGGTCCACTCCACCCTCTCCGACCTCCTCCTCCTCCCGGAGTCTGGGGCCGCGCTTCGGTGCCCTACCAGCAACGCCGCCGACCGCCTCCTCGAGGCCTTCCTCCTCCTCGCCGACGCGCACCAGGGCTTCCAGGAGTGCCTCTTGTCGCTCAGGCATGCCCTCACCGAGTCCCGTGCGGAGTTGCGCGCAGGGGCGACACCGGGAGGCTCGCGTCCGCTGCCAGGTCCCAGCGTCGAGCAGAGAAGGAGCTCGCCCGTCTCGCCGGAGTGTGGTTTTCTGTAGCTCAGGCTACGCGGTATCCCTTATCTTTGCTATCCATCTCTGCATCGCGATCCGTGCAAACGTATTTGTCTTTTTTATTTCTCTCAAACGACACAATATATAAACTTCAAAGTTTGCAGAACAACAATACATTCTAACTACAATCTGGGAAAAAAACTTTCAGATTTTTTCATGCATTTTAAATACTTAAAATATTATTTTTAGTCTAACAAAATCTCATTTTGTATATTTATATAAGACCAAAAAATCTGAAAGTTTTTTCACACATTGATGTTCGAATGTTTGTTCGATCTGCAAAGTTTGAAGTTCATATGTTGTTTTATTTTAGAGAAACAAAAAAGAGAAATCTGCTTGTTGTAAGTTAGTTGGGTAGTACGGATCTCAAAGCAAGACTGAAGGATTGAGGATAAGAGGTTCCGTGTAGCCTGAGCTACAAAGAAACTTTGTGGTCTCGCCGCGTCCGTCTCTGCCGTCTCCTCCAAGAGCGCACGCCTAAACCTCGTAGCCGTTAGCAGCGAGGAGGCCGAAATGGCCTACGCGCTCGTCGACGCGGTGGCTGCCAGTGCCGTGGGCTCCGCAGCTGTGTTCTCGGCCGCCGTATCCATGACGTCCGCGGCGTCATCTTCCAAGAAGACGGCCACGTTTATTACCGCATTCTCCAAGAGGGCCGTGACAGCGCCGGAGAATGCGGAGGCCACAGTCGAGAGGCTGCACGCGCTGGAGCGGTGCTTGGACGAGTGCGACGGCGTATGCCACGTCGTGTTCAGGAGCGTCACGCAGACCAGGGTTTCACTGCTCAACATCCTGACGCCTACAATCTAGTTAGACATGGTGTACAAAGAAGAAGGAACTCAATTAGTTAGGCCATGTATATTTTGCTGAATGTTACTAGACAATGTACATAATATACAGAAGAGGGTTTTGCTATAGCTCATGTGTTCAGAGTTTTGTTTGACAACATAGTATAAGGTGTCCTCGATTTCTCATTCTGCTGTTTACAGATTGTGTGATTGGTTGTTTGGTAGAGCTTACCCTGGTGCTGACCATAATGATCAAGACTATGTTTAAATTTGCTTCATTTCGATTTTGCATTTCTTCAAGACTTCTTATGTGTAAATTCCAGTTACAACTCATCTAAGAGCATCTCCAAGAGTTGCCCAAAAAGAGCTCGGTGCGCTAAAAAGTTGTTTTTTGGGGCGCCAAACAGCTCCAACAGATGTTGTAAAACTATGCGCGCGCTAAAAAAAATTGGGCACACGCTGAATAACGCCTGCACCATATTTTGGGCTTCGGATTGGGCGCGCTTCACAATTTGCACTGCGTGCTTTTTTGGGCGTGCGTTTTTTGGCGTCTGCTAAAGCAATGTTGGTCCCGACGCATGAAAAGTGCTACAGTGACGCGCTATAACTTTTATTGGGCGTGGAATTTTTGTGCGGCCGTTGGAGATGCTCTAAGAAACCCAAAGTCTATCAAAGCCGAATGATGATACGTACAAGGTTAGCTATACTTCGATGAGCATGCACACTTACCTATTTCATTTGTACAATTCTGAGCAAAACTCACCAAACAGAACAAAATTGTTAGTCCAAGAAGGGGTAAACGTGATATAATAACTACATGTTGTGGATCTATTTCGCTTGATTGACTTTGGGATCACAGCTAATCAACACTGTCCGATGGGACACTGGGAATCTTAACACCAAAGCGAGCCAGTCTCGCAGCTCTAGACATGCTAGGTTTGATCTGGAGTCTACCTAGACTTCCCTGATCTGATCTTAGCGCGGGCATGTTCAAAGATGACTGAAACACGGTTTTCTGACACTTATATATGAATAAACTAATCAACTGTGTCGTTAACAAATACGATCAGAAATTCAGAATATGTACCGGTTGAGCTGTCACAGCCAGAAAGATAGGTACTAAATTATTGCACATAAATATATTAACTCTAGGTATAAACAGAGAACAAATTAACTAATCAGTACAGGGCGGATTTTGGTTCTTCAGAATGACATTAATATAATGTGTACATTTCTTGCTAACATGATCATACGTAATGTGTTATGAACATTGTGCTGATTCATAGAATGAGCAAACCGTATGAACCATCATTCTTCTTCGCTCTCGAAGTTAGTTAGTTTGTACCAAGTGATGGAGTTAACTTCGCGCCTTTGCAGTAGTCTAAGGTCTAGTCTTGCTACTACTCCCTACGTTACCAAAAACGTTCTTATAGTATGGGACGGAGGGGGTAGTTGACAGTTAACTTGATCCAAGTGACAGACTCGAAGTCTAGCGGTTTAGTGACACTAGTAAACTAGGAGTAGATCGAAGTATGCATGTACCAGTTGGGCGGTCACAACCACAGGTCTACAAAGACATGTACTTCTTGTTGCACACAAATATTAACTCCATATGTAAACAAAAATAAGGGTCTTGTTTTGCATATGTTTTAGTTTTGCTTGATCAGATGACACAATGCCTGGCTAGCTAGCTTGGACAGTGCCATTAATGTGTACATTTCTTGGTAAGATGGTGTTGTTCGTGTGACCGACATTGTACAGAATAATTTTGGTCAATTAATGCCCTCCTATTAGCTTCACCTATGTAATTTGTGTTTTTGGTCTTTCAACTCATTGCTCCAGACTGGTTTCACGTTCGGCCTTTGAATTTCAATAACGGACAACATTTGTCCCTCAACCTCCTAAACAATGTTTAAATAGCGGATAGCGGGCTGGTAGCGGATTGGGATCTAGGTAGCGGAATGCGGATAGTGGGTGCTATTACGGGTGCTATGTCCGCATAGTAGATTTGTAAATACACTAGATTATTGTGTATATTGCTAAATCATTTATAAAAACTAATGTTATTTAATCTGAGCAATAGCGTCGGCAATAGCGGTTACTATCTTTGCTATTTGAAACTATGCTTCTGAAATCAGACAATGTTCGTCGGCACATCGGAATCCGTAATGGCGTTGACTTGGTGTGGTTTTGAACTTTAGTTTATGAATACATCACATCCAAAATGAAGGATATCAGTCCAATGTACAACACAACCAAAACAGAAATGAAACGGTGACGAGGTTCTAAGGTCAGCTTTTCACTTTGACTAAGATTTCGATAAAATTAAGTCAATTTCAGTACACACTGAAATGCTTAACTTTCAGTCCAAATATTCATAGTAACCAATATCAGAGTAACCATTCTGTATCAAGAACAACCAATAATTCTTCTTCAATGTCGAAGTTAGTTAGTTTTGGACTGAATTAAATAGTTAAAATGTGCAACTTACATCCACTTCAGACTAGTCAAATCCATGAGGGCATCGCCTTTCATATATCTACTGAATTTGACCGGGCCGCTTTTCGGCTTAATAGCGCCGGTCTCACAGCTAATCAGCACTGTGATTAGACACGACACTTGGAATCTAAACAACAGAACTACATGCCGTTCTAAGGTATAACCTTGCTACTAGATTCATAGTTAACTTGATCCAGGTAATGGAGTCAAAGTCTAGCAGTTTGTAGTCTTTGCTAGTTTGATCTACGGTCTACTAGATGCATAGTTAACTTGATCCAAGTGATGGAGTCAAAGTCTAGCAGTTTGTAGTCTTTGCTAGTTTGATCTACGGTCTACTAGATGCATAGTTAACTTGATCCAAGTGATGGACTCAAAGTCTAGCAGTTTGCAGTCTTTGCTAGTTTGATCTATGGTCTAGTAGGTTTACCATGGTCCATCACACATACAAATTCACCTGGTCTAGTAGGTTTGTGACACTAATAAACTCAAACAAATTATGTACCCAAATGATAAGTGCCACACGTGTGGCACAAAGTAACACTGCCCTGACTTTTTTTACAATTAAAATTGTCATTCGAAAAAAAAACTTGCCATCAGAAAACGTTAGGGCGGAAATGCTTCGTGCCACACATGTGGCACTTATCAGGGTCTATTATGTATGTACCAGTTGTTCCCCTAAAAAAATGTATGTACCAATTGAGCTATCACATAAGCCCGCAAAAACATGTACTTAATAACCATGCAAAAAAATGTACTTATTATTGCACACGAATATTAACTCTAAATGTAAACGGAGAGGCAACGAAAATTAGCTTTGCATATATCTGTAGTTATGTTTGATCATATGACACATAATATAGTTAATTTGTGGTAGTGTAACTCAGGATCGTCCATGTCGGGGTTTTGGGACGACATATGCCAACGGATGGCTTATTATGCATGGGGTCAAAAGAACGTCACCGGGCTCGGGAAGCGGGATAAAGCGATACTTAGGACGCCTATGAATCTTACCCAGGTTCGGGGCTCTCCGAGGAGATAACACCCCTAGTCCTGCTCTGCGGGGGCTCCGCGTCATGACTGATAGCACTAGAGTAGCTACAAGATTGCTCCTTGAGCTGTGAGGTCCAAAGGAAGAGGATGAACAAGGCTAGCTCACCTCCTCTCTCTCTCTAGGGTTTTATCTTGTGATCTTCTAATAACCAACTCCCCCCTCATGGAGGACCCTGGGGGGTTTATATAGGCCTACCCCCTAGGGGTACAACGGTGAATTCGACGGTGTGGCCCCCAGCCGTCAGCGTCTTCTGGCGCCGGCCTCGCCGCCTGTCTGCTGGGGCCCGCCGCTATTACGTCCAAAATGCATCACTATTTTGTATCATAATTTATCCTTATTCATTGATATATTTCACGTTATGATGATGTTCTTATGTTGTTTTGGTCTATTTTACACAGTTTGCAACTTTCCGATACCGGAACAGCAGACGCAGGATTCAGCAGGAAAAAGTGGATGCTGAGTTGCTGAAGAAGAACACCTCCAAATTACCTGAAAATTGACGGGAGGTATTTTTCAGACGAATAACGAAGACACGCAAAAGGGGAGTCAGAGGGGGGCCACAGGGTGCCCAGGCGGCCTGGGGGCGCCCCCCCCCCCCCTGGCCGCGTCGGGGGGCGCCTGGAGCCCATGGCCCACCTTTGGTCGCCCCCTTTTGCATATATGTTCTCCGTCCTCTGAAAACCCTAGGCACGGGACTTTTTACGGAGTTCCGCCGCCGCTTCGAGGCGGAAACCTACAGAGAAGAAAAGGGCATCTCCGGTGGGCAGATTCCGCCGGGGAGATCACCTCCCGGAAGGGGAGATCGTCACCATCGTCATCACCATCGTCACGGGCATCATCGAGATCATCATCAACATCATCCCCAACACCAGCACCATCTCCATCTTCATCCAAATCTCATCTTACAATCGCAACTCGTGCTGTAACTCGTACTATCTATCCTCTCTACTCCATCGGTGGTGATTACTACTTTGTGGTGAATGCTATTGAGTTTTGTTGGAGAAATATTATTATGTCCAGATTGTTTATCACATATTTATCCCCACTGATCATGATCTCTTTTATGTCTTGTGAGTAGTTACCTTAGTTCTTGAGGACATGGGGAAAGTCTTGTTGTTAGTAGTCATATGTTGTTGAAGTCATATGTGTTGTTTGATATTTAAGTTGTGTTGTCATTCTACTAGTGGTGTTGTGTGAGTCGAACACCCAACACTTCGCCTTATTAAGGACCTAGGAGAATACATTGTGTATAAAGAATGCTTATGGTGGGTTGCCGGAGTGACAGAAACCTGAACCCCAGTTCGCATGCTTTTGCATAAGGGAATAATGGATCCTCAATCGTATTGCTATGGTTAGGCTTTTGCCTTAAATTCTATCTTGTATTTGCGGATGCTTGCAAGGTGTTTAATCATAAAAGTGCATTCATCTTAGTCTAGAGAGTGCACTAGCATAGATCCACCCACTCAACACTTATCAACACATAACATAGTATCGATACGGAATATGGCGAAAGCACATGACTACCTCTCCCGTGTGTCCTCAAGAACGCTTTAGTCTTTATAAGTTCAGTTGCTAGGCCTCTCCTTTGCTAAGAAAGGATTGGGCCACTTGTTACTCTCAGTACCTTTTACATTACTTGCCTTTACATTCCTGTTGTTTATACCGAGAAAACCCCTAAAAGTTATCTTTCAGTGCTTGCAGTAATTTCTTGCTCAGAATCGCTTATCAATACCTTCTGCTCCTCGTTGGGTTTGACACTCTTACTTATCGAAAACGCTGCAACAGATCCCTTATGGTTGAGGGTCATCAAGTAACGTTTTCTGGCGCCGTTGCCGGGGAGCGTAGCGCTATTGGTAAAGTGAAACTGGTAAGAAAGTCTTTTTATAATTCTGTTTTTATTTTTGCTATTGCTGCTCTTTGTCCTTATGGACAACCCTATTATTGGAGCGTTGCTTGCGGGAAGACGCCCCACACCTGTGGTGGTTGATCCTCCCCCTACTGAAATTGTGCCTTATAAAATACCAGCTGGCATTATCGATTATGTTTTGGCTAATCGTTATGCAGGAGACATACATCCCGGTGAACACTTGCTATGTTTGTCACGACTATGTTCATTATTTAAGCTTGCAGGTGTATCGAGGGAGTTTGTCCTGAGGAAATTGTTTGTCGTATCACTTATAGATAAAGCTTCAGATTGGTATGGGCTTCTCGACAACTCACACTTGCTGGACTGGCAGGAGCTTATGTCTCTCTTTTATACTAAGTTTTATCCTCTTCATGAAATTCATCGAGACAGGAATTATATCTATAACTTTAGGTCTCGTGACGGAGAAAGCATTGCTCAAGCTTGGGGGAGATTGAAGTCCCTAATGCTCAAATGCCCTATTCATAAGCTTCCCAAGGAAATTATACTTACAAATTTTTATGCCAGGCTTTCTCGTCAGGATAAGGAGATGCTGGATGCCTCCTCTAGTGGGGTGTTTCAGAAGAAGAGTGTCGGGGGAAACTGTCCACCACGAGCACCTATGGGATCGGAGCCCCTTGTTCGTGCGGTAAGGGAGCGGAGGGAGCACAAAGAGCAGATCGTAGAGCTCACGCAGGCAGTTTACCCAGGTTCGGGCCGTGATGGACGCGTAAAACCCTACTCCTGCTTGGTTTGTATTGAGTTGGGGAGCTCGGGAGCTTGAAGAACCAGCTACACCGAGCGAATGGGCGATCTAGGTTCCGAACCCTTTCTACGTTGTGCATGGGCCTCCTTTTATAGCTCAAGGGGTCACCGACAGGTGTCAACGTAGGAGAAAGGGGTAAAAACGTAACTTTGGTGGTAGTTGTAACAGTGCGGGAACAGTGGATGAACAGTGGTCATCACCTACTTTGACAGTGGGGGACAAGAGCATTAAATGCCCGTCGCCGTCGAACCCAAAAGCGCCCGCCCTTGCGTTTCCGTTTGCCACGGCGATAGCTTCGTCACCGTGGAGTGCCACCGTGTCCCCCAGGCTGCACAGCCATCCGCCACGCGTCCCCGGAATGGCCCCAGGGCGACGCGTGGGCCGATGAGCTGGAGCGCGGGCACACAGTGCAGACTTCCCCCGGCAAGCACCTTGCCGGGGGGCTTGATCTTGTCGGGCCGGGAAGCTTGTCGCTCCCCGGGTCTTGCCGGGGCGCAAAGTGCGTCGGGGCATGTCTTCTAAGAGGCAGTCTTCTGGTCCTCCTGGCAAGCTCCTGTCGCCAGGGTCTTGAGTAAATGAAGTAATCTTGAGCCTGGGACGTCCTTCCCGGCAAGCTCCACTTGCCGGGGCCTTGATCTTCCATCTTGTATACTTTTTTTTTGAATGGCTTCATATGGATCAGAAAGGTCTCCGGCGAGCACGTGGTAGGCCCTGCCGCGGGAAGCTGCTACTGCCCGTGCACAAGTTGGGGTACTGAGGTACCCCTACCTTAGTACACCGACAGGAGCCCCCGGGCCTGGGCCACACACGGTGCCAAACGCTGTTGGGCCAGGCCCAAAACAGTGCACGGGCACGCGCGGCCCACGGTACGCCAAATCCCCTTCCGCATCCGCCGCGTCCCTCCCCAACGGCACGCGTCGATTGCGGCGTCGTGGGAGAGAACGTGGCCACGTTCTTTAATGGAAGGAGCGAAACGTCCCCCACTTCCCCATAAAAGTAGAGGAAGCAGGGGCGGTTCCCCTCCTGCGCTTTCATCGCTTCTTCCATCTCCAGAAATTTCCCCTTTGCGCTCCGACTCCACACCTCCTCCACAGCGCCAAGCTCAGTCTTTTCTTCAGAGGGGTCGCGCCGGCTCTCGCAAATCTTCAGAAGAAGCTCCCCGCGCAACTGGCCGAGGAGTCGCGCCAGCTCTGCGCGGGAACTTTGGAGCGCGTTCTGACAAAGATAGTGTACCGCAATCCTGGTATAAATCTCGTCAACGTTCTCCGCAGCTTGTCGGCCGACGCGGATATGGAGGCGCTGAAGGCGCAGGTCGCCCACATCATCGCCAAGGTGAACAAGATCTCTAGGGTTGAAGGCGACCGAGTAGATTAGGCCTCCTCCTTTTTATTTCCTTTGTTACTGCAAAGTGTGCCATGGACACGAATCTATTAGTGATCGCGACAAGTTATCCCTTGTAAGATATTATCTTATTTTGAGCAATCGATGCAGTGTTATCTCCCTTGTTTTGGTCCTCTACTTTGTATGCTTTCAACCCTACGCTTCTAGGGAACTTGCCGGCAAAGGGGCCCTTGCCGCGAGCGCTGAGTGCTGGACCCTGAGCAGCCTGCTGGCCAAGGTCTTACCGGCAAGCAACCTTGCCGCAGCTAGTCGCAACGCACTTAGCTTGCTGAGCGAACTCGAAAACGAAGCAAGGGCGCGACACTTGTCGCAGCTCACTTAAGTCGTTGAGCGTACTCGAAAACAAGATAAGGGTGCGGCTAGCTACGGGTAGGTTCCTCCGCGCACATGTTTTCCATACAAAGTGTGGTTGTTCAAGGAAGATAACTAAAAATTTAAAAATTTGAACTGCTCAAATTTTGGTAACTTAGCTTTCATAGTCTGTTCGTTCTCCGGTAAGCTTCTCTTTCTTGAACAGCACTTGGTT
>LR738714.1:857427921-857464463 GCA_902687465.1 Secale cereale | reverse complement strand
CCCCCCCCCCCGGCAAACTTGTGTGCGAGGAACATTCTTCCTGCTTAAGAGGGGAAGAAAAAGGAGAAGAGGAAACAAGTATAGGGTTCCTCGGTATGGTAATGCTTACCGGATATGTGTGTTGCGCAAAATGCCAAATAATGCATGCAAATAACAAAGAAAAGCACGAGAATGGCAAATAGTGCGAAAACACAAAGCTTTACTGATGCACGGGATCTGCGCCCGGCTTTGTACAAAGGTTTACATGCAACAGCGGCAAGACTCGTACAAAAGGTGGTTGCCGGAGCGGGTCACGGCAACCGCGCCTTATGGGTGAAACTTTCGAAGATGCTCTATGTTCCAGGAGTTGCTCACCGGTAAGCCTTCTTCGGTCTCAAGGCGGACAGCGCCGGGCCTTGTGACTTGTCTCACCCGATAAGGGCCTTCCCACTTCGGCGTCAACTTGTTGGAATTCTTGGCGGACTGAACACGCCGAAGAACAAGGCCGCCTTCCTCGAGACTCCTGGCCTTGACCTTGCGGCTATGGTAGCGGCGCAAGGCCTGCTGGTATCGAGCAGCTCGTACAGTAGCCTGGAGACGTTCCTCCTTGAGGAGCAATGCATCATCTTGTCGCAGTTGCTCTTGCTCGAGCTCATCATAAGCGAGCACTCGAGGGGATCCGTACACGAGTTCCGTGGGGAGAACTGCCTCTGCTCCATAGACTAGAGCAAAGGGTGTCTGTCCGGTGGCTCGACTTGGTGTCGTTCTGATTGACCAAAGAGCCGCCGGCAACTCCTCTATCCAGTTTCTTCCGCACTTGCGCAGCCTGTCAAAGGTCCTTGTCCTGAGTCCGCGCAGCACTTCAGCATTTGCCCTCTCCGCTTGACCGTTGCTCCTCGGGTGAGCAACAGAAGCGAAGCAGACCTTGGCGCCAAGGTCTTGGATGTATTGCATGAAGGTGCGACTAGTAAATTGTGTCCCGTTGTCGGTGATGATCCTGTTAGGGATCCCGAAACGGCAAACAATTGACCTGAAGAACCTGACTGCTGACTGTGCTGTCACCTTTCTCACTGGTTCCACTTCTGGCCACTTTGTGAACTTGTCGATTGCTACGTACAAGTACTCAAAGCCCCCGACAGCTCGGGGGAAGGGGCCGAGGATATCGAGCCCCCAGACCGAGAAGGGCCAGGACAAAGGGATCGTCTGGAGAGCTTGAGCTGGCTGATGAATTTGCTTAGCATGGAACTGGCACGCTTCACACTTGGTTACTTGTGCGGTTGCATCTTGGAGGGCTTCTTGCCAAAAGAACCCTTGCCGGAATGCCTTTCCGGGCAAGTGCCCTTGCGCCAATGTGGTGGCCACATATGCCTCCATGTATTTCTGCCAACAGCTTCTGTCCATCTTCCCTGGAAATGCACTTCAACCTGACGCCATTGAGTCTTCTTCTGTACAGTTCGTTGTCCACGAACTGGTACATACTTGACTGCCTTGTTATCTTTTCTATCTCTGCCGGGTCATCGGGAAGTTCTCCAGTTTGCAGAAAACGAACGATCTGCTGTTCCCATGCCGGAGCCCGAGGCTCAACGGCAAGGATTAAAGGCATGAGGGCCGCTGCGGGAACCCCAGCTTCTACGGCAAGAACCTCTGGTTCTGCCGGAGCTGATGGTCCCCCGGCAAGCTCGCCGGGGCGAGGCTTGTCGGGAACGCTTGCTTCAACTGTACAGATCCGAGGATCTGCAGGAGCAATCTGTTCCTCAGCATTCTGATCGTTGATCTTGGGGACCTTGGCGGTGGCCTCGGGGAGATCCACCGGCAAGTATTCGCCAGAGACCAACTTTCTCTTCTTGTGCTGCCCGATAGATGGTGTGACGGATGGCTGAGTTAGCTTGAGCAAGAAGGTCCCTGGTTCCACATGTAACTTCATCGCAGCACACTTTGAAAGGCCATCTGCAATGTCATTCTGAGCTCTCGGGACGTGCTCCATTTGCAGACCTTCAAAGTGCTCTTCAAGCTTCCTCACTTCATCTACATAAGCTTCCATCAAAGGGCTCTGGTAACTTTTGTTGACTTGCCGGACCACCAACTGAGAATCTCCCCGCACAATTAGCTTCCTGATCCCAAGTTCAGCTGCAATTCTGAGGCCGGCAAGCAGACCTTCATATTCAGCAGTATTGTTTGTCGCTTGTTCCCTGGGAAAGTGCATCTGGATAACATACTTGAGGTGTTCTCCGGTGGGTGCTATGAGTACCACACCGGCTCCAGCGGCTTGCAGCGAGAAGGCACCATCAAAGTACATTATCCATTCACTTGTCGCTTCTTGTACGGGTACACTTGTTTCTGGAACTTCCTCATCAGGCGTTGGGGTCCATTCAGCTATGAATTCTGCCAAAACTCAGCTCTGGATAGTTGAGGTACTCTCAAACTTGAGACCAAAGCTTGACAGCTCCAGTGCCCACTCAATGATCCTGCCTGTTGCTTCTGGATTGTGCAATATCCTCTTCAACGGAAAGCGAGTGACCACTGTTATCTCGTGTGCTTGGAAGTAATGGCGCAGCTTTCTCGAGGCCATGAGGAGGCCGAAAAGCAACTTCTGCACCCCGGAGTACCTTGATCTAGCCCCCTGCAAGAGGGAACTCACAAAATACACCGGGCGCTGCACCATCCTTCTTCGCATTTCTCCTTGTTCCTGCGCAGAGTTGTCCTTGTCGGGGCCAGAGCTTGTCGGAGCAGCCCCCTGCTTGTCGCTGGATTCGTTTGCCGGTGGCGTAGACTCCTCGTCGGCCTCCCTCTCCGCTACCAACGCAGCACTAACCACTTGATTGGTTGCCGCTAAGTACAGCAGCAACTTCTCTTGTGGCCTAGGTGCGACAAGTATCGGAGTGGAGGATAGGTACCGTTTCAAGTCTTGCAGCGCTGCCTCCGCTTCCGGAGTCCATTTCGTAGGACCTGCCTTCTTCAAGATCTTGAAGAAAGGCAAGGCGCGTTCTGCAGACTTCGAAATGAACCTACTGAGGGCGGCCACACAACCTGCAAGTCTCCTGACATCCTTGACGCGCTTCGGGGCTTCTATCTGCTCGATGGCTTTAATCTTGTCGGGGTTGGCTTCAATCCCCCTCTGAGACACAAAGAACCCGAGAAGTTTGCCGGAGGGGACTCCAAAGACGCACTTCTCGGGATTCAACTTAAGCTGGATCTTGCGCAGGTTCTCAAATGTCTCTTCCAAATCTTGGATCAGCGTATCCTTGCTCTTGCTCTTGACCACGATATCATCCATGTAAGCCTCTACATTTCTATGGATCTGTGGCTCAAAAGCAGTGTACACCACTCTTGCAAACGTCGATCCTGCATTCTTCAATCCGAAAGGCATGCGAATAAAGCAATAGGTGCCACATGGAGTAATGAATGCAGTCTTCTCTTCATCTTCCTTGGCCATAAAAATCTGGTGGTAGCCTGAATATGCATCAAGAAAAGAGAGCAGCTCAGATCCAGCAGTGGAGTCAACAATCTGATCAATGCGCGGCAAGGGAAATGGATCCTTGGGACATGCTTTATTCACATCGGTGAAGTCTATACACAGTCTCCACTTCCCGTTGGCCTTACGCACGACAACTGGGTTTGCCAACCACGTCGGATGGATCACGCCTCTAACTAGGCCCGCTGCTTCTAGCTTCTTGATCTCTTCGTTGATGAATTCTTGGCGCTCCACGGCTTGCTTCCTGACCTTCTGCTTGACGGGCCGCGCATGAGGACAAACAGCAAGCTTGTGCTCAATTACCTTCCTGGGAACACCGGGGATGTCAGATGGTTGCCAGGCGAACACATCGACATTCGCCCGCAGGAAGGCAACGAGCGCGCTTTCCTATTTGCTGTCAAGTGTGGCACTGATGGTGAAGGTACCACCAGTGCCGTCCTCCTTGGCGGACACCTTCTTGGTTGCCGGTGGAGCTGCCATCCCCTTTTTGCACTTGCCGGTGGAGCTCGATGGAACGTCCTCGACGGCAGCGCAGCACTCCGAAGAGGTGCGATTGCCGGAGTGGGTCCCAGAGCACTTGCCGGACTTGGTCTTGGTCTTCTTCCCCCCGGGAGCTTCAGCGGCAAGTGTATTGCTCTCCGCCGCGGCTGCCGCATCCCGGTAGATCTTGTCGGCGCAGATAAGCGCGTCCTTCGTGTCGCCATGGACAGAGATGACGCTTATCGGCCCCGGCATCTTGAGTACATTGTAGGCGTAGTGGGAAGCTGCCATGAACTTGGCGAGGGCAGGACATCCAAGTATCCCGTTGTATGGCAATGGGATATCGGCAACATCGAAGGTTATCCTCTCCGTCCTGAAGTTCAGCTCCCCGCCAAAGGTCACTGGCAGAGTGATCTTCCCCTTTGGCTTGCTCCTCCTCGGGTTTATTCCTTGGAACGAACCGGTCTCTTCGAGCTCGCCGTCTGGGATTTGGAGTTTCTTGATCACAGCTGAGGAGATCAAGTTCAGGCCGGCCCCGCCGTCAACCAACATTTTGGTGACCTTGAGGTTGCGGATGGTGGGTGAGACCAGCATCGGCAAGCACCCGACCGCAGTGGTGCGGTCAGGGTGATCCTCAAGATCAAAAATGATGGGCGTGCTGGACCATTTGAGGAGCCTGCGCGACTCCACGGGCGGCTCTGCTGCATTTACTTCCTGCACCCACTGCTTGAGTTGGCGGTGGGAAGTATGCAGAGAGGCGCCGCCGTCGACGCACAGGACTTCCGTGGCCTTCTGGAACTCCTGCTCGCTGTTATCTTCTTCCTCCATGTCTTCGTCGTCGTCCTCTTCGTCCTTGTCGCGGCCCCAGGGAGGTCGGTCACCTTGCCGCTGCTTGGCCTTGCCGCGGCGTCCTCCCCGGCCATTGAATGGCCGCTTCTTGCTGGGCTCTCCCCCGCCACCTTGGGCCTTCTCCTTGTCGCGCCGCTCGTACTCAGCTTTCTGCTGCTCGACGAGGTACTCGACGCGTTTGCAATTGGAGAGGTCGTGGCCCTTGGTGCGGTGGATTTTGCAGTATTGCTTGTCGGAGCCGTCCTGCTTGTCGGCTGCCGCTACAGGGGCAGGCTCCTTGCCGGAGCCGCCAGCCTGTGTTTGCTTGCCGGGAGCCTCCTTGCCGGACTTCTCGATGGCAAGCACTTCTTTCTTGTTCTTTCTTCTATTGTTCCGCCGCCGGCTCTTCTTTGCCGGGGCGGCATCTTCGCTGTCGCTTCCCCCTGCGCCAGCATCCTCTCCGGGGAGTCTCCTCCCCTCTTCGGCACGCGCGCACTTGTCAGCCAGAGCGTAGAGCTCGCTGACATCCCGTATCTTGGTCATAGCCATCTCCTCACGCATGCGGCGGTTACGCACGTTCTGGTGGAACGCGCTGATAACCGCGGCAGGGTGGACGTCGGGGATGTTGTGCTGCACGCGACTGAAGCGTTGGATGTACTTGCGCAGAGGTTCTCCTTCCTTCTGGGCCAAGATGTGGAGATCGCTCTCCTGGCCGTGGGGTTTGTGGCCGCCCGTGAAGGCGCCAACAAACTGATGGCAAAGATCCGCCCAAGAAGAAATGGAGCCTTCCGGCAAGTGCATAAGCCAAGAACGGACGTTCGGCTTAAGCACTAGCGGGAAGTAATTCGCCAGTATCTTTTCGTCGTGACCCCCGGCAGCTTGCACCGCGATGGTGTATATGCTGAGGAATTCCGAGGGGTGCGTCTTGCCGTCGTACTTCTCCGGTACGTCGGGCTTGAAGTTCTTCATGTTGGGCCACTGGACGCGCCGCAGCTCACGAGTGAAAGCGGGGCAACCTGCCGCGTACGGCAAGTCGCCTGGCTCACCGGGCGCGTGCGTATCGACAGCGGTCCCAGCTCGTTGGTCTGATTGTCGCCGGGCTTCTCGGCGGCGCTCGATCGTTGTGCGAGCGTCTTCTTGTCGCCGATCGTCAAGGACCTGGCGCTGGTCCCGACGAGCCTGCGGATCCGACGACGCCGTGGAGTCGTCGTCGACGTTGATCCGGCGGGGAGGCGTCTTCTGCTTCCGCGGCGGGGAGTGCACGGTTGTCGCACCCCCGGCGGTCTTGTCGCCGTCGGCCTTCGTCTTCTCGACTTGCCGCGGCCGCGATGTCGCCGGCTGCTGCGGCGTATCGTTGTTGGCGAAGGCGATCAGGCTCTGGATGGTGGCCCTCCAGTCTTCGGCCTTGTCTGCCGCTGGAGGGAAGTCGAGGAGCAGTTGCGCTCTTGCGAGCGCTTCTGCTGGAGAGGAGGGGAGCGGGGGCGAGCGGTGCGAGGAGCGGGATATGCTCGGACTCCTAACGGGGTTAGAAGGAGCAGTTTCCCGTCCTGGTGACCGCACCTTGCTCGTGCCCGGACGGCGGTCCGGAGCGTCCCGCGAGCCTCCGGTTTGCCCTTGGCCCAGCAAGCGGATGCCACCTCCTGTGGCATGGCGCTGCTGGCCCGTCGTCTGGTGAGATGGACGTGGCGCATCTACGGAGACCGAGGCCTTGGAGTTGGTCCGGCCGACCGTCTTGTCCTTGGATTTAGCGGTGCCGTGAGTCTCCTCACCGGCGACCACTCTTCCGCCGGCGTCCCCTCCACCCACCGTTGGTTCTGGTGGCGGTGGAACAGACGCAGATGGGCCTGCGACCTCCGAAGCCTTCTTCTTCGGGGCCATGTTGCTGTTGCTGATGAAGCTAACGAAGTTGGAGAGGTTGATGAAGATTGCGCCCGCGTGAACGCCGAATCAGGTTCGCACAACCTCGACGCCCCCTACCTGGCGCGCCAAAGATGTCGGGGGAAACTGTCCACCACGAGCACCTATGGGACCGGAGCCCCTTGTTCGTGCGGTAAGGGAGCGGAGGGAGCACAAAGAGCAGATCGTAGAGCTCACGCAGGCAGTTTACCCAGGTTCGGGCCGCGATGGACGCGTAAAACCCTACTCCTGCTTGGTTTGTATTGATTTGGGGAGCTCGGGAGCTTGAAGAACCAGCTACACCGAGCGAATGGGCGATCTAGGTTCCGAACCCTTTCTACGTTGTGCATGGGCCTCCTTTTATAGCTCAAGGGGTCACCGACAGGTGTCAACGTAGGAGAAAGGGGTAAAAACGTAACTTTGGTGGTAGTTGTAACAGTGCGGGAACAGTGGATGAACAGTGGTCATCACCTACTTTGACAGTGGGGGACAAGAGCATTAAATGCCCGTCGCCGTCGACCCCAAAAGCGCCCGCCCTTGCGTCTCCGTTTGCCACGGCGATAGCTTCGTCACCGTGGAGTGCCACCGTGTCCCCCAGGCTGCACAGCCATCCGCCACGCGTCCCCGGAATGGCCCCAGGGCGACGCGTGGGCCGATGAGCTGGAGCGCGGGCACACAGTGCAGACTTCCCCCGGCAAGCACCTTGCCGGGGGGCTTGATCTTGTCGGGCCGGGAAGCTTGTCGCTCCCCGGGTCTTGCCGGGGCCCAAAGTGCGTCGGGGCGTGTCTTCTAAGAGGCAGTCTTCTGGTCCTCCTGGCAAGCTCCTCTCGCCAGGGTCTTGAGTAAATGAAGTAATCTTGAGCCTGGGATGGCCTTCCCGGCAAGCTCCACTTGCCGGGGCCTTGATCTTCCATCTTGTATACTTTGTTTTTGAATGGCTTCATATGGATCAGAAAGGTCTCCGGCGAGCACGTGGTAGGCCCTGCCGCGGGAAGCTGCTACTGCCCATGCACAAGTTGGGGTACTGAGGTACCCCTACCTTAGTACACCGACAAAGAGTGTTGAAGAAAGGTGGGATCTCCTTGAAAGAATCCAGAGGAATACTGAAGATTGCGAAATTGATAAAGGTATTGAGCCCGCTATAAATTATGAACATGATTATATTGAGAGCTATGTGGAAACTGATTACTTCAATACTTTTTGCTCTAAGGTTGGTCTTGATTCCCATCTAGTGATTGATTTGTGTAAGAATTTTGCCTCTCACGTTGATTCTTTTAAAAAGAAGAGAGACCAGCACCATGCACCTTTTAAAGAACCACCTATTGATATTTTTGTTGCTGACCCTATTTTGCCTGCAGTTATATATGAACAGCCTCCTTTTCCCACGAGAATAAAGGAGCACTCTCTTGTGACAGGCATAATAAATAAAAGTGAGAGAAGAGTTGATGAGCCTGAGGACCAGATCAGGGTCGATCCTCAAGTTGCATGATTAAAGACCTTGCTACTAATGATGTTTTGGATTCCAATATAAATTTTTGTGCTGTTTCCACTAACCTTGTCACAGCCAAGAATAAAGGCCCAATTTCAGGTACTCCAGTGGTATCTGTTAAAATAGGAGATCACAATTATTATGGGCTATGCGATTTGGGATCGAGTGCAAGTGCTATTCCTTATTCACTTTATGAAGAAATCATCGGTGAGATTTCCCCTTGTGAACTTGAAGAAGTTGATATTACTATTCATCTTGCAAATAGAACAACTATCTCTCCTATCGGAATTGTGAGGGACGTTGAAGTCCTATGTGGAAAGCTAAAATACCCTACCGACTTTCTAGTACTTGGATCAGAGAGAGACAATTTTTGTCCCATTATTTTTGGTAGACCTTTTCTTAGAACTTGTGGAGCTATAATAGATTGCAAGAAAGGTAAAGTTTCTGTTGAATTCGATGGTGAGCCATATGAATTTAATTTTTCTAAGTTCTCTAAGCAGCCTCGTGGTACTGATTTACCTAGTGATGATAAAATTATTGAAAGTATTGCTTCTATTGCTATTCCCCCTAATGATCCTTTGCAGCAATACATGGAGGACCACGAGAATGATTTGCATATGCAGGAAAGAAATGAACTAGATGAAATATTCTTGAGGCAGCCTGCCATCCTGAAGCACAACCTTCCGGTTGAACCTTAGGGAATTTTATCAAAACCGAAAGAAGACCCGGTGTTCGATCTTAAACCTCTTCCCGATACGCTCAAGTATGCTTATTTAGATGAAAAGAAAGTATATCCTGTTATTATCAATTCTAACCTTTCAGGATATGAAGAAGAGCGATTATTGGAAGTACTTCGTAAACACCGAGGCGCAATTGGCTACACCCTTGATGACCTTAAGGGGATTAGTCCATCTATCTGTTAACATACTATCAACCTTGAGCCTGATGCTAAACCAGTTGTTGATCATCAACGACGGTTGAACCCGGAGATGATGGATGTCGTGAGAACTGAGATTCTCAAGCTTCTAGCCGCAGGTATTATCTACCCTATAACTGATAGTAAGTGGGTAAGTCCGGTACATTGTGTTCCTAAGAAAGGAGGCACAACTGTGGTTCCTAATGATAAAAATGAACTAATATCTCAGAGAATTATTATTGGATATAGAATGTGTATTGATTACAGGAAGTTGAACAAGGCAACCAGGAAGGATCACTACCCGTTGCCGTTCATCGACCAAATGCTTGAAAGGTTATCCAAAAATACCCACTTTTGTTATCTCGATGGTTATTCTGGCTTCTCTCAAATTCATGTTAACACTGCCGATCAAGAGAAGACCACTTTTACTTGTCCTTTTGGTACTTATGCTTACAGACGTATGCCTTTTGGTTTATGTAATGCCCCTGCTACTTTTCAAAGGTGTATGTCTGCTATCTTTCATGGTTTCTGCGGGGATATTATGGAAGTCTTCATGGACGATTTCTCCGTCTATGGAACTTCATTTGACCATTGTCTTCACAACCTTAATAAAGTTTTGCAGAGATGCGAGGAGACAAATTTGGTACTCAACTGGGAGAAGTGCCACTTTATGGTTAATGAAGGAATTGTTCTTGGTCACAAGATTTCCGAAAGGGGAATTGAAGTGTACAAGGCCAAGATCGAAGCTATTGAGAGGATGCCCTATCCAAGGGACATCAAAGGTATTCGCAGTTTTCTCGGTCATGCAGGTTTTTATAGAAGATTTATTAAAGACTTTTCTAAAACCTCGAGACCCCTCACTAATCTTCTCCAGAAGGATGTTCCTTTTGCGTTTGATGAAAATTGTAAGGAAGCTTTTGAAGTCCTTAAGAAAGCTTTAATAACTGCTCCTATAGTACAACCACCTGACTGGAATTTACCTTTTGAGATTATGTGTGATGCAAGTGAGTTTGCTGTTGGAGCTGTTTTAGGACAAAGAGTTGATAAGAAATTGAATGTTATACATTCTGCTAGTAAAACCCTTGATAGTGCTCAAAGAAATTATGCTACTACTGAGAAGGAATTCTTAGCTGTAGTTTTTGCTTGTGATAAGTTTAGGCAGTATATTGTTGATTCCAAAGTTATTATTCATACTGATCATGCTGCCATTAAATATCTTATGACAAAGAAGGATGCCAAGCCAAGGCTTATCAGATGGGTACTCCTTCTTCAAGAATTTGATTTGCAGATTGTTGATAGGAAGGGGGAAGACAATCCGGTGGCGGACAATCTTTCAAGGATGGAAGATATACCGCACGACCCCATCCCAGTTAACGATAGTTTTCCAGACGAGCAACTTGCCGTTGTAAAAGTACAATCTCTTTCCGATCCGTGGTATGCAGATTATGCTAATTTTATTGTTGCAAAGTATTTGCCTCCAGGTCTAACATTTCAGCAAAGGAAGAAGTTCTTTCATGATTTGAGGCACTACTTTTGGGATGACCCACATCTTTTCAAAGAAGGTCCCGACGGGATAGTGAGAAGATGCATTCCGGAACATGAGCAAAAGGACATTCTCAGATGGTGTCATGATAGTCCCTATGGAGGACATCATGCCGGTGAGAGGACTGCACATAAGGTTCTTCAATCAGGTTTTTATTGGCCTACTCTCTTTAAAGATGCTAGAAATTATGTTTTAGCCTGTGATAAATGTCAGAGAGTTGGTAACATTAGTAGAAGGAATGAGATGCCTATGAATTACTCACTAGTGATTGAACCTTTCGATTGTTGGGGTTTTGATTTTATGGGTCCTTTTCCTTCTTCACACAAGTACACTCACATTTTAGTAGCTGTTGATTATGTGACCAAGTGGGTTGAAGCAATCCCCACTGAAAGTGCTGATCACAAAACATCTTTGAAAATGCTTAAAGATGTAATTTTTCCTAGGTTTGGTGTACCAAGGTATCTCATGACCGATGGAGGATCACACTTCACGCACGGAGCTTTTAGAAAAGCTTTGGCTAAATACGATGTTAATCATAGAATTGCTTCACCTTATCATCCTCAAACTAGTGGGCAAGTTGAGCTCACCAATAGAGAGATTAAGTTGATCTTGCAGAAAACAGTAAACAGAAATAGGAAGGATTGGTCAAACAAGTTAGGAGATGCTTTGTGGGCATATAGAACTGCTTACAAAAACCCCATGGGCATGTCTCCCTATAAGATGGTGTATGGCAAGGCTTGCCATCTGCCATTAGAGTTAGAACACAAAGCTTTCTGGGCTGTTAGAGAGCTTAACACTGACCCAAAACTAGCTGGTGAGAAGCGTCTCATGAACTTGACTTCTCTAGATGAATGGAGGAGTGAAGCTTACGAGAGTGCTAAAATGTTTAAGGTAAAGGTAAAAAAGTGGCATGATAGGAAGATTCTGAAACGTGAATTTAATGTTGGTGATAAAGTTTTGTTGTTTAGATCCCGTTTCAGGTTTTCTCCAGGTAAACTACTTTCCAGGTGGGAAGGACCATTTCATATTGAAGAAGTTTATCGGTCTGGTGCAATTAAGATTAATAATTTTGAAGGCACCAAACCTAAAGTTGTGAATGGGCAAAGACTTAAACATTACATAGCAGGAGACCCTGTCGATGTTGATGTGAATATAATATACACAACAACCCACGAAGAACATGTTACAGCCCTGTTTCAGACGCCAGCAGAAGCAGAATAAAGAAAAGGTATGTAGTACGGTAAGAAAACACCGCAAATCATCATAAAAGTTCCGTATTACGAGTTTTTTTAAAATTAGTAAAATTCCGAATCGAAGTGGAGCCGGAGACGACCTCCAGGGAGTCCAGGCCCCCCCCCCCCTGGGCCGCGCCGGCAGGCCGCCTGGACACCCGAGAGTCCGCCTCCGACCCCGCTTTGGTCCGTTACCTTCCTTTCTGTGCATAAATTTTTCCTATATATTTGCCCGGATTGTTCCGGCAACGTATCTTGCGATTTCGCGTGTTTTCTCTTCGATCTGTTTCTGCCAGGAAATCTTTCAGCTAAATTTAGGTGCCATGGCTTCTCCAAGTTCCCCCAAGGACACGTTCGTCATCAACGTCATCAACCCTTACCTCGCCGAGGTGAAGAAGCACCCTCAGGTTGTTCGGATGGAGGACGGTGTCCTTCATCAAGAGGATCTGAAGGGACCTATCAAGGAGGGGAGCGTCCAAGCCAGGCTGGAAGAAGTGGAACAAGAAGTCTTCGAGTACAAGAAGATGATCGAGCGTGGTATTGAAGCTAACTTTGACATCACCAACGAGCTGAAGAGATACTTTCTGAAGGAGATGAAGGAGATGTGGGAAAGAATCGCCGCGTCTGAAGACAGAATTATAGAACTCCAAGGGCAAATTAATGATCTACATAACCAGAACTATGAGTATGAACTAAGGTTTCTGCGCATGGGTTTGGGTGCTGAATGCAGGATTCAGGAGACAAGCTTCTCATATGAGACTGGAGAACCCCTTCCATGGAAGCGTTTCGCCAAGGACTACTTGATCAACGCCAACAAGGATGATGAGTGAAATCTCCTTGGGTAATGGCATTCCCTTGGCTTGTTCCAAGCTTGGGGGAGTGCCCGGTATCTTTATCTTTTACGTTTTGTCTTTTAGAAGTCAAGTAGAGTCGTATCATGTCTAGGGAGGTTATTATATGAGATAGGTATGTGCATTGAGGTCTATCACCCCTTTGGTGAAGAATTGTATCCGTGAGTGTGGAGTCGTCTATGATGGAATGTTAATGAGAAGTTTATCGGTTCCTTTTGCTGCACACGGTATTCTCTTCACGCAATCGACCGTATATGATGATTCTTATGGGGAGTATTGACCTTATGTCAGGTATGGCTATGAAACTTTATTTAATCTTGGCAAATATAGCTTTGGTCATAACAACAAGCATGATTTTCTTAAAGTATCGACATAGCCAAAACCTTTATGTTATTATGCTTGAAGTGTTATGTTGACAAGGAAGACAACTTGATGTGTTATGCTTATTTCAATGTTCATGCTTTATATTGCTTTGCATCTTAGTCATCATCAATTGTCTGTTCTCTCAAAACCTTTGCTAGCCTAACTCTGTACTAAGCGGTATTCTGCTTGTGCATCCATACCCTTAAGACCAATACCTTCCATATGAGTCCACCATACCTACCTACTTGTGGTACTCCATTACCACTCCCTAAAGTATATAATTTATGTGTTATCCTTAAATGTTCAAAATCTTTTATTTTGTGCCTCTGTTTTAGCTCATGAGGAAGTAATAGCTAATTCATAGTCTTCTTGAGTTGGACGAGCTTCACCCCGGGATTGCATGTATAATGTGCAAACCCATAATACGAGAAGGAACTGGCAAGGAGTGCGCCCGGCTTAAGAATAATATAACAAACAAACCCTCCTTCACGCTTTGTTCATGAGAAATCAGAAAACTTTGGCAGTGATAAACAAAGGAGAATAAGAGGATGTTATCGTCCTCATACGGGAGCCGTTCCTCGAAACTTGTCCAGTTCAAGAAGCAACTGAGTTATTTATTAGCATTCGTTGACAAATCATGCACCTCTCAAAACTTGTTTTCATTCTGTTTGATTTGAGGATAGCACATGAGTTTTCCCTACTACCCTAGAGCAGGGCCTATCTTTTAATTTTAAATTGAGTCAGTTATTCCTACTTCCCTCTATTTCTCAAAGAGAGCAGACGTTTGATGTTGATAAGGATTCATTCATATAAAGCTGCATTAAGATTTGTCATATCATATCCTTGTTGACGTTATCATTTGATAAGTAAGTTGTTTGTCATGCCCAGCTAAGGCAAATATCTTCCTTTGTGTTAACACCTTCACTTCTTGCTTATTAACATGTTATTTCAAAAAGCTTCAATTAATCCCATCAAAATATAAGAGCAAAAGTTAAAATTATTTGTTGTTCTTCGACCAAAGGACATGTTTGCCATGATATAATGAGTTTCCTTAGTCCTACTTTCGAATATAAGTGTTAACACTCTTTCATAAGAGCCTTATGAGCTGAAGATTGCTGCTGAGGATATTTGAGTTGGTAAAGAGACTATGATGCTTCTTGTCCGTATTCTATTTATCGACACTTCACTCTCTAAACTTGTGGACAGGTTTACCGAGTTCATATTCGCTTGGGGACAAGCGAGGTCTAAGCTTGGGGGTGTTGATACGTCCAAAATGCATCACTATTTTGTATCATAATTTACCCTTATTCATTGATATATTTCACGTTATGATGATGTTCTTATGTTGTTTTGGTCTATTTTACACAGTTTGCAACTTTCCGATACCGGAACAGCAGACGCAGGATTCAGCAGGAAAAAGTGGATGCTGAGTTGTTGAAGAAGAACACCTCCAAATTACCTGAAAATTGACGGGAGGTATTTTTCAGACGAATAACGAAGACACGCAAAAGGGGAGTCAGAGGGGGGCCACAGGGTGCCCAGGCGGCCTGGGGGCGCCCCCCCCTGGCCGCGCCGGGGGGGCGCCTGGAGCCCCTGGCCCACCTCTGGTCGCCCCCTTTTGCATATATGTTCTCCGTCCTCCGAAAACCCTAGGCACGGGACTTTTTACGGAGTTCCGCCGCCGCTTCGAGGCGGAAACCTACAGAGAAGAAAAGGGCATCTCCGGTGGGCAGATTCCGCCGGGGAGATCACCTCCCGGAAGGGGAGATCGTCGCCATCGTCATCACCATCGTCACGGGCATCATCGAGATCATCCCCAACACCAGCACCATCTCCATCTTCATCCAAATCTCATCTTACAATCGCAACTCGTGCTGTAACTCGTACTATCTATCCTCTCTACTCCATCGGTGGTGATTACTACTTTATGGTGAATGCTACTGAGTTTTGTTGGAGAAATATTATTATGTCCAGATTGTTTATCACATATTTATCCCCACTGATCATGATCTCTTTTATGTCTTGTGAGTAGTTACCTTAGTTCTTGAGGACATGGGGAAAGTCTTGTTGTTAGTAGTCATATGCTGTTGAAGTAATATGTGTTGTTTGATATTTAAGTTGTGTTGTCATTCTACTAGTGGTGTTGTGTGAGTCGAACACCCAACACTTCGCCTTATTAAGGACCTAGGAGAATACATTGTGTATAAAGAATGCTTATGGTGGGTTGCCGGAGTGACAGAAACCTGAACCCCAGTTCGCACGCTTTTGCATAAGGGAATAATGGATCCTCGATCGTATTGCTATGGTTAGGCTTTTGCCTTAAATTCTATCTTGTATTTGCGGATGCTTGCAAGGTGTTTAATCATAAAAGTGCATTCATCTTAGTCTAGAGAGTGCACTAGCATAGATCCACCCACTCAACACTTATCAACACATAACATAGTATCGATACGGAATATGGCGAAAGCACATGACTACCTCTCCCGTGTGTCCTCAAGAACGCTTTAGTCTTTATAAGTTTAGTTGCTAGGCCTCTCCTTTGCTAAGAAAGGATTGGGCCACTTGTTACTCTCAGTACCTTTTACATTACTTGCCTTTACATTCCTGTTGTTTATACCGAGAAAACCCCTAAAGGTTATCTTTCAGTGCTTGCAGTAATTTCTTGCTCAGAATCGCTTATCAATACCTTCTGCTCCTCGTTGGGTTCGACACTCTTACTTATCGAAAACGCTGCAACAGATCCCTTACGGTTGAGGGTCATCAAGTAACGTTTTCTGGCGCCGTTGCCGGGGAGCGTAGCGCTATTGGTAAAGTGAAACTGGTAAGAAAGTCTTTTTATAATTCTGTTTTTATTTTTGCTATTGCTGCTCTTTGTCCTTATGGACAACCCTATTATTGGAGCATTGCTTGCGGGAAGACGCCCCACACCTGTGGTGGTTGATCCTCCCCCTACTGAAATTGTGCCTTATAAAATACCAGCTGGCATTATCGATTATGTTTTGGCTAATCGTTATGCAGGAGACATACATCCCGGTGAACACTTGCTATGTTTGTCACGACTATGTTCATTATTTAAGCTTGCAGGTGTATCGAGGGAGTTTGTCATGAGGAAATTGTTTGTCGTATCACTTATAGATAAAGCTTCAGATTGGTATGGGCTTCTCGATAACTCACACTTGCTGGACTGGCAGGAGCTTATGTCTCTCTTTTATACTAAGTTTTATCCTCTTCATGAAATTCATCGAGACAGGAATTATATCTATAACTTTAGGTCTCGTGACGGAGAAAGCATTTCTCAAGCTTGGGGGAGATTGAAGTCCCTAATGCTCAAATGCCCTATTCATAAGCTTCACAAGGAAATTATACTTACAAATTTTTATGCCAGGCTTTCTCGTCAGGATAAGGAGATGCTGGATGCCTCCTCTAGTGGGGTGTTTCAGAAGAAGAGTGTTGAAGAAAGGTGGGATCTCCTTGAAAGAATCCAGAGGAATACTGAAGATTGCGAAATTGATAAAGGTATTGAGCCCGCTATAAATTATGAACATGATTATATTGAGAGCTATGTGGAAACTGATTACTTCAATACTTTTTGCTCTAAGATTGGTCTTGATTCCCATCTAGTGATTGATTTGTGTAAGAATTTTGCCTCTCACGTTGATTCTTTTAAAAAGAAGAGAGACCAGCACCATGCACCTTTTAAAGAACCACCTATTGATATTTTTGTTGCTGACCCTATTTTGCCTGCAGTTATATATGAATAGCCTCCTTTTCCCACGAGGATAAAGGAGCACTCTCTTGTGACAGGCATAATAAATAAAAGTGAGAGAAGAGTTGATGAGCCTGAGGACCAGATCAGGGTCGATCCTCAAGTTGCATGATTAAAGACTTTGCTACTAATGATGTTTTGGATTCCAATATAAATTTTTGTGCTGTTTCCACTAACCTTGTCACAGCCAAGAATAAAGGCCCAATTTCAGGTACTCCAGTGGTATCTGTTAAAATAGGAGATCACAATTATTATGGGCTATGCGATTTGGGATCGAGTGCAAGTGCTATTCCTTATTCACTTTATGAAGAAATCATCGGTGAGATTTCCCCTTGTGAACTTGAAGAAGTTGATATTACTATTCATCTTGCAAATAGAACAACTATCTCTCCTATCGGAATTGTGAGGGACGTTGAAGTCCTATGTGGAAAGCTAAAATACCCTACCGACTTTCTAGTACTTGGATCAGAGAGAGACAATTTTTGTCCCATTATTTTTGGTAGACCTTTTCTTAGAACTTGTGGAGCTATAATAGATTGCAAGAAAGGTAAAGTTTCTGTTGAATTCGATGGTGAGCCATATGAATTTAATTTTTCTAAGTTCTCTAAGCAGCCTCGTGGTACTGATTTACCTAGTGATGATAAAATTATTGAAAGTATTGCTTCTATTGCTATTCCCCCTAATGATCCTTTGCAGCAATACATGGAGGACCACGAGAATGATTTGCATATGCAGGAAAGAAATGAACTAGATGAAATATTCTTGAGGCAGCCTGCCATCCTGAAGCACAACCTTCCGGTTGAACCTTTGGGAATTTTATCAAAACCGAAAGAAGACCCGGTGTTCGATCTTAAACCTCTTCCCGATACACTCAAGTATGCTTATTTAGATGAAAAGAAAGTATATCCTGTTATTATCAATTCTAACCTTTCAGGATATGAAGAAGAGCGATTATTGGAAGTACTTCGTAAACACCGAGGCGCAATTGGCTACACCCTTGATGACCTTAAGGGGATTAGTCCATCTATCTGTTAACATACTATCAACCTTGAGCCTGATGCTAAACCAGTTGTTGATCATCAACGACGGTTGAACCCGGAGATGATGGATGTCGTGAGAACTGAGATTCTCAAGCTTCTAGCCGCAGGTATTATCTACCCTATAACTGATAGTAAGTGGGTAAGTCCGGTACATTGTGTTCCTAAGAAAGGAGGCACAACTGTGGTTCCTAATGATAAAAATGAACTAATACCTCAGAGAATTATTATTGGATATAGAATGTGTATTGATTACAGGAAGTTGAACAAGGCAACCAGGAAGGATCACTACCCGTTGCCGTTCATCGACCAAATGCTTGAAAGGTTATCCAAAAATACCCACTTTTGTTATCTCGATGGTTATTCTGGCTTCTCTCAAATTCATGTTAACACTGCCGATCAAGAGAAGACCACTTTTACTTGTCCTTTTGGTACTTATGCTTACAGACGTATGCCTTTTGGTTTATGTAATGCCCCTGCTACTTTTCAAAGGTGTATGTCTGCTATCTTTCATGGTTTCTGCGGGGATATTATGGAAGTCTTCATGGACGATTTCTCCGTCTATGGAACTTCATTTGACCATTGTCTTCACAACCTTAATAAAGTTTTGCAGAGATGCGAGGAGACAAATCTGGTACTCAACTGGGAGAAGTGCCACTTTATGGTTAATGAAGGAATTGTTCTTGGTCACAAGATTTCCGAAAGGGGAATTGAAGTGTACAAGGCCAAGATCGAAGCTATTGAGAGGATGCCCTATCCAAGGGACATCAAAGGTATTCGCAGTTTTCTCGGTCAGGCAAGTTTTTATAGAAGATTTATTAAAGACTTTTCTAAAACCTCGAGACCCCTCACTAATCTTCTCCAGAAGGATGTTCCTTTTGCGTTTGATGAAAATTGTAAGGAAGCTTTTGAAGTCCTTAAGAAAGCTTTAATAACTGCTCCTATAGTACAACCACCTGACTGGAATTTACCTTTTGAGATTATGTGTGATGCAAGTGATTTTGCTGTTGGAGCTGTTTTAGGACAAAGAGTTGATAAGAAATTGAATGTTATACATTCTGCTAGTAAAACCCTTGATAGTGCTCAAAGAAATTATGCTACTACTGAGAAGGAATTCTTAGCTGTAGTTTTTGCTTGTGATAAGTTTAGGCAGTATATTGTTGATTCCAAAGTTATTATTCATACTGATCATGCTGCCATTAAATATCTTATGACAAAGAAGGATGCCAAGCCAAGGCTTATCAGATGGGTACTCCTTCTTCAAGAATTTGATTTGCAGATTGTTGATAGGAAGGGGGAAGACAATCCGGTGGCGGACAATCTTTCAAGGATGGAAGATATACCGCACGACCCCATCCCAGTTAACGATAGTTTTCCAGACGAGCAACTTGCCGTTGTAAAAGTACAATCTCTTTCCGATCCGTGGTATGCAGATTATGCTAATTTTATTGTTGCAAAGTATTTGCCTCCAGGTCTAACATTTCAGCAAAGGAAGAAGTTCTTTCATGATTTGAGGCACTACTTTTGGGATGACCCACATCTTTTCAAAGAAGGTCCCGACGGGATAGTGAGAAGATGCATTCCGGAACATGAGCAAAAGGACATTCTCAGACGGTGTCATGATAGTACCTATGGAGGACATCATGCCGGTGAGAGGACTGCACATAAGGTTCTTCAATCAGGTTTTTATTGGCCTACTCTCTTTAAAGATGCTAGAAATTATGTTTTAGCCTGTGATAAATGTCAGAGAGTTGGTAACATTAGTAGAAGGAATGAGATGCCTATGAATTACTCACTAGTGATTGAACCTTTCGATTGTTGGGGTTTTGATTTTATGGGTCCTTTTCCTTCTTCACACAAGTACACTCACATTTTAGTAGCTGTTGATTATGTGACCAAGTGGGTTGAAGCAATCCCCACTGAAAGTGCTGATCACAAAACATCTTTGAAAATGCTTAAAGATGTAATTTTTCCTAGGTTTGGTGTACCAAGGTATCTCATGACCGATGGAGGATCACACTTCATGCACGGAGCTTTTAGAAAAGCTTTGGCTAAATACGATGTTAATCATAGAATTGCTTCACCTTATCATCCTCAAACTAGTGGGCAAGTTGAGCTCACCAATAGAGAGATTAAGTTGATCTTGCAGAAAACAGTAAACAGAAATAGGAAGGATTGGTCAAACAAGTTAGGAGATGCTTTGTGGGCATATAGAACTGCTTACAAAAACCCCATGGGCATGTCTCCCTATAAGATGGTGTATGGCAAGGCTTGCCATCTGCCATTAGAGTTAGAACACAAAGCTTTCTGGGCTGTTAGAGAGCTTAACACTGACCCAAAACTAGCTGGTGAGAAGCGTCTCATGAACTTGACTTCTCTAGATGAATGGAGGAGTGAAGCTTACGAGAGCGCTAAAATGTTTAAGGTAAAGGTAAAAAAGTGGCATGATAGGAAGATTCTGAAACGTGAATTTAATGTTGGTGATAAAGTTTTGTTGTTTAGATCCCGTTTCAGGTTTTCTCCAGGTAAACTACTTTCCAGGTGGGAAGGACCATTTCATATTGAAGAAGTTTATCGGTCTGGTGCAATTAAGATTAATAATTTTGAAGGCACCAAACCTCAAGTTGTGAATGGGCAAAGACTTAAACATTACATAGCAAGAGACCCTGTCGATGTTGATGTGAATATACTATACACAACAACCCACGAAGAACATGTTGCAGCCCTGTTTCAGACGCCAGCAGAAGCAGAATAAAGAAAAGGTATGTAGTACGGTAAGAAAACACCGCAAACCATCATAAAAGTTCCGTATTACGAGTTTTTGTAAAATTAGTAAAATTCCGAGTCGAAGTGGAGCCGGAGATGACCTCCAGGGAGTCCAGGCGCCCCCCCCCCCCCCTGGGCCGCGCCGGCAGGCCGCCTGGACACCCGAGAGTCCGCCTCCGACCCCGCTTTGGTCCGTTACCTTCCTTTCTGTGCATAAATTTTTCCTATATATTTGCCCGGATTGTTCCGGAAACGTATCTTGCGATTTCGCGTGTTTTCTCTTCGATCTGTTTCTGCCAGGAAATCTTTCAGCTAAATTTAGGTGCCATGGCTTCTCCAAGTTCCCCCAAGGACACGTTCGTCATCAACGTCATCAACCCTTACCTCGCCGAGGTGAAGAAGCACCCTCAGGTTGTTCGGATGGAGGACGGTGTCCTTCATCAATAGGATCTGAAGGGGCCTATCAAGGAGGGGAGCGTCCAAGCCAGGCTGGAAGAAGTGGAACAAGAAGTCTTCGAGTACAAGAAGATGATCGAGCGTGGTGTTGAAGCTAACTTTGACATCACCAACGAGCTGAAGAGATACTTTCTGAAGGAGATGAAGGAGATGTGGGAAAGAATCGCTGCGTCTGAAGACAGAATTATAGAACTCCAAGGGCAAATTAATGATCTACATAACCAGAACTGTGAGTATGAACTAAGGTTTCTGCGCATGGGTTTGGGTGCTGAATGCAGGATTCAGGAGACAAGCTTCTCATATGAGACTGGAGAACCCCTTCCATGGAAGCGTTTCGCCAAGGACTACTTGATCAACGCCAACAAGGATGATGAGTGAAATCTCCTTGGGTAATGGCATTCCCTTGGCTTGTTCCAAGCTTGGGGGAGTGCCCGGTATCTTTATCTTTTACCTTTTGTCTTTTAGAAGTCAAGTAGAGTCGTATCATGTCTAGGGAGGTTATTATATGAGATAGGTATGTGCATTGAGGTCTATCACCCCTTTGGTGAAGAATTGTATCCGTGAGTGTGGAGTCGTCTATGATGGAATGTTAATGAGAAGTTTATCGGTTCCTTTTGCTGCACACGGTATTCTCTTCACGCAATCGACCGTATATGATGATTCTTATGGGGAGTATTGACCTTATGTCAGGTATGGCTATGAAACTTTATTTAATCTTGGCAAATATAGCTTTGGTCATAACAACAAGCATGATTTTCTTAAAGTATCGACATAGCCAAAACCTTTATGTTATTATGCTTGAAGTGTTATGTTGACAAGGAAGACAACTTGATGTGTTATGCTTATTTCAATGTTCATGCTTTATATTGCTTTGCATCTTAGTCATCATCAATTGTCTGTTCTCTCAAAACCTTTGCTAGCCTAACTCTGTACTAAGCGGTATTCTGCTTGTGCATCCATACCCTTAAGACCAATACCTTCCATATGAGTCCACCATACCTACCTACTTGTGGTACTCCATTACCACTCCCTAAAGTATATAATTTATGTGTTATCCTTAAATGTTCAAAATCTTTTATTTTGTGCCTCTGTTTTAGCTCATGAGGAAGTAATAGCTAATTCATAGTCTTCTTGAGTTGGACGAGCTTCACCCCGGGATTGCATGTATAATGTGCAAACCCATAATACGAGAAGGAACTGGCAAGGAGTGCGCCCGGCTTAAGAATAATATAACAAACAAACCCTCCTTCACGCTTTGTTCATGAGAAATCAGAAAACTTTGGCAGTGATAAACAAAGGAGAATAAGAGGATGTTATCGTCCTCATACGGGAGCCGTTCCTCGAAACTTGTCCAGTTCAAGAAGCAACTGAGTTATTTATTAGCATTCGTTGACAAATCATGCACCTCTCAAAACTTGTTTTCATTCTGTTTGATTTGAGGATAGCACATGAGTTTTCCCTACTACCCTAGAGCAGGGCCTATCTTTTAATTTTAAATTGAGTCAGTTATTCCTACTTCCCTCTATTTCTCAAAGAGAGCAGACGTTTGATGTTGATAAGGATTCATTCATATAAAGCTGCATTAAGATTTGTCATATCATATCCTTGTTGACGTTATCATTTGATAAGTAAGTTGTTTGTCATGCCCAGCTAAGGCAAATATCTTCCTTTGTGTTAACACCTTCACTTCTTGCTTATTAACATGTTATTTCAAAAAGCTTCAATTAATCCCATCAAAATATAAGAGCAAAAGTTAAAATTATTTGTTGTTCTTCGACCAAAGGACATGTTTGCCATGATATAATGAGTTTCCTTAGTCCTACTTTCGAATATAAGTGTTATCACTCTTTCATAAGAGCCTTATGAGCTGAAGATTGCTGCTGAGGATATTTGAGTTGGTAAAGAGACTATGATGCTTCTTGTCCGTATTCTATTTATCGACACTTCACTCTCTAAACTTGTGGACAGGTTTACCGAGTTCATATTCGCTTGGGGACAAGCGAGGTCTAAGCTTGGGGGTGTTGATACGTCCAAAATGCATCACTATTTTGTATCATAATTTACCCTTATTCATTGATATATTTCACGTTATGATGATGTTCTTATGTTGTTTTGGTCTATTTTACACAGTTTGCAACTTTCCGATACCGGAACAGCAGACGCAGGATTCAGCAGGAAAAAGTGGATGCTGAGTTGCTGAAGAAGAACACCTCCAAATTACCTGAAAATTGACGGGAGGTATTTTTCAGACGAATAACGAAGACAAGCAAAAGGGGAGTCAGAGGGGGGCCACAGGGTGCCCAGGCGGCCTGGGGGCGCCCCCCCCCCCCCTGGCCGCGCCGGGGGGGCTCCTGGAGCCCCTGGCACACCTCTGGTCGCCCCCTTTGGCATATATGTTCTCCGTCCTCCGAAAACCCTAGGCACGGGACTTTTTACGGAGTTCCGCCGCCGCTTCGAGGCGGAAACCTACAGAGAAGAAAAGGGCATCTCCGGTGGGCAGATTCCGCCGGGGAGATCACCTCCCGGAAGGGGAGATCGTCGCCATCGTCATCACCATCGTCACGGGCATCATCGAGATAATCATCAACATCATCCCCAACACCAGCACCATCTCGATCTTCATCCAAATCTCATCTTACAATCGCAACTCGTGCTGTAACTCGTACTATCTATCCTCTCTACTCCATCGGTGGTGATTACTACTTTGTGGTGAATGCTATTGAGTTTTGTTGGAGAAATATTATTATGTCCAGATTGTTTATCACATATTTATCCCCACTGATCATGATCTCTTTTATGTCTTGTGAGTAGTTACCTTAGTTCTTGAGGACATGGGGAAAGTCTTGTTGTTAGTAGTCATATGCTGTTGAAGTAATATGTGTTGTTTGATATTTAAGTTGTGTTGTCATTCTACTAGTGGTGTTGTGTGAGTCGAACACCCAACACTTCGCCTTATTAAGGACCTAGGAGAATACATTGTGTATAAAGAATGCTTACGGTGGGTTGCCGGAGTGACAGAAACCTGAACCCCAATTCGCACGCTTTTGCATAAGGGAATAATAGATCCTCGATCGTATTGCTATGGTTAGGCTTTTGCCTTAAATTCTATCTTGTATTTCCGGATGCTTGCAAGGTGTTTAATCATAAGAGTGCATTCATCTTAGTCTAGAGAGTGCACTAGCATAGATCCACCCACTCAACACTTATCAACACATAACATAGTATCGATACGGAATATGGCGAAAGCACATGACTGCCTCTCCCGTGTGTCCTCAAGAACGCTTTAGTCTTTATAAGTTCAGTTGCTAGGCCTCTCCTTTGCTAAGAAAGGATTGGGCCACTTGTTACTCTCAGTACCTTTTACATTACTTGCCTTTACATTCCTGTTGTTTATACCGAGAAAACCCCTAAAAGTTATCTTTCAGTGCTTGCAGTAATTTCTTGCTCAGAATCGCTTATCAATACCTTCTGCTCCTCGTTGGGTTCGACACTCTTACTTATCGAAAACGCTGCAACAGATCCCTTACGATTGAGGGTCATCATCCGCCTGCGGGGCCCTCGTGATTGTCTTTCATTGTGGGGGTGCTTTTGCTGACGACAGCCTTGTCAGGAAGGAGATGGCTACAGTGCCATCGCCCCTCGCCGTACGCTGCCGCCTCGCCCCGTCCTGTTGTCTTGATGAGGCTCGGGCTTCTAGGGTGGGGTTCGCCGTCTGCTACCAGACGGCCGTCTCCCCTGGCCGCCTGCCAGGGGCTGCTTGTTCGTGAGCTTACCCGCTGACCGATGGGGCCAGCCGCCTGCTGGCCCCGCCGTTTGCGGGTAGTGGGATCGTGGCCTCCTCTGACCGTTGCTTGGTCACGAGCTTCGTGGCTACAGTGACCCACCGCCTAGGGGATATTTATAAGGTACACAGCCACTGTAGCCACACCCTTACAGATCTTCTAAGGACATGTTCTCCTGTAGCCACGCCCCCGCCACGCTGGGACCCCCCTCAGCGTGTTCCCTGAGGGAGGAGTGCGGGGCCGTCTGCTGGCTGGTGGTGTTGGTGTTGCCGCTTGCTAGGTACCTGCCGCCTGCTGGAAGCCTGCTCCTAGGGCAGGCTACCCTAGGAGGCGGCTCGAGGAGCAGACGGCCGCAGCTGACCAAGCGGCTATCATTTGTCTTAAAATACCAAGGGTAGTCGCCGAGGGTACCCATGGTCAATATCTCCGACAGTAGTCCCCGAAGCTGGTGGAACTCCGATGCGGGCGTTGGAGATGCCGAGGGGTTCCAGCAGCTTCTCCCCTCAGGCATGCTCATCGTTTGTCACTTGTCTGCTAAAGGAGTCCGTCTGCCGACAGTCGGCTCTGCGCTGCTGGAGCCGGCCCCTGGCAGCCGCATCGCCGTCTCAGAATCTTTGGTGGGAAGGCGCCGCCTGGTCCACGGACAGTCGAACAGGCCCGCGGACCGTTGGCAGCGCCCACGCGTCACCGTCCTGTCGCATCGGCCTGCCAGCCCACGCGCGTGACAGGACATAACAGTGGGCCGGGGCCCGCCACTAAGGGCCTCGGGCCCCGTGCGGATCCACGGTGGCAGGGGTAATCGATTATCCTCCCACGTGCATTTAATGCGCGCGGATTAGGCGCGAGAAAATCAGGGGTCGTGCGGGACGTGGAGCGGTTAAGCCCATGCCCGTCCCCTCGCCTTCGTCCCCCGGGCATATATATAGGCCAGGGGAGAGGGTTGGCGCCGCTCTCACGCTCACTCTCCCCCATCCTTCATCTTCTTCCTCGCTCTTACTCGTCGTCGTCACAGCGAACCGCAGCCCGAGCCATGTCTGGTCCAGCGCCTCCCCAACGCCACGGCCAATGGGACGGTAGCGATGTCTTGCAAGAGTACGTGGACGTCCTCCGATGGTCGCAGAAGCTGCCGCCGACCGACAGGGTCGCCGTGCGCCTGGCGCCGGTGACTGAGATCAGGCCGGCCCCGCAACAAGGCGAGCGGGTCATCTTACGCTCGCACTTTTCGTGCGGGTTTGGCCTGCCGGCGAGCGGCTTCTTCCGCTCCTTCCTCGACTTCTTCCACATCCAACCTCACCACCTCACGCCAAACACGGTGACGACCATTTCTTCCTTCGTCGTTCTCTGCGAGGCTTATCTTGGCATCCTTCCCACCATCGAGCTCTGGACGGAGCTCTTCTATGTGAAGCTCGGCACCGTCGTCCAGAGCGTGGCCGCTCAGTGTGGGGGATGCATTGCTGTGAAGCGCACCGGGGCGAAAAACTTTTTCCCGGCGCCGAAACTCGTTGGATCGGTGAAGCAATGGCAGAAGACGTACTTCTACGTCTCCAACGTCGACCCCGAGGAAGATTTCATCTGCCTGCCGGAGTGGGTGCCGGGCCCGCCTGCTGAGCCTCGGGACTCCTGGAGGACCCGGCCCGTCGCCATAACTGAAGGCGCCTCCGTCGCCCCGCGCCGTCTCCGGGAGCTGAGAGACGACGAGGGCCTGGACTTCGCAGATCTGCTATTGACGTTTGCCGAGCGCCGGGTGCTGTCGTTGCAGCGCCGACCTCACCTCATCTGTGACATGAGCGGGCGCCGGGACCCCAGCCGGACCTGCACCAAGCCCCTGCCCTACGGGGAGGTGGCCCGGCTGGTGAATCATATCTCCAGCTGCCAAGTCTCTGATTTCGGCTGGGCCTTCGGCAAAGCTCCGTACAGCCGCAGCAACCAGCCGCCCGCAGTAAGTTTTTCGTCCTTTTTTCTTTCTTCTTTATCCGGCTGCTGTAGCTGTCTGGTGCTAATACTTGGTTCAGATCTTCCCAGGCCAGCCGGCGCCGGGCTCTAACCAACTGGGCCGCCCCCTAGAGCCGGATCGCTCCCAGAGCGAAACGAGCGACCCCGATCTTGGGGTCGCCGCCGCCATGGAGGAGGAAGAGGTGACGGGCGGCGGGGACCAGCCATCGGGTGCCCAGCTAGAAGGCAGCCTCGAGAGCTGGCCAGATGATGACGAGGGGATGGAGGAGGCACCCGTCCGCGCCAGCCAGCAGGCGGGGCCGTCTCGCACAGCCGGTGGTGGGAAACGGCGGTCCTCGTCAGGGCCGACTGGCGCCCCATCCAAGAAGCTTCGGCTCTCAACCACCGCCACGAGGCGTCAGGAGGCGGCCGCCAGGACAAACATGCCGAAAAAGCCCAAGGCCAGGCTGGTCCTATCCGGGTGAGTATCCTTCATTCCTTCTTTGCATCTTATTCTTCTTTCATAGCTAATCCTTTCTTGCTTGATTCTTTGTTTCTTCGGAATGTTCGTGCAGCGCGCCGCTTTCCCTCTCGCGGGTGCCAGTGGGCTCTGTAGTAGGAGGCCCAGATGCCCCTCCTGTGCCCCCTCGCGTGGATCCTGCTGCCGCGCTCCGGGAGGCGACAGAGAGGAACGCCCGCGAGGCACGCACGGAGCGCGAGGCCGCAGAGCGTGAACGAGCAGCGGCCGATGCCGCCGCCCAGGCGGAGGCCGAAGCCGCCAAGAAGACCGAGGTAGATGCCGCCCGCATCCGAGAGTGGGGAAAGGGCCCCCAGCAGCCGGCGGGCCACGTCGTCCGCCCGGCGTCAGGGTCTCAGGAGCCACCCGCCCAGGCGCCGGCTGCTGACGAGCAGCCGGCTCCAGGCGACGGGGGGACGAATGCGTCATCTTGGAGACGCCGCCACCACCCCCGCGCCGCCTGCTGGGGAGCAAGGCAGTCGGCCGGTGGGGATGGAGGTGCCGCCGGTTGGGGGCGTGCTGGTGGTTGGCCCGCAACCGGCCCCCCGAGGCCCAGCCCACCGGCGCCTTGCGAGGGCGGCTTCTATGCCCCAGCAGGTGGAGGTCGGCGGGGCCAGCTCGTCCGCGCCGGGGAACGAGGCGACCAGCGCGGCGCCATCGAGCTGGAGATCCGGAGGAGGCGGCGCGTGGATCATCGCGTCGCGGGACGTCTTGGACTGCATGAACTCCTTGGGCAACATCGTGCAGACGGCGATGCAGGAGTTCATCGCCACGCGGTCCTCCGTTCGGGTAAGTGTGTTTCGTTTTCCTCTGTTTTTATTCCTTCAATTTTTTCCGTGGGGGCGCGTCAGCGCACCCACTGGGTGTAATCCCCGAGTTCCGAGCCGGCTGCTGAGCAGGCGGCTTGGAACTCCAAAGTGTACATCCAGATCTGATCTTGCTTCTTGTTGCAGGAGTACCACAACCTCCGCGTGGCCTCCTACAACACGCATCGCCAGGAGCTGGCGCAGCTGCAGGCTGCCTTGGCAGACAGCCGAGGTGAGTGCCTCCTCTTCTCCTTGCGGGGGCGCGTCAGCGCACCCGCTGGGTTTAGTCCCCGAGTTCCGAGCCGGCTGCTGAGCAGGCGGCTTGGAACTCCAAGGTTATATTTTTTGCTGCTGACCTTCGTTCTTTTCTTTCTCACTTGCCAGTGGTCGCCGCCGATCTCCGCAACCAGCTGGGCGAGGCCCAGACGGAGCTGGCCGCTAAGGAGCGGGAGCGTGGTCTCGCCGCTCAGGACCGCAACCGCCTGGCCAGGGATCTTGCGGACCAGGCGGCGGCTCACAAGGCCGAGCTCAGGAAGATGTCTGACGCTGAGTCCCTTCTGCGGGCCGAATTCGAGACTGAGCGCTCGAATTGGGCTGATAAGGAGGCGGCTCTCCAAGACGGCTATGTAGCCATTGGAGACATGGTCGACTGTGAGACATCTGCCCTCTTATTTTGTTTTCGCCGTTTTGCCGCAGCCATCTTGCTTTTCTTCTGATCCTTGTTCAAGTCTTGGCAGAGTTCTTCCCAGGCTACTTTGTGGCCGCCACCCAGGCCATCGAGGCCGAGCGTGCTGCGAGGCGCCAGGTGGGCCGGGCAATCGCACCCAACGCGCCTAGGACCCCGGCCGAGGAGCTTCTTGCCATTCGGGTGCGTCTTCTACCAGTCCACCGTCTTCTCCGCCGGCTGCAGCGCGCTGGCACCCAGGTCCTGGCCGCCCTCTGGCCAGGTGTGCCAATGCTTCGCACCCCTAGCCGGACGGCCGCCTGGCTGGAGGCGGCCGGACGGCCGCCTGGCTGGAGGCGGCCGGCCAGTGCTTCGAGGCCTGGAAGGGCTCCGCGGCAAGGGCTGGCGCGTGGACCGCCCTGGAGTTCGCCAAGAGCTGGTATCCTGGCCTGAGCCTTGAGCAGCTGGAGACTTTTCGTGCGGAGGCCCAGCCGGAGCTGGCTGCGGAGCAGAAGGAGCTCGTCCAACGTGCTGCCGCCCTTGCTGAATACGCCGACACCTCCCTCTTCATCCCGGAGTTGGATGACAGGGGCCATGTGGTGCCGCCTGGTAACTTCGGGCTGGACTTGGCGGCGTCGGAAGAGCCGGACGAGGATATCGCCTCCAGCGAAGGTGATGAAGAAGAGGAAGGCAGCGACGAGGAGACCAGCTACCAGGAGGCGGACCCAGCGGCCAGTCGCCAGCCTGACCAGTCCTCAACAAGCGGACCGGGAGTAATGGCCCTGCCTGCTGCAGGAGACGGCCAGACCGAGACCCGCCAGACGGCCTCCCCGGAAGCCGGCTACGTCGTGCCACCTGGCCAGCCTGCTGCTCCTTAGGATTTTTGTTTGTATCTTCAGCCTTTCTGTAAGACTCGTAGGGTTAATCCGAACAATTACACCCACTGGGTGTATTTAGTAAGTTATTGCTGCAAGGCGGCTCTTAAGGCCTTTGGATGTAAATATTCTTTTTAAAGCTGCATCGTTTTTATGCAATTGTGCCGAGTCCTAGGATTAGCCTTGCCCTAGTTCCTTGTGGCGATTTTCTCCTTGCCCACCCCTTGTACTACCGTCCTGCCAGCCAGACGGCCACTCCGTGGTTCTGTGGCTGGGTCAGGGACTTGGCTATTTTCGGGGTGGGCAAGTATCTCGCCCTCTGGAAGGTTGTCTGGCCAAGCCTAGAACCGGCTGGCCAGCTACTTGGCAGCCGGCTGTTAGTTTTAAGGGCCGGCTGGCCCTATGTCTTTTGTCCTTAGCCATTTTTCATGTGGGCACCATTTCTTGCCTTTAGCTCCTGCCAGCCGGATAGCCGCGTTCTGCGAGTCTGTGACTGGATGCAGGAGAGGGCTTGGATGCCATCACATTACTTGTCTGACTTTTTAAGGAGAATTCCCTAGACATAGGGCTAGGCGGCCAGTCCCCGGGCCGTCTGGTAGGCTCCGGTGCCGGACGAAGGAGTGAACAACAATCATTCACAGGCGTAATTCTTATCATGTAGATAAAGGGTTGGGCAGTCCCCGAGAACTCCTCGGGGTTCCCACTGATTCTCAAAATAACTTTAGATAGCACGACACATACTGTTTTTTAGCTATAAAAGCGATGAAGAAGGTTTGCGTTCCATGGGCGCTCCGACTCCTTGCCTGAGCCGTCTCTCTTGCGCGCTCTTGGCTTCTGGGCGTCGATGAGATAGTAGGCGTCGTTGCCCAGTACCTTGCTGACGATGAACGGTCCTTCCCAAGGAACCGAGAGCTTGTGCTGGCTGGCTGTTCGCTGGATCAGCCGGAGCACAAGGTCTCCCTCGCGGAAGGAGCGTGGCTTCACTCGCCGGCTGTGATAGCGGCGGAGGCCCTGCTGGTAGATGGCGGAGCGGCTGAGTGCTACCAACCGGGCCTCCTCCAGCAAGTCCACGCCGTCTTTGCGTGCCTCTTTGGCTTCAGCTTCCGTATACATGGTGACGCGAGGCGAGTCAAACTCAACGTCCGTTGGGATGACGGCCTCGGCCCCATAGACGAGGAAGAAAGGGGTGAAGCCGGTGGATTTGTTCGGAGTGGTTCTGAGGCTCCACAATACAGACGGTAGTTTTTCGATTCAGCAGCCGGCCGACTGCTCCAAAGGCTCGACCAGCCGGGGCTTGATGCCAGATAGGATGAGGCCGTTGGCGCGCTCGACTTGGCCGTTAGACTGTGGGTGGGCAACGAACGCTAGGTCCAGCCGGATGCCCTGAGTTGCACAAAAACGGGCAAGTGCGCCTTTGGCAAAATTTGTGCCGTTGTCGGTGATGATGTTGTGCTATATACCATACCGGACTGTGATCTCTGCAATGAATGTTACAGTAGTTTGGCCATTGAGTTTCTTGATTGGCTTGGCTTCGATCCACTTGGTGAATTTATCTATTGCCACGAGCAAGTGTGTCAGGCCTCCTCTGGCAGTCTTGAAAGGTCCTACCATATCCAGACCCCAGATGGAAAATGGCCAAGTGATCGGAATAGTCTTGAGCGCAGAAGCTGGCAAGTGTTGCTTGGAGCTGAAGCGTTGGTAGCCGTTGCACTTTCTCACAAAATCTTTGGCATCATCCAAAGCAGTCGGCCAGAAGAAACCATGGCGGAAAGCTTTGGCTACGAGAGATCTTGAGGCCGTGTGGTGGCCGCTCTCTCCTTGGTGAATGTCCTGCAGGATGGCCAGCCCTTTTGTTGCCTCTACACAGCGTTGGAAAACGCCCGTCGCACTCCTTCTGACGAGCTCTTTGTTGACAATGGTGTAAGCTGAGGCTCGGCGTTGGACTTGTCGTGCCAAAATTTATTCTGCTGGCAGCTCCCCTTTGAGCAGGAATGTGAGGATTGGATGTGCCCAAGATGGCGCTGAGACTCCAGTTGCTTCGGCCAGAGAGACCAGGGTGGTTGGACTGGGAGGTGGAGGGCTAGGGTGAGCCGCCTGCTGTGTCTCCGAAGTCCCCGAGCCGTCTGCTGGAGCCAGCGCCTCCTGGCCGTTTGCTGGAGCAGTCCCCGGACCAGGAGCTGGCGCGGCCGTAGGTGATCCGTCTGTTGGAGATGGAGTGTCGTGGCCGCCTGCTGGGGCAGTCTCTGGGCCAGCAGCCGAAACCGTGAGGCCGCCTGCCCCGGGGTCGGCTGGTATGAAGATTGACTCCGACTCTTGTGAAGGCTTGATAAACGGTTTGCGCAGGCATTGGAGAGATACGTCGGCTGGTATTGCTTGGCGGGTGGAACCGATTCGCGCCAAGGTGTCCGCTTGCATGTTATCAGCTCGTGGCACATGGAGGAACTCGCAGCCATCAAAGTGTCCACTGATCTGCTGGACAAGGAAGCGATAGCTTGCCATGTTTGCGTCCTTGGCGTCCCAGTCCCCAGACGACTGCTGGACAACCAAGTCTGAGTCACCGTAGCATAGCACTCGGCGGATGCCAATCTCCTTGGCCACCCGGAGCCCGTGGATAAGTGCCTCATATTCAGCCACGTTGTTGGAGGTGGCAAAGTGGATCTGTAGGGTGTACTTGAGCTTATCGCCTTTGGGGGAGGTGAGGACGGCGCCGGTGCGCATCTTTGACCCATCAAAGTGCATCCGCCAATGGGTTGAGTCTGGCACGGGCGGCACGTACTGGGTTTCAGCCCAATCGACACGGAAGTCGGCCAACGCTTGCGATTTGATGATGGTGCGCGGCTGGTAGAAGATGGTGAAGGGGGCCAACTCAATGGCCCACTTGGCCACTCTTCCTAAGGCATCTCTGTTCCCCATGATTTCAGCAAGCAGGGCCGTGCAGACGACCGTGACAGAATGCTCTTGGAAGTACTGCTTGAGTTTCTTGGCGGTAAAATACACGCCGTAGCACATCTTTTGGTAATGGGGGTAGTTCTGCTTGGACGCTGATAGCACTTCGCTCAAGTAGTAGACCGGCCTCTGGACGGGCAAGGCTCTGCCGTCTTCTAGGCGCTCAACCACAATGACAGTGCTGACCACCCGGCTGGTGGCGGCTATGTAAAGGAACATGGGTTCCTTGTCTGCTGGCGCTGCCAGGACAGGCGGGGTGGACAGCAGTCGCTTGAGCTGCTGGAAGGCTTCATCCGCCTGGTCGTTCCACTCGAAGCAAGTGGTCTTCTTCATCAGTTGGTACAGGGGGAGTGCCTTTTCTCCCAGCCGGCTGATGAAGCGGCTGAGAGATGCCAGGCACCCCGTGAATCTTTGGACATCTCGCACATGGGTCGGTCGTTCCATCCTCTCAATGGCTTTGATCTTCGCGGGGTTGCACTCAATGCCGCGCTCGGATACCAGGAAGCCAAGAAGCTGGCCTGCTGGTACCCCAAAGACGCATTTCTCCGGGTTTAGCTTAATCCGAAAATGGCGCAGGTTCTCAAATGTTTCTTGGAGATCCTCCAAAAGGGTTCCTCTCTTCTCCGTCTTCACCACAATGTCATCCACGTAAACGTGGGCGTTCCTGCCAAGCTGCTTGAGGAGACACTTCTGCATGCAACGCTGAAAGGTGGCGCCGGCATTTCTCAAGCCGAACATCATGGTCAGGTAGCAGAAGGCCCCAAACGGCATGAGGAAGGCAGTCTTCAGACGGTCAGCTGGATCAAGCTTGATTTGGTGGTACCCCGAATAAGCATCAAGGAAAGACAGCAGCTTGCATCCGGCCATGGAGTCAATCACTTGATCTATCCGTGGCAGAGCAAATGGATCTTTAGGGCAAGCTTTGTTCAGGCTGGTGTAATCAATGCACATGCGCCATTTATTGTTCTTCTTCAGCACCAGGACTGGATTCGCCAGCCACTCGGGATAAAAGACTTACATGATGAAGCCGACTGCTAGTAGGCAGGCGACCTCCTCCCCAACGACTCTTCTCTTCTCTTCTGACAGGCGGCGCAGCGGCTGCCTGACAGGCTTTGCATCTTCTCTCACGTGTAGCTTGTGCTCGGCGAATTCCGTCGGGACACCAGGCATGTCCTTGGGGGACCATGCAAAGATGTCCCGATTCTCACGGAAGAAATCGACGATCTCGCTTTCCTATTTGCTGTCTAGGCTTGACCCTATGACAGCAAATCGCTCTGGGTGAGACGGGTCCAAGGCAATCTTCTTTGTGTCCTTGGAGGGCTGGAACGAGCCTTGCGGCTCCGCCTCCTTGGGATCGGCTGGTATGGCCGGCTGCTCGCCATCCATTGCCACCAGCCGCTCCAGACGGCGCTTTTCCTCAGCCACAACAAGGGTTTCTGCCAGGCGACTACTGGCCGTTGCGCATGCAATGGACTTCTCGTAGTCCTCGATTATGGTGATTATTCCCTTGAAACCAGGCATCTTCATCTTGAGGTAGGCATAATGGGGAACTACCATGAACTTTGCAAGAGCGGGCCGGCCCAAGATCACGTGATAGGGACTTTCCAGATTTACCACTTCAAACCAGACCGGCTCCCTCCGGAAGTGTGTCTTGTCTCCATACAGGACATCGACCCTGGCCTTGCCGATTGGTGAACAAGAGAGGCCTGGCACAATGCCATGGAACACGGTCCTGGTAGGCTGAAGCTGCTTCTCTTTGATGCCCAACTTCTCCATGGTGTCTCGGTACATGATGTTGATGCTGCTGCCGCCGTCTACCAGGGCTCGGGAGAAACGGCAGGCCCGTCTGTCAGTGGAGAGAGTGGCGTCCAGGACCAAGGCATAGGCCCCTAGAGAGGGCATGACAGCTGGGTGATCCTCTCGGCTCCAACTGACAGGCCTTTCAGACCAGTGCATGAACTCTGGGCTCTTGACGGCAACGGTGTTGACTTCTCTGCGCTGCTGGCGCCGGCTGTGCCTATCGTCCGTCTGGCTGGTGAAGACAACATAGGCTCCATTTTCTTCTGGGAATTCGTCCTGGATCTGGCCGCCAGGACGAGCAGCCGGCAGATTAGGAGGCGGAGCCGGCTGTCCAGCAGGCGGCGGAGGCAGGGCTTCTCCCCTCGCAATCCTTGTGAGCCAGTGACACTTTCGTGTGGTGTGGTTGGAGGGCGTCGCGCCGCTGTGGAACTTGCAGGGGGCGTCCAAGGCTTGATCAAAGGAGAAGGCCGGCTGCCACACCAGTTTGCCGCCCTTCTGGCGCTTGGGCCCTGCTTGAGCTTCTGGCTGCTGTCCGTCGACCACTGCCACCAGCCGGCTGTTGGCAGCCGGCGCGTGGGCCTTGCACTTCTGGTCGCTGGTCTGCTGGCGCCGGCTGGATTCCCCTACCGGCGTCTTGGAAGTTGGAGGGGTCATCTTGCCAGAAGTGTCCACTTGCAGCTCGTTCTTCATGGAGGAGTCTGCGGTGGCGTACTTGTCTGCTATGCTCAGCAGCTCATCCAGCGTGGCCGGCTCATCACACAGGACCCGGTGCTTGAGCAAGGTGCCTTCTCTGCACCCGGCCATGAAATACTCGATGGCTTGCACCTCGTGCACTCCCTCACAGGAATTTCGCAGCTCTGCCCAACGCGTTAGATAGTCGCGGGTCGACTCGTCCGGGCCTTGGACACACAGGGAGAGCTGACGCGGCTTGGGAGGGCGCTTGTAGGTGCTGGTGAAGTTGCGAGTGAAGGCGTCGGTGAAGTCTAGCCAGCCATTGATGATGTTGGGCTTGAGGCTGTTCAGCCACGTCCGAGCCATGCCTTGGAGCATGAGGGGCACGTACTTCACCGCGACACGCCTGTTGTCGGTGGCTATGCTGACAGTCGTGAAGCAGTCCACCAGCCAGTCCTCTGGTTTCACTGATCCGTTGTACTTAGGGGTGTCTCTGGGGAGCGAGAAGCCCTTGGGAAAAGGCTCGTTGCGGATGCGAGGGCCGAAGCAGGCCGGACCGAGGTCATCTTCTTCTTCAACCGCCTGGGAGCGAGCCTGACGGTCCAGGCGGTGGCGGGCGTCGTTCTCCCCGACCCCCTCGCGGAGGCCCAAGCGGCCTGCCAGAGAGGGGTGGTCAACAGGCGGAGGAGACACGCGCCTCTCCCGCCTGGGAGGAGGTGGCTACTCCCCACGTCGTTCTACGGCCCTTGGGCGGCCGTCTTCGTCGCGCTCGATGGTGAAGCGCGTCTGCCGGCTGCGGCTAGCAGCGGGTTCTGAGTCTCGCCGGTTGGTGGCGCCGACCGTTGGAGAGCGGGATGTGGCTCCTTGCTCCCGTCGAAAGGGGCGGTTGTCGGCGCGCACGGCCGCCTCTGACGCTTGGCGACGGGCCTCCTGCTGTGTAGCAGCAGCGTCGAGGAGCTGGCGGGCACGCTGGGTCATGCAACGGAGTTCGTCTCCCTCTAAGTGGCCCATCCCATCGACTGTCGCCTGGGCAGCCCTTAGGTTCTCCGACGGAGTGAGGTACACAGGCCGCGGGGCCCCCAACATGTCTGCTAGCAGCCCGCCGCGATCGCGGACAGTGCCGGCTCGGCTAGGCTCGCCAGCAGCCGGCGTGCTACAAATGGCGCGGTCCATTTCACGGCGGTAAGCTTCAGTGAGGCGTCGGGAGGTGATACGTTTCAAACGTATCTACTTTTCCAAACACTTTTGATATTGTTTTGACCTCATTCTTGCATGATTTGAACTAAACTAACCCGGACTGACGCTGTTTTCGGCAGAGCTGCCTGTATGGTTTTATTGTGTGCAGGAAAACGGATTTTTAGGTATCTCAGAAAAATCCACGAAAAATCACAGAAAATCCACGCACCAGAAGGAACCAGGAGCCAGAAGAGGGGCCAGAGGGGGGCCAGGGGGTGCCCAGGCGCCCTGTGGGCGC
>LR738714.1:857367067-857427897 GCA_902687465.1 Secale cereale | reverse complement strand
TCGCCTGGGTGGGGCCCACACCCCCTGGTGCCCTACTTTGCCTCATATTTTTACTCACGACACGGAAACCCCAGATCAGAAGTTCTTTTCGCAGTTTTCCGTCGCGGAGCCGCCGCCACCCTCTGTTCTTCCTCGGGAGGGCTAATCTGGAGGCTGAATTGGCCTCCGGAGAGGGGAGATCGTCGCCATCGTCATCATCATCACCACTCCATCATCCCTCCATGACTTCTCCCTCCATGTGTGAGTAATTCCCCTGCTGTAGGCGAAGGGGATGGTAGGGATTGGATGAGTTAGATCATGTAATAGTTTGTCAGATCGTTGGGGGCATGTTGCCTATCATCTACTATGGTGTTTATCATCTTTGCTACAACTTGTTATTCTTAATGCTTGACACTTAGGGCCCGAGTGCCATGATTTCAGATCTGAACCATATGTGTTTGCATGAATATATTTGTGTTCTTGATCCTATCTATCAGTTGTTTGCACCTATTACGGTTTGGAACCGGCGATCCCAAAAGTGACAGCTTGGGACACCAAAGGGGATGGTCCGTAGTTTGAGGATTACATGTATCCATTGAGTTCATTGCTTTGTTCCGGTGCTCTTTGACAGGAGCACCTTAATCTCCATAAGTTCCTTTTGGCCCCGTTCGTAGCGGGATGGTAGGACAAAAGATGTTGTGCAAGTTCTTATTGCAAGCACGTACAACTACCTACGGGATACATGCCTAATGTTTGATATTTGCCTAGATGATCATTACTTTTCCGTGTGTCGTGCCCCAAGTTAGAATCATGATATATCTCATCCATGCAGCGCCCAACCATCCGTCTCCCTAGCCTACAGTGTTTTAAACCTTGCTTGTCACTAGTTGCTACTTTTGCCATTTACCTTTACTATTTACTTTTGCTGTTTACTTTTACTATTGCTATCATCACTATCATATCACTGTTACCATTTATCTTTTGTTGCAAGTAAGTATATTTCAGGTGCGGTTGAATTGACAACTCAACTGTCAAATCTTATAAATACTCTTTGGCTCCCCGTGTGTCGAATCAATAAATTGGGTTATTCTTACCCGCGAAGACTATCTCGATCCCTTACGGTTGAGGGTTATCAAGTACCGTTTTCTGGCGCCGTTGCCGGGGAGCATAGCAATATTTACAAGTCTACTTGAGGTATCCTACCTACTGCACTTCATCCACTATGTGTAAGAAAGGGGACCCCAAGGTTCCGATCTTACTATCCACTACAAGAAGAGGTATTGTTCTGAGCACTAGTGCTACGCTTGATTCACCTTCTGTTATGAGTAAGTTTGCCTCACCACCACCACATGATGCTCCTACTGAATCTGTTACTATGTCCGATACTCTTGATGATGCTTCTACTACTGTTGATGATATTAGTTCCCTTGGTTATGCTCTTGAGAAACAAATCGCTGCTGCTGCTAAGAAGTCTGGAATTGAAATTCCTGTTACTCGCTACCCTATTGGTGAAACTTATGATTATCCTGATTTGAGTAAACTCAAAGAGAGGCTCCTTGATGATGATTACTATATGCTTGATGAAGATTTGTGCAGGGAACTGACGGAGTTTTCTGGCTCTGACCCTGAAGTTATTAAGAAACTGTTTGAAAAACACTCTTTGAAGAACAAAACCGTTCCTGATCCTGAATTTGCTACATCTCCTATATGTATTGATGATCCTGATTATGATTTCTCTGTTGATCTTTCACTTATACCTATGGTTGAAGCTGACCCCTTTTATGGCAGAGAAAATGATGATGCTATTGCACACCTAACTAAACTCGGTGAGTTAGGTGGCCTATTTACCACAGATGAGAAGATACGATACTTTTATGTGACCAAGCTTCTTCCTTTCTCCTTGAAGGAAGGTGCTAAAGCATGGTATGATTCACTCCCATACGGTTCCATTAAGAGTCCTCAAGACTTAGCTCACTCTTTTGTTGATAAGTACTTTCTTGCTCACATGCAACATGCTGCTTTACAAAGAATTTTTAACTTTAAACAGTTGCAGGATGAGTCCCTCCCTAAAGCTTGGGGGAGGTACTGCGGTCTGATTCGGGCTAGACCAGGACATGAAATCCCTAAGAATGAATTAATCGATATATTCTATGCTGGTCTAACTGATGAATCCAGGTCCTATTTGGACAGTTGTGTTGGTTGTGTTTTCAGGAAAAGAACACCGGACGATGCAGAAGATTTGATGGGCAGGATTGCCAAAAACCATGAAGATTGGTCCGTCCCTGAACCACCTCCACCACCAAAGAAGAGGGGCATGTTTGTTCTAAGCCCCGAAGATATGCGAGAAGCAAAGAAGTCTATTAAAGAGAAAGGTATTAAAGCTGAAGGCGTGAAGAATCTACCCCCTATTGAGAAGCTGTGTGAGCCTACTACTCACCCTCCTATGGTAGAGGTACACTCTCTTTTAGATTTAAACGCAAGTGACATCCCTCATGGTAAGCCTCCTGATTAATGTTTAGATGAGTTTGATAATTTTATTATGAAACAAAATCGTTTTAATGAGAGGATAAAAAGTCAATTGCATGATAATTCCCTTGCTATCAAAAGACTGCTTGATGTTTTAGATAGAACAGTTAATGATGTTCAATGTCTTGTGAAGCATTTTCATATGGTTCAAACTCAGCTTGACCAAATTTCTAATGTGCAAAGAGATTTGCTTGCTAACAATGCCAAACAAGATAATTTGCAGGCTTTCGGGATTAAGACCCGAGGAGGAACTAGCACTCAAGATCCTCTCTACCCAGAGGGGCATCCGAAGAGAATCGAACAAGATTCTCAAATGCATGAAGAAGAAATTGTTGGCTCTCCAAAGAAGAAGAAGAAACATAAGGAGACTGACAATTCTAATGATCCTATTGCAGATGAAGAGCCAGTTGTTGATCCCAACAGTGTATCTATCTCCGATGCTGAGACTGAAGACGGTGCTGAACCTGAAGGTAAGGATAATGAGAAGAATGATCTGCCTGAAGTTCGAGAAGAAGAAGCACCTGACAAACGTAAGAGGTACACTAAAGAAGACTTCATCGCGAGAAAACATGGGAAGGAAAGAGAACCATGGGTACAGAAACCCATGCCCTTTCCAGGTAAGTCCATCAAATCTAAAGAAGAAGAGCATTACAATAAGTTTTGTGAGTGGATTAAACCTCTTTTTCTTCAAATCCCTTTGACTGATGCTATTAAGTTACTTCCTTATTCAAAATATATGAAAGATATTGTCACTAATAAAAGAAAAGTTCCTAATGATGCAATATCTGCTATGCTTGCTAACTACTCTTTCAGTGGCAAGATTCCTGAGAAGCTCGGTGATCCAGGTATACCCACCATTCCTTGCTCCATAATGAATAATTATGTCAAAACTGCTTTATGTGATCTTGGAGCAGGAGTGAGTGTTATGCCTCTCTCTCTTTACGAGAGGCTTTGTTTAGAGAAACTAATTCCTACAGATATCTCCCTTCAGATGGCTGACAAGTCAACCGCTGTCCCGATAGGTATTTGTGAGGATGTTCCCGTAGAAGTTGCTAATTGTTTGATTCTTACTGATTTTGTTGTGCTTGACATGCCCAAGGATGGGAGCATGTCCATTATTCTTGGTAGACCTTTCCTTAACACCGCAGGTGCTATTATTGATTGCAATAAAGGGAAGGTTACTTTCCATGTGAATGATAAAGAACACACGGTGTATTTTCCAAAGAAGACCGACAGGAGGCATGGCCTCAACTCTATAGAGAATATCGAGACCGTGAAGATTGGAGAATGGGATTGTCCACTACATGTGCCTCACAAATACAAAACTATCATGGTAGGGACAATGTCCATCAAGGTAAAGGTTCAGTGATTACTTCGTGAGAGGTGAGACTTTTTGCTCTATATATCGCCTGTTTGTTGGTAAGACTTGATCAACCTTACTAGTAAACATGTTTTATATAAATAAAAAGTTGAGCTTGTTATATTTTCATTTGTTTTTAGTTTTTGTCCTACTTGTTGTACCAAGTATTTATGTTTTGAAGCTTCACAATACTACTAACTGCTTCAAGTTTTCAGAGAGTTTCGCAGCTTTTTGAACTTCGAAAAAATTTCAACAGTGAAGTTTTCAGAAAAATTCCAGAAAAATAAAAATAAAAATTTCCACATCGTGGGTGACCCAGAAAGTCCTGGGGCCAGCCAGGGGGACCCACCAGTGGCCCAGGCGGCCAGCTGGCGCGGCCCAGCCCCTGGCCGCGCCCACAGGGCGCCTGGGGCCCACGGGGCCTCCCTCCAGGTATGTCTTCTTCCTCCCTCTCTCTCTTTCTCCAAAAACGCGAGTTCTGCACTTGTTCTTGTGTTCTTGCTGTTCTTGGAGGCGATTCTTCGATCTCTCTCTACAGCCCATTATTTGAGCTGAAATTTTGAGCAAATACTCCCTGGTATTGACTCCTCCACCCCTCCAATTAGATTTCTGATTGGTGGCTTCATTTGTGAGTATTTAGTAGTTCTTGGTGCTGTATAGATGAGCTTGCATGCATGTGTAGAAAGTTATTTTCCAAGTTTTGATGCAAGTTTATGCCTTGGGCAAGTGAGTTGAGTAGTTTGCCTTAACTCATCTTGTTTTAATCCTCATTTTTGTAAATTGCAAAAAAAAACAGAAATGAGTTTGCTAGGAAGGGCAAAAGGGTGGCTTGAGAAGAGGAGACCTGCACACTCCGATCGAGTTACTAGAGCCGCAGCTTCACCCTCGACTGCTAGGGTGAGCTACAATGAAGATCATGTGCCCCTGGAGTTGTTGGAAGACACAAGTCCAGCGCGTGCGATGACGTTTCCATGTGATGAATTCCTTGCAGCCGCGGGAATCAAGGATGAGTTTTATAATCTTTGTGCTAATGCAGGTTTGACACGGCTCGTCACGAGCCGTGTTACTCAGTATCAAAAACTCACCTCCAGTTTCATTAACAGTTTTAGATATAATCCTGATTCAGGTGCTATTGAGTTTAAAATTTACAATGATCTTATCACCATGACTTTGGGAAATTTTTGTGAAATAATAGGTGTGCCGAACGTTGGGAGGACGGCTAGGATGGCCACTCAGCCCTCCGAGCTGAAAACTGTCATCAACTCTCTCTGCAGCATGGGTACGAGGGATATTCATCGGTCGAAGATCTCCAGCATCTTATTTCCTCACCTCAGGTATTTTGCATATTATATTGCCAGAGGGGTGTTAGCTCGTGACAACACGAGCAGCATTTCTGCTCCGGATATTGCTATCCTGGCAGCAGCCCTCTCAGGGAGCTCTGATTATAATCTGGGTGCCTTAATTGCTCGACGCTTGCTATGAACGGTAACAAGGGGGACTTATATGGTGGCGTTTATGCCACACTTATCTTAGAACATCTTGGAGGCACCCCACACCCTGATGATAATCCTTTTACTTATTTAAGCTTTGATCTTGCTGCTATGAAAAGGCATAAGTTTGTTACCATGGCTTCTGAGCTTGATAATCTTGTTTATATCTTGCGTTTCGGAACTACCGCGGAACGCGAGATCCGTCTACCTGCACCTCTTTTGTTTGATTTTTCTCGCAGGAACGGATGGCCCTTTGATATTGTCCAGTTCGATGAGTTCATGGTCCAGTATCAGTTTCATAACCCCATGGAGGGGGTTGTGCCCGGCGAGGAGGAGCACGGTGAGTTACCACCTTTTCAGGAAGAAACCGCCACCGAGTTTGGTGAAGGGTCTTCCTCTGTTTGGCGTGCGGAACCTTCCTCGTGGGAGACTCCGAGGAGTTCGGTATACGCGCCAGCATCCTTCTACGACCCTTGGTCTCACCACCATACCCCCGGAGTAGGAGGCTCCTGGGGCAGTAGCTGCTACCAACTTAGGCCAAAAGCCTAAGCTTGGGGGAGTACGTGCCCCTCTCACTTTTCCATTGTATTATCCGTTTTATTCGCTTTGATCTTTTCGAAGTTTTTGCCCGTTCTTCTTTGTTTCTCTTTGCAAAAACAACAAAAAGATTTTCTCTTTCTTTTGCTTTTCGTTTAACCTTTGAAATAATCCAAAAATATTTCCTTTTCTCTTTAGTTCGCTTTGTTTTCACAGTTCAGCTCGAGTCCGTGATGGCATTTGATTATATTTCCTACGTTCGATCATGCAAGTGACAAGCAGTAATGACGAAGATCGACCGAAGGGAAGCAACAAGGAAGACCGGTATGAACTCTTCTTGTTTCTACTTTTGTACATATGCCTGTATTTATGATCTAGAGACCAGCTTGTAGCGACATAGTGCTATGTTTACAATGCTCGTCCAGTGGTTCATGCTTTCCTTGTGGCTAGTCTCGAATAACTAGAGTATATAATGTGTTATTGAAATGATCTACATGCATTGCACTGCTCATAGTCTGGTATACTAAGGTGGTATTTCCCTTTAGAGAATTTTTGGATTGACTTGGCACATGCTTACACATGCTTAAGACTAAAAAGTCTACTCTGCCTTGATGATCTTTGAGTTTCAGAATAGTTATATCACTTTTATGCCCGATTCAATGTTGCTTTGTCGCTCTGCATGATTATAACCGTTATTGCTCTCTAGTTGGTCGCTTCCCAGTCTTTTGCTAACCTCCACCTGTACTAAGCGGACTGACTGCTTGTGCATCCAAAATCCTTAAAACCTGTTATGCCATATGAGTCCACCATACCTTCCTATACATGGTATTTACCTGCCATTCCTAACGAAGACTTTCGTGTGCCATCTCGAAATTAATCAAAAGCATTTCTCTTTTTGTGCCTATGTTTTAGCTAATGAGGAAGTAGTAGTTAATTCATGATCTTTTTAAGTTGGACAAGTTTCACCCCTGGATTGCATGTATAATGTGCAAACCCCTAATACGAGAAGGAACTGGCATTGAGTGCGCCCGGCTCAAAAAGATAATATAACAAACAAACCCTCCTTCACTCTTTGTTCATGAGAAATCAGAAAACTTTGGCAGTGATAAACAAAGGAGATTAAGAGGATGTGATCGTCCTCATGCGGGAGCCGTTCCTCGAGACTTGTCCAGCTCAAGTAGTGATTGAATTATCTGCTAGCATTCGTTGACGAAATATGCACCTCTCAAAACGTTTTTACCTCTGTTTCTAAAAACCAAGAGCTCTGGTACATGTTTAGTTTTTGTTTCCGATCACGGGTTTTCAACTTTGCCAACAAAAGCCACAGTTCGAGAGTCTCCACCTTCTTTCTTCAAAGCACTAACTAGGAGAGCATAATTGTCATTCTGAGTGTAATGTGCATTGTCCCAAAGTATTACATTGTCTTCTGCATGCTTGTGATATGATTCATTCTGAAATTCCTAGTTCTAGTCTCCTTTAAAACTCTGGAGGAGTTTCTGCATTTATGTTTTGCTTCACTCATGGAGACTAGCGAGATACCACCCTAGTATGCTCAAGCTATGTGCAATGTAATCTTGTCTTGATTTTCAGTAATATATTATTTACTTTTAAGAATTTGTGACTAGTCACTTGAAAGAAGGATTGCTCCTTGCATTGTCCTCATAGTACTGTTTCAATACTTGCTAGACTCTTTTCGTAGTACATGCTTATATACATCTAATGAAGCAAAAGAGTTTGTCAAAGTTTTCTTTGTCGCGTCCAGTTCGTTGAACTGAATTGCTTGAGGACAAGCAATATGCTAAGCTTGGGGGAGTTGATACGTCTCAAACATATCTACTTTTCCAAACACTTTTTATATTGTTTTGACCTCATTCTTGCATGATTTGAACTAAACTAACCCGGACTGACGCTGTTTTCAGCAGAGCTGCCTGTATGGTTTTATTGTGTGCAGGAAAACGGATTTTTAGGTATCTCGAAAAAATCCACGAAAAATCACAAAAAATCCACGCACCAGAAGGAACCAGGAGCCAGAAGAGGGGCCAGAGGGGGGCCAGGGGGTGCCCAGGCGCCCTGTGGGCGCGCCCCCCCGGGCCGCGCCGGGGGGTCGCCTGGGTGGGGCCCACACCCCCTGGTGCCCTACTTTGCCTCGTATTTTTACTCGCGACACGGAAACCCCAGATCAGAAGTTCTTTTCATAGTTTTCCGTCGCGGAGCCGCCGCCACCCTCTGTTCTTCCTCGGGAGGGCTAATCTGGAGGCTGAATTGGCCTCCGGAGAGGGGAGATCGTCGCCATCGTCATCATCATCACCACTCCATCATCCCTCCATGACTTCTCCCTCCATGTGTGAGTAATTCCCCTGCTGTAGGCGAAGGGGATGGTAGGGATTGGATGAGTTAGATCATGTAATAGTTTGTCAGATCGTTGGGGGCATGTTGCCTATCATCTACTATGGTGTTTATCATCTTTGCTAGAACTTGTTATTCTTAATGCTTGACACTTAGGGCCCGAGTGCCATGATTTCAGATCTGAACCATATGTGTTTGCATGAATATATTTGTGTTCTTGATCCTATCTATGAGTTGTTTGCACCTATTACGTTTGGAACCGGCGATCCCAAAAGTGACAGCTTGGGACACCAAAGGGGATGGTCCGTAGTTTGAGGATTACATGTATCCATTGAGTTCATTGCTTTGTTCCGGTGCTCTTTGACAGGAGCACCTTAATCTCCATAAGTTCCTTTTGGCCCCGTTCGTAGCGGGATGGTAGGACAAAAGATGTTGTGCAAGTTCTTATTGCAAGCACGTACAACTACCTACGGGATACATGCCTAATGTTTGATATTTGCCTAGATGATCATTAATTTTCCGTGTGCCGTGCCCCAAGTTAGAATCATGATATATCTCATCCATGCAGCGCCCAACCATCCGTCTCCCTAGCCTACAGTGTTTTAAACCTTGCTTGTCACTAGTTGCTACTTTTGCCATTTACCTTTACTATTTACTTTTGCTGTTTACTTTTACTATTGCTATCATCACTATCATATCACTATTACCATTTATCTTTTGTTGCAAGTAAGTATATTTCAGGTGCGGTTGAATTGACAACTCAACTGTCAAAGCTTATAAATACTCTTTGGCTCCCCGTGTGTTGAATCAATAAATTGGGTTATTCTTACCCGCGAAGACTATCTCGATCCCTTACGGTTGAGGGTTATCAGGAGGCAGCCAATTTGTTGGCGCTGTCGAGGAGCGAAATGCGGAGCGCCTCCAACTCCGCGCCGTCTGCCCCCACCGCAACAGGGGCGGCGAGGTGCTGCAGAGCGGCCTCGAGCGGGTCTGGGCCCGTTCTGCACGATGGTTCACCATGGTCGGTGACGAGCACCTCCATGACGATGCCGATGGTGCCGCAGATCAGAAGAATGGGAAGAGGGTCGTTGACGATCTCCACGTGCTCGGGGAAGGAGTCGTCCGGCCCCGCGTCGGGGTCTACGATCAAGTCTACTGGTGGGTCAGAAGAGCCCACTGACTCCACGTCAGAGGCGCGCTCGTCGACGAGGTGGAGCTTGTCGAGGAGCTCGACGAGGAAGCTCTCCAGCGCCACTGGCTCGGCCGCCGGAGAAGGTTTGTCGCGGATGCGGGCGGCGCCGAGCAGATCGGCGAGCCCGCTCACGGCGCTTGCAGTCTTAGCGCTGCGAAGCATCCCAGTTTCCACGCCAGCGGGCGTGCCGGGCTGGCTACTCTCGCCAGGAAGGAACAAGGTTCCCGTCCAGAACATGTCTCCGGACGACGGTGCACCTAGCCCCACGGTGGGTGCCAAATGTCGGGGTTTTGGGACGACATATGCCAACGGATGGCTTATCATGCATGGGGTCAAAAGAACGTCTCCGGGCTCGGGAAGCGGGATAAAGTGATAGTTAGGACGCCTATGAATCTTACCCAGGTTCGGGGCTCTCCGAGGAGATAACACCCCTAGTCCTACTCTGCGGGGGCTCCGCGTCATGACTGATAGCACTAGAGTAGCTACAAGATTGCTTCTTGAGCTGTGAGGTCCAAAGGGAGAGGATGAACAAGGCTAGCTCACCTCCTCTCTCTCTCTAGGGTTTTATCTTGTGATCTTCTAATAACCAACCCCCCCCCTCATGGAGGACCCTGGGGGGTTTATATAGGCCTACCCCCTAGGGGTACAACGGTGAATTCGACGGTGTGGCCCCTAGTCGTCAGCGTCTTCTAGCGCCGGCCTCGCCGCCTGTCTGTTGGGGCCCGCCGCCTGCGGGCCCCTCGTGATTGTCTTTCACTGTGGGGGTGCTTTCGCTGACGACAGCCTTGTCAGGAAGGAGATGGCTACAGTGCCATCGCCCCTCGCCGTATGCTGCCGCCTCGCCCCGTCCCGTCGTCTTGATGAGGCTCGGGCTTCTAGGGTGGGGTTCGCCGTCTGCTACAAGGCAACATTTTCGTCGCATATGGTGACCATGATGACCTTGCCAATTTTGATGCTCAACGAGTCTACTCTTCAGAACATAATGTGCGTGTGTATGTGAGGGGGGGAGGGGGCGAGGCTCAGGGCGGCCATGGTGTGCGTGTGTAAGCATCTGCGTTGTACTCGGTATTTCTACAAACAAAAAAATCATGTAGTTAGTATATCTAAATATTAACGACTCAATGTACTAAATTAATTATAACACTAACGTGCACGTTCTAATTTGCATGTATTTCTACATGATAATTCATGCCACATAAAAGTTTGCCAGCTAGGACCACCATTGGAAATTGTTACCGGTTCATACCATTGCATACTAAGTTAGTTCGTGTTACTAAGGCTGACCCCTATGCAGGGAACTTCAGCGGGAACTTCGGGTCCAACTCAACAAAAAATCCTAAGTGGCATTGATTTAATGAAGAGAGAGAGTTTTAGAGGAACTTACATGGTTACCGGAACATTGCACCAGATACAAGAAATTTTAATGCTGATTGGTCACGTGTGGGCCGGCCGGAACATAGGGCTGCGTACGGGATATTTTTAATGCTAATTGGAGAATTTTTTTAATGCTAATCTTTGCTGAGTTGGACCAAAGTTCCTGCTGGAAGTTCCTTTACATTGGGACCAGCCTAAGGGTGGTCATGCAGTCACTCTTGAATCTTCTATCGAGATACTTATTGATAAATTTAGTAAACTAAAGTTTATTCAAAATAATATATTAGAGAACACAATAGTATATATTATTCTCCCATGATGAAGTTCAAGCCCAACGGAAGCCATTGAAACTATAAACCTTCCTTTTATATGAATAGTTTGCACACACATATGTATATCTAAGGCACCACTCGATCTTGATAGGAAACATAATAATAAGATTATTATGGGGAAACTAGTGTACTTGATTTCAAAACCTTCCCTATTATTTTACTTAATTTTCTATTATAATAATTATATTGTGTTTTGTAACCAACAAATCATAGCATACATTGTGTATAAGTTATGATTCATTAGAATGATTCCTTAGTTTGTGTAGCCATTACTGGGCTGACTTACTCCAGTGACTTTATTGTGTCCAAAATTTGTTCAAAGTTTGATTTAAATATAGTTTTTGATGTGGAAGGGGTAGTTATCAAGTTGTCAATGGTTAATTTTTACCTGCCTATCCGTGGGTAATTACTTTATTAACGAAGATGTTAATGTCATCTCAGTTATCTTTCTCTGTAAAGATGTAGCTTTTCACATAGTCAACTCCAATTCCAAAGGAACACAAATTTATAGGCTCAAGCCAACCATATTGAGCCCATTTCGGTGTTCTAAGTATATCTAACATTGGTCATATATCCACAGATAAATCACAGACCCTTGCAAAAAGATAAAAAAGAATAAGCTCACCTAAGTGGCAACTAAAAAATATATTATGACAATTTTTTTGTTGACAAATGTACAAAATATAAAATCATGAATTTTTTTGTAAGAACCTGGAAGATATGAATAAAATGGATCAATCCAACAAAAAACACACATTGTGCATGCTTTTATAAACCGCATACAAGGTTAGCTATACTTCGATAACATGCATACACTAATCTTTTTTGCGCATAATATGCATAGTCTTATCTATATATTGTATAATTCTGAGAGAAAATCCTAATTAATACTAATTTACTCACACCTCTGTTCTTGTGGTCTCCCGTAGATCGAAAAGTTATAGTTTGCAACTTGATCACACATTCACACCCTCCAAGGAAACAAACTAATTCTTCCAAAAAGGGTGATGTGATATAAAGACAATATGTTTTTGAGCGCGATGTGGTGGACCTGTTTCGCTTAATTGACTTTGGAATCGCTGCTAATTAACAAGTTCAGAGGAGACACTAGGAATCTTAACACCAAAGCAAGTCAGTTTAGAAGCTCTAATCTTGCTAGGTTGATCTAGAATCTACTTAGCCTTCCCTGATTTGTGCAAAAACATGCAAAAAACATGACTTAAACACTGTTTTCTGACACTAATTAATAAACAGTATCAATTGTTTCGCTAACAAACCATAATTTCATCAGAAATTCAGAATATCTACTGGTTGAGTTGTCACAACCACAAAGATTCCCAATAATATATTAGCCCTAGTTATAAACGCAGAACAAATTAATTTGTACAGAGAGGGAAATGTTGGGTTTGGACAATGGCACTAATACGTACAATTCTTGCCAACATGATACTCATCATATCGTAACCTGTGATGAACATTGTGCTGAAAAGTTTGAACTGGGTCAATATTCACAATAACTAATCTGAATCAATCTACTGAGTATGGACCTGGCCGTTGTTACAGCTAATCGGCACTGTGATCAACCATGAAACTTGGAATCTAACCAGCAAGTCTAAGGTCTAGCATTTCTAGTTGCTAGTTAACTTGATCCAAACGATTGAGTCAAAGTCTAACAGTTTGTAGTATTTGCTAGTTGCTAGTTTGGATCCAAACTGGATCCAATTATGTCTATGCCACTTGAGCTATCACACAAGTTCACAAAGACACGTACTTATCATTGCACACAAATATTAACTTTACATGTAAACATGAGAGGGAAAGAAAATTGGTTTTGCGTATGTCTGTAGTTTTGTTGGATCAGATTACACAAATATACTTAATTTTTGGTACTGTAAAATTAGTATAGTGTGCATACCATTCATCAATGTTTGGCTAGCTTTGACAGTGCCATTAGTGTGTACATTTCATGGTAAGATGGTGATGTATGTGTGATGGACATTGTACTGAACAAATTCTACTAATCCTCTCCTAGCCATGAGTTATAGATCCGGATATATACCTACATCAAGGGATGTGGCTTTGCATCGTCGGTGTGGCGGACTCAACCAGTGAGGACCAAGTCCATTGTTTTTTCACCCGGGGCAACCTACATTATCAACTTCGGAGAATTTCTCCAAGACGAGCGAAGAAGACTAGTTCAATCGATATATTGACTGCCGTACAACATTTTGCGGCGCTTAATAGTGTCGGTCGGCCTAGGGTATGGTAGCTAATCAACACTGTCAATCTGACAATCTCGACAGTAGCAGTCAATCTAAACAGCACGACCAATACTACATCTAAGCTCTGTTCTTGCTAGCCAGGTAGTTGCACTATTTAATTCTACCCAAGTGATGCAGTGATCGAGGCTCTCAAGTGTCCAAGTGGTAGTACTATCTAATCAGACTAGTTATATTAACTCAACTAGCTTGGTTAGTTAATCTCAAATGGGTCAAACTAAGCATATCCTATGAATGCAGTAATAGTACGCTAGCTAAGCAAGCTCATGTACTCATCAAGTTGCTCAGTTAATCAATGGCAACTGGATGAAGCTAAAGCATGTACCATGAATGTATCCACGGATCGGTTGGGTTGTCACGGCCACGAGATTTGCAAATGCACACGCATGGCGAGGAGCTTGGGGACCTGTCATGCCCCATCGCCGTGGACATTGCGAGGCCGGAAGGTCGAGCGATGTAGCCATGATCTGACCTAGAGGAGACAGGCTGTTCGAGTGTGGATCGGACAAGCAGGACACAGCGGGTAGGTCAGCCACCTCCATGTCCATGGCCTGTAAGCTTCCCTGGGCACGCAAATGTGCCCATCGTCGCCCGATTTGTGATCGGAGAGATTCGCTCGTGCCGATTATTATAGGCTAAGGGTCGTCGCCCCGTCGCCCGGCGGACCGGTCACCACCGGCAGCGCCGCGACATCCCTAGCTGGCATGGCGCCCGCCAGCACAGCAGGCATCTCCTCCTACGTTGTCGTCTTCACCAAAGTCGTCGTCCCTCCCTCCCGATCGATCTCAGCTCAGATTCTCGGCTCGGGGAGATCTGGATCATGCCATCACCTGGACCGTTGGGCTGAGATCGGACGGTGAGCAGATGGCCACGTGGAGTCCCGGCGCCCCCTGGCATGTCCAGCCGTGCCTTCGCTGCAATGCGGCTGCCTGGCTGCCTGGCTGCATCTGCATGTGAGCCGTGCGTAGCTACACGTGGCGGCCGATCGTGTGCCCGTGCGTGCATGCGCGCGCACGCGTTTGTACACCGTGTACAGTGGCTGGGATGCATGTGATCCGTACGTCCACTTCATCTTCACCGAAGCTTCCGTGTGCATGGCGTCCCCCACAGTCGCCACGAGCTCGACACCTCATCTACTCCGGACACTGACCGTACCATGGCGGGCGGCCTATATATGGCCCGCACGCCCACACTTCCCCACTCATCGATCGACCTCTCTGCCATTCCAACATCGCAAGACAAAAGCTAGCTAGCTAGACGATCCATCGACAATGGCGCCGGCGATGATGATGATGAGCGCCGGCAAAAGCGGCAGGGCGGGCGGGCACGTGCGGTCGGCGAGCGTGCCGAGCCAGAGGCACCCGCTGCTGACCCACGTCGACGACCAGCTGCGCGCGCTCCGGTCCTGGACCTCCGACCCGGGCCAGAACCCGCTGGCGCTGGCCCACGTCCGGGCGCTCCTCTGCGTGCTCGACGAGCTGCTGGAGCACTCGTACCTGCCGCTCGCGCTCGCGCCGGCCGACACACTGCTCGACGGCTTCCTCGCCCTCGCCGACGCCTACGGCTCGTTCCTCGCCGCCCTGCTCGCGCTCCGCGGCCACGCCGCCGAGCTCCGCGCCGCCGTGCGCCGCCGCGACCCGGCAAAGCTCGCCTCCGCGGCCCGCGCGCAGCGCCGCGCCGCCAAGGACCTCGCCGGCCTAGCCGCCGCAGTCGCCAAGTGTGTGCCCGTGCCAGTCCACACCTCCTCCTCTTCCGCCTCCGCCTCGTCCGGTCTCGACGTGGCGCGCACCGTGGCCAAGGCCGTTGGAGACACCGCGGCCGCCTCGGCCTCTGTCTTCCTCCAGGTCGCGGCCCTCGCCGACGCCGCCGCGGCCACGGCGCTGGCGTCCTCCTCTGCCACCTCGCCCAGGCCGCGGCTGGCGCTGGTGGGGGGCAAGAGGCCTGCACCCGCCGGCGAGGACACGCACAGGGACGCGGCGGCGAGGCTGCAGGAGCTGGAGGAGTGCGTGGGCGAGCTGGAGAGCGAGAGCGAGAAGGTGTTCAGAAGCCTCCTGCGCACCAGGGTCTCCCTGCTCAACATCCACACGCCAACAATTTAGCTTCATATACACACGATAAATTAAGAGATTTAGATGATTCATTTAGATTATGATCAATAATTGGAGCTTAATTAAGCCCCCTGCCGTGCAGATATCTCAGGGTAAAAGGATTACTGCAATATATTTGGCACACATCAATTGGACATGTAACCAATGTTTTGCATTTCCTGTTTCATACTACTGAATTATAATTACGAAAGATTTGATGCTTGCCAGTTGCCACAAAGATTTCAGCGGCATCATAATTTCACTTCACAAAAGAGATTAACACAAGATTTGTACTATACACCTATCCCTGTTTACATGCCTTCCTGGTCCTTGTACCCCCTCCGTCCCAAAATACTTGTCATCAAAATGGACAAAGAAGATGTATCTAAAAACTAAAATACATCTAAATACATCCCCTTTTATTTATTTTGATGACAAGTATTTCCGAACGGATGGAGTACTTGGTTGTAGTGGTCATTCTGAGGTTTAGGTATCTCGATATAATTCTTATTATATTTGGGATGCTTTGTACTTCTTGTGAACCTTTATAATTGATTCAAGTCATTTTTGCAAACAAAAACGTTGAACATCAATTTGGTCGAAAATACATGATCCATGGCAAACTATTGGAGACACTTTTCCTGTTTTTTTTTTCAACCAAGCGAATACCTTTCCACTAATCACATAATTTAAATACGGATCGCAGAGATGCAAAAGGAAGCGGAAAAGAAAGAGGGCAAGTTGCATAAAACCATTTCAGAGCTGCTCCATATAGCTCCATTTTGGAAAATAATAATAACAATAATATATCACATTCCATGTTTTGAAAAATTATGAAAATATAGACATGTTCATATGGATGTATACTGCATTTATCGAAAGTTTTATGATGATATACATTAACATGAGAACTACACAAAAGAAACAAATTCATGATTTTAAAAACAGTGACCAGTACGCACCTGCTGTTCGCTATTAAAAATACATGGATTTATCTTTTATGTGTAGCATACGTGTCAACATATTTCATCGTAAAGTGTTAACACTTCTAGAACTTATACATCCATATGAACATATGTTTTTCTTTTTATATTTTTTGAAACTTCGCAATATGGTATTCAAAAATTTCAATAAAAGCTCTAAAACTTTTGAGCATGTATGTTCTTACGAGTAGTGGTCATTTTTCTGTAATGCATGCAACTTTTAAAATTTGCAAACGTCCTATGGAAACACGGAGATTTTTTGAAAGCGCGAATATATTTAAAAATAGCGATTTATTTTCTAATTTTCGAATATTTATGAATACACTTAAAATTTGTGAACATTTTCTGAAAAATTATATATTTTTAAAACGTTTTAACCATTGAATTGTTTTGTTGCCATACTTAGGAGCACTCTTTTGTAAATGCAAGCAAACATGGAACAATTTTGAAATTTCCAAATATTTTCTGGATTTTTTTTTAAAAAAAATAAGAAACTCACTAAAGGAAAAACAGAAAAATAAACTGGAATACAGAACCGGAACCTTTGAAAAAATTCAAAACCGGTTTCTTCCCATGTACTACCCTCAATGGGCCAGCCGTAAACATTAGCTGGTGCTCTGCTGCCTGTGCGTTTGCCCGCCTATTTGGGCCACCGAGCATCCAATAGGAAATGCCGGTTAACTAGGAGCAGAAACATCGGCTAACTGGGAGCTCGTTGCTGGAGGCCGTGCGCAGAGAGAAGGAACAAAAAACAGAGTGGATAAAAAAACAGAGAGCAGGAAGATAAAAGAACCGATAGAATTTATAAAAAGTTTAAAAAAATGTGAAGTTAAAAAATGCTTAAATATTTATGAAAACATTTGCGAATTAAAAAATGTTTATGAGTTCGAAAAAACAATAAAATATTTATAAAATATTTTTGAATTTGGGAAAAATGTTCATAAATATGAAAATTTAGGGGAATTTCGCAAGTGTTCATGAATTTTAAAATCAGGAATATAGAAAATATACTCAAATTTAAAAATATTCACGATCAAACAAAATGTTTTGAACTAAAAATAAAGTAAAAGAAAGAAAAATAAATAAATATGAGCTAGAATTTAAAAAATAACAAACTGCAGCCAATAAACGAACCAGGAATGAAAAATCAGGCTAGACTCTTCCAAAAAAAACAGGGGCCACCGTCATCGGAACAGTTAGGTGCTAAGTAAACTGGGATGAAGACACTTGCAGGGCACTGTGATATGTGAATCCAAGTTAAGCAACTGACAGTGGTGGGGCTACAGTAGCTGACCTGGTGAGGCCGGTACAAAGGAAGACCTGGGGCGGTAAGAAAAGTTGAGATGATCGCTGGGGAAGTCTTCAGAGCTGCGCTGGGATGGAGGATGATTCACATTTCACAGGATTACTGTCTGGTGCGGATGCAATCCTCCAATAAAGCAAAAGTTCTCCTGGGCTTCTTGCGGATACCATTTATTTGCCATTTACATCCCTCGGAAATCTCAAGAGGACGATGGTGGAATCTTCAGAACCTCGTTTTAGGGGGCATTGGCACGTATCTTTTGCTGCTTTATGTGGCATTTCGTTAAAGCGGTTTCTAATAATGGAAATCGGAGAGGGGAGCTCTCTTTATCAAAAAAGAAAAAGTTAAGCAACTGAAATTCAAACAAAAAACTTAAGCCCAGACACAGGCAACATGCAAGCAAGCAAGCCCGAAAACTAGAAATGTTCTGAATTTAATCAGAGCACGCGGACAGGCAAAAACCAGCAACGATTTTCGTATTAATCGACGCACTCAGTGTCAGTACAGGCATTTTTTACAAGGAGCTATACAAACATGTTTGCAGAAAAGAACATTTTTTACTAGATCAATGTGGTTCCTACAAGTTGGACCCTCGTGTAATCGCCGAAAAACATGCAGGACACGCCCGACAAGTCGGCTTATGCGACGAACAGCTCTGCCTGCCCGTCGATGAAGAGGCTCATGAACTCCTCCCCGTCCACGGTCTCCTTCTCGATCAGGAGGTTGGCGAGCCTGTGGAGGATGTCGATGTGGGTGTTGATGATCTGCGTCGCCCGCGAGTAGGCCGTCTCCACCAGCTCCCTCACCTCGGCGTCTACGATGTCCGCCGTGGCCATCGAGTAGTCCTTCTGGCTCGACATCTGTGGCCAAGACACAATGCGGAAATGCCAGGTTAGTATCCAGAACAGCTGCTTGCTGCTAGTGATAGGAGTTTCTCAGAAGTTAACCCAATGTCTACACACAGCCACACAAAATGAGATACTAGCCTAATAATCGGAAAAGGTAGTGTTTCTTTTTGTCACTGCTTTCAGCTTTGAATAGATCTTCGATGAAACAAGACATGGGTGATGACAAGATTGACTGTATATTTAGGAGTGACGTGTTACAGAAATGCAGTAAACTGGAAGCAAGAGTGGAGTGCAGTGTCATCTGAGGCAAACTGACACTTAGATAATGACCAACAACTGATAATGACCTTCGATAGAGGCTGGTAGAGACTTCATGAATCAGGATACTACTAAGCAAATGAAGACAATAAATGTTGGGAAGATCCAATTTGTAGTTGAAGTTTGCACGTCTAGTTCCTTGGTTAATTTTGACAGATTATGCTTTTAGAATAAGAATATTTTGTTTCTCTTGCAACAATCTACTCCCGTCGTTCTGGCATACCTGCTGGCCCAAGAAAGGGTTTCCACCAGATGACCCAATCGCAACTTGCCCAATCTTCTTGCTGAACCCAAATCTTTCAACCATTTGTCTGGCGACACGTGAGACCTGCATGAAGTCGCTGGATGCCCCAGTTGTCACATTGTCTTGGCCAAAGATCACCTCCTCGGCAACCCTGCAAAAGTGGTTGTACATGTTAGCACACAAGACATCACTGTGAAAAATTGCAGTAACTAGTAGATGCATAAATAAATACAATTTCCACAAAAACCGCACCTGCCACCAAGTGCCACAGCCATTTGGTTCTCCAGGTAGCTCCTGCTGTACAGTCCAGACTCGAGCCTCTCTTCGCTTGGAGCAAAGAACGTGAGCCCACCAGACTGACCTCGAGGAATGATGGAAATCTTGGCAACAGGGTCATATTCGGGCATCAGGGCACCGACAAGGGCATGTCCAGCCTCTGCAAATCCAAAAGTTTACATACAAAATTAGGAATCTGTGCACTCCAGGATCATTTCAACAACTGGTGGTGACAAAATTACCATGGTAAGCCACAAGCTTCCTCTTCTGTTCTGAAACAACTGCATTCTTCTTCTCAGGCCCAGCAATGATCCTCTCCAGAGCATCGGAGATCTCGTCCTTGCTTATCTCCTTCAGATCACGACGAGCGGCAAGGATGGCAGCCTCATTCATCAAGTTCTGGAGATCAGCACCGGTGAAACCAGGTGTCCTTCTGGCAACCTTATCAAAGTCTACATCCTTCGCCAATGCCTTTCCTCTGGAGTGAACCTATTTGATGAAAAATTGATATGTAAGCTGCAGCATAGAACTAATATGATCAATAAAACTCATCAAGCAGGGGAAGCCAAAGAAAATTCAGTGCACCTTGTACCTAGAAGGTTAGCAGAACTTGATACATTAAAATTCCTACCGTTATGAACCAGCCAAGGTTGATAAACAATTAAATATGAAGTCGTAGACCCAGATACCCGGTAGAAAGGTGAAATGTGTTACAGAAGTAATGTGTTTAAAACTGTAGGTGGTCTTGACCAGATATGGCAACACCAACAAGTGAAAGTTTTCTGAACAGGATTGTTGGCAACTGATTTTGGCTGATAATACTGCAGATTTTTTGCCATTAGTTACCAAAATAATATTTTGATGAAATGATAAATACACAACAGAAAGCACAGATAAATTACTAGTGACAATTTTGTGATTTACAGAACTGAGGAAACAACTTGAAAAAATAAATATCTTACAGATGTTAGCTAGGAAGATCAAGTTAGGTGCAGTAATATTCCGCTTGGAACAGATTATGAAGAAATTCTGGGTATCAATTCATAGTTTTAGATGATGACCCACTGAGTTCATTTTTGGACCATACTCAGTGAAGTTTCTGAGATCAAAACTTGTTTAGCTCAAGTTAAACTAAGAAAGTAAGAAACAAGTGCATAACTAAAGCCTAGAAATGCTGACCAAACTAGTTATGTAAAGATCTATAGTTTGGACAAAGTATGTAAGTAGCAAGAAATTGAAAATGAACTCTAGGGTAAACTAAGGAAGTGATGAGCAACTGCAAATCGGAAAAGCATAAAAACCGATAAATTAGTTGTCGAAGCAAAATAATCAGTGCTCATTAGGAATGTAAGGTCAAAGAGATTGAGTTGTTTTTGCAACAATGCAAGAAAGTGCTTTATCAAGAGGCCAGGTTTGCACTCAGTGTGGTGGTATCACCTTGATTCGACGATTGAATGAATATCTCTTCATAATTGTTTCCTTCGAAAAAGAGTAAACTACTAAGGATATACTGGGAAACGATATGGCAAGCTACCCCTCGGTTGGCTTTATCAAAGCAAGTTGAACTGTAGTTGTGATTATCTACATTAGTTCACCACACAGATTGAGTTATACCCAAACATTTCTGAAAATTTTACCATTTGGCATGAAACATATCAGGTAAATTGTTCAAGGTTTAGACTTGAAACTAAGTTTATCATGCTGCAAAAATGTAAGTATCCCTTCCATATTCATGGACAGCAATTATGTCTTCAGAGAATAGCAGCAATGGCAGTAATTAAGTTTGTGGGTTGGGTTTTCAGAATTCAGAACAGTATCAACAAAGCAAAGCAATCATAATTCTTCACAAGTATGATAAGCACCAGGGATTGCTCACCTCAAGGATCCTGACACGGCCGGCGACATCCGGCCGGTCGACGGTGACCTGCCGATCAAACCTCCCTGGCCGCAGAAGCGCCGAGTCGAGCACATCCGGCCTGTTGGTCGCGGCGAGCACGATGACACCGCTGTTTCCAGAGAAGCCGTCCATCTCTGTGAGCAGCTGGTTAATTGTCTGCTCCCTCTCATCGTTCCCCCCACCCATGCCGGCACCACGCTGCCTCCCGACGGCGTCAATCTCATCGATGAAGACGATGCAGGGCGCCTTGGCCTTGGCCTTCTCGAAGAGGTCCCTGACCCTGGACGCGCCCACGCCGACGAAGAGCTCGACGAACTCAGACGCGGCGCAGGAGAAGAAGGGCACCCCGGCCTCCCCGGCGACGGCCCTGGCGAGCAGCGTCTTCCCGGTCCCGGGCGGGCCGACGAGCAGGCAGCCCTTGGGGATCTTGGCCCCGAGCGCGGTGTACTTGTCGGGGTTCTTGAGGAAATCGACGACCTCCTGCAGCTCGAGCTTGGCCTGGTCGGCGCCGGCGACGTCCTGGAAGGTGACCCCGGTCTCGGGCACCTCCTGGAACTTGCTCTTGGAGCGGCCGAAGTCCATGGGCCCGCCCATCCCGCCGGGGCCGCCGCCGGGCCCGCCCTGCGCGCGGCGGAAGAGGAAGAAGAGCCCCGCGAAGGCGATGAAGGGGAAGAGCAGGTTCCCCACGAAGGCGAGGAAGCCGCCCGGCCCCGCGGCGTCGCCCTCGGCGACGGAGATGTCGACGCCGTTGGTGGCGAGGATGTCGATGAGGTCGGGGTCGTTGGGCACGACGACGGAGGCGCGGCGGCCGTCGACGGCCGTGAGCTGCAGCGTGCCGCCGTCCTTGGAGAAGCGCACGCGCTCGACCTTGCCCTTCTTGACGGCCGCGAGGAACTCGCTGTAGCGCCACTGGCCGCCGTCGGGGATGTCGGCGGCGGCCTGGGTCGCCGACCCGGGCTTGGGCGCGGTGAGCAGGGTGTCGGCGAAGGGGTTGGCGGCGGGCGTCGGCGCCTCGGCCTGCAGCTGCAGCTGCGGGGCCGCCGCATCCTGCGGCGGCAGCGGCGCGTCGGCGGCGAGCGCCGGAAAGGCCGGCGAGGCGGCGAGCGCGAGGAGCAGGGCGGGCACGGGCCTGGAGGAGACCGGGAGGCGCGGCGGGCGGATGGAGGAGGGCTTGGGGAGGGACGCGGTGATGAGGAGGTGGGAGGAGGAGAGGGAAGGGGGCGCCATGGCTGCTTGCTGATTCCACCGGTGGTTGCTGGGGTGGGGAGGAGGAGATATAAGGGAAAGATTGGTTTTTTGCGGACGTGGAGGCGACGGCGGCCATAGATGGCTTTGGGGCTGTGATATCTCGACCGATTCTCTGAACCTCTTCACTCCACATTGCAAGCAGCTCTGACCGACCGACTCACTGACTGAAAATGAGAGGCCCCTGATTTATCATTTTGATCACTATGATTATGGACATATTATTGTAGGGAACAAAATTATTGATCATGCTTTGGTTGCAGCAATAAATTTAGGGTTTCTGCAATTAAGCATGACAAGATCAGGCCCATTTTCATTTCATTAAGGAAACCATCACAGTCTAACATAGACAGTAAAGTGCAAAGGGGCAAGTTGAAGACGTACCGACATCTGCTCACTTGTGAGGGTGAGAATTAATATGGTCTTTTTGTTTGTTTGTTTGTTTGGACTAGAAAGAAAGAAGGAAATGGGGGTTTGGTAGTTTGTGTGAGGTGTGACACTTGGGGCCGTGGAACAAGAACTGAACCAGAGAGTTCCACCGATGGGAGGGAGGACTCACACACTCACTCGCCTGCCCTCCTCCTCAAGATCTCCCCTCTCTCCATTGGTTTCCCCTTTTTTTCACTTGTAGCATTATTTTCTTTTTCGCCATCAAATTGTGTGACAAAATGATGCCTAAAAAGAGAAACCTTTTGGAGTTGACATCATGTGACACCAACTTTTAACAAATATGACAAGCGTAATCTTTTTTTTTTTTTTTGCCCCCACGGGTCCAACACATATACAGTTCACGACTACATGAAAGATAGCACAAAAATCTAAATTGTGACTAACATTCATGAATTAGTTCTCCAAGGAAACAAAAATACAAGCATGACTTAATGAATTGGCATGGTTTGCATGGATATATTAATGCAAGAAGTGTAAACTTACGAATACATGCATGACTTCTAAGGTCAAACGATTTTAATAGGATGGCTACAAATAATTAAGGTGATGTGGAAGCACGGATTTTGAGAGAAATATAGTAGTGGGGGCTAACTATTTAGATATAATAGAATTGCTATTATTTACATCATATTGACCAAGCTTGAGTAATGGTTTGTTTATTTAGCTATGTACAACTCGATCGAAAGTCTTTATCGCCAAAAAAAGAACATGGTGGACTAAGTACATTTGGAATTTCACGCGATTATAAAAAACACGGCCTTGAATCTCATGCAAGGATTATCTTCTAAATGCAAGGTCATGTTTTTGTTTAACCAATGGAGATCATTGAGCTTGGAATATGGTGCGGAGATATCCCTCGCTCCACTGAAGATGAACATTACCACTAAGAAGGTTCTTTCGGGATCCCTGGCAACAAACCAGCGCAAATGGAAGAATCGTTTGGATGTGCTAGGAACTGGTGACATTTGTGGTATGGGAGACGAAAACATTTGTCACACCTTGGTATCCTTACCGTGTGCTACGATGATATTTTTTGAAATATATTGCCCGCCTCTCTTCGTCAATTTAGACTTTTGGATGAGTTGACTAGAGTATGAATTCAATATGGGAGCAGAACCAAGAGGTCTCAAGTTCAAGACCCTGCCGGCGCAATATTAAAAAAAGATTATGCGTCCTACATCGATCCCACGTCTAAGGACTAAAATAACCAAGACGTGAGGGTGAAAGTGCAACTAATCCCCGGGTGGTTTTGGTAATTAATAACAACATATGTATCATTGAACTAATATTTACTTGAGAATCATTTCAGAAAAGTTCGATGATATGGGTATGGAAATGTCTGAAGAAGTGGACCCCTCAAAATGCTAAGACAAGCATTGGCAAAAGCTCAAGACTCTATTTTTGGTTTAGTGATCAAAGATCACATTGAGTCCATAGGAAAAGCCAATACTATTAAAAGGGGATGAGGTTGTGTTAATGATCTGGTTGCTCAAGTGCTTGGTGATCTAGCTCCCTCAACTATCAGCACTCTTCACTACTTAACACACTCATAAGTAATCTCGGACAAACCGATTCTGCAAACTCAGTCACACCGAGATGAACCACCTCAGTTATTCTTCCAAACCCTAATTTCTCGGTCCATCCGATCTTGAGTTTCGGTCTCACCGAAAATGGACTGCCAACCTTCTGTAACCAATTGACATCACTTCGGAATATCCGAGATGTTATTTTCGGTCCCACCGAGATGGCAAGCTCCAACCTTTGACTCACTTCGGACACACCGAGATGGTATTTTCGGTCCCACCGAAAATCCCAACGTTCACTATATTTGAACTTTCGGTCTGACCGAGTTTTCACTTCGGTCTGACCGAGATTGGTCAAATGTGTGTGTAACGGTTGGATTTTGTGTGGAGGCTATATATACCCCTCCACCCCCTCTTCATTCGTAAAGAGAGCCATCAGAAAGTCTACCACTCCTACCATACACTTTCTGAGAAGTGAACCACCTACCCTTGTGTTGAGATCAAGTCATTCCATTCCTACCATATGAAACTTGATTTCTAGCCTTCCCAAGTTGCTTTCCACTCAAACCTTTCTTCCACCACAGCCATATCAGTGAGGAGAGTTGAGTGTTGGGGAGATTATCATTTGAAGCACAAGAGCAAGGAGTTCATCATCATCAACACCATCTATTACCTTTTGGAGGGTGGTGCCTCCTAGATTGGTTAGGTGTCGCTTGGGAGCCTCCGTCTTTGAGATGTGGAGTTGAACCAAGAAGTTTGTAAGGGCAAGGAGATCGCCTACTTCGTGAAGATCTACCCCGAGTAAGGCTAGTCCTCCGTGGGCGTAGGCCGTGATGGAATAGACAAGGTTGCTTCTTCGTGGACCCTTTGTGGGTGGAGCCCTCCGTGGACTCGCGCAGCCGTTACCCTCCGTGGGTTGAAGTCTCCATCAACGTGGATGTACGATAGCACCACCTATCGGAACCACGACAAAAATCTTCGTGTCACCAAACTGCGTTTGATCTTCTCCACCTCTCTTTTACATGTGCAATTTACTTTCCGCTGCTTATACTCTAGAATTGCATGTGTAGGGTGATACTTGAATTGTTCTTAATTGTGAAACTGCCAAAAACATTGCATGATCTAAAGGCAGATTTTTTATATTGTCAAGTAGTCTAATCACCCCCCCTCTAGACCTACTTTCGATCCTACAAGTGGTATCAGAACCTAGGAGAGTATGGCGTCTAGTGAGGGTAATTATCGTAGAGGTCCTTACTTTGATGGTACAAATTTTGCTAGTTGGAAGCATAAAATGAAAATGCATATTCTTGGTCATAACCCAGCCGCATGGGGCATTATTTGTGTTGGCATGCAAGGTGATTTCTTTGAAGAAGGAAAAGTTCCGGATCGCGAAGCTACACCCGAAGAGTTGCGGATGTTGCAAAACAATGCTCAAGCTTGTGACATTCTCTTCAATGCTTTGTGTCCCGAAGAGTTCAACAAAATCAGCCGTCTTGAGAATGCTAAAGAGATTTGGGATACTTTGGTTGAAATGCACGAAGGTACTGAATCTGTGAAGGAATCAAAGCTAGATATTCTTCAAGGTCAACTTGACAAGTTCAAGATGAAGGATGGTGAAGGAGTCGCTGAAATGTACTCTAGGCTTGCTCTCATCACAAATGAGATTGCCGGCTTAGGAAGCGAAGAAATGACCGACCGATTCATCATTAAGAAGATTCTCAGAGCTTTGGATGGAAAGTATGACACCGTGTGCACTTTGATCCAAATGATGCCAAACTACAAGACCCTCAAGCCAACTGAAGTCATTGGAAGAATCGTTGCTCATGAGATGACACTTAAGGATAAGGAAGAGCTTCACAACAAGTCAAGTGGTGCTTACAAAGCTACAAGTGATGCTCCTACTACCTCAAGTGACAAGCTAATTTCCAATGAAGAGATAATCCTAATGGTCAAGAACTTCAACAAGTTCTACAAGAATAGAGGCAAAGAAAGAAGCTCAAAGTCTAGATCATATGATGAAAAGAGATCTTCTAGTCGTGATCGAAACTGCTACAATTGTGGAAGACCCGGACACTTCTCAAATGAGTGTACGGCTCCCCACAAGAGAAGAGAAGAATCTCCAAGAAGAAGAGCAAGAGATGAGTCACCTCGGAGAGAGAGAAGGAGTAGAGATGATCGTTATGAACGAAGACCCTCTCGGAGAAGCAAGGATTCGGAGAGGAAAGACAAGTCATCAAGGAGCTACACAAGAAGAAGACATCAAGCTCATGTAGGTGAATGGGTCTCCGGCTCCGACTCCGACAATCAATCCGATGGAAGCTATCACTCCGACTCCGACTATAGTCAAGATGAAGGTGTTGCCGGACTTGCACTCGTATCCTCCAACTCCAACTCCTACGACTTATTTGATTCACCAAATGAGGGATTTGGAAGATGCTTCATGGCTAAAGGCCCCAAGGTAACACACCCTGAATTCATTGACTTTGATAGTGATGAGGATGACTTACTTGGTGAAGATGAGCTCTTGCATGATAAATCTAGTGAGCTTAGTAATGATGAAAATGCTAGTAGTCTTTATAGTCGAGAAAAGTCGAATGACAATGCTATGAAGGAGATTGAGCGTCTAACTAAAGAACTAAACACTCTTAAGTTAGCTCATGAAACAACTCAAGAAGATCATAGAGAGCTCCTAAGATCTCATGAGAAGCTACGCTTCGAGAAGCTCACTCTAGAGCAAGAACATGAGTTTCTAAAAGCGATCAATGACGATCTTCGAAAGAAGAGTTCTTCATATCTTGCCAAACGACTTCTCTTGTCTAATTTCTTGCCACCTATTAAGACTAAGCATGACAAGCATAAGAAAAATTCTTCCTCTAGTAGTAACAATAACAATGTTAAATCCAATATTGTTGCTTCTAGTAGTTCTCTTGATTCCACTAACAATGTTTCAAGCCAAGTTACACTTGAGCAAGAAAATAGCTTATTGAAGGAAATCATAGAGAAAGGTGTCTACAAGAGTCTTGCCGGAAGCAAGAAATTTGAGGAGATTGTTCGCAAACAAGGAAGACACCGGAAGAATCAAGGGATTGGTTTTGAGCGAAAGTTCAACGCCGAAGGTGTTGAGTGGGAAGAAGGTCAATACCCTACTCCACAGTTTGTTTCACAAAAGGAGAAGTATGATCCTACTTCTTCCAATGTGGAACAAACTCAAGATGACCTTCCACCACAAGACCACAAGCTAAAGGCCAAGGACAAGCTTCAAGAGGAGATTGATGCATTCATTGAAGCACCTCAAGCCATGGTCAAGTGGGTTCCCAAGGACACATCAAGTTCTACTTCGTCAAGCTCAACTACAACACCAAGGATTCCCATCAAGATGATGTGGATCCCAAAGAAGAAGAACTAGTAGGTTCTTGAGGGTGACTCCGCCAACAAACTTCACTCATATTCATTTTGGCAAGAACTTGTGCAATCAACTTCCACATCATGCACTAGTTCATGGAGTCACAAACCCTCTTTTTGGTAAGTCAAGGGACAAGGTAATCATTGCTTTCATGGACATCATCTTTTGTGTACTTCACTCTATGTCTATGGATATTCTTGTTTGTTCCTTGTGGGACTAACCCATGTAGGTATTGAAAGTGCCCTAATCCAAAGGATTGCTCCCAACTCTTGATGATCTGCATCAACATTGAGCATCCACATCTTCAACATCTACATGAAGTCTTCTACGACAACCCAAGGTTAGTTTGACCCTTTGAAAGGGGTTCTCACATCTAGGGGGAGCTTTGCTCTAAAAATTGAGCTAAAGCATCTCCAAATGATGTGAACACATAAATGCTTTATGTAAAAGTGGTAACCCCACTTGTGCTTAAACGATGAGTATGACCTATGATCAAATGTTCTCATTTGGCTCCTAAGTCAATATACTCATATATAGATGACCTAGTCATCGACAAATTGTGTGCTAGTAGCTAGAGTGTTGGTTGTGCATGTTTGACACATAGTTGAGTTGCTATCTTATTGTGTGAGCATGTTGAATGCATGATTTTATCCATTCAAGGACATCCATTTGTTGTTTTGATTGTTTTGATTTTTCTGGCCAAATGGATGGACAAGAATGCCTAAGCACCTTCTCTAGCTATCTATGCTTTCTTGTCTCAAATTATATTCATGCTCATATCACAACTTTGAACAAGTCTTTTTCGGACAGTCCGAGTGAGGAGCACTCGGAGCCACCGATTCGTCTAAGGCTGACTTCCAAAACCCTCTAAGTCCATTTCGGTCTGACCGGCTTCTCAATCTCGGTCCAACCGAAACGCTTAGACTGATCTAGGTTTCATCTCGGTGAAACCGAGTTCAAAATCTCGGTCTGACCGATATGCGTAACTGCACAGCAGTTATACATCTCGGTGACACCGAGTTTTTCAACTCGGTCCCACCGACAGCATGGGGTTATATATACCTGAGGGCTGCGCGCGATTTAATTCTTCAAACCGTTCGCCCCCAAGACCCCTGCTGCCGTCGCCCTGGTCTACGGATCGTCGCCGTCGTCGCCTGTGCGCCCTCGCCGCAGGTCTCCGCCGCCGTCAACGGTAATCATCTCCACCGTTGCCGCCGTAGAGGGATTCCACCAAGTTAGGGTGTATCCCGATCCCTTTCGTGCTCCCCATCCGATTCTTGCACGATAGGCTTGCCATGATTCAATCCACGTTTGAGACATTCCCTATACATTAGTTCAAATCCTCTAGTTTCGAGCAAAATTCTTAGGTTTAGGTTTCCACGGAATGCATCTCGGTGAAGCCGATTTTGAAACTCGGAATGACCGATTTGGCCTCTGGCCATTGCACTGCATCATTCGGTTTAACCGAGTTGTGCCAATCGGAATGACCGAAACGTAGTTTCAGTGAAACCCTAAGTTATCGGTAGGACCGAAACCCATTTTGGTCTGACCGAAAGTGGTGTGTAGGTTTCTGTTGAACACTTCGGTTTCACCGAAACTTGAAATCGGTTTGACCGAAATACATTCTGTGAAAACTCAAAACTAAGTTTTGAACTCATTTTTTTGCAAAAACCTCTGCAGTTGTGATAACTCTTCTACTCTGCCTATACCTTAACTTTTCACAGGTTATCAGCCATGTCAGATGTCAGTGACAACCAGAACAGGTCTGAGTCACCTTTGGCTGAGATTCCAGAGGCAGATACAAGTCCTGCTAGCAGCTCCAGTGATGATGGTGAGAGGAGCACCCCTAGTGGTTTGCCTCCTGCAGCCACCAGAACCAGGAAGAAGAGAACTTCTGATGATGAGGACTCTGACTTTGTTGCTGAGGAAGTTACCTCCAAGCCAAAGAGGAATGTGGTTGCCAAAGAGCACCAAGGGCAGTAGTCAAGGAAAGGCACAAGCAAAGTAAAGCAGTCAGCAGTTGCAAAGAAGCTCAACTTGGAAGAGCCTGCTCCAAGCAAGGTGAAGAAGACTTCCAAAAGGAAGAGGGTAGTATATGATGAACCTCAAGTTGATGCTGCAGAAGAAGAAGAAGAAGAAGATGCACCCCAGCCTCCTCCTCAGAAAGCTAAGTTCATGGGTGATGCTATTCGGGCTCAAGCCTCCTCTAAGCCCAAGAAGCCTGCTCAAGCCAAGGCAGCTCCAGCCAAGCCCAAGAGAACAACCAGAAGCATTCCAGCTTCTGAGAAGAACAAAGGTGAGATGCCACCGTCTGAATCAGATGAAGAGCATGTGTTGCTTAAGCTCCGTCCCAAGTTGCCACTCCACAATGATGCTCATCCTCAAGCTGAGGACATGAAGGCAAGGAAGGACAAAGGTCTCAGGCTATGGAGACAGTCTGATCCATATGCTGTAAGGAGAAGGACTGCTGTGGACCCCAGATTCCACACCAGAGAGCAGCAGGATTTCTATGAGACCGTGCTGATGGATAAGAAGCCCATTGTTGCTGACACCAGGTATGTTGACTGGAAGTACATTGACAGTGAAGAGCACCGTGACTTCTTTCCCCATGTGCATGAGAGCTTTACTGCATGTGGAGTTGCTGATTTTGTGGGTCAAGAGCTGACAGCTTGGAATGACGAGATGATCATGCAGTTCTACGCCACAGCCCACTTCTATCCTGATGGCAAGATCACCTGGATGACTGAAGGTCAAAGGTTTTCTTCGACTGTTGAAGAATGGGCAGCACTTCTGAACGCTCCAGTGCAGAGAGAGGACGACATTGATGTCTATGGGATTCCTAAGAAGAGTCATGATTCCATGAAGAACATGTACAAGGAGATCCCGGCTGCTGATTTGGAAGGATGGAAGCTTGGCTCAGTGTACTATCTCCAGGCAGGTCTGACCACCACTAACACTATTCTGAGGCATACATTGATGCCTAAGTCTGGAGACCACCGCATGATTCGAGGCTATTCTATCAACATGCTGCACATTCTCGATGAGAAGGCACCTTTCAAGGTGATGGACTTGATGGTAGAAACCATTAAGAGGACTGCAGCTGACCAGAAGAGGTCGTGTGGGTTTGCTCCGCAGATACAGATGCTCATCAACGCCAAGTTTGGCACGGGCAAATTCATGTTGGATAGGAAGCACTTGCCACTGCAGCCAGAGCATGAGGACAACGTAGTTGTGATGGATGAAGAGGATCCTACCTCAGTTGAAGGACAGGCCAAAATCGAAGCTGCGAAGAAGGCTAAAGCTGACAAAGAGGCAGCAGCAGCAGCAGCTAAGCCAAAGAGCTTTGGAGAACAAATTCTTGAAGCTACCCAGAGGATTGAACAACGCCTGGCCAGCATTGAGCAATCTCAGGAGAGCCTAGAGAGGATTGTTGAGGACAAGATCCACGCTCTGGACGTGAAGCTGACTGAGATTCAGGTGTCTGTCAACAAGCTTGAGGCAGACATGGAGGAGACAAGGCAGGAGAGAGCAGAGCTTATGCAGGATGATCTAGTCCAGGACTCTCATCGCCAGACTACTCCGGTTCCGAGAGGATCCAGATCTGCAGCTATCCCAGTGACAGACTCCAGGGCTACCACTTCAGCTCCAGCAGTTGCTCCAGCTCCAGCATCCACTCCTCCACCGCAGACATCAGCAGAAGTCTTCGCCGATGCAGCTATCTCTACACCGACATCTACCCAGACGGGAGCCGCCAGCAGAGCCCGCAGTGACGCTTAGTTCTATACCTTTTCGAACTTTTTGGTAACTTGTTGCCAAAGGGGGAGAAATTGTATAGATCATAGGGCTTCGAGAGAGAGAGTGCTCTTTCGTCTTTCGTTCTTTTGCCGGTTTTTCTTTGAGATACATTGGTTTCTTTTGGTTCCTGAAACTTTAAGTGTGCTTGCTACTAAGTTTGATGCTACCTTAATGAGTGCCTAGTCATACTATGCTTTAATGTGTGCTTAATGCTTATCCTATGCTATTTCTTATTGTATGGCTATTTACTCTTGTCTTGGTGATTGAGTGCGTGTTATTCATTCTTATCATTTTGTGCGCTCCACCAAGATGTATGTGACATGGAAGAGTGACCCATAATCCTAATCGATTGTGCATTTGCATTCAAACGCAAATTTTAAATAATGCACAAATTTAGGGGGAGCTCTTGTTTATCACATACTTCTCAAAGCGACGATATTATTCTTTGATTATATCCTTTGTCGAAGCTTTGATCTATATGTTGTCATCAATTACCAAAAAGGGGGAGATTGAAAGTGCAACTAATCCCCGGGTGGTTTTGGTAATTAATAACAACATATGTATCATTGAACTAATATTTACTTGAGAATCATTTCAGAAAAGTTCGATGATATGGGTATGGAAATGTCTGAAGAAGTGGACCCCTCAAAATGCTAAGACAAGCATTGGCAAAAGCTCAAGACTCTATTTTTGGTTTAGTGATCAAAGATCACATTGAGTCCATAGGAAAAGCCAATACTATTAAAAGGGGATGAGGTTGTGTTAATGATCTGGTTGCTCAAGTGCTTGGTGATCTAGCTCCCTCAACTATCAGCACTCTTCACTACTTAACACACTCATAAGTAATCTCGGACAAACCGATTCTGCAAACTCAGTCACACCGAGATGAACCACCTCAGTTATTCTTCCAAACCCTAATTTCTCGGTCCATCCGATCTTGAGTTTCGGTCTCACCGAAAATGGACTGCCAACCTTCTGTAACCAATTGACATCACTTCGGAATATCCGAGATGTTATTTTCGGTCCCACCGAGATGGCAAGCTCCAACCTTTGACTCACTTCGGACACACCGAGATGGTATTTTCGGTCCCACCGAAAATCCCAACGTTCACTATATTTGAACTTTCGGTCTGACCGAGTTTTCACTTCGGTCTGACCGAGATTGGTCAAATGTGTGTGTAACGGTTGGATTTTGTGTGGAGGCTATATATACCCCTCCACCCCCTCTTCATTCGTAAAGAGAACCATCAGAAAGTCTACCACTCCTACCATACACTTTCTGAGAAGTGAACCACCTACCCTTGTGTTGAGATCAAGTCATTCCATTCCTACCATATGAAACTTGATTTCTAGCCTTCCCAAGTTGCTTTCCACTCAAACCTTTCTTCCACCACAGCCATATCAGTGAGGAGAGTTGAGTGTTGGGGAGATTATCATTTGAAGCACAAGAGCAAGGAGTTCATCATCATCAACACCATCTATTACCTTTTGGAGGGTGGTGCCTCCTAGATTGGTTAGGTGTCGCTTGGGAGCCTCCGTCTTTGAGATGTGGAGTTGAACCAAGAAGTTTGTAAGGGCAAGGAGATCGCCTACTTCGTGAAGATCTACCCCGAGTAAGGCTAGTCCTCCGTGGGCGTAGGCCGTGATGGAATAGACAAGGTTGCTTCTTCGTGGACCCTTCGTGGGTGGAGCCCTCCGTGGACTCGCGCAGCCGTTACCCTCCGTGGGTTGAAGTCTCCATCAACGTGGATGTACGATAGCACCACCTATCGGAACCACGACAAAAATCTTCGTGTCACCAAACTGCGTTTGATCTTCTCCACCTCTCTTTTACATGTGCAATTTACTTTCCGCTGCTTATACTCTAGAATTGCATGTGTAGGGTGATACTTGAATTGATCTTAATTGTGAAACTGCCAAAAACTTTGCATGATCTTAAGGCAGATTTTTTATATTGTCAAGTAGTCTAATCACCCCCCCTCTAGACCTACTTTCGATCCTACATTGGGTTACTAGGTTAGTCCCAAAAATAATTTAAGAGTGTATGATAAAGCCCATTAAACATCCAAAACAGAATATGTAATAGCATGGACCAATCAAAAATTATAGATACATTAGAGACGTATCATCCATCTGTTGTTGAAGGTATCCTGCTCGGTGAAAGTGCAACTAATCCCCGGGTGGTTTTGGTAATTAATAACAACATATATATCATTGAACTAATATTTACTTGAGAATCATTTCAGAAAAGTTCGATGATATGGGTATGGAAATGTCTGAAGAAGTGGACCCCTCAAAATGCTAAGACAAGCATTGGAAAAAGCTCAAGACTCCATTTTTGGTTTAGTGATCAAAGATCACATTGAGTCCATAGGAAAAGCCAATACTATTAAAAGGGGATGAGGTTGTGTTAATGTTCTTGTTGCTCAAGTGCTTGGTGATCTAGCTCCCTCAACTATCAGCACTCTTCACTTTTCAACACACTCATAAGTAATCTCGGACAAACCGATTCTGCAAACTCAGTCCCACCGAGATGAACCACTTCAGTTATTTCCCCAAACCCTAATTTCTCGGTCCATCCGATTCTGAGTTTCGGTCTCACCGAAAATGGACTGCCAACCTTCTGTAACCAATTGACAGCATTTCGGAATATCCGAGTTGTTGTTTTCGGTCACACCGAGATGGCAAACCCTAACCTTTGACTCACTTCGGACACACCGAGATGGTATTTTCGGTCCCACCGAAAATCCCAACGTTCACTATATTTGAACTTTCGGTCTGACCGAGTTTTCACTTCGGTCTCACCGAGATTGGTCAAATGTGTGTGTAACGGTTGGATTTTGTGTGGAGGCTATATATACCCCTCCACCCCCTCTTCATTCGTGAGGAGAGCCATCAGAAAGTACCACCACTTCTACCATACACTTTCTGAGAAGTGAACCACCTACCCTTGTGTTGAGATCAAGCCATTCCATTCCTATCATATGAAACTTGATTTCTAGCCTTCCCAAGTTGCTTTCCACTCAAATCTTTCTTCCACCACAGCCATATCAGTGAGGAGAGTTGAGTGTTGGGGAGATTATCATTTGAAGCACAAGAGCAAGGAGTTCATCATCATCAACACCGTCTATTACCTTTTGGGGGGTGGTGCCTCCTAGATTGGTTAGGTGTCGCTTGGGAGCCTCCGTCTTTGAGATGTGGAGTTGAACCAAGAAGTTTGTAAGGGCAAGGAGATCGCCTACTTCGTGAAGATCTACCCCGAGTAAGGCTAGTCCTCCGTGGGCGTAGGCCGTGATGGAATAGACAAGGTTGCTTCTTCGTGGACCCTTCGTGGGTGGAGCCCTCCGTGGACTCGCGCAGCCGTTACCCTCCGTGGGTTGAAGTCTCCATCAACGTGGATGTACGATAGCACCACCTATCGGAACCACGACAAAAATCTTCGTGTCACCAAACTGCGTTTGATCTTCTCCACCTCTCTTTTACATGTGCAATTTACTTTCCGCTGCTATTACTCTAGAATTGCATGTGTAGGGTGATACTTGTATTGATCTTAGTTGTGAAACTGCCAAAAACATTGCATGATCTAAAGGCAGATTTTTTATATTGTCAAGTAGTCTAATCACCCCCCCTCTAGACCTACTTTCGATCCTACAGAGGGGATGTTGAAATATAATACCCACGTCTCTCCATCAGTTGGGACTTGTAGATGAGTTGGCTAGACCGCTAGTGTATGAATCTAATTATATGGATGGCGATGAGGGGAGGTATGGCCCTTGCCCCATCGTTCGAACGTTAGGAGTACAAGCATCAAATGGTTATTTCATTTCCTCTATAGCAAGAATGATGAGATTATCGTCTTCATCCAGTAGATTTGGAGCTTGCTAATGACCGTACTCGTAATGAAATCAATGGCTCAGATCATATACTCTTACCTCTCATCTGAAAAGAGGAGGTAAGAGGGGATCATGTTAAAACTGCTCTTTTCGTATAGCTGCAGATCATCAAATCCGCAACTACACTTGGAAAACGTTAACAGGGTTATAAAAGGAAGAGGTCAGTATTGGACGACCATCTCATCCAACTAGTTAACCCTATGTGTAGATGGTTCTTTCCTTGGATCGGATGAAAGTGATGGATCGTATTTGGTCCTCCGGGATGGCGAGGGAAGGGTTGTTTTTGCCCTCGAATTGAGATACATGCATTGACGGAAGGGCTACATAGCTCGAGAAATAGACATGGCACATGGGATCATCCTTTTTAGTGGGCCGGTGCAAGGGCCCGTTCCTTTTTAGCTGGCATGCATGTTATAGTGTTCTTAGGTAGGCTCTATAGATCGGACTATAGAATCTCTCAGTGTTTTTCTTCTTTGTTTATTATATCAGGTTTTTGGATAGTCTTCTGTTTTCTGTGTCTATTTTGAATGGTTTTATGTGTCCGTTTTCAATGGTTTTCTTTTGAGTTTAGTTTTCTGTGTTTCTTTGTCAATCCTTTTTGATTTATTTCGAACTTTTTCCTTTTCTTTTTATTACTTTTTAACACATATTCACTCTTTTATACACATTGTAAATTATTTGTATAGTTCAAGAACATTATTTATACATGTTAAACGTTTTTAATACATTATAAATGTTTTTAAAATATAAGTTTTGATTTATAAAAAATTCATACGTATTGTAAATTTTTCGTATATGTCGGAAATATATTTTATGCATCTTTAAAAAATCAATTACATCGTTTAAACACTTATGTTTTGATGTTTTTTTTTTCATACACACTGTATATTTTTGACACACATTTTCTTGAGTGGTAAGAAACATATTTTTTAATTATGAAAATATTTTATTTCATCTTATAAAAATTAAAATTTATCCCGTGTTTTGTATTGAAATGAGGGACCATTTGAAAATTTGACCAACATTTTTCAAATATTATCAACATTTCTTAATACTTGCACGGCAAAAAAACAAATAGCATTACGGTCATGTCTCCTTGAACGCGCGATGTTTATTTTACATACTAGTAATAGTTTTGTGCCACTACACTAATATAAGCGAAAGTAATAAAAAATAAAAAATAACGTGTGCAAGAGACCAAGCGCTCCACCTGAGATGGGCCAACCATTGTGGTGAAAGCTTCTTCTCGCCACCAGCGCTATATTTCCCTTATTGTGAGATCTATGCTCCCCCCTGCCCTGAAGATTTTTTTTTTGTGTTTTCTTTTGGCTTTCTCTGTATCTTCATCGGTTTTTCCGTTGTCTGTTTTCTTTGTTTTTTTATTGGTTTTCTTTGTTTCTTTATCTGTATTCACTGGTTTTCCATTTTGTTTCTATTTTTTTTTGTTTTCACAGTTTTTTCTTGGCCTACACTTTCTTTTATTTCCTTCTTCTTTTACTTCGTTTTATGTTGTTTGTTCTGTTGTTTTCTTCAGTCTTGTTTGTTTCTTCTTGTTCTTTTCCTCTATTCATTGTTTTTATTGGTTTTTATTTTTATATTTTTCCCTTTGTTTCTATTTTGATTTTTATTTCTTTTATTCATTTTCTTTGTTTCTCGATTTGGTTTCCATTTATTTCATTCTCTATGTGCAAAGAACATAAAACCATTTTATACACGTTTAACATTTATTTAAATATATGAAATATTTTCCCAAATACCTGATTAATATTTATTGTATACATCACAAACAATTTTACATAAATGTTCTAAATTTTCCAAATGCATTATTATTTTTTAAAGCATGTCTTTTATGTCTACTTTCTTCCATACACATCATAGATTCTTGTATACATTATGAACATTTCTTATTTAAACTGTTAAGATTTTCCAAATACATGATTAACATTTTGCGGAACATAAATTTATTATGTCTACTTATTCCATAAATACTGTACATTTATTTTTGTATAAATGAGTATTCATTTGTTTTTCATATTTCCAACATATGAACAACATTTGTTTCATATATATTTTTATGTCTTCCTTTTCCATCCTCATTGTTCATTTTTTATGCACATGAAATTTTGTATACATTTTTAACATTTTACAGACACATGATTAACAATTTTAAAACTCATAATGTTTATGTCTAGTTTTTCCATGAACATTGTACATTTTTTTACACATCAGGAATATTATATATATATATATATATATATATATATATATGAAAATGGTTGTGTACTCCTGGGAGTACGTACTCCCGCTCCTCATATACCATATAGATGAATCTTTTATACCTTTTTATTATTTTTAATATACTTCATTAGTAATTATTAGATACCCCAAAATGATTTTCATGAAAAAATTCACGCGAGTCTACATATTTTTAAATGTTTACGTATATACTGATGTGTTTGTACATGAAAAAGGTATATTACAAAACGTACGTCGCAGATGATATTTTTTCAACAAAAGTCGTATTGGGGTATCTTAGAATATTTAATGAAGTATATTGAGAATGATAAAGTGGTATAATTAATACATATATGAGGTATATTGAGGATGGGAGTACATACTCCTAGGACGTAGATCAACACATATGCAGTTTTACATTTTTAAAAACATATTAACTTGTAATATGTTTGATAAAATGCAGTTCTCTTCTATACGAAAAAGAAAATAAGATCTCAGAATGCGGTTCTCTTCTGTGTAAGAACTTTGAGATCGGAATGTCATTTGGAGAATGCAGTTCTCTTCGTCGTATAGAATCTGACATGACCATGAATCAATACAGAATGCAGTTAGAAGACAAAAAATGTAGAGTCAGACTAAGATTCGCGTACACTGCAATGCGTGCGTGGTGCGTTTAAAGCTTGCACTGCAGTACGCTTCGAGTACACAGTGCAGTGCGCTTAGTGCAAAAAAATGTGAAAACAAAAACTTGGCTGCAGTGCGGATGAATTTTGAAACTCGACGACAAACACGTTGAATTCGTCTTTGCAGTCCCATGTGATAAGGTGAGATGCAGTGCGGATGCATATATTTAAAAAAAACTTGGCTGCTAATCATATGAGATAATGCAGTGCGCTGCGAACATGTTACAACTCACAAGGAGGAGTTGGCTGAAAGCTCCATTATGCACATATTTGACATTGTCACCATCTGCCATCGAAAAAAAAACACAAAAACTAACTAGACCGATATATATACAAAAGCACACAGCATGGTGTTTACAGCTTTGCACATCGAGAACTACACACATCGACCATACATTACTGTTTACATAAAGTTCTGGAGCACCCATGAAAAAGACATCAACACACGTAGAAAAAGATCTGCTATCATTTATGCCTCATCCTGCTCCTGCGAATGCAGTCTTGGAGAGAAGCCAAGAGAAATGCAGAGATTTCTTAGATCCTCCGGGAACTCGGTGACAACGACCATGTTTTCTGGGTGGAACAGAATCTGGAACAAAAACTCAGCCTTCCAATCCTGAATAACAGCTTCCTGCGATGAAGAAAAAAATAAAATAAACAAATATACAACATCATCTACAAAAAAAGAAACTGACGAAAAAAATATCAAGGAACGAGGAGATATTGCTGGGTTAAAAAGAAGATACTTACACTACGCTTTGCGAATTTCACAACAAAGGTTTTGCCGTCGTAATACTGAGCCATCTTCAGAACATAAAAGCCGCACTCGTTGGAGCCCTGCTCAGGGGTGCCCAAATAGCTAGCTTTCTTTGAAACATCCACCCAGTCTACCGACTCCTTTCTCTTGTACTCTTTTTCTCCATAAACCTTCTTCAACAATGCAGTCATCCTGATCATCTGGTGGAAAAAAAAAATAAAAAAAAAATACACATCACAACAAAAATTGTTCAACACGCCCACGCATGAAAAAAAACAAGAAAGTTGAAAAAAGGAAAATTTTTACCATTTCAGTGCGGTCGCTGTGGTATTCAGACTTATGCCACCTCGTCGTTTGATCAACCGGTCCGCTGTACCTCCTAGTGTCATGAATGTCAAGGGTCTCGCGGTGCCTATTCATCGTGTATAGCGAATAATGCTGGTCTTTCATCCGTGGTAACAGAATCTGATTTTGTTTCATCAAATTTGTTATGGGTTCGATCAGTGAAAAGGGATTACTGGAAAAAATTGGGAGAGAAAATAAATACAAAAAAGCTGAACAAAAGCAAATCTGATAACTTATTAATTTGCAATCAAGAAGGTTCTCGTCATCACGGACGTAAAGTTCAAACTGCTGTGCTGCATCTTCGACGTTAAACTTGCCGTGGACAAAAGGCAACACAACATTTCCATCTTCATCTCTATTCGCGTGATCATTCATTTGAAGCACATACTGCGTGTGGGTAATTCACAAAAGAAAGTTAATGCAGTTCACCTTAAAAAGATGTTCACTCCGACGCTTAATAAAAAAACGGATCACGCTTCTGAAAAAAACAATATGCAGTTCACAAATTCTCACCATAATTTGTTTCGTTTTAAGATGCATGGGCTAAGACACAAAAAAAATGTATGCAGTTCAGTACATTCTAAAAACAAATTATTATACACTATTTACTGCGGTTCACTCGAGCAGAAAAAAAATAAGAAAAAAAGAGAAATACCGTGATAAACAAAGGGGACAGCAGAACGCGTTCGCCTGATCGATAAACCACATTCATACTCTCATCATTCTTCCAGTACCTGATGATATGATCCATCAATTCCGAGTCCATAAAACCACCTTTGGTGAAAGTTAAGAACAAGTAGTCCACAGTCATAGTGTAGACTTCGATACGATTCCTGTGCATGAAAAGCGCGCACCTGCACAAAAGAAACGGCAAAGGTGGGGGGGTTAGTGTTGGAAATATGCCCTAGAGGCAATAATAAATTGGTTATTATTATATTTCCTTGTTCATGATAATCGTTTATTATCCATGCTAGAATTGTATTGATAGGAAACTAAGATACATGTGTGGATACATAGACAACACCGTGTCCCTAGTGAGCCTCTACTAGACTAGCTCGTTGATCAAAGATGGCTACGGTTTCCTAGCCATAGACATGAGTTGTCATTTGATAACGGGATCACATCATTAGGAGAATGATGTGATGGACAAGACCCAAACGATAAACGTAGCATATGATCGTGTCAGTTTATTGCTATTGTTTTCTGCATGTCAAGTATATGTTCCTACGACCATGAGATCATGCAACTCACTGACACCGGAAGAGTGCCTTGTGTGTACCCAACATCACAACGTAACTGGGTGACTATAAAGGTGCTCTACAGGTATCTCCGAGGGTGTCTGTTTAGTTGGCATGGATCAAGACTGGGATTTGTCACTCCGTATGACGGAGAGGTATCTCAGGGCCCACTCGGTAATACAACATCACAATGAGCTTGCAAGCAATGTGACCAATGAGTTGATCACGGGATCTTGTATTACGGAACGAGTAAAGAGACTTGCCGGTAACGAGATTGAACTAGGTATAGGGATGCCGACGATCGAATCTCGGGCAAGTAACATACCGACAGACAAAGGGAACTATATACGGGATTGTCTGAATCCTTGACATCGAGGTTCAATCGATAAGATCTTCGTAGAATATGTGGGAACCAATATGGGCATCCAGGTCCCGCTATTGGTTATTGACCGTAGAGGTGTCTCGGTCATGTCTGCATAGTTCTCGAACCCGCAGGGTCTACACACTTAACGTTTGGTGATGATATAAGTATAGTCGAGTCGTTATGTTGGTAACCGAAGGTTGTTCGGAGTCCCGGATGAGATCCCGGACGTGACGAGGAACTCCAGAATGGTCCGGGGATGAAGATTGATATATTGGATGATGGGAATCGGAGTCCGGAAGTGTTCCGGGGAGCACCGGGGAGTCGTCGGATGACCGAAAGGAGTTTCGGGGGGGTCCCGGCAAGTGTTGCGGGCCTCATGGGCCAAAAGGGGGGAGGCACATCAGCCCACACAGGGGCTGTGCGCCCCCCCACAGGCCTCCCACGCAGCTAGGAGGGTGGGGGCGCCCCTAGGGCAGCCGACCCCCTCTGGCTTGGGGGGCAAGGCGCCTAGGGGGGGCCACCCAAACCCTAGCCGCCCCCCTCTCCCTTGTGGCCGCCACCCCCTAGGGGAAACCCTACGGGCGCCTCCACTTCTCCCCTCCCCCTATATATAGAGAGGGAGAGAGAGGGCAGCCACACCACACGTGCCTTGGCGCTGCCTCTCCTCTCCCTCGTAGCATATCTTCTTCTCCGCAGTGCTTGGCGAAGCCCTGCTGAGTTTTCTCCACCACCACCTCCACCACGCCGTCGTGCTGCCGGAGGACTCAAGTTGCTACTTCACCATCGCTCGCTGGATCGAGGAGGTGAAGGCGTCATCAAGCCGTACGTGTGTTGAACGCGGAGGCGCCGTCCGTTCGGCGCTAGATCGGATCTTCCGCGATTTGAATCGCCGCGAGCACGACTCCATCAACCGCGTTCTAGCAACGCTTCCGCTTAGCGATCTACAAGGGTATGTGGATCCGACTCTTCCCTCGTAGATGCATCTCCTAGATTGATCTTGGTGAGCGTAGGAAATTTTTTGTTTCCCATGCAACGTTCCCCAACAGTGGCATCATGAGCTAGGTTCTTGCGTAGATGCTTTCACGAGTAGAACACAAAAGGGTTTGTGGGCGTTGATGTTTAGATTGCTTCCCTCCTTGGTCTTTCTTGATTCAGCGGCATTATGGGATGAAGCGGCCCGGACCAACTTTACATGTCCACGTACATGAGACCGGTTCCATCGACAGACATGCGACCATTGTTGCATAAGATGGCTGGCGGGTGTCTGTCTCTCCTATCTTAGTTGAATCGGATTCGACGAAGGCGGTCCTTGTAGAAGGTTAAATAGCAACTTAAATATCACCGTTGTGGCTTTGCGTAGGTAAGAAGCGTTCTTGCTAGATACCCATAGCAGCCACGTAAAACATGCAACAACAAATTAGAGGACGTCTAACTTGTTTTTGCAGGGTATGTATGTGATATGATATGGCCAAAGACATGATGAGATATATTTGATGTATGAGATGATCATGTTGTAATAGTTAATATCGACTTGCATGTCGATGTATACGGCAACCGGCAGGAGCCATAGGGTTGTCTTTAATTTTTGTATGACCTGCGTGTCAATCATTAAGCGCTATGTAATGCTTTACTTTATCGCTAAACGGTAGCAATAGTAGTAAGAGCATGGTGGGCGCGCGACAACCCCGATGGCGACACGATGATGGAGATCATGATGATGGGGATCATGGTGTTACGCCGGTGACGATGGAGATCATGCCGGTGCTGTGGAGATGGAGATCAAAAGCACGAGTTGATGGCCATATCATGTCACTTATGATTTGCATGTGATGTTAATCCGTTTATGCATCTTATTTTGCTTAGGACGACGGTAGCATTATAAGATGATCCCTCACTAAAATTTCAAGATAAAATTGTGTTCCCCCCAAGTGTGCACCGTTGCGAAGGTTCGTCGTTTCGAAGCACCACGTGATGATCGGGTGTGATAGACTCTACGTTCGCATACAACGGGTGCAAGCCAGTTTTGCACATGCAGAACACTCGGGTTAGACTTGACGAGCCTAGCATGTACAGACATGGCCTCGGAACACGGAAGACCGAAAGGTCGAGCATGAGTCATATAGTAGATATGATCAACATGAAGATGTTCACCATTGACACCACCTCATCTCACGTGATGATCGGACTTGGGTTGGTGGATTTGGATCATGTCACGCTCGGATGACCAGAGGGATGTCAATTTGAGTGGGAGTTATAAGTAATTTGATTAGTTAAACTCACTTATCATGAACAATAGTCTAAGTTGCCTTTGCAAATTATGTTGTAGATTAATAGCTTGCACTGTAGCTCCCTGTTTAATACGTTCCTAGAAAAAGAATAAGTTGAAAGTTATTGTAAGCAATTTTGCGGACTAGGTCCGTAATCTGAGGAATGTCCTCACTGCTGCACAGAAGGCTTACGTCCTCAGTGCACCGCTCGGTGTACCAACCCCTCGAGCGTCGTCTATGGATGTTGTGAACATCTGGCAGACACATTCTGATGACTACTTGATAGTTTAGTGTACCATGCTTTACGACTTAGAATCGGGATTCCTATGACGTTTTGAACGCCATAGAACATATGAGATGTTCCAAGAGCTGAAATTGGTATTTCAAGCTCATACCCGTGTTGAGAGGTATGACCTCTGACAAGTTCTTTGCCTTACAAAGATGGAGGAGAATTGCTCAGACAGTGAGCATGTACTCATAATATCTGGGTGCTTCAATCGCTTGAATCGAGTGGGAGTTTATCTTCCAGATAAGATAGTGATTGACAGAGTTCTCTAGTCACTATCACCAAGCTACTAGAACTTCGTGATGAACTATGACATGCAAGGGATAGAGATGATCCCGGGTTTGTTCGCGGTGCCTAAGACCGCAAAGGTAGAAGTCAAGAAGGAGCATCAAATGTTGATGGTTTAACAAGACCACTGGTTTCAAGAAGGGCAAGGGCTAGAAGGGAAACTTCATGAATGGCAAACAAGTTGCCGCTCTAGTGAAGAGACCCAAGGTTGAACCCAAACCCGAGACTAAGTGCTTCTATTATAAGGGGAACGGTCACTGGTAGCGGAACTACCCTAAATACATGGTAGATAAGAAGGCTGGCAACTTCAACAAAGTATATCTGATATACGTGTCATTGATGTGTACCTTACTAGTACTCCTAGTAGCACCTGGGTATTGGATACCGGTTCAGTTGCTATTATTGGTGACTTGAAGCAAAAGCTACAGACTGAACGGAGACTGGCTGGGCGAGGTGACGATGTGTGTTGGAAGTGTTTCCAAGGTTGATGTGATCACCATCGCACGCTCCCTCTACCTTCGGGATTAGTGTTGAATCTAGATAAAAGTTATCGGGTGTCTACGTTGAGCATGAATATGATTGGATCATGTTCATTGTGATACGGTTGTTCATTTAAGTTAGAGAATAATGGTTATTCTGCTTAGATGAATAATACCTTTCATGGTCATGCACCCTATGTGAATGGTTCATTGAATCTCGGTCGTAGTAATACACATGTTCATAATATTGACGCCAAAAGATGTAGAGTTAATAATGATAGTACCACTTTCTTGTGGCACTGCCGCGTAGGTCATATTGGTGTAAAGTGCATGAAGAAACTCCATGCTGATGGATGTTTGGAGTCATTTGATTTTGAATCGCTTGACACATGCGAGCCATGCCTCATGGGCAGGATGACTGAGACCCGTTTTCATGTTCAATGAGACGGGCAAGTGACTTGTTGGAAATCGCACATGTTGATGTGTGTGATCCAATGAGGATTGAGGCGAGCAGGGGATATCGTTGTTTTCTCATCTTCACTGACGACTTGAGTAGATATGGGGATATATACTTAATGAAACACAAGTCTGAAACGTTTGAAAAGTTCAAGCAATTTCAGAGTGAAGTTAAGAATCATCATAACAAGAAGATCAAATTCCTACGATCTGATCAAGGGAGAATATCTGAGTTATGAGTTTGGCAATCACTTAAGACATGTGGAATTGTTTCACAGTTGAAGCCATCTGGAACACCACAGTGTAATGGTGTGTCCGAACGTCGTAATCGAACCTTATGAGATATGGTGCGATTTATGATGTCTCTTGCCAATCTGCCACTATCATTTTGGGGTTATGCATTAGAGACAGCTGCATTCGCTTTAGATAGGGCACCATCTAAAGTCCGTTGAGACGACATCGAATGGACATTGGTTTGGCAAGAAACCAAAGTTGTCGTTTCTTAAATGTTTGGGGCTGCGATGCTTGTGGCTTCAGCCGGAAAAGCTCGAGCCCAAAGCGGACAAATGCGTCTTCATAGGATACCCAAAGGTTACAGTTGGGTATACCTTCTATCTCAGATCCGAGGGCAAAGTGTTTGTCGCTAAGAACGGGTCCTTTCTTGAGAAGGAGTTTCTCTCGAAAGAATTGAGTGGGAGGAAGATAGAACTTGATGAGGTTGTTGAACCTCTACTTCGAACGGAGAGTGGTGCAACACAGAAAGATGTTTCTGTGGAACCCACATCTGTTGAAAAGGAAGCTAATGATAGTGATCATGAAACTTCGGATCAAGTTACTGTCGAACATCGTAGGTCGACAAGGATATGTACTACTCCTGAGTGGTACGGTAATCCTGTCTTAGATGTCATGTTGTTAGACAACGATGAAACCTACGAGCAATGGAGAAGCGATGGTGGGCCCGTGTTCCGACAAATGGTTAGATGCCATGAAATCCGAGATAGGATCCATGTATCATAACAAAGTATGGACTTTGGTGGACTTGCCCGATGATCGGCAAGCCATTGAAAATAAATGGATCTTTGAGAAGAAGACGGACGTGGACGGTAATGTCACCGTCTATGAAGCTCGACTTGTGGCAAAGAGTTTTTCACAAGTTCAAGGAGTTGACTACGATGAGATTTTCTCACCCGTAGCGATGCTTAAGTCCGTCGGAATCATGGTAGCATTGGCTGCATTTTTCGATAAGGAAATCTGGCAGATGGATGTCAAAACAAGTTTCCTTACCGGTTTTCGTAAGGAAAGGTTGTATGTGATGCAATCAGAAGGTTTTGCCGATCCTAAGGATGCTAAAAGGTATGCTAGCTCCAGCGATCCTTCTATGGACTAGAGCAAGCATCTCGGAGTCAGAACATACGCTTTGATGGAGTGATCAAAGTTTTTGGGTTTATACAAAGTTTACAAGAAACTTGTATTTACAAGAAAGTGAGTGGGAGCGCTACAACATTTCTGATAAGTATATGTGGATGACATATTGTTGATCCGAAATGATGTAGAATTTCTGGAAAGCATAAAGGGTTGTTTGAAAGGAGCTTTTCAAAGGAAGACCTGGGTAAAGCCGCTTACATATTAGGCATCAAGATCTATAGAGATAGATCAAGACGCCTGATTAGATTTTCAAAGAGCACACACCTTGTCATATATTTGAAGGAGTTCAAAATGGATCGGTCAAAGAAGAAGTCCTTGCCTGAATTGTAAGGTGTGAAGTTGAGTAAGACTCAAAGCTCGACCACGGCAGAAGAAAGAGAAAGGACGAAAGTCGTCCCCTATGCTTTAGCCATAGGCTCTATACGGTATGCCATGCTGTGTGCCGCACCTGATGTGTGCCTTGCCACGAGTCTGGCAAGGGGGTACAAGTGTGATCCAGGAGTGGATCACTGGACAGCGGTCAAAATTATCCTTAGAGGAATAAGGAAATGTTTCTCGGTTGTGGAGGTTATAAAGAGTTCAACGTAAAGAGTTACGTCGATGCAAGCTTTAACACCTATCCGGATAACTCTGAGTAGAAAAACCGGATACGTATAGTGGAGCAACCATTTGGAATAGCACCAAGTGGAGCGAAGTAGCAGCATCTACAATATGACATAGATTTTTGCGAAGTACGTGTGGATCTGCATGTTGCAGACCCATTGACTACAACCTCTCTCACAAGCATAACATGATAAAACCCCAGAACTCATTGAGTGTTGATCACATGGTGATGTGGACTAGATTATTGACTCTAGTAAACTCTTTGGGTATTAGTCACATGGCGATGTGAAACTATGAGTGTTAATCACATAGCGATGTGGACTAGATTATTGACTCTAGTAAACTCTTTGGGTATTAGTCACATGGCGATGTGAACTATGAGTGTTAATCACATAGCGATGTGAACTAGATTATTGACTCTAGTGCAAGTGGGAGACTGTTGGAAATATGCCCTAGAGGCAATAATAAATTGGTTATTATTATATTTCCTTGTTCATGATAATCGTTTATTATCCATGCTAGAATTGTATTGATAGGAAACTAAGATACATGTGTGGATACATAGACAACACCGTGTCCCTAGTGAGCCTCTACTAGACTAGCTCGTTGATCAAAGATGGCTACGGTTTCCTAGCCATAGACATGAGTTGTCATTTGATAACGGGATCACATCATTAGGAGAATGATGTGATGGACAAGACCCAAACGATAAACGTAGCATATGATCGTGTCAGTTTATTGCTATTGTTTTCTGCATGTCAAGTATATGTTCCTACGACCATGAGATCATGCAACTCACTGACACCGGAAGAGTGCCTTGTGTGTACCCAACATCACAACGTAACTGGGTGACTATAAAGGTGCTCTACAGGTATCTCCGAGGGTGTCTGTTTAGTTGGCATGGATCAAGACTGGGATTTGTCACTCCGTATGACGGAGAGGTATCTTAGGGCCCACTCGGTAATACAACATCACAATGAGCTTGCAAGCAATGTGACCAATGAGTTGATCACGGGATCTTGTATTACGGAACGAGTAAAGAGACTTGCCGGTAACGAGATTGAACTAGGTATAGGGATGCCGACGATCGAATCTCGGGCAAGTAACATACCGACAGACAAAGGGAACTATATACGGGATTGTCTGAATCCTTGACATCGAGGTTCAATCGATAAGATCTTCGTAGAATATGTGGGAACCAATATGGGCATCCAGGTCCCGCTATTGGTTATTGACCGTAGAGGTGTCTCGGTCATGTCTGCATAGTTCTCGAACCCGCAGGGTCTACACACTTAACGTTTGGTGATGATATAAGTATAGTCGAGTCGTTATGTTGGTAACCGAAGGTTGTTCGGAGTCCCGGATGAGATCCCGGACGTGACGAGGAACTCCGGAATGGTCCGGGGATGAAGATTGATATATTGGATGATGGGAATCGGAGTCCGGAAGTGTTCCGGGGAGCACCGGGGAGTTGTCGGATGACCGAAAGGAGTTTCGGGGGGTCCCGGCAAGTGTTGCGGGCCTCATGGGCCAAAAGGGGGGAGGCACATCAGCCCACACAGGGGCTGTGCGCCCCCCCACAGGCCTCCCACGCAGCTAGGAGGGTGGGGGCGCCCCTAGGGCAGCCGACCCCCTCTGGCTTGGGGGGCAAGGCGCCTAGGGGGGGGCACCCAAACCCTAGCCGCCCCCCTCTCCCTTGTGGCCGCCACCCCCTAGGGGAAACCCTAGGGGCGCCTCCACTTCTCCCCTCCCCCTATATATAGAGAGGGAGAGAGAGGGCAGCCACACCACACGTGCCTTGGCGCTGCCTCTCCTCTCCCTCGTAGCATATCTTCTTCTCCGCAGTGCTTGGCGAAGCCCTGCTGAGTTTTCTCCACCACCACCTCCACCACGCCGTCGTGCTGCCGGAGGACTCAAGTTGCTACTTCACCATCGCTCGCTGGATCGAGGAGGTGAAGGCGTCATCAAGCCGTACGTGCGTTGAACGCGGAGGCGCCGTCCGTTCGGCGCTAGATCGGATCTTCCGCGATTTGAATCGCCGCGAGCACGACTCCATCAACCGCGTTCTAGCAACGCTTCCGCTTAGCGATCTACAAGGGTATGTGGATCCGACTCTTCCCTCGTAGATGCATCTCCTAGATTGATCTTGGTGAGCGTAGGAAAATTTTTGTTTCCCATGCAACGTTCCCCAACAGTTAGTAGCACAAAAGCTAAAACACAGAAAGAACATTACACACATTAAAAATCAAAAAAATATAAAAAACTAACGAAAAAAGAACTGATTCGCTGTATTTCTGCCTGAATTGTGTGCTCGTGATGAGTTGCAAGACTTTCCTCATCTCCACATGATGGCTGAATCTCGCAGGATTCAACTTCTGTACAGGAGATCGAAACTTTGATGGCTTCTGCACAGGCCTCTCATTTGATAGAATTAGTGCCTCGCTGTCCGTCGGGCGTTCCACAGCTGCGCTCCTGGTCCTCCTAGGCACTGGTGGTGGCCTCTCAAAATCATCATCGCTATCTTCAGCATTCGGAGGGCTCGCAGCTTTCTTCACATGCTTAACATTGACAGGAGATTTCTCAAGAGCTTTTTCATTCGAAGTGCCGACGCCACTCCTCAACCTCTTACAAACAGGTTCTTTCACAACCTTAACGGGAGGTTCATCAAGGACAACTTTCTGAATAGTTGGAGTATGAACCTGAGTTTCAAACAAGGAAACACCACCTTGGTGTGCGCCTTCATCAAAGCCTGCACAAAAAAATGGATAATAAGCAAAAGTAGTGAAAAAGAATCATCAAGTTCCCTACGGAAGAGTCATTTTAAACACACAAATGGGGTTCTACTAAAAAAGCTTAACAAAAGTAGTCGACCTCCCCTCTCTGTACCAATGAAGTTCACTTAATAAAAAAGGTGTGTGACTGAAAAAAAATGTAATAACCTTCTTTAAAAATTAAAAGTGATGTCAGGTCCAGACAACAATGCGACGAGGGCAGCCAACTATAGAGCATGGCCTTCCTGATGTAGCCAATGTGCTCCTTCCCAAACTTGGCAATCGTTTCACCATCCCAGGTCTGCATGAACTGGAACATGTAAAATCCACAATCATGCCTGCAAAGAAAACCAACACAAAACACATTAACAATGCAGTTCACTCAGTAATAAAAGTGCTACTGATGTTAGTAAAACAATGCAGCTCCATACACACAAGAAACCGAGGGAGAACAGCCAATAACACACTAGTAATGCAGTTCACTCAAGGGAAAAGGTGCTTCTAATTTAGTAAAAACAATGCAGCTCACTTACACAAGAAAAAATGAAGGAGGAAAAAGAAAAAAGGAGAACAGGTACAAACCCATTTCCCTGTTGCGGGACGTTAATATGAGTCAGCGCATAGCCGTCCAGGGTGGGAGGGTTCAACGGCTCGTCGCAGCTTGCGCTGCCATCTTTCCAGACTTTTTTGATGTTCCTGACCATTTTCTTGAAGACAACACTTGCAGCAGCGCTGTCTCCTTCGTTCAATGAGTCCAGAAGCTCAAAACGCTTCTCTCGCAGGTTCAAAGTGACCAAGCAGTAGTGGCCTATCGCGTCCTTCACTGTTGCGGGAGGAGGGTCAAATGTTGCAAACATAATCTGAAATAAAAAAAAGAATAAAACAAACCAAGTGAGAGAAAATAGAAAAAACAAAAAACTTATTTTCAAGATGACGAAAAAATGGTCAAGATGCGTTACCAAGTTTTTCTTGTCCCCACGTTCCTCTGCGCTTGAAGAAAACATCTTTTTCAAAGCCCTATTTGTGGCACCGCCGTTCCAAATGGAATTCTGCAAAAAAGAGAAAACCAGATAGTTAATGAAAAATGGTTATAGCACAAATAAAAATTGGACGAGGGGGATAAAATATAAATTAATGAAAATGCTTACACATAGGTTGTACGGGACAATCATAGTTTGAGATCCTTTGAACCTTTCAGCTAGCATAGAGACGCCAATGTTTGCGAGGCGCGTGCTCAGCGTTCCATACGACCAAAAAGACTCGCCAACATGGCCGATAGTAATATCACCAAACTCTCCGTTGAACGCAACTAGATGCCTTCAGACAAGAAGAAAAAAGCACAGCAAAAAGTGATAAGATGGGAGCGTCCCTGAAAAAATAACATATTAATTAACCGGGACGTAAGACAGAAAATGTCATACTGCTTCTTCTTGTCCCTCCTAGCCCTCGTAACAGCGTCATACAACTCATTGTATCTCCTCATAAGAGCTGGATCAATCCTTGAAGGAGTAACAACAGGTAATTCCTCATCTGCATACAGAGTGGGGACGATATCAGATTATAAAACACACACGGTCCATTTCACCCCCAGGAAAAAAGAACAAAAATAATGCAGTTCGCTTACCTTCGGTTTCAGAATAAACTTCCTTCTGCTGCTCATATACATCTTCGCTGAGCGTCAAGTGCTCCAGCCCAATAATATCATCATCAAGCGGCGCTTGATTGCTCATGTCCTGAGAGAGTCTTGGCTGTTCCTCTTCAGAATCAATAGAAACTTTCTCAGATGGAAATTTGGTTGTATCGGCTAGGAAAGCCAGATTGCCGACAGAATGCTCAGGGGTGCGAGGGACCACACAAAATTTCTCAGGCACCTCGTTGCCAACCAACAAAACAGTAGGCCCAACAACACCATCAATGCCAGCGGATGTCCCGGCATCCTCAAATCCGACTCTAAGAGTTCCTTCTGTCTCTTATGCAACTTCAACCGTAACACCAGGAGCTCCTTCTTTCTCTTCATGCTTATCACAATCCACGATGTCCTCCCTTCCTTCTCTCTCTTGTGCCTTATCAGCCTCAACAGGACACTCCCCTCCTTCTCTACCTTCTGCCTTATCAACCTCCGCATCAGGCTCCTGCCCTCCTCTCCCTTCCACGTTATCATCCCCAATGTTGCGCTCCGCATGGATTTCGACATTTAATCCATAGTTCTGATGAGTAAAAAAAATAAAACACATTACACAAAAAAGCTAGAGTGCAGTTCACTAATAAAAACGGACCATGAAGCTACCACGAAAAAAATAAAAAATAAAACACAAAAATGCAAAAATTCTCTATACTCACCAGGGGAGCGTCGTCGCCTTCCATCTCTTTACACTTGTCAGCCTCCTCATCCTTGCCAGCGTCGTCACCATCTACATCCTTCCCATGTATCTCCACGTTTGATTCGGCAACCTAAAAAACATTAAAACATAAATAAAATTATTATCCAAATCTGCAGTTCTACAACTAAAAAACCAACACCAGATCATGCAGTTCACTTCTAAAAAAAAAGGATGATGCTTCTTCTCTAAACAACAACTGCAGTGCACTACCACTTCTGGTGCACAAAAATACAAAAAAAAAGTTAAAAACTGCAATACGCTGCCACTGCTGGTGCAAAAAAAATATGATTGTTTGTTTTGGACACTACAAAAAAATCAAACAATGAAGTTCACTGTAACAAAAAAAAGGAAGAAATCAAACCTTGTCGATGACAACTTCGTCAATAGGATTGTCTTTGGCAGCTTCGTCAATGGGGGATAATGGCCTGTCATACAAGTAATCAAAATCAACACCGTCGTGGTCCTGGTGCTCATCAACACGACCAGCGTTAGCCTTGGAAGATTCTCCAACACACTGCGAAAAGAACAAAAAGGATAGAAAAAACAAATTGTCAATGCCACAAACACACAGAAAAAATAGATAACAAAATATGGGTAAAAAAAACTGTTCACATATGGAAAAAAGACACATCCACATCTGCGGGGTCGGGCAGAGAAGGCCGGACAACATCTTCATGCCTGTTCATTTCCTTCACGATTGCATCCGCTTCCTGCTCATACGTAGCACACCTGTCATCCTGAGACTGCTTCAACTGAACGAATGAAGATCTGATATTCGTTACAGCCTGCTTAAGGAATTCAAGCTGCCCACAGTCAAAGTTATGAGCGGCCTCGATTTCTGCTTTAGAAGGGCCTTTGCCTTTAGGAAACAAACCGGCAATATTCCTCATCCTGGAGCCGGATGTTGGGAAATCACTAGTTATATTGATGACCCTATCGAGAAGCTCATCGACCTGAACAAATTTATTACGATCAGCAGAAGCACGGCCAGAAAAACCTCCAGCAGCCGCCCTAGCAAAACCACGACCCCGTCGAATTGGAGCCGCCCTAGCAAGAGGCTCACAAAACATTTCAGGGGCTTCGGCAACTGCAGTCCGCTTATACACAATGTCCACTTCCGCCTTCCACTGAAAAAATTAACAAAAAAAAAAGAGATGCAGTTCACAAAAAAAAGTACATAAGAGGTTCACATTTAGCATGCGCGAAAAAAAGGAATAAAAACAAAAACAAAACATGGCTATGAACTCACCGGCAGTTTGCCAAACTTGTAAGAGTCCAGGTGTATCTTTCCCCTGACAACGATGTCGGCGTTGTGAATCTTCTTCAACTGCACATGGGACAGTATTGCGGCGCGTGGAGTGCGTTTATCCATCACCGATACTTTTCGAAGGTTCAAGGAATCCAGGTACATGAACATGGGAACTATGGTGCAACCCTCAGCGCAGTTCTGCTTGCTCCCTGTAGAATTCCACTTGTACACAGCGGCCTGCAGCTCGTCGACAACAAGCTGACAAAAATCCATGCTAGCCATAGATGCAATATCCAAATTTTCAACCATAGCAGCTACCCTGGACAACCGAGTTGCGGGGCTAGGACAAAGCAAGCACTGGAAGACAATGAGAAAAAAAACCTTCACCGTCTTATCAACCTTCGCAGGGTCCGCAGCCAGCGTGCGAAGTAAGGTAAGTAGGTCCTTCACATCTATGCTCCGAGAACGGTTGAACCCGAGTTCATCCTTCAGGTTAGTCAGCGAATCATCATGGCCGCTGGCAGCAGGCCTGGGAGCAGTGTGAGAACCCATAGGGAAGTCAAAAATGTGATGGACAGCCTCGCGATTGATTTCCAGAACCTTGTTTGGCCCGCAGTCCAGTCTCATCGTGTCGGGGTCGATCTTTCCGATCAGCTTGCACATCAAAACACGAGAAACATTCTTCTCTAATTTCAGGTCGAAGACAATGCCAAAACCTGCTTGCCGCACCAAAGTTCTGTGCACCTCACCCAGCAAAGCGACAACTTTGATTACATTTGGAATGGACAGCCGAACAGTCTTGTTGAAACGCCATTCGTGCGCAGCATCGTCTTCAGACCTCTTCCTCTTCGTACTCTTAGCAGCCTACAAAAAAAACAAAAGAATAAAAAATGCAGTTCACATCAGCAAACTCATGCAAAAACAACTTAAAAAAACAGAAGAAAAAGTAAATAAACAGCGTATACCTTACTAACATCAACATCCTCCTCATCAGAATCACTGTCCAGAGCTTCTTCAGCTGCATTATCCCGCGCAAGCTTAGATCGACGCTCAGCATCAACATGAGAGTGATCGTCCGCCCGTCTCCGCTTTCCTTGAATCACACCCACATCAACCTCGGCGTAATTAGGTCTCTTTGAGTAATCAACACACGGGCTCCGGCGTGGAGAACTTAAACCTTGCTCTGCGACAGTGTTGAGTTTCCTCTTCACAGGATTCTTTGCGGGGGAAAATTTAGCAGACTTCTTTGAATCTGCAATCCTCCTTCCTATCTCCTTACCCTCCTCAAACTTTACTTGCTTCGCCCTATGAGCCTTCACGAAAGTATTACCGAGCGCAATAGCTTTCTGCCTTCTCCTCTCAACATCGGCTGCAATCTGATCAGGGACCATCCAATCCTGTGTAACTGGCTCTGTGCCATCAACAGATTGCGACTGGGTTTCACTCAACTCAGGTGGAATGTTGACCTGATCAGATGTACCGCCACCGACAACATCGGCTGTGAAATAACGTGTAATCAAATAGTTAACGCCACCACCCCCTGACCCACCAGGAGATAAAACTGTGGGTGAGAAAAAACATAAGAAAAGATGTGTGTGTGAGATGAAGACCTAAACTTAATGCAGCTCATATCAACTTGGAAAAAACAAAAAATGTAGAAATGCAGTGCACTTTTCCAGCAGTTTATGATTAACAATTAAAAACATAACAGTAAACCTAAAAAATGCAGTTCATGTCGCTTGAATATCATATTCACGCGTGTCTGAAAGTGGACATTGGCACAGGGTTATATGATGCAGGGCACTAATTCGTTCAAGTGACCAATTAACCGCATATAAAAAAAAGAAGTGCGCTTAGATATGCAAAACAAAACAAATTCATGCAGTTCTGTGAGAGGCAAAAACTAAAACTTAATGCAACTCATATCGATTTCGCAAAAAACGCATAGTGGATAGACAAAAAAAATGCAAAGCAGTCTCCAAAATGCAGTGCTCTTTTAGCAGTTTATGTTTAACAGAAAAAACATAACAAGTAACTTAATGTCCTTCCAAAAAAGTTAAAAGCAATTAACTTGACGCAGTTCATATCAGTTTGCCAAGCGTGTCTTAGGCCTTACTAAAAAGGAATCTAAGATGCAGTGCACTATTTCGTTCAACAAAAAAGAAGTAAATTGGCCCTGAATGAAAACTGCAGTTCACTATGATGTAGTTACCAGATGGAGAAGCCGTTCTAACTGGTGACGCATCAATTGGTTAGGAAGAAGCCATACTGTGCCTCCAATCAGCAAGGGATAATAATTAAACCCTAGACAGCAAATACCAAATTCAGGCAGAGAAAAACTTTCAATCCATAGGGAGTTCCAATTTCAAGCATACAAAACAACCTTAAGAAGAGAATGCTGGCACGAAAAATAACCCTAGCACAAGATCTGGAACAGATTAGGGGCGATTTGGGGCTCACCGTGGGACGAAGTGACGGCCGGACGAGGCGGGTGCGGACGGCAACGGCGGAGGAAGCGCCCTACGGACGGCGGCGGCTGCGGGCGTCGTCGCCCTCCACCACCAGAGAGCACCTACGGACGGCGGCGGCTGCGGGCGTCGTCCTCTCCACCACGAGAGCATGAGGGCGGGGGGGATTTCTGTGCGGGCACGGGGGAGAGGGAAGTGGAAGCGGGCAAGGGGGCTGCAAGAGAGACTTAATGAATCAAAGCCCGTCCGACAGGGCCACAGTTCATAGAAAAAAAATAAAAAACGTCTCGGTGTTGTAACACGATGCAGTTCGCTTACGGAAAACCGCCTCGGCTTCTGAAGCATTGCAGTTCGTTTACGGTGGACGATTTCGCTTCTGAAACGATGCAGTTCGCTTACGGCGGACGATTCGGTTCGCCTGCCCTAAAATAAATGCGCCCACAATCGCCCGAAGCGCCCGCGCCCCCCACCCCTCCTCTATCCCGCCGGTTGCACGCCGCACGAACTGCAACGATCATCATGAACCCACGATCGCCAACACGGTTGGGAGACGAGAGCGTGGCCTCGGCAGAAGTTGCTGCCGCTCCCATTTAAATCCCGCGCTCCATCAACCAGACCGTCCGCACAAAAACACACGACGCTGCCCCTTCCTCCTCCTCTTCCTCCTCTTTGCAGCCATGGGGTTCAGCAGGACCTACGACGGCGTGCATGCGCACGGGAACATGAAGCTGAAGGTGATCTACACCACCGACGTCGCCGCCATGGCGACGTACGTCGAAGAGTTCAAGACAGTTCTCCAGCGGCGCCGCCAGAAGATCGTCGGCATCGACGTGGAGTACACACCCAACAAGAGCAGAGCGGCCCTGGTTCAACTATCCATCGGCAAGTACCACCCAGTGCTTCTTTTCCAGGTATGTGGTACATTGGGCGAGAGATGCGTCCCCTTCGACAGGTTCCTCGGCGACCCAAGGTAAGCAATTCTCTCTGCCGAGTACGTGTTGCAGTTCTATATGCCCGTCTATGCAGTTTCGAAAGGTATAACTTGCGGTTCACTTTCCTTAGGTTCGAGTTCGCTGGCTTCGGCATCGAGCAGGACAAGGAGAAGCTCGCACGCTGCAACCTCCACATCCCCAACTTCGTCGACATCCAGACGAACTGGAGGGTGCCTGATGGAACGAAGCCACTGGACTCGCTTGGTGATGGGCCTCGAACCCCTCGTTGGTTACCCCAAGTGGAAGGTGTAAGATGCAGTAAGTAGAAGTGTTTTCCCCTAGCAAAGATGCCAAGGATCGATTCCCCAGAGACTCCTAGGTTCAACAAGTAGGTGTCAATTGCTACGGCGCCAGATTAGTAGCAACCAACGTGGACCTGCACACAGATACAAATAACTTTGCTCCCAACGAGTACAGAGAGGTTGTCAATCTCTCCGGCCTTGTAGTTCACAAAGGATTAAAAGCAATGATAGTAGTGATAGATAGTTTTTGCAATAGTAAATAATAACGGGAAATAAATAGTTGATGTGATCAATGATGGTAATATGGACTGGAGTCTCATGATGTTCACTAGTCATGTCTCTCTCCCAAAAGACGATAAAACAGCTATGTGAGGTAACAAATTACAGCTGGGCAATTGACATGACCACGAACGCAAACCAATGCTGACTACATTGCAAGAAAGGTTGAGGTTCAAAGCATGGGCGGTACGCCAAAGTAAGTAGACCGAAATCCATCAATATCTACTACTAATCATCCACCTTGAGATATCTATCCAGAACATCTCGCTGGTATTAAGTTGCGAGTCCCACCCATAGTGTAAACTCAATGCAACAGACAACTGCATTAAAAGAACTTTGCGTAAAGTAAACAATCCTTGCACCCGCGGGCACAAGCACCGTTGTTTTCCCCCTTGTGGCAACAGCACATCCCCTAGACTCATGTTTCTGTCACTCAAGCTAGTCATCGAGGGGCATGAACCCACAATCAAGCATAACGTTCCCTCTTGGAGTCACTACCTACTACTCGGCCAAAGCAATAAGTAACAACGGAGAACATGCAAGAATTACTTATGAACTAAAATATAAAAGAGGTGAATCAAATATATTACTCAAGATCAATCTGAACATAGGCCCAGTTCTTTTGGCGGCTTAAAAAATAAGCTGCCTCCTCCCTAACTTTTTCCATAAGCCGTCTCCCTCATTCATTGGGGCTTCTGAACTAGTTATGGGATAACTAATTTAGAAGCCTCAACAAATTTTGAGAGCGCCTTATTTTTTTAAACTGGGGAGAGGCAGCTTATTTTTTAAGCCGCTCAAAAGAACTGGCCCGTAATCTCATAATCCATCGGATCCCAGCAAACTCAACATAGCAATAGCATAAGGATTACATAGGTGCCTCGATCATGTAGGGCAGCTCACGAGGACTAATTAGTGAAGCACAAGAACGGGAGGAGAACATCACATAGCTACTGGTCATGGACTCATGGTCCAAGGGAGACTACTCACGAGTCATCCGGGAGGCGTCCATGGTGGCGGAGAAGCTCCCGGTGGTGATCCTCCCCTCCGGCAGGGTGCCGGGAAGAGTTCTCCTGGTGCTCCCGATCTTGGAAGCGGCGGCGGCGGCGGAACAGAGATGGGATCGCGAAAAGAGTTTCTGTTCTGAGGGTTTCGGAGGTCCCTCTAAATATATGCCAAAGGGGGGCACCGGACGGGCTTCGGGGGGCCCAGGCGCCCCCCCGGCGCGGCCCAGGGGGGGGGGGGCGCCCACAGGGCGCCTGGAGCCCCTGTGCCCCCCCAGACTGCCCTTCGGACGCAGTGTTGTTTCCGGATCACTGATTTTTTATATAATTTTTCTAGATTTTTCTGGGCACTTCTCGAAATGTGAAAACCTGAAATACAAAAACAGCCGAAAACAGAAACTGGCACTGGGGTGCACTGGATTAGTAAGTTAGTCCAAATATGATCAAAAGTGTATGGAAGTGTATGAATATCATAGCAATATCACCCAAAAGTGGCATGGAGCAAGCAGAAATTATAGATACGTTTTGGACGTATCACTTGGCGATGTAGCTGCTGCCATCATCGACGACGAGTACGCAGACATGAAGATGAAGATGACAGACCACGACCACAGCCTGTGGACTTCCATTCTCAGCACCAAGCACGTCGAGTATGCTGCCAAGGACGCCTACACTGCGTTCGAGATATGGAACCGAATCACCACAATGAAGAAAGGCCTCGCACGCACTGAAACAGAGAAGACCAGGAAGCGCCCGAGGTCATCCTGGAAGCCGTGGGGCAAGGGGGCATCAACTTCCACCTCCAACTCCAACGGGTGGAACTAGTGAAGCAGGACAGATGCTGAAACCCAAGGATTCCTGTCGGAAGTGCTCGATTAGTTTCCCTCTGCGTACGTAGATTAGTTTCCTTTCGTTGTAGTTTGCTTTGGAACAACGTTTGCTTATGTTGCGTTAGATTGCTTCATGATGTACTATGTTAATTATGAGCGCAGAACCATGGTTTCTATCTATCAACTATATGCAGTTCTCAGTAGTCTGTTTTCAGTATGTATATTGCTTCAAAACTGCTGCTGTAGCTAGGATACACATAAAAAACAAAACTATCATAGCAGTTCACATAGAGTATTCTTTCACGAAACTGCTCCTATTAAGAAGGTTGATGCAGTCCTCTTTTATTAAAAAAACTCTAGTTCCGTATCTGGGTTAAAAAAAAGGAAAAGCTCGGTGGGGGTTTCCAGTATGGATGTTCTTCAACTGCTGCTGCTGATAGGATGCACATGAAAAACTATATGTAAAAAAGCAGTTCACTTATACTCAGAATTCTCATAAAGAAAATACACTAGAAGCAGCGCAAAAAAGCAGTCCACCGCGCTTGACCAATCAAAAAAACTTATCAAACTAGCCCCCCCACACCCCTGTGGCTGTAATGCAGTTCATACAGGCTCGCATGGCATATTAATGCAGTTCGTCGCACTACAAAAATTCACCGCGCATTGCATATTACTGCAGTCCACCGCTCTTGACCGCGATTCACAGTCGAAAAACACAGCCTGCAATGCAGTTCTAACAACTATAAAATGCAAAAAATCTCAAAAACCATCTTTGAGAAACGACCAGAGCCAGTCGCGCCGCAAAAAAACATGGACAAAAAACTTAAATTCTTCAAAATTAACAACTTAATCCGCTCCAATTCATACGGGTAGATCAAAAGCAGCCCGTAATTGACGAAAACAACAGAATATTACATACAAAACACAACAATTTCGATCCGCACGACGAAGAACAGAGAACAGAGGTTTTTCCGCTAGAACAGAGAGATTCTCGACAAATTATACTGAAATTTCAATCCTATTAGCAGATTAATCTGTCGCGGAATAACACAAACATTAACGCCATAATGGTAACACACAAACATCAATAGAATACGAACAACCAACAGCAAGATCCGAAACTCCTCCACCACCGGAAGAACGGACGCAGATCCGCCAAATCCAAGGATTTTCGTCGTTTTCTCGCTGAATTCAGTGCTTAACCACATATTAAATCAGCGCACACGCAAGTAAAGCAGTAGAAATCGATCAACCTAGCCAGAAACGCTGCTAAATGAATGTTTCCTGCTGCACCTCTATGTGGTTCGCAGCAGAAGGAGGAAGCAGTGCGCATAGCTTTCCAATGCAATTTTCCAATGCAGTTCGGAAGTGTTATGAGAATATTATTCTCATAATGTTATGAGAATAGACCGGCTGTATATATATATATATATATATATATATATATATATATATATATATATATATATATATATATATATATATATATATATATATATATATATATATAT
>LR738714.1:857337482-857367057 GCA_902687465.1 Secale cereale | reverse complement strand
AGGAGGAAGCAGTGCGCATAGCTTTCCAATGCAATTTTCCAATGCAGTTCGGAAGTGTTATGAGAATATTATTCTCATAATGTTATGAGAATAGACCGGCTGTATATATATATATATATATATATATATATATATATATATATATATATATATATATATATATATATATATATATATATATATATATATATGTATACGTTCAACTTTTTAAATATATGATTAACATTTCTTCATCAATATGTTTTGATGTATAATTTTCCCATAAGTATTGTACTTTTTATGTATACAGCATAAACATTTTTTTTGACACTCTGAAAACAGCAGGAGAATCTCCTACTGCCCTTTTTTCATTTATATGCCATGAGTGCCAGCCAAGAGTTGGCACCCAAGCTAGTATTTACATTTTTGACAAGACAGGGGGATACAAAGAACTGAAATGCAGAGAAAGAAAGGTGTTTAGATAGAAAGAGAGTTGCTAAAGGCTCTCAAAAAAGTGAGGCTTTGAGGGTTGATCCTATAACCTAAGATCACCAGGTCTTCTTTAAATCTCCTCAACCAGTCTACATCCGTGGCAGTCACCCCAAGCAGAAACATTTTCATATACATCTTTTAACAAATTTGTAAATGGCGACCGTGTGGCAGATTCCAAAACTGCCACACGCATCCAGCACCGTCAGTTGCGGCCACCCTCCCCTTCCTTTCCTGCACGTCCGCCGATCTCCTTCCTTTCCCGCACGTCCTCCGATCTCCTTCCTTTTCTCGCGATCTCTTTCCTTTCCCGCATATCCTCCGATCTCCTTCCTTTCCCGCACATCCTCCGATCTCCTTCCTTTCCTCGCGATCTCCTTCCTTTCCCGCACGTCCTCTGATCTGTTTCCTTTCCTCGCGATCTCCTTCCTTCTTCCTGATTATTTTGGGCAAAAAATAATGCTTGAATTGGAATTTGATCTCTGGTCTGCAGGTAATCAATGAAGGAAGCTAACCACCTCGCCTATGACACTCATTGTTGAACAAGCTAAGGAAAATACTTCTTGACATGTTTTGCCTTTAATATTTTAGCACTGAAAAACTTTTGTTTCACCTATCAAATCTGGCACATAAACTTTTCCCGTGATAAATTATCCATCACCACCACGATAAATGATGCAACACCAACATGATAATTTTAGTATACCACACGGTACATTATGTGTAAGTAGCATGGTCATAAGCATTGAAGGCGTGATAACTTTGGTGAAAGCATCGTGGTAAGTTTGATCATTGGGAAGAAATTTGTTGAACCCCGGCCCTCGGTAATTTCTGTAAATAGCACGATAATATTCACGCCATAGACTTGATATTTTAGATACAAACATCATGGTAACTTTAACCGTTGGGGAAGAAAAATGTGAAAAGATACCAAATAATTTATGTGTAAATAGATGGTAATATACGCAACGCACATCTGATAACTGTGGTAGAAAAAGCATGGTAACTTTGACCATAGGGAAGTATTTTTTTGAAAAGATACTCCGGTATATTCGGTGTAAATAGCATGAAAACATATGCACCGCGATAACTAAACACCATGATAAGTTTTCACCGTGGAGGTAAATTTTGCTGAAACATAACCCTGATAAATTTTGTGTAAATAACATGATATTTTAAGCACTGCAGGCTTAAGCACTGCGGGCTTGATAGGTTACCTAGAATCACCATGATATCCTTTTGTCTCGAGAAAAAGTTTTTCAAAACATCCCCGACAATTTTTGTGTGAATAACATGATAATATAAGCACCGCGTAACCGATAACTTACAATATAAACATGATGGTAACTTTTTACCAAAGGAAAATAAGTTGCTAAAAACATACACTCTCCTCGCGGGGCCTCTTAGATGAACACAACATATGATGTGGCACGGAAAAACCACATAATGTTTAGTGTCATGAGGGGCACACATGCTCGTGGGTTGGCCCAGAAAAACGGCCCACTTTGACCCGCTATAGGCGTGATAAGTTACGCAAAAACATCGTGATAATTTTTGACCTATGAAAAAAGTCACCGAAACACACCCAGGTTTTTAGTTGTAAGTACCATGATAATATACGAACTGTAGACCCGGTAACTCATGTACAATCCCCCATGGTAACTTTGACCAGGGGCGAGATTGATGTACACATACCCTGATAATTTATGTGTAAGTACCACAATATTTTACACATCGAAGACCTTATAACTTGTGTACAAAACATAGTGGTAAGTTTGAAAGGGGCGTAGTTGTTGAAACATAGTACCTGGTAAGTTCTATGTAAATAGCACGGTAACTGACGCAACACATGTCTGATAAGTTGCATGCGAATACCATGGTAACTTTGTCCTAAGGAAAGATCGTGGTAATTTTCTGTACTTTTTTGTAGTAAGACAATTGTAAAAAAGGGATCAAAACGATTAGTTTTTTTAGTTTGAGCAACAAATACCTAAGGGTGAGTTGGTTGTGGTGGTGCGCTTTGGTGCCAAGAAGGTGTGGGTTCGAATCCCACATGCGCAATATTTTTTTAATCATGTGGTAGACGTGAAGAAGTGGTAGTTTTCTCAGGGGTGGGCGCGCGAGATGTGCGGGAGAAGCAGTAGGGTCGTTCGGGAGAAGGTGGGTCGAAGAAAGGATGATCGTGTGGTACTTTAAAGTGAAAGAAATAGATATGTGGCAGTTTTGCTTATATGGCACACATGTGCCAAATATCACAGTCCATTTTCAAAATATGTTTTGTTGTGTATATTTTTCATACACAGTATACAATTTTCGTACACATTAGACCGTGTTTCTGTACATATTTAGCATTTTTCAAATATGTGATTAAGATTTTTATTTTTTTATACATAGTGAACATTTTTTAAACAATGTGAACACTTTTTATATACATGGTCAGCATTCCTCTAACACACAGTGAATAATTTTTTAAAGTAAATGAATAACTTTTTAATATACAGTGTACATTTAATTAAATACTGCTTTATTATCTTAATTAAAATTGATTACCAAAATTTTAGCTAGAAATACGAAAACAAAATTACTAACACAACGCTCTGAAACAATAGCAACCCTTGCGTTGGGAAGACACATCGAGCTGAATTGGGCTAGCGACGCATGGCCGGTATAGTGCAGATAATCAGGAAAGTGACCTTCCAGCCCGAGCTCAAATGAGCTAGGGTGAACTGTTAAATCGATTTTATTTTTTCAAAAAAAATCTGCTTTTTTGTGAAAAACATTGACTAAATTTTGAAGAGCTTGCAAATTTCATCATCAAATCACATTTGTTGAAGTCGTGGCAAAAAACAAATCCGTGCTCCAAAATACTTTTGAAAGTACCATTTTCAGTGTATCAAATTTGTTTTTATTTCATGAATTCCACGAATGTGATTTGATGATGAAATTTTGTAAACTCTTAGAACTTTTGTCAATGTTTGTCACAAAAAAAACAGTTTTGTTTTGATTTTTTTTTTACGATTTTACTGTTCACCCGAGCTCGTTTGAGCTCGAGCTGAGAAACTCCATGTCCAGATCATCATAATATAGGAGGTCTGCTCATATAGGAGCATCTCTACCAGAACCCGGAAAATCATGTCCCATAAAACAAGTTTTGGGTGACCCCGAAAATTTGGAAACGCCTCGGACAGAACAGGTACCCTATATTGGTACGAAATAATTTAATTAGAAGAAACTCGGACTCGTCGGTGATTGCGTCGAGCTCGTCCGCGTCATCATCAGTGGTGGGCTCGATGAGGGAGGAGATCGAGCCGTTGGAGTCGGAGTACTCCTCATTAGAGGCAGAGTCATCCAATGGCGGCAACAACGACCTAGCTGCATCGCCGAGGCCGGCACCACCCGCACCACTCGGAGGGGGTGCACCACAGACGTCCACACTGCCTAGAGGAGGTGCACCACCGGGGTCACCGAAACCGCCCTCCATTTCGCTCTACTTACTCATTCAAGTGAAACTACCGCAGCGGTGGATGAGATGAAGTGTGACGGAGGGGATGGGGGGGGGACTAAAATGCCCCTGGTACGGTTGACATAGTGCTGGAGGGGGAAGATATCGGGGTGGGGGCGAAAAATATTTCCGGGCCAAGCGGAAATGCGGGGCATGTTCGTGCCACAAAAATGCCCAAACCCGCATATCGGCGGGAATTTTCCGAGCGGGGGCATTTTACGGCATCTGCTCTTAGTTTTTTTTTCAGGACAAAGAGATGCTCTTAGGTGGGCTGTAAGGAGGCAACGTCCATTAACTTTAAAAACGGGCTTGTCGTTTGATGGTGCTATATACAATGGGGCGCTGATATGCCTCGCGTTCAGCGAGCGCCAGGCCGAGCATGTGAGGCAGCGGCACTATAATTGCAGATGCGCCAAGATAACTCTTGAAGCACTAGAAGTTAGAGCATCTTCAGCCGTTGGCCCTTTAGAGGGTGTCTAAAATCGCCGTTTGGGGGTGAGCCGGCGCAAAAAAAGGCCCCGGGGCGAGTTGGTCCCCAGCCGCCGGCCCCAGGCGCGTCTAAATTTTTTCAAAAAAGAAAAAGTTCGGCGAAGTTCGGCTTAACACGTCTAAAATTCGGCAAACTTTGGCATATATTAGAAATGTTCGCGGCTTTTTACATAGCAAATATATTTAAAAAAGGAAGTGGCTGAACGCGGAGTAGTCGCCGTCGTCGCCGCCATCTTCACCGCCGTCGTCATCGTCGGCCATCTCCTCCTTGATGCGGCCGTCCCTTGTGGACCCCTGACCGGCGTCGCCAACGCGGACTGGCGGCGGCGGTGTGTCGTCGTCATCGCTGTCTTCGATGACGACGACCCCTCCTTCATCGCGGCCCCGGCGGCGCTGCTCGAACCGCCGCAGGGCGGCGCACTGGCGCTCCCTCGCCATCTTCAGGGCGTCCTGGCGCGCCCACTCCAGGGCCGCGTCGTCGTCGAGCTCCACGTCGCCGCGCTCCATCTTCACGGCGGGGAGACCCGGCTCCGTTTTCACCGGCGCAAGCCCCGACTCTGTTTTCACCGATGCGAGCCCCGGCTTCGTCTTTGGCTTGACGAAGCGCGGAGGAGCCGACGAGGAGGCGCGCCGACCGTCCTCGTTGATGACGATGCCAGCGCTGCGAGTGCGCCGGCCGAGCGGCGTCTCCGCCGTGGGCTCGGCCTTGATGCCGTCGAGCAGTGCCGGAGTGCCGGAGGAGTGGGAAGAAGAGCGCGAGGAGGAAGACGAGGAGGAGTCGAACCCCCTGGGCATCCATTGCCCGGCGCATTGGCGGTGGGCCGGGGCGGCCGCCCTCGCCGGGCGAGGGTACGCCAGCGGCGGGTTGTTGCCGCCCTCAAGGTGCGCCAGCACGCCCTCGAGCGTGCGGCCGGGGACGCCCCACCACAGGTGGCGCCCCTCGCTGTTCTTCGTGCCGCCCACCACCGGTGCCCCGTCGGTGGACGCCAGCCTCTGCTGCTGATGGCGCTCGAAGTATGCCGTCCACGTCGCGTGGTTGTCGGCGGCGTACTGGGGCAGGGCGAGCTGCTCGTCGGTGAGGGAGGAGCGCACGATCTCTACCTCGGCGGCGAAGTAGGCGGGGCGCGCCACAGCGTCGGGCAACGGGGGAATGGGCACTCCCCCGTTGCTGAGCCTCCACCCCGTCGGCCCGACGCGCATGTCCGGCGGCGCCGGGATGTTGGCCTCGAACAGGAGCCACGACTCCTGTTCGCGAAGAGAGCGGCGGCCGAAGCCGTTGGCCGCCGCCTCGTCGCCGAGGAAACGTTCGGCCATCGGGTGAGGGAGAGATAGGGCTCGGCGGCTAGGGCTGGTGTGGCCACCGGCTTATATAGCCGCGTTTGTGTGTACGCGCGCGCCGTGTGTACGCCGCCCGTGAGGAATCAATGGCAAGGCTGATCGGCGGCGGCAGCCTTAGCATTGATTCCCGCGGGAACCGAGGCAATGGGGCGACGAAGCGCCCGTCTCGCTGACTCGGCGGGCCCGTGGCTGTTTCGCGCCAAAACAACTCGCCCCGGCGCCCCCGGGCGCCTCCCAGCGCGCCGGGTTCGGCCTGGGTCCGCCGGCGCTGATTTCGGCCCAGGCCGGCGAAAATCGGGCTCCTAGGACGCGACTGAGCCATTTTTTTTACGCCGGCGCGAAAAAATCACCTAGGGAGGCCTTTCTAGGGGCGCGGCTAGAGATGCTCTTAGGGAGGCTCTAGCCTTAGCGGATAATCTGTACGAGAGGCGGATCCATGCGACGACTGATTGCAAGGTTGTCACTGATGATATCAAGCAAGCGTGAAAGTTTATGGTGCTATTATCGGAGAAATCATTGACCGGTCTAGTTCTTTTTACTAGTTGCATCTGTAGTCATGAATTTAGGAGGTCGAATGTTTGGTTCAGCCAGTCTGGTGATCTTACTTTTCTCTCTGTAAACATTGTAACAAGTTAATAAATAGCTTCATGAGATTGTCTCAAAAAAATGCGTACTCACACATACCCCGCATGTACTTAGGAGCAAATGCACATGTATAGAAGCCATGCATATTTTTTTAAATTTTCTTTATATTTTGAAATATTCTAAGCACATACATTTCGAAAATTAATTTAGTTAAACTTTTAAAATTCTTCATCACACTTTTTAAAAATGTTCATGGAGTGCAAAAGTATTGTTACACAACTCTTTGAAAAATTTCATTACCATTTAATAAATATTTGCACATTCTAAAAATTTGTTCTTGACATTTTATAAAATTTGATGAAATGGAAAAAAAATGTTTGCATAATAAAAAATTGTTTCATAACATTCAAAAAAATGTTCAAGTGAATTTCAAAATAAATGTTCATCATATATTTGAATAATGTTGAATGTGTATCAAAAAATGGCATGCATGTATATGAAAAATATACAACTTGTATTAAAAAGGCCAACACCTATTTGAAAAAATAAAAAGAGAAAATAAATAAAAAAAACCTCGAAGAAAACCAATGAGAACACATAGAATAAAAAAACACCCACATGTAAGGTTCTACAACTGGTTCGAACCGGTCCATGGAACCTTCCCAAAACCGCTCTAGCTGTTGCAGTGTTGCACCAACCTGTTAGTGGAGCACCAGGGGCGAGGCCAAGCTACATATCGTAGCAAGCGATGCTTGATTTTTTTTGTGTCAGTTGATTCTCTGCGTGCCATCTTCTTCTTCCTGCCTTTCACCTTCCTACTCCCGCCCCCATCCAGCCGCTCCCATGTCGGGGTAACCTACAGTCCCCACCACCTGGAGCAAGAGGCGCTGTAGCATGCAGCCACTCCTTGCTCGACTGGTCTCCACCATCGCCCATGGCACCCCTTAGAGCAAGTCCAGCAGTGCCCCCAAACTCTCCCTCATCGTTATTTTAGGGGAAAGGAGAAAGCAAAACGCTTCCAGCAGTTCCCCGATCCCCTCCCCGTTTTCCCAGCCTCCCCGAAATCGCCCTCTCTCTCCCCTCTATCTAGGGGAACTGTGACATCCCCGATTCGCTGGCCGGCGCAACCGCTGCCTCCGGAAGGCTCCGTCCCGCCACAACGCCTTCGCCTCGCCATCTCTGGTTCGTCCCCTTTTCTTGATTTTTTCTCAGATCGAGCATTGGAGAGGCGCATGTGCGGTGGGGATGATGGTTGCCGCACCAGATGTGACCGCATCTGAGAGGGTGGAAGGGAGATAGCAGAGAGGGAGGGGCAGGAGGCTGATGTCGGTGCGGGGATGGTGCTCGAGTACGTGCTTGATGTATACGCCCACGGGTGTTGTATGCTTGACGCCTTGACGGCGGAGAGACTGCCATGCGTGGATGCGTGATGCGTGCGTGCCTGCCGGCGATGGGTTTCGGGGCTCTGCTGAATTTGTTGGCCGCTGCTGCTAGTGCGTGGAAAACAGAGAGCTAGCTTGTTAGAATAAGTGCTGCTACTATTGCTAGTTATTTGTGTTCAAGCTTTTTGTTTCAGATTTTGGACAGATCATGAACAGAGAGTTTGGCTGGCTGACTGCCAGTGAACTTGCTACTACTGTTGTTGCTTGATGTGTGGTTGCCGGCTGATGAACCTCCACTGGTACTAGTACTTGTATTTGCTCGGTGGTGTGGGTTGCTGCAAATTTGTTGTATTTGATTGATGGTGGGCGGACGATATGTGATGTTGCTGATTGCTACAAATTTACATGAAAAACAGAGAGCTAGCTTGCTGTACCTTTGTTTGTGTTTCAGATTTGCTTAATGTGCACATTTGTACATACAGAACATAGAGATAGCTACTGCTACTGTTATTTATGTGTTGAAGCTTATTGTTTCTTGTTTCTATTTCAGATTTTGGTAATGGATGATCAGAGTTATTTTGATCTATTGCATAGTGATGCCGGATTGAATGATCTGCACTGGACCGAAGAACAACATGTCGATCTTGAAGGGCATGTAGAACAAGAAATTGATCTTGAAGGGCATGAAGAACAACAAACTGATCTTGAAGAGACTGAAGAGCCTACCCCTCCCATGAAAGCAAGGTCTTCGAAAGCGAAGTCTTCGAAAGCAAGGAAAACTAGCCGTTGGAAACCTAGCCGTTGGAAACTAGCCGTTGGTAGTTATGAAATATTCTTAAAATATAGAATAAGGGAGATGTTTAGGGGAACTGCTGGAGTGGTGCAATTTTTAGAGGAGAATCTTTTTAGGGGAGTCCCCTGTTTTGAGATATAGGGGAGAAATTTTAGGGGAACTGCTGGACTTGCTCTTAAGCCCCCTCCCCCTCCGGTGACCTCCCCACCATGCACCCGCACTCGGCAATCCTCTTCATGGCCTCCTACAATGATATCACGCCTCCACGGTAATTGCTTGTCTTCGTTGGTGGTGCCATGACCAGCCACAACCTCCCCATCTTCGGCTCGGTGCTACGCCTGGTAATTGCTGACGTGCGAAAAAACTATTAAGCTACCCAAAATAGCAAACATTTAGTCCCTCCATTTCAAATTAGGTTGTGTTTGACAACAAGGCATTGCAAAAAACTGAAGTATTGAAAACTGCAGTATTTTAGGCTATAGATATAATATACCATGGTTTTTACATAGCAAAGTATTTTGAAGTATCGATAATACAGAGGACCTGTTTGGCTAGCATCTTAATTGACCAACGGAGTCGCTACTGGCGGGCAAGGTTCTGCACCGTAATCTCTTTCACATCCAGACAATCTCCAGTGCCCTCCGTCCAGCTTGGGGTAACCCTCGGGGCCTGGCGATTCGACCATTGGGAGAAAATATGTTTGCTGCAGAGTTTGAATCCAAGCGCGATAGCGATCGCGTATGGGATGGGGCTCCCTGGCATATCAATAAACATGCAGCAATTCTTGAGGATTTTGAAGCACATATGCAGCCGTCGGAGCTTAAATTCGATAGGCTGTCAGTTTGGGCTAGGGTGGTTAATTTGCCCTACAACCTGAAGAACGAAGCACGGGGCCTGATCATCGCGAAGCAGATCGACAAGCAGGCTGCTGTCGTTCAGATCGATCCTGTGGGGGGATTTCTGTGGGCAAGAGTCACCATTGACGTGCACAAGCCCCTACGTAGATGGATCCTAATTGAATCAGCAAAGAGAAACAAGACAGATTGCTATAACCTCACTTCTGTTTCTCTTGTGGCCGTCTTGGACATTCAGACTTGTTTTGTCCTACGCCAGGGACTCGTGATGAGAAGGGTGACTTACCTTTCAACTCTAGTCTCAGGGCGCCAGAGGATCGAAAGAAGGCAAATTCTGATGACTACTCGGCGAGGGAGAAAACTGAACCAAAACAAAGTACTAGAGAATCTCGCTCATCGAACACCAAGCAGAAAGAGGGAACAGAAGTTAATTCCCCTGTCAAAGTTAATTTGCAGAACAAGCGGAAGGGAGGACCCCAGAATACACAGGTCTACCGTAAGGTGGCGACTACACCGCTGGCAATTACGACAAAGGGAGAGAATAATGCTGATCTTGAGGCAATACGGGGTCAAACCATAGTTACAGAGAAGGAAACATGTAATCTTGGTGATACCTTCGCTGAAAGGGAGGCCAAGAAACAGAGACCAACCCCGCCTACATCTGAATCTTCGGCAGCGGCTGCATGTCAGCCCTGCCCGAGCCAATGAATCTTATGAGCTGGAACTGCCGAGGGCTTGGGAACCCTTGGACAGTTCGGGAGCTTCGCAAATTAGTGAAGCAAGAAGGGCCCGCCCTGCTACTTGTCATGGAGACGAAGATCAGGGGCAAACAAGTGGAGGATATGAAAACCTCTCTAGGGTTTTCTGGCTGTTTCGCCGTCGATAGCGACGGGCTTAGTGGAGGGATTGGATTGTTCTGGTCGAGTGATGTTACTGTTACTCTAGAGAACTATAGTTCTTCTCACATCGATGTAACCGTGAGACATGATAATAAATCATGGCGTTTCACTGGTTTTTATGGGGAGCCACGAGTGGAGAACAGACACCATAGTTGGCGCTTTATGCGAACCCTTTTTGCTGTTCCACATGAGGCATGGATTTGCTTAGGCGACTTCAATGAAACTTTGCACGCCGAAGAGCACTTTGGTGTCAATGTACGACCCGAGTGGCAAATGCGAGCCTTTCGGGATGCAGTGGCAGATTGCGCACTCCAAGACTTGGGGTGGCGTGGTGTCCCATTCACATGGGATAATAGGCAACAAGGAGACATGAACGTCAAAGCGCGACTGGACCGTGCTCTAGTCAACCAACATTTCCTTGATCTATTCGAGTTCTCAGGCGTTAAGCATATCAGTAGCGCAGAGTCTGATCATTGTTTTGTGCTTGCGGAATTAAGAACTGCACCGATGACTGGCTGGGCACGTCCACAACGCTCTTTCCGCTACGAAAATGTGTGGCAAACTCATGCTGATTATGATGAGACGGTGCGGAATATGTTGCGTACAGGAGCTGGCCATGGAGGTCTGCAGGGTGTTGTCGATGCCCTTGCCGAAGTCCAGAGCAATCTAAGGGCATGGGGGCAGCGAGAATTTGGGAACTTGGCGAAAAAGGTCCGCAAACTACAACAGCGGCTTGATCGGCTAAGAGGTGCCTCGTTAGGCCGTGGGCCAACGGAGGAAGAAAAAACAGTAGCTTCACAATTACGCGAAGCTTTGAGACAGGAGGAGATCTGGATCAAACAACGCTCGCGTGTATCATGGTTGAAGAATGGCGACCGCAATACTGGATATTTTCAAGCCCAGGCTGCCCAACGGAAGAGAATAAATAGGATTACTTCACTGGAGAGATCTGACGGACAAACATGCACTGACCCAGTGGAAGTTAAGCAAGAGATTGCCAGCTTTTATCAAGCTTTATACCAGTCCCAAGGGTATATGCCGATGCATGAACTGCTAGATGTTGTGCATCCTTGTGTTTCAGACGCCATGAACGAGAACTTACAGAAGGAGTTTACGGCGGAGGAAGTGAAACGGGCTTTATTTGAGATGGCTCCGTCAAAAGCCCCGGGCGTTAACGGGTTCACAGCAGGTTTCTACCAACGACACTGGAATGTCGTTGGTGAAGATGTTACTCTGGCGGTGCTGGAATTTCTCAATGGAGGTGATTTGCCTCTGGGACTGAATGATACAGCAATTACTTTGATTCCCAAGGTAAGAAACCCACAGAAAATATCACAGTACAGGCCGATTGCTCTATGTCCGGTTCTGTACAAAATTGCGGTGAAAACAGTAGCAAACCGACTCCGTTTGATTCTTGATGAGGTCATTGGAGAGGAACAAAGTGCCTTTGTACCGGGTTGTCTAATTACAGACAACGTACTAGTGGCGTATGAGACCATCCATGCTATCCGAAGGAGGAAGAACGGCAAGAATGCTTGCTGCGCTGTAAAACTTGATATGCTCAAAGCGTACGATAGAGTGGAGTGGCATTATTTGGAGGCGATGCTCGAGAAGCTTGGCTTTGGAGATCGCTTTGTCAGGCTGATTATGAAGTGTGTATCCTCGGTCCGCTTCACTATCAAAGTCAAGGGGGAACTTCTTCCTTATTTCAGTCCATCTAGAGGGCTAAGACAGGGATGCCCGATTTCACCATATCTCTTCCTCATTTGTGCACAAGGCCTCACATCGCTGCTCAACAATTATGGCAGTGCATATATTGACAGAGGTATCCGAGTAAGTATTCATGCACCATGAGTCAATCATTTATTATTTGCTGATGATAGCCTCATTTTCCTCAGCGCCAAAACCCAAAGTGCAAATAGACTCAATGACATTCTCCGGATATACGCTGACTGCTCCGGGCAGGCAGTGAACCGGGAGAAAAGCTCGATCTTTTTCAGTGCTAACACAGGCCAAGACCTTCGAGAGATGCTGAAAGTTATTCTCGGGATACAAGCAGAGGCGTTCTCCGAGCGCTACTTGGGTTTGCCTACTGCCATTGGAAGGATCACGAGTGGAACATTCAGTAACATTACTGAACGGATTAAAAGCAAGATTCAGGGCTGGTCAGAGAGGAATCTGGCATGTGCCGACCGTGAGGTGCTTTTGAAATCAATAGCGCAAGCAATACCCACATATAGCATGAGCTGTTTTCAACTGACGAAAAAAGTCTGCAAAGGCTTATCCTCGTGCATGGCGAAATATTGGTGGAGCAGCTCCCTGGATAAGCGATCTTTGCATTGGCTCTCTTGGGAGAAGCTAACATCACCGAAAGTTAAAGGCGGGATGGGCTTCAGGGATCTTCCTCTGTTCAATCTTGCGCTACTTGGCAAACAAGGTTGGCGCTTACTGACCCATCCCAACTCCCTTTGTGCAAGAGTGTTGAAAGGCAAGTACTATCCGAATACAGATTTCCTACATGCTTCAGCACCTGCACGATCTTTGTCTACCTGGAAGGCGATCATAGCGGGCAGGCAAGCCTTGGCCGCGGGTTTGATCCACCGAATAGGGGACGGTTCGAGTATATCCACATGGAATGACCAATGGATTCCTAATACAGCCAACCTGAAGCCTATGGGGCGTTTAGGCACTGCACCTTTAACTCATGTTTCAGATCTGATAGATGAATATACAGGGAGCTGGAATATTGATCTAGTTCGTGAGAACTTTCTCCCACCAGATGTCGAAGTCATACTGAACATACCACTGAATCCGTCTGGGGGTGAAGATAACCTCGCGTGGGCATTTGAAAAGTCTGGAAACTACACTGTAAAGTCTGCGTATCGATCTCTAGTGACTCGTAACGAGCTTAGCTCTCTAGAGGAAGGGACGATTACCGAAACTTCAACAGCAAATAAACAGTTGTGGTCAGCACTTTGGAAATTGCCTGTCGTTCCGAAGGTAAGGGTTTTCTGGTGGCGGGTGCTCCGTGGCATTCTGCCAGATGCCAATACCCTCAAATATAGACACATTAAACCCCTGAGCATATGTTCCATATGTCAGGCGATGGAGGAAGACTTGATGCATGCTCTCATTTCATGTACGCATGCAAAAAAGTTCTGGATTGCAGCAAGGGACAGATTTGATCTTCAACTTCCACGGCTATGCCCAGAAACGTGGTCAAGGGACATCTTAATTGACCCAATGTTCTCTGCTGACACGAGATGCAAAATCATCACAATCATGCACTCTATTTGGTCATCACGGAACCGATGGACACACAATGAAGCTGGCTATGATCCGGTGCAGGCGATCAAAGGAGTGCATGAAGCCCTAGCCATACTTGATATCCCCTCGCGAACCCAAACGCAGGGGGGTCAAGGTTGGAAACCACCGGAGGCGGGATGGATCACCATCAACACAGATGGCTCTATTCTTCCTGATGTTCTGTCGGGGGGAGCGGGAGGCGTGGCCCAGTCTCACCTAGCGTTTATTGGTGCATGGAGTAAGCCACTGCCGGGAGTATCCGATCCTTTCGTGGCGGAGCTACTGGCATTGAGAGAAGGGGTGATTTTGGCCCACCTACGAGGATTCTCACATGTGATCATGGAGGTCGATTGCCTCGATCTCGTTAATCTCTGGAAATCGCGCCATGATACACGTTCTATTGCGGCGCCTATCTTACAAGAGTTGGAGAATATAGTACCTTCCTTTTCCTCTTTCGCGGTTCATCATGTTAGTAGGAACCTGAATTTTCCGGCACATACTTGTGCACAGCGTGCTTGTACGCCGGAGGGAACGGATAGTTGGGTTGATCAATGCCCAGACTTTCTTATTAGTAGCCTACGGACAGACTGTAACCGGATGTTAGTTCGATGAATAAAATCTCCATACGATGCAAAAAAAAAAAAAAAAACTGTAGTATTTCTAAAATACATAGAAAATAGAGTACTTTGCTACCAAACGGGGCCCAAGTGTCGCTGATTTATTACAAAGTATCGCTGTGGAGCGGAGGGAGTACACATACATTGCAACGTTGTGTTGTTGTTAGCTAGGCTGGCACGATCAATATGTATCGCCAGACTCCAGGGAAAGGAGGGGTGAAAGGAGAGAAGAAAAAAAAGGCACGATGATAGGTGTTGGCACGATTATCTGCTTCAACGGAAAGGAGGATAAATGATGAACTTTGAAAAGGAAAAAAAAATGGGAATTGTATTCCGTGCACGTCCGTCCATGAATGCCCTGCGCCATGTATGGACTAAAATTCCACATGCGTGCATACCAGCACACGCTCCCGATCATGCATGGGCACGGCCAGCTGCTCACAGCCGTGCCTCTCGACCGGATATAAAGTTTGATCCGTCGATGGCATGACGCGCAGGTAGATAGATACGACAGATCGATCATGGCGATCCAGTAGCGCGACACCTGTAAATACATACTGTTTGAAAAGGTGAACGACACCTATATAAAGACGCGCACGCTTCTGCCCCACACACACACACACCACCACACTTGGATCGATCGTGCACGGTTCGTTGGCACGCGCGATGGGAGCGTTCGCGTTGTTTGCCGTGCTTGCCATGGCGGTGACCATGGCCGTCGCCGAGCAGTGCGGCTCACAGGCCGGCGGGGCGACCTGCCCCAACTGCCTCTGCTGCAGCCGCTTCGGCTGGTGCGGCTCCACCTCGGACTACTGCGGCGACGGATGCCAGAGCCAGTGCGCCGGCTGCGGCGGCGGCGGCACGCCCGTCACTCCCACGCCCACCCCATCGGGCGGCGGCGGCGTGTCCTCCATCGTCTCGCGCGCCCTCTTCGACCGCATGCTGCTGCACCGCAACGACGGCGCCTGCCAGGCCAAGGGCTTCTACACCTACGACGCCTTCGTCGCGGCCGCGGGCGCCTTCCCGGGCTTCGGCACCACGGGCAGCACCGACACCCGGAAGCGCGAGGTGGCCGCCTTCCTGGCCCAGACCTCCCACGAGACCACCGGCGGGTGGGCGACGGCGCCGGACGGAGCCTTCGCCTGGGGCTACTGCTTCAAGCAGGAGCGTGGCGCCACCTCCAACTACTGCACTCCCAGCGCGCAATGGCCGTGCGCCCCAGGGAAGAGCTACTACGGCCGTGGGCCGATCCAGCTCTCCCACAACTACAACTACGGGCCCGCGGGCCGGGCCATTGGGGTCGATCTGCTGCGCAACCCAGACCTGGTGGCCACGGACCCGACGGTGTCGTTTAAGACAGCCATGTGGTTTTGGATGACGGCACAGGCGCCAAAGCCGTCGAGCCATGCTGTGATCACGGGCCAATGGAGCCCATCGGGGACGGACCGGGCTGCAGGGCGGGTGCCCGGGTTTGGCGTGATCACCAACATTGTCAACGGCGGGATCGAGTGCGGGCATGGACATGACAGCCGAGTCGCCGATCGAATCGGGTTTTACAAGCGCTACTGCGACATCCTTGGTGTTGGTTATGGCAACAACCTCGACTGCTACAACCAGAGGCCCTTCGCTTAATTAATTAGTTATATATAACCTCTTATACAAAATGCAATAAGAGCATCCTCTGATATGTATCTGTTGTAAGTTGTAACTATGGTTACTTATCATAAGGAACTCAATTAAACCATCCAATATAGATGCTTTGATTTTAAGTTTTACCAAAAATATAGGCTCTTGCTTCGAGATGAACACTAAATGCTTCTTAAAGAGTTCAATCATGGCAAACGAGATACATCTAGGTTTAACTAGGTATGGTGCCTATGCTACTTCAGGATTAGGGGCAAATAGGATTCATATATAGTATGAACGTATTTGCCTTCCTTGATGTTCTCTACAAGATTTCCACCAAAGTCATCCAAATTAGGGTAAGACGGTAGGATCGACAATTTCTTACAATGGTGTAGACTCTGTTAGAGTAGGCGGCATAGTATATGAATTGCCCCTCTTCCCCCTCTTCTTGAGCCTCGTTGCGGTTTTGTGTGAGTTTGTTCTTTGTCGGTGTCCTAGTTTTGTGTTTGTGTTGGTTATGCGCATCTTAATCATTTATAAACCATGTGTGGACTTGTTGTGCTTGTATCCTGTCGACGAAATATTACAAGCCGATAAAAATCATCCTTTATAAAAATTCTCCTATTTAATCAACTTTCTGGAGATTTCAATTTAGCAGATATCTTAAGTATCGCTCCTTTTTCATGATCCCGTACCCTTGTTCTTTTTGGAAAATCGTTGTCTTAGACAATTTCTGGCTTCGTTGTTATATATTTGCTTAGTTTCTTTTATTTATCATAGCTTTTTACATTGCTTATACATCAAAACAATAAAAATATATTCATTTATGCATTAAAGAGAAGTTTCATGGCAGGTTGCAGAAAAGTCGTAGACCTAGATGCTATGTTTTCTAGAGTTTCAACAAATGTAGGTCTCTGATTTCCATGTGGAGAGATGCAAAAACCCAAATGTAACCAATTTCCCCAAATGTTGAGGTTGGAGAAGGGGCTGATTGGGTGTTCACCTCAAACAAAAAAAAAAGGCATTATCAATACAATATGCAATTGGGGTCTTTGGCTGAGCATAGGAATTGTGCAAGGCACATATACACCAACTACAGTAAGACCTACAAGGACAATTGATATGTCTTCAACAAAAACATAATTTTTGAAGTGTTGATGGGATAAACGTATCAAATGTACATTGTTTTATAACTTTATGGACTACATATTAACAAAGCACTAGCGTGTTCTATTCTCTAGTGTTTTATGTTTTAGAAAAAATGATTTTTTTTAAAAGAAAACCCCAAAACCTGGAACGATACATGCGTGATTTTAGCCAAAGAAGAGTGTTGGGCTGGAGGTTGACCCATACAATTTAAATTCCACTTTGTCAATTTTCCCTAAAAAATGGAAGTATCAGAAAAATATGGAAACAATTCTGTAAAATCAATAATAATATACTGATAATTCTATGAAATTTGCGATATTTTTCCTGAACAAATAAAAAAATAACATGAAATACAATATTTTGTGCAAATGTTTTTTTCTCAAAAAAGTTGAAATAATTTTGTAAACTCAATACTAATATACGAATCATTTTGGGGAAGTTTCAGCTGTTTTGGCCAAATAAATTTTAATATATCCTAAAATTTCATTATAGTCCATGTGCCGACGTCATTGCTGACTGGACGGTCAACAGGGTCAAAACCTACGAAGCACCGATACGGCCAGAACTTGTGTATCGGCGTCCTGCACGCCGCCGATACTCGGATACGCAGGATACGGCTCCGATACGTGTATCCTAAAAGTATCCCAATTTTTGATTTAAAAAGAAGGAAAATAATCCCGATACGCACTGTGGAGACGGTGGGATACGGGCTAGACACGGCAAGGACGTCGCCAGCCCCGAGTCCAATTAGAAGCCCACGAACCTAACCCTAACATTTGCTCTGTACTCTCTGTATCAGGCGGGGGGACTGCAGGAGCGCACAGCCGCCGCTGCCTGGAGTGGCTCTCCGCCGCCGGCTCGACTGACTCGACTGGAGTGTTCTCCGCCGCCGTGGCAAGAGCTGCTTGATGTGTGCTTGGCTGACTGGTTCCTGTGTGCTTACCTGACCGCTTGTTGTGTGCTCGTCTGATTCCCCCCGAGCCCCGAGTGATGTGTGCTTGCTTCTTGGTATTGCTTGCTCGCTGATGTGTGATGCTACTGCCGACTGCTAGGGAAGCTGCTTGGTATCTACTCCAAGTTGCATGTCATTGTCTCTATCAATAACCCAAATAAATACTGTGCTGCCGTTTAGAAACAAATCCACACTCTCAGGGCATATTTGTATAGAACAACAATGCAATTTTTTATCCCTATGTGTAGCTAAACTAGTGGTTTTAGAATTTTAGCATGAGGATGTATTTTGATCTCACACATTCTATTATGTTTGTTTCTATTACATGTCATTTTTATTATTTATTTATATATACTCGCCGTATCGCCGTATTGATGTTTCTAGAAATTGCCGTATCCCGTATCACCGTACCCGTATCGCCGTATCGGTGTCGCCGTATCGGTGCTTCGTAGGTCAAAACCCAGCCTGTTATAGCCTAAATCAAGGGAGGTGGAGGCGGTTTTCAGAGTTCGGGGTTGATTCTTAGCCCATTTTAGAGTTGAGGGTTGATTCTAAGACAAACCGAATAGTTCGGAGTTTTAACCTGACTTCCCTATATACATTAGATAAAATTTAAAATATGAGTCAGTTTCCAAAATTCCCTCTACAAAACAATCATTGGTTATTTCTTGGCTAAGATCAAGTGTTTGGAACCTTGTCTAAAATTCGAATAAACTAAATGTCAGATCCGACATAATAATAGTTATAATGTACATCATTAAAAAATCCGATCCGACATAATAAAAATCAGATCCGACAAAATTTCCACATAAACTGTATTAGTAAGCTCATCTCAACATGATTACTACATGAGCAATACTCCATATATTGAGAAACAGTAAAACGGGGCAAGCTATGCCCCTCCACATCGATTTGACCTCTTCAGCCGTTGGATTCAACATACAAACGCACCGGATTGCTCAACTATCCCACAGTGCACGCATGTGCCTTTTTTATCTCGCCATCCCCGAGCATCATGACTGGCCCACGTCTATGGGCTGCTACTCCGGTGACCAACTTGGACGTCCTCGTGTTAATCGGGCCGAGAAACCGTCAACGGGCTGCAATTTCTCTCTTATGTACGAATTGGGTGTTAATATGTGGGCTTCTTGTATGCGGTTGTCTCATGGATCATCACGCCCGAGATGACGATCGACTGGTGGCGGCGGCAGGCGATGTGGAGCAGGTGGAGGTGCGGCACCAGCAACGACTTGAGAGTACGAAAAAAGAAGAGGAGTGCTTTGATCCATCTAACACAGCTGCTTAGGAGGAGATAAGGGATTGAAGAAGACATGGGATCCAATCCAGGTGTCCATCGCTGCACCATCTGGCTGCAACATCTACGATTTACCACAGTCTGCGCCTTCTGTCATGGTAAGATTTTGTTATGAATTGTTACTATGATTCCTGCATGGTACAATTATTTTGTTCTGCTCCAATTAGCACTCAGATCTTAGTTAGTTTGTGTTGCGAACCTTGCCAACTCACTCTGGATGCCCACTCAGCTCCAAATTAATGGTCTACCAAATTGTTTTGGGTATGTGTAAGAAAAGCAAGCAAGCGACATGAGCAAATTGTACCATGTAGCTTGGCAGTCACATCATGATTATAGATATATATGTTGTTTGCCATGAGAAAAATGCAGTCCAGTATGATTACAAATATATATGTGTATACACTGCTTCTGTGGAGACCCTGTTTCTATTGTTTTTTGTTTACGGGCTGTTTCTATGTTGCTCCTTCAATCGTCTGGTTGCGAGCTCTCTTGAGCATTGGTGTGGCTGCCAGCAAGCACACGTGGCGCTTTAGGCCTCGGTTCATTTGTTCGTGTCCTGTGCCAGGTCTAGGTTAGCTAGGCATTTTTTTTTTGCCATTCGACGAGGATGGTTCGTTTTGTATTTTATTTTAGTAAATATTTGTACAATTGGTGATTCACACTATCTTAGTGATGTCTTCATAAACAATGACGCAGCCCTGGCATGTTTAAGAAAAAAACATATTTCTGCTTGGATTTCTCCGTTGTTAATTCAATTGTTACAACGGTGGTCCTGCACCTAAATCTTTAGGGCAGTAGGCTAAACATGGAGACGGAGTGTGGTCGTTAATTTTCATTTACTTCGATGAGAACATATAGCAAAACCTCTTTATCTTATGAATCCTCCTTTGTATTGATGGGTGATGCCATTATTTGTTATGGCATTTCATCTAATATACTCTAATTCGGATGTAACAAATATTTATAATACCAAGAATTTTATTTTCGAATTTTTATGTCATTTCATTCTTAAGATGAACGGGCGCGGCAACGCGCGCTATCACGTTCTAGTTTTGTAAGTATGTGTGACTGACACATCTCAGTGACCATACTCAGTGTAACATATTAGCCCAAGGCCTATGTTAGTTCCCAACGAGGAGGCCCAGCAAGATATCAGATTTGTGGCTCGAACCTATACTACTTTTTTGATTTTGCTGAAAGAACGTAGACTAAAGTTCATTAAAAAAAGACAACCTGACTAGCTCGACTAGGTCACCCCAAACAAAGACTAGTTCGACTAAATAAGACTATTGATTATGATTGTGTGACTAACACTTAATGGTACACAAGATGTTGAAATGTGACTTGGATACGGTGTTCACTTTGGGAAGAAAAAAATATACAAAAAATTACTTCGGCACAGGGACATTTATAGGAGTTCGACTGAAATGCAGGCATACAATTTTGTGAAAAATATGGATTACAAATGTGTGAGTACCACTTTACAGATAGTAGCATGATAATTGTATTCCATGGACGTCCGTGCGTCATCAACCGAATTGTCTATCAACGTAAATTCCACATGGATGCGTACAAACACACGGTCTCGATCAAGTCACCCCTTGGTGTTAATAGCACAGCTATTGTGCTAATTCCTAAGATCCCACATCCTAACGACCTCAAGGATTTTAGACCAATAAGCTTGTGCAATGTTATATACAAGATAATCTCTAAATGTATGGTAAACAGGCTGCGTCCAATCCTGTCTGACCTCATCTCTGAGAACCAGAGCGCCTTTATACCGGGGAGGCTGATTTCTGACAACTCTATCATTGCATTCGAATGTCTTCACCATATCCAGTCGGTAAGCAACAATGCAGCCGGCCTCTGTGCGTACAAGCTGGACCTCTCTAAAGCCTACGACAGGGTGGACTGGGTGTTCTTGGAGAAAGCTTTGACTAAGTGGGGTTTCTCGCCCATCTGGATTGCTCGGGTTATGGCTTGTGTCTCATCGGTGACGTACTCGGTAAAATTCAATGGGAAGCTACTGGAGTCCTTCTCCCCCTCGAGGGGTCTCCGCCAAGGTGATCCACTGTCCCCATTCCTCTTCTTATTTGTTGCTGATGCTCTCTCTGCGTTGATTGAAAAGGCCGCAAGGGAGGACGGCCTAAAGGGTGTCACAATATGTAGATGTGCTCCAGAAGTTACACACCTTCTGTTTGCGGATGACTCACTTCTGTTCTTTCAAGCTAACAATCAGCAGGCATTATTAGTGAAAGGGGTGTTGAACACCTTTGCGACGGCGACAGGACAACTTATTAACCCGTCGAAGTGTTCCATTCTTTTCTCAAAACAATGCCATGATGATATGGTTAATGAGGTAAAAGTGACGCTGGACATCACCCAAGAGGCGTTTGAACATAAATACTTGGGCTTGCCGGTTCCGGAGGGGAGGATGCACAAAGGACACTTTTAGACTATCCAAGAACGGTTAAGGAAAATCTTGGTGGACTGGAGTGAGCAGTACATGTCCTCAGGGAATAAGGAGATACTCATCAAATCAGTGGCACATGCCTTACCAGCTTATGTTATGAGCGTCTTCAAACTCCCGGCTTCGGTCTGTGATGATCTCTCAAGGATGATACGTCAATATTGGTGGGGGGTGGAGAACGGGAAGAAGAAGATGGCCTGGATGAGCTGGGATAAGTTGCGACTGCCTAAAGCTATGGGCGGCATGGGCTTTAGGGATATGAGGGCATTTAACCAGGCGCTGCTGGCTAAGCAGGCCTGGCGGCTTCTGGATCGGCCGGATAGCCTTTGTGCACGTCTTTTGAAGGCGAGATACTATCCTTCTGGTGAGGTTTTGGATACTGTGTTCCGGGGCTCCGGGTCTGAGGTGTGGAAGGGAATTCTCCATGGCCTTGAGTTGATCAAGAAAGGCGTCATTTGGCGGGTCGGCAATGGTAGGAAGATTCGGGCCTGGCGTGATCCTTGGCTGCCTCGGCCATTCTCTTTTCGTCCGATAACTCCAAAGGGGAATTGCCGGCTCCACAGGGTCTCTGACTTCCTAGATGAAAATGGAGCATGGAAGCTCGACCGTTTGAGGGCGTTCTTTTGGCCAATGGATGTTGATCACATTCTGAAAATTAGAACCTCGCCTCGCCAGAGAGACAATTTCTTGGCTTGGCATCCTGAAAAAAGTGGGGTGTTTACAGTGAGAAGTGCCTATAAGTTGGCTACATATGATCATAATGCTGGCTTTGCGAATGGTGCGTCGATTGTTGCACCAGAGGATAACCGTGCGGGATGGAACCATGTTTGGCGATCCAGGGTACCGCAAAAGATGAAGATCAATGCATGGAGATGTGTGACAGGTACGTTGGCTACACAGAGCTATATGGTCTACCGTCATCTGGCGACGCGCTCTACGTGCTTGCTTTGCGGGGTAGAGGAGGAGGATTCCTTCCATGCTTTGATCGCTTGCCCCGTGCTTGCTTTGCGGGGTAGAGGAGGAGGATTCCTTCCATGCTTTGATCGCTTGCCCTCATGCTAGACTGCTCTGGACAAACATGCGCCTCCGTTGGCCACTCCCAGCCGATAACCTCCTCATCCATGATGGGAAGGAATGGCTACTCTCTCTTCTATCGAAGCGCTCGCCCGAGGTGATTGACATGTTGATTATGTTCCTTTGGAGAATCTGGCAACTCCGGAATGATTTGACACACGGAAAGGAGGCACCGCCTGTTCTAGCCACTGTCGAATTTCTGGACAGTTACTACAAATCTATAAAACTCGCTGCGCGCTATTCTGCGGAGGAGATCATTAAAGGTAAAATGCCGCTCTTGGCGGAGGCGCTGTCTGTCCCTAAAGACAGGCCGCCGGCAGTGCCCTGGCCGACGCCGCCGCCTGGTAGACTGGCACTATCTGTCGATGGTTCTTTTCTGTCAGAGGACGGTTCGGCGGGTATCGGGATGGTGCTCCGGAACGACAAAGGCGAGATCTTGATGGCAGCTTACCGGTTCATCTTCTATTGCAATGACCCACTAGAGGCAGAATTGCATGCAATCATGCAAGGGATGGCCCTTGCGTTACAACACTCGGATTTACCGGTGGTGGCTCAATCGGACTCCTCGGAAGCTTTGTCTAGTTTGACAAATGATGCACTTCTTCGCTCGACTTATGGTCAGATCATCCAGGAGATTAAGTCACTTTTAAATAATAGGGAGTTTATTTCGCAAAAAATCAGTAGAATTCAAAATATAGTTGCCGATCGGTTGGCTAAGTATAACCGCACCGAGCGAGCCACGGCTGTTTGGCTAGGTGTGGCTCCACCTTGTATTGAGGACTTGTGGCCTCTCGACTGTAACTCTATTTCTATGCAATAAACTCCCTTTATCCCCGCAAAAAAAAAGTCACCCCTGGGCCAGATCGGAGCCGCCAAGTGTGATCGGCCATGAAGGGGACAAATCTGCTGCCTAGTTCTTGCAGCGCAAGCGTGATGTGCCACATGTATAAGTTCTGGCGCCTACACACACTTGCACCAGCCAGCAGCGGCCAACCGAGCTGTGTGCTTCATTGCCACGATGAGAGCGCTCGCCGTGCAGTGGCGGCTCCACGAAACAAAGGCTGGGTATTCATTCAATTTTTTTTTGCTTTAAATATAGTATATGAACTAAACAATAGACCACAAGTAATATATATGTACAAAACAACACTAGGATAATGGCAGCAGTGTAGCAATATTTCAATGTATCGGACCATAACGACATGAATACATAAGTACCTTTTGATTAATAAAGTGATGATATCCTTCTTACAATATAACTTTATGGTCGCCTTTCTGGAAGAGATTGATGACATTTTCATTCTTCACTTGATTGAAAAATTATCTCTCAACAAATGTAACCAAACAATTGTTCAAATATTCATCACCCATTTTGTTCCTTAGCTTATTCTTCACACAGCTCATTGAAGAGAATACCCTTTCAACACTAGCAGTAGCAACTGGGAGAATCAATACCAACTTAAGAAGCTTGTAAACAATATGATATAGTTCATGCTTGTTTGTCTCGACAAGCATAACTGAAAGCTGACACAGATTTTTCAGGTTTTGAAACCTTTCATCTCTACGCACATTAGTAACATACATGTTTAGTTGCCATGGAAATCTTGCCAGTTCATCACTTGTAAAATCGGAACCATAAAACTTTGTAGCAAGCCTAACCAACTTCTCTTGGTCATAAGCAACAAATAGATGAAGTGGACAAAATGCTGCCATGCAAGAAAGTAGCTCCGTGTTTACATCATCAAACCTGCCATTCAACTCACTGATTTGCCTATCAATGACACCCACAAACATATCAACCTTGAAGCGGTGGTAATTGGTCACACCATTACATAAACCCCTTCTAGGCCGGCCAATGGGAAAGTAAGGACCCTCCATATCAACAACTTTGATCTTATGCTTTGTACAAAAAGATGTGACCTTTGTGAGAAAATCATCCCATCCAACATCGGTCCTCAAAGCCTCCAAGTAATACTTTGTGTCACTAACAAGTTCAATAGCATGAACAATATATTGGTCTTGCTTTTGCAAAGGTCTACACAACTCATCTGTGCATCCAAATATTTCTTGCATCAAGTGTGTCATGAAAACAAACTCAAATGATCGAAATATTGTCTCTATGGATAGAGCCGCTTGTGCCTCCGCACCATGGTACTCGTCCCCAATCTTGAGAAGGACTCGTCGTAGTGCACCATACATAGAGATGACATGGTTCACAGTTTTGAAGTGAGAGCCCCAACGTGTATAACATGGCCTTCCCAAACCCATTTCCTGATTCAGCCCACTCCCCATTTCTACTTCTTCCAATTCCAGTGCATCAATGAGTTCTTCAACCTGAGCTATCCGAAGCATTCTCATCTTTCTACAAGACATGCCAAGAGCATTTAACAAGTGTGCAAGCTGCTGATAGAACCAAGTACAATCACCACTCTCCTTAGCAACAACAACTAGAGTTAACTGTAATTGATGGGCAAAACAATGAACATAGTAGGCAGAAGGAGACTCATCCATAATCAGTTTTTTCAGGCCATTATCATTACCTCTTATATTATTAGCTCCATCATATCCTTCCCCACGAACCATTGCAAAGGTCAAATTGTAGTCCATAAGCATTTTCTGAATTGCAGCTTTTAGTGTCAAAGAGGTGGTATCTTCAACATGAGCAAGACCAAGAAATCTTACAACCGCCCTTCCTTTCTTATCAACATAACGCAAGCAAACAGCCAACTGTTCATTCTGATACACATCACTAGAATCATATGCAAGTATTGCAAAATGACCACCGTCAAGTTCTTCAATGACTAGTTTAGTAGTCTCTTGTGCACAACATTTTATCACCTCTTGTTGTATATCATGGTGAGTCATCTTGCAGTTCTGTGGAGCATTCTTGGAAACAACCCTGTCAACCTCTTCAAAATTTCCTGCTAGCCAATTTAGAAGCTCAAGGAAATTTCCTTTATTTAGCGAGTCTTCACTTTCATCATGCCCCCTAAATGCCAAGCCTTGACTCAATAGAAATCTCACACACTTGAGTGTCCATGTCAAACGCTGTTTATACAAAGCCTTGTATTGTGAGGTGTTTGAAGCAATAGATTCCCTAATTGATGTTGTAGGTGTAGTGAACATATCATATTTTTTTTGAGCTTCAGCGTGAGCACTACTAACAGCTCCAATATGCCTCTTCAATGTTGCTTTCATGTTCCAATTATTAAACCCATCATTCACAAATGCATCTCCTCTGGGAGTTTTTGTTTTATCCTTGAACAAGTAGCAAACAAAGCAAAAAGCAGCCTCTTTTTCCACGATGTACTCAAGCCACTTATGATCTTTAAACCAAGTAGGGGAAAAGCGACGAGAATGTCCACTAAAATCTCTGATTTCAAACTTATGATCCTTTGGTTGACAAGCTCCCAAGTCAATGTATCTCCTTCTAACTCTATCCTGGTCATTGACATGATATGAAGATATATGAAGTCGCTTGCCGGGATCACGTTCCAGAGCAGCCAAATATGCTTCAAATTGGGGCATTGATTCATCATCTTCATCAACCGCTTCAGCATCTTCTACAATTGGGGTCGGGGAGCCTCTCTCCCTCTCCGGTTGTGGATTTTCATCATGTGTTGGTACTAGTGCTAGCTGCAGATTGCTCTCAACCTCCACAGAAAGAGGAGCTGGTGTGGACGTAGAAGTTAACTTTCTTGCCTTGAAAGATTTGTCCCACAGTTCAAATAAGCTAACATCCTTTCTTTTCATCTACATCACAATTACATAAACAAAGTAAAATCAGTGGCAATGTGGCATGGACTGTTGAACATTGAAAACAATTTCAATTTACATAGTAATCACCAAATGAGTCACATAGTAAATACTAAGTAGTTCAATTTCAATTTACAAGCAATCACTGAAAAATATTCAGATTTGTTTAGAAAAGAGAGGGAAGAATACCTTGGTAGATGGCAGATGGCCGGATGCTAAACTGGATGTGGATGGCACAAACTTGGACTACTGGAGGGCGCCGCCACACTGGGGAGGCCAGACCGCCGGTCGCCGGACGGTCGGAGTGCCTGAGCCGCCGGCCGCAGTGCAGAGGTGAATGGCAGAGGGCAGAGCTGGGCGGAGCCGCAGAGGACAGACGACGGGAGCAGAGGGCCCGAGGGTGAGGGCCGGCCGAAGGGGCGACTGAGCCGGACCTCGATGGAGCAGCTGTGACGGAGGGGCAGGAGAGGGCCGACCGCCTTCAGCAGAACTAGGTTAGGGGAATTGGGGCAGCGAGCCAGCGAGGGGATCGATTGGATCTGGTCGCTCGACCTGGACTGCTCGCGCGCCTAGCCAGACGCCCGGTCTGGTCCAGTGCGTGGCTAACTTGGATTTATATTGGGCTGGGCCAAATCTGTAGATTATACCTAGTAAAAAAATGTACACAAAAATCTTGGGTATTCCAGGGAAGTCCCTGGAAGACCCCCAGCGCTGCCGCTGTCGCGGTGGTGTCCATGCTAGCCACGGCGGCCATGGCCATCGCCTGCGTGCGCGCCGCACCGTGCGGCCCGCAGGCTGACGGGGCGACCTGTCCCAACTGCCTCTGCTGCAGGCCGCTACGGTTGGTGCGGCTCCACATCGGAGTATTGCCGGGACGGCTGCCAGAGCCAGTGCTTTGGCCGCGGCGGCCGCGTGCCGATTCTGTTTGGGTTATATACCCCGGGTAGCCTTATATGTGCCTAATAGCATTTTAAAGGCATCGGGGCTAGCCAAGCTCCTCAGGCCAACTGGGCATGCGGCCGGCTTCCTGGCCACATTCCAGGAGGCGGCATGCCCCTAGCAGGCGGCCCGAGCAATGGGCCGGCTCCTAGCTGCCAGCTCTTCCCTTCTTGAAGTCTGGACCAACCGACCATGAAGATAGAGTGTGGCAACAATGCCAATTGCTCCCTCTGGGATTCCAGGGGACATGGTAACAGTGCGCCTCGACCAGGCGGACACTCTCCGGCACGGCGCGACACTATAGCCACGCGCATGGTAACGCTACCCTCGTCAGCAAGGACGGCGCTGCAGTAAAAGGCAATCGGCATGACCCGTAGGCGGCGGGCCCTACTTGTCGGTCATATTCTTTGCAGCCGGCAGGGTCCACCGGAGGCGGGCCCCAGCAGCCGGCGAAGAACTCAGCCATCGAAGACACTGACACTCGGTCCCTATCACCTGGCGTGTTACCATTGTTCCCCTAGGGGGGTAGGCCTATATAAACCCCTCAGGTTCACCCATGTAAAGGGTTCAGCCTTTGTTCCACCCATCCACCCCATAGCTAGGAGAAGCAAGTGAGCTAAGCCTTGCCCTTCTTCCTCCTCTAGCACACAGCTCAAGGAGCAATCTTGTAGCCCCATTGTGATCATAGTCATCATGCGGAGACCCCGCAGAGCAGGACTAGTGGTGTTATCTCTATGGAGAGCCCCGAACCGGTGTAAGACTCGTGTGTGATCGAGATCTCGCCCAATCCCGATTTTAAAGCCCGATGACATACTCCTCTCCCACACCATGATAAGCCACCCGTGGCATCTGTCGCGAGAATACCCCGACAGTTGGCGCCCACCATGGGCCAAGCGCCGTCGGTCGGAGGTTCTGGACGGGAACCCTTTTTCGCCCCGACGAGCACGTCATGGCTGGTCTGATCGGCCAGCCCAACGCGCTCGCTAGCGCCTCCACTAGCGTGCAGCGCGATGCGGGAGCATCTTGCCCCACAAGCTGCCTTGCCGACCTCCTCGGCAAGGTCAGCCTCTCTGATGAGCTTGCCTCTGACGCAGAGTCTCTCCGCTCCATCGACCCACTTGCCGAGCTCTTCGAGAAGCTCGCTGTCTCCGACGAGCCGGCTTCCGAATTGGAGTCCGTCGGCTCCTCCGATCCCCTCGTCGAGCCCGGTGAGATGCTCGCCGGTGCCGATGTGGCTTCCACCGATGTCTACCCTGACAACGTGATCATCATCGACGACCTGCTCCCTCCCGTCACCTGCGACGTTGTGGCCGGCTCGCTCGACGCCGGTATCTTTGTGGAGGCGATGGTCATTGGCGATAGCCAAGCAGCCGACAGGATTGCTGAGGACCCATTGCGAGCAGCAATGCGGGACTTGGGTACCCCTGTCGATGACGAAACCGACCCCACAACGCTCGAGGCAATCCGCATGAAGATCCTAAACAACACCACCAAGCTAGCGGCCATGCAGCGCCGCGTGGAGGCTAACCAGCACGAGATCTACTGCCTCAATGCCGAAACGCCGGCTGGTGCTGAGCCCAGCTGGGCTGGCGCCATCCGGCAATGTGGCACAACCATTGCCAGTATGCTGGGAGTGGGACGCTCGATATATGAGACGCCGGTGTAGATACTGCGCGCTGCGCAGGTGGCGGCAGACGACCTCCAAAATCTGGAGGGCGAAGAGCTGCGCGCTCAGATGGAGCGCCTCCAAGAGCTCCTCAACGCCACAAACATGCAACAAGACACCTGCAACCGCGTGCTAGCAGCCGGCAAGCAGGCGGAGAACCCGGTGGCCGGCTACGATCACGGTGCAACCTCCCGGTCTCCTAGTGGCTGCGTCCACAACCAAAACCCAGGGGCGGCCCCTGGTCGCAGCCAGCGCTCTCGTCGCACTGGCGTGGCCAGCCAGCAAGCTCCCTCGAACCCGGAAGGCCGGCGCCAACAGGATGAACGTCCGCCTCCCCGCGAGAAGAGTTTGGGTTCTCCGGCGACGGTTGACCATCTGACTCTGGGGGGGGGGGG
>LR738714.1:857314456-857337408 GCA_902687465.1 Secale cereale | reverse complement strand
TGGGCCCGCGAGTCAGCGACTATGATGCCCGCCAACGACTCGAGCAGCTGGCTCGGTCCCAGGCGATGGAAGAAGAAGACACAGTCGGCCCGGCCTGCTTCAGCCCCCGCTTCCGCGATGAGCCCTTTCCCAAAGGGTTCTCGCTGACGTGACACCCCAAGTACAACGGCGCCATGAAGCTGGAGGACTGGCTCATCGACTACGTCACGGCGGTCAGCATAGCCAACGGCAACAAGCGCGTTGCCATGAAGTATGTTTTGCTCATGTTGCAAGGCACGACCCGGACATAGCTGAACATCCTCAAGCCCCACAACATCAACAACTGGTTGGACTTCAATGAAGCTTCCGTGCGCAACTTCAACACACTTACAAGCAGCCCCCAAGCCTCGCCAGCTCTCCATGTGTCTTTAGGAGCCGACCGAATCCGCTCGCGACTACCTGATGATACGTCCATTTTACATCATGCTTATATGTTGATATTTATTGCATTATGGGCTGTTATTACACGTTATGTCAAAATACTTATGCCTTTTCTCTCTTATTTTACAAGGTTTACATGAAGAGGGAGAATGCCGGCAACTGGAATTCTGGGCTGGAAAAGGAGCAAACTCTGGAAACCTTTTTTGCACAACTACAAAAGCCCCAAAACTTTACAGGACTCCGTTTCAGAAAATATAAAAAATATCTGGCGGAAGAAGATCACCAGGGCGGCCACCAGCCGTCCACGAGGGTGGGGGGCACCCCCCCTCAGGGCGCGCCCCTGCCTCGTGGGCCCCCCGATGCCCCCCGATGCCCATCTTCTCCTATATCAGGTGTTTTGACCTGGAAAAAATCATAAGGAGGCTTTCGGGACCAGACGCCGCCATCTCGAGGCGGAACCTTGGCAGAAACCAATCTAGGGCTCAGGCAGAGCTATTCTGCCAGGGATACTTCCCTCTGGGAGGGGGAAATTGTCTCCGCCGTCATCACCAACAACTCTCCCATCTTGGGGAGGGCTATCTTCATCAACATCTTCACCAGCACCATCTCCTCTCAAACCCTAGTTCATCTCTTGTATCCAATCTTTGTACCAAAACCTCGGATTGGTACCTGTGGGTTGCTAGTAGTGTTGATTACGCCTTGTAGTTGATGCTAGTTGGTTTATTTGGTGGAAGATCATATGTTCAGATCCATTATGCATATTAATACCCCTCTGATCATGAACAATATTATGTCTTGTGAGTAGTTACTTTTGTTCCTAAGGACATGGGAGAAGTCTTTCTATTAGTAGTCATGTGAATTTGGTATTCGTTCGATATTTTGATGAGATGCATGTTATGTCTCCTCTAGTGGTGTCATGTGAACGTCGAATACATGACACTTCACCATTATTTGGGCCCAGAGGAAGGCATTGGGAAGTAATAAGTAGATGATGGGTTGCTAGAGTGACAGAAGCTTAAACCCTAGTTTATGCGTTGCTTCGTAAGGGGCTGATTTGGATCCACTTGTTTCATGCTATGGTTAGGTTTACCTTAATACTTCTTTTGTAGTTGCGGATGCTTGCATTAGAGGTTAATCATAAGTGGGAGGCTTCTCCAAGTAAGGACAGCACTCAAGCACCGGTCCACCCACATACCAAATTATCAAAGTACCGAACGCGAATCAAATGATCGTGATGAAAAGTAGCTTGACGATAATTCCCATGTGTCCTCGGGAGCGCTTTCCTTTATATAAGAGTTTGTCCAGGCTTGTCCTTTTCTACAAAAAGGATTGGGCCATCTTGCTGCACCTTATTTACTTTTACCTTTTGTTACTTGTTACCAATTACCTTATCACACAACTACCTGTTACCTATAATTTCAGTGCTTGCAGAAAATACCTTACTGAAAACTGCCTATCATTTCCTTCTGCTGCTCGTTGGGTTCGACACTCTTACTTATCGAAAGGACTACGATAGATCCCCTACACTTGTGGGTCATCACCTGACGCGCTGGGCCGAGCTGCGCAACTCCTGCCAGGGGGTGCACGAGGTGCAGGCGATCAAGTACTTCACCGCCGAGTGCAGAGAGGGCACTCTTCTCAAACACAAGCTACTGTGCGATGAGCCGGCCACTTTGGACGAGCTCCTGGCAGTGGCGGACAAGTACGCTACGGCCGACTCCTCCATGAAGTCGGAGATCCGGGTTGATGCTTCCGGAAAGGTGATCTCGCCGAATACCCCGGCGCCGGCAGGCGACACTAGCCGGCGTCAGCAGCAGAACAACAACAACAAGTGCTAGGCCCCGGAGCCAGCTTCCAACAGCCGGCAGGTGGCAACAGTTGAGAACCAAGACCAGCAGTCAGTGGGCCAGCCCGGTCCCAAGCGTCAGCAGTGCAACAAGGGTACCTGGCAGCCGGCCCTTTCCTTCGAGGAGGCCCTCGAGGCCCCATGCAAGTTTCACAGCGGCATGAGGCCGCCCAACCATACGACTCGATGGTGCAACTGGTTTGCCCACATCGCCAAGGGAGAGGCTCTGCCGCCTCCTCCTCCTGGGCTCGGCGGGTTTGGCTCCTCAGCAGCCGGCCCGCCCTGTCGGCATGCTCCAAGACAAATTCCCTGACGCGCACATGGCCTACGTCGTCTTCAGAAGCAAAGCAAATGACAATCGCATCAAACGGAAGCAACACCACGAGGTGAACAATATCGTCCCTGAGATCCCAGAGTACATGCATTGGTCCGAGAAGCCCATCACCTGGAGCCAGAAGGACCATCCGGCCGTGATGCCCACGCCGGGCGGCTACGCTATGGTGCTGAATCCTACCTTCTCTACCGACAGGCGGACTTGCCGCTTCTCCCGAGTGCTGATAGATGGCGGCAGCAACATCAACATCCTCTATCGCGACACCATGGAAAAGTTGGGTATCAACGAGAAACAACTCCTGCCCAGCCGGACCGTGTTCCACGGCATCGTCCCTGGGCTCTCCCACTCACCACTCGGCAAGATCAAGATCGACGTCCTATTCGGTGACCGGAATCACTTCCACCGTGAGCCCATCTGGTACGATGTGGCCGACTTGGACATCCCCTACCACGCGCTCTTGGGCCGGCCGGCCATGGCCAAGTTCATGATGGTTCCGCATTGCGAGTACCTAAATACGAAGATGCCGGGTCCCAAGGGCATCAACACCATCATCGGCGACTACAAGAAGTTGGCCGAGTATGGGGCAACCAGCTCCCGGCTGGCCGAGTCCCTCGTCATCGCTCAAGAGAAACACCTCATCGACCGGGTGGTAGCTGATACGTCCAAAACGTATCTATGATTTCTGCTTGCTCCATGCTTCTTTTGTGTGATATTGCTATGATATTGATGCACTTCCATACACTTTTGATCATATTTGGACTAACCTATTAACTCAGTGCACCACAGTGCCAGTTCCTGTTTTCTGCTGTTTTTCTATTTCAGGTTTCCCCCATATTAAAAGTGCCCCAAAAATTCCGGGAAAAATACAGGAAAAATCAGCGTACAGGAAGCTTCGCGAAGAACCAAAGCGGGGCCAGAGGGGAGCCAGGGGTGGCCCAGGCGGCCACCTGGCGTGGCCCCACCCCTGGCCGCGCCAGGGGGGCGCCTGGGGCCCCTGCTCCGCCTCTGGTTGCCCCCCTTCGCATATATATTCCTCTCGTCCCGAAACCCTCGAGGACAGAACCCTTTTTCGCGATCTCGCCTCTGTTCCGCCGCCGCCGCGCTTCCAAGATCGGGAGCACCAGGAGAACTCTTCCCGGCACCCTGCCGGAGGGGAGAACCACCACCGGGAGCTTCTCCACCACCATGGACGCTTCCCGGATGAGTCGTGAGTATTCCACCTTGGACCATGGGTCCATGACCAGTAGCTATGTGATGTTCTCCTCCCCTCTTTTTTCTTCATGGTTTAGACCTCGTGAGCTGCCCTACATGATCGAGGCACATATGTAATCTTTATGCTGTTGCTCTGCTGAGTTTGCTGGGATCCGATGGATTATGAGATTATGCTCAGATTGTGTGTGAGTAATATATTTGATTCACCTCTTTTATATTTATGTTCCTAAGTAATTCTTGCATGTTCTCCGTTGCTATTTATTGCTTTGGCCGAGTAGTAGGCAGTAACTCCAAGAGGGAACGTTATGCTTGATTGTGGGTTCATGCCCCTTGATGACTAGTTTGAGTGACAGAAACATGAGTCTAGGGGATGTGCTGTTGCCACAAGGGGGAAAACAACGGTGCTTGTACTTGCGGGTGCAAGGATTGTTTACTTTACGCAAAGTTCTTTTAATGCAGTTGTCTGTCGCTTTGAGTTTACAATTTGGGTGGGATTCGCAACTTAATACCAGCGAGATGTTCTGGATAGATATCTTAAGGTGGATGATTAGTAGTAGATGCAGATGGATTTCGGTCTACTTGCCTTGGCGTACCGCCCATGCTTTTGAGCCTCTACCTTTCTTTATAGCATAGTTAGCATTGGTTTGCGCACATAATCCTGTCAATTGCCCAGCTGTAATTTGTTTACCTCGCTTTGTTGTTTTATCGTCTTTTGGGAGAGAGACATCACTAGTGAACATCATGGGACCCCGGTCCATATTACCATCACTGATCACACCCGCTATTTACTTCCTGTTCTTATTTCCTAGTTGCAGTCATACCTATCACTATTATCTCTTGTGTTTGATCCTTTGTAAACGACAAGGCCGGAGGGATTGACAACCTCTCTGTACTCGTTGGGAGCAACGTTATTTGTATCTGTGTGCAGGTCCTGTTAACCGCTAAGTTTCTGGCGCCGTTGACACCTTCTTGTCGACCCTCGGAGTCTCACGGGATTCGATCCTTGGTACCTTTGCCAAGGGAAACTTGCTGCTACGCTACATCTCAAACCTTCCACTTGGGGTAACCAATGAGGGGCGAGAAGCCATCAAGCAAAGTTTCTGGCGCCGTTGCCGGGGACTCCACTCTTCAAGATAGGGGAGTTGCACGCTATCTTTTATCTTTGCTTTTTAGTCTTGTTAGTTTACCTTTCAGTTTTTGCTTTAGTGTCCTTTGCCAAAAATCACAAAAATAGTTATCTTGCTTGCTGCTGCTATGGGTTCCACCGAGAACACCAAGTTGCGTGACTTCACTAGTCGTAACAACGATGACTTTATCTGCACGCCTATTGGTACACCTGCCACTTCAACACCTTCTTATGAGATAAAACCTGCTCTACTGAACCTAGTTATGAAAGATCATTTCTCCGGTGCTGGAGATGATGCTGCTTTGCACTTAAATAATTTTGTTGAGCTCTGTGATATGCAAAAATACACAGAAATAGATGGTGATATTGTTAAGCTTAAGCTTTTTTCCTTTCTCCTTGAGAGGAGGAGCTAAAATCTGGTTTCAATCCTTGCCTAGGAATAGTATAGATTCTTGGGACAAGTGCAAGGATGCCTTTATTGGGAAGTACTACCCCCCTGCTAAAATTATCCAATTAAGGAGTAACATAATGAATTTTAAACAATTGGATAATGAACACGTTGCCCAAGCTTGGGAACGCATGAAATCTCTTGTCAAGAACTGCCCTACTCATGGTTTGATTACTTGGATGGTTATCCAAACTTTTTATGCAGGCTTGAACTTTACCTCGCGGAACTTGTTAGATTCGGCCACGGGAGGAACCTTTATGTCAACTACACTTGGTGCTGCCACGACGCTTCTCGACGAGATGATGACCAATTATTCCCAATGGCACACCGAACGCGCTCCAACAGGTAGGAAGGTAAACTCTGTCGAGGAGATTTCCTCCCAATTATTCCCAATGAAGTACTACCCCCCTGCTAAAATTATCCAATTAAGGAGTACCAATGAACGTGCTCTACTTTCCAAGCAATCTTCTATTGGTCCTCATGATGTTCCTTTAAATTCTTTGATTGCTCAAGATCAAGTAGATGTGAACTTTATCTCTAGCAACAATTTCAATAACAATGCTTATAGGAGTAATTTTGGTAGCAACCCTAGACCGTTCCCCTCTAATTCCTATGGGAACAACAATGCTTATCCTAGCACCAAGAACTCCACTTCTGAACTAGAGATTATGCTTAAAGACTTCATCACTACCCAAAAGGCCTTCAATAAGAGTGTAGAAGAAAAACTAGACAAACTAGATAATCTCTCTTCGAAGGTAGACAATTTAGCCCATGAGGTAGAGTTGCTTAAAATTAGAACTTCTCCTCTTGAGGAGAGGAAGACAACTCCTATGAATGCTATTCAAGTGCAAATTAATGAAAACATTAGGATGATGGCTAAACTTAAAGAGAGATGGGCTAGAGAAAAGGAGGAAGAAGATAGAATTAAGAGCCTTCCTACCCACCACACTGTTGCTACTATTCAAGTTGTTGAGGATATCCAAACTCTTAGCACCCAATGCACTCCTAGTCCCATTGGACCTATTAATGGTGATGCTATGACCTCAACCGTAGAAGAAGAAACTCCTATGACCATAGAAGCTACCAAACAAGTGAGCCTAAAGGACACCACTACCACTTTACTTGATAGTAGTGACCTTGATTTTGATAATTGCACCCTTTCTGAAGTTATTGGTTTTCTTCACAAGATGTCTAGAGATCCCCACACTAGCACACTTAATCTTGCCTTCACGGAGCATATCACTAATGCTCTTATCAAAGCTAGGGAGGAGAAGCTTAGGGTAGAAGCCTCCATACCTAGAAAGCTAGAAGATAGTTGGGATCCTATGATTAAAATTAAGTTGAATAACTTCTCTTGCTATGCTTTATGTGATGTTGGAGCTAGTACCTCCGTTATGCCCAAAAGAATGTATGATATGCTTGAATTGAAACCTTTTGATCCTTGTTCTTTTGGTGTTCGTCTTGTTGATTCTTCCGTAAAGAAACCTTTGGGGAAGATCGACGATTTTCTTATCATTGTCAATGACAATTATGTTCCCGTTGATTTTACTATTATGGATATTGAATGTGAACCTTCATGTCCAATTATTTTGGGACGTCCTTTTCTTCGCACCGTTGGTGCTATCATTGACATGAAAGAGGGGAATATAAAATTCCAATTCCCTCTCAAGAGAGGGATGGAACACTTCCCTATAAAGAAGATTAAGTTGCCTTTTGAGTCCGTTACACGGGCTAGCTATTCTCTTACTCTTGATAAAACTTGATCTTCTCTTTTTGCATCATGCCTAGCTTAAAGGCATAAAAGAAAGCGCTTTTTGGAGGCGGCCCACAACGAATTAGGTTTTATTTTGCTTTTGTTGTGTCTTGATGTTTGTTACTACAGTAGCATCATCATTGTATCTTTTCTTTTCAGCTTTGTGCCAAGTTTAGCCACCGATTGCAAGAAAGTTCAAAAGTTGTGACGTGCTGTCCAGAAAACAGATTCTGCCCTTGGACAGAAAAATTCGAATAAAATCACCAGATCATCTTTTTGATCTGAATTTTTTTGACAGCGTGCTCTATACAATTGGCTTTCGAGAGTCTGTTCTGAGTTTTTTGATTTGAGTTGCAGAAGTGCCCCGAAAAAATTATTTACTACCTGCTGTTATGTTTTTCACAGATTCTGTCCTGTTTTGCCTTTTCTTTGTTTTGCAAACCTTGAGCTTGCTTTTTCTTTGCAAAAACCTTTTGGCATTCTTGAGAAACAGTAGCTCTTCAAGATTATCTTTATTTCCAGTAGGGAAAATTATTTTATTGTGGGTACTAACCTCGCTAATCAGATTATGATGAGTTATGTATGAAGGGAGTTTTCAAGTGTGCGAGGGAAGATGATAAAAGAAGATTCAGGAGGGTCAAACGCTCAAGCTTGGGGATGCCCCCGTGCACCCCCAAGAAATATTCAAGAAGACTCAAGCGTCTAAGCTTGGGGATGCCCCCATGCATCCCCTTCTCCATCAACAATTATCAGGTCGTCTTTCGTCCCACTATATTCTTATCACTTCATGTGTTATGTGCTATGCTTGGAGCGTCTTGCCCTTAGTTTCCTTTTTAGTTTTCTTTAGCTTTGTTTGCTGTTCATAACAAGTTAGAACCCAGCTTTCTTTGTGTGGGAGAGAAACACATTCCACTTCAACCTAGAACACAACATAGCATTTTCATGCTTATCTTTGTTGTGTGTGTTCTTTGTATTTCCATAGCTGCTGTCATGTTTAGCTCTTAGTTTTCATGCTTTTCTTTTTAAAGAGCTTTTGTTTAGTTGGTTGCTGAACTCTCTTGAGTTTTCATGTTTATCTTGTTAAGAGAGTTTGCCTATTGCACTGAGTTGTGTGTCTTAACTTAAAGTAGGTAATTGAGGTTGCTATTTAATTTTAGTAGTAACTTGCAATAGTTTTGAGGTATTGCCATGAGTAATGTCTGAACTTTTGGTGTCAAGAGCTTTAGCCTATTAGTGATAGATGTCGTATTTTGGGCAATCCGTGTTTATTTTCGAAAACCTACAAAATAGTTGAGAACTTTAGCTACTAGATGGATCACTAATCTTTGGAGGGATCGAATATTAGAGTACACTCACGTACCATGAGTCGAGGATGCGCAAGGATAACCAAACCCCCATACACTCCTCCTCGGGGTACTTGTCTCTTTGTGAACCTCCTAATTAGATTGAGAGTTACCGATAATAAGTGCATGAGTTCTTCGGACTAATGTGAGTATTCGAAAGTTGACACTTCTACCTAGCCATATTTTTCTAGCCTCTTCGGTACCGTGCATTGCCCTTTCTCACCTCGAGAGTGGGCGCATACTTCGCCGGTGCATCCAAATCCTTGGCACGATACGCTCTGTCATCATAAGCCTCATTATATCCTTCCTCAAAACAGCCACCATACCTACCTATCAAGGCATTTCCATAGCCTTTCCGAGATACATTGCCATGCAACATCCATCTTCTCATGACTTGATCTTCATGTCATACATGCTTTTTGCTTGATCGATGAGCCGCATGCTAGTTGGGCCTTGCCCTAATCATTGCTACATGACGCGCTAGTATCATTGCATATCATGCTACACCGGCAGAGGCATACATTTGCATACATCATGATAGTTTCATTTTCTTTATGTTGAGTACTTTTGTAAAGTGTGAAAGATCTTCTATACTTCTTGTAATACATAGAGTGTTGCCCCTAAAGTGAGGAAAAGATCCCAAAGAGGACAAAATCAAAAGATCCCAAAGAGGACAAATGAGAGTTAAAGTGATTGTCCTCATTGATGTGAGCCTTTCACACCTTTTTTGTCTTCCCCCTTCATCATTTTTCTATCTTTGCATCCTAAGTGTCAACTTTCTTGCTTACGCTCATCCATTGCATGAGTGCTCAAAATATCGAAAGGGAGTGGATCATTTTGACTTGTACCTGGCTAGTGGTCTGGAGATGAGTCAAGATAAGATTCCAAAGAAGACCAAGTGTGAAACTTTAGTAGATTAAGTTCTCAACAATACAAAAACTATGTTTTACTCTCTCTTATATCCCTATCCCCTTTCTTGCACGCAAACACCATTTGGAGACATTCGAGTCACGGACAGCGAGAGCTCTTGCACCTTTATGTTCTTATGTTGCTTGTTACAATGCTAATATAGACTCTTGCTTGTTATGACTTGAATTGAATTACATGCCTTGATTGCTTTACTTAAAAGTTCTTATATGGTTGATAGCATGTCACCACAGAAATTATGCTTGTTATCATTTACCTACTCGAGGACGAGCAGGAATTAAGCTTGGGGATATTGATACGTCCAAAACGTATCTATAATTTCTGCTTGCTCCATGCTTCTTTCGTGTGATATTGCTATGATATTGATGCACTTCCATGCACTTTTGATCATATTTGGACTAACCTATTAACTCAGTGCACCATAGTGCCAGTTCCTGTTTTCTGCTGTTTTTCTATTTCAGGTTTCCCCCATATTAAAAGTGCTCCAATAATTCCAGGAAAAATATAGGAAAAATCAGCGTACAGGAAGCTTCGCGAAGAACCAAAGATGGGCCAGAGGGGAGCCAGGGGAGGCCCAGGCGGCCACCTGGCGCGGCCCCACTCCTGGCCGCGCCAGGGGGGCGCCTGGGGCCCCTGCTCCGCCTCTGGCTGCCCCCCTTCGCATATATATCCCTCTCATCCCGAAACCCTCGAGGACAGAACCCTTTTTCGCGATCTCGCCTCTGTTCCGGCTTTGCACTTAAATAATTTTGTTGAGCTCTGTGATATGCAAAAGTACAAAGAAGATAGTTGGGAACTTATGATTAAAATTAAGTTGAATAACTTCTCTTGCTATGCTTTATGTGATGTTGGAGCTAGTACCTTCGTTATGCCCAAAAGAATGTATGATATGTTTGAATTGAAACCTTTTGATCCTTGTTCTTTTGGTGTTCGTCTTGTTTATTCTTCCGTAAAGAAACCTTTGGGGAAGATGGACGATGTTCTTATCATTGTCAATGACAATTATGTTCCCGTTGATTTTACTATTATGGATATTGAATGTGAACCTTCATGTCCAATTATTTTGGGACGTCCTTTTCTTCGCACCGTTGATGCTATCATTGACATGAAAGAGGGGAATATAAAATTCCAATTCCCTCTCAAGAAAGGGATGGAACACTTCCCTAGAAAGAATATTAAGTTGCCTTTTGAGTCCGTTATACGGGCTAGCTATTCTCTTACTCTTGATAAAACTTGATCTTCTCTTTTTGCATCATGCCTAGCTTAAAGGCATAAAAGAAAGCGTTTTTGGGTGGCAGCCCACAACGAATTAGGTTTTATTTCGCTTTTATTGTGTCTTGATGTTTGTTACTACAGTAGCATCATCATTGTATCTTTTCTTTTCAGCTTTGTGCCAAGTTTAGCCTCCGATTGCAAGAAAGTTCAAAAATTATGACGTGCTGTCCAGAAAACAGATTCTGTCCTTGGACAGAAAAATTCGAATAAAATCACCAGATCATAATTTGATCTGAATTTTTTTGACAGCATGCTCTATACAATTGGCTTTCGAGCGTCTGTTCTGAGTTTTTTGATTTGAGTTGTAGAAGTGCCCCAAAAAAATTATTTACTACCTGCTGGTCTGTTTTTCACAGATTCTGTCTTGTTTTGCCTTTTCTTCGTTTTGCAAACCTTGAGCTTGCTTTTTCTTTGCAAAAACCTTTTGGCAATCTTGAGAAACAGTAGCTCTTCAAGATTATCTTTATTTCCAGTAGGGAAAAATTATTTTATTGTGGGTACTAACCTCGCTAATCAGATTATGATGAGTTATGTATGAAGGGAGTTTTCAAGTGTGCGAGGGAAGATGATAAAAGAAGATTCAGGAGGGTCAAACGCTCAAGCTTGGGGATGCCCCCGTGCACCCCCAAGAAATATTCAAGAAGACTCAAGCGTCTAAGCTTGGGGATGCCCCCATGCATCCCCTTCTCCATCAACAATTATCAGTTCGTCTTTCGTTCCACTATATTCTTATCACTTCATGCGTTATGTGCTATGCTTGGAGCGTCTTGCTCTTAGTTTCTTTTTTTTAGTTTTCTTTAGCTTTGCTTGCTGTTCATAACAAGTTAGAACCTAGCTTTCTTTGTGTGGGAGAGAAACACGCTCCACTTCAACCTAGAACACAACATAGGATTTTCATGCTTATCTTTGCTGTGTGTGTTCTTTGTCTTTCCATAGCTGCTGTCATGTTTAGCTCTTAGTTTTCATGCTTTTCTTTTTAAAGAGCTTTTGTTTAGTTGGTTGCTGAACTCTCTTGAGTTTTCATGTTTATCTTGTTAAGAGAGTTTGCCTGTTGCACTGAGTTGTGTGTCTTAACTTAAAGTAGGTAATTGAGGTTGCTATTTAATTTTAGTAGTAACTTGCAATAGTTTTGAGGTATTGCCATGAGTAATGTCTGAACTTTTGGTGTCAAGAGCTTTAGCCTATTAGTGATAGATGTCGTATTTTGGGCAATCCGTGTTTATTATCGAAAACCTACAAAATAGTTGAGAACTTTAGCTACTAGATGGATCACTAATCTTTGGAGGGATCGAATATTAGAGTACACTCACGTACCATGAGTCGAGGATGCGCAAGGATAACCAAACCCCCATACACTCCTCCTCGGGGTACTTGTCTCTTTGTGAACCTCCTAATTAGATTGAGAGTTACCGATAATAAGTGCATGAGTTCTTCGGACTAATGTGAGTATTCGAAAGTTGATACTTCCACCTAGCCATATTTTTCTAGCCTCTTCGGTACCGTGCATTGCCCTTTCTCACCTCGAGAGTTGGCGCATACTTCGCCGGTGCATCCAAATCCTTGGCACGATACGCTCTGTCATCATAAGCCTCATTATATCCTTCCTCAAAACAGCCACCATACCTACCTATCAAGGCATTTCCATAGCCTTTCCGAGATACATTGCCATGCAACATCCATATTCTCATGACTTGATCTTCATGTCGTACATGCTTTTTGCTCGATCGATGAGCCGCATGCTAGTTGGGCCTTGCCCTAATCATTGCTACATGACGCGCTAGTATCATTGCATATCCTGCTACACTGGCAGAGGCATACATTTGCATACATCATGATAATTTCATTTTCTTCATGTTGAGTACTTTTGTAAAGTGTGAAAGATCTTCTATACTTCTTGTAATACATAGAGTGTTGCCCCTAAAGTGAGGAAAAGATCCCAAAGAGGACAAAATCAAAAGATCCCAAAGAGGACAAATGAGAGTTAAATAGAAAGAGCCATTGAGGCCACAAAAAATAAAAAAAATAAAAAAAAGGAAAAAAGAAATAAAAAGAGAGAAGGGGGCACACTACTATTCCTTTTGAGAGATCCACACTCGTACTCCATCTTATACCTTGTACTCCATAGAGATTATCATTCATGCATATAGCTATGTGGGGACCTTCACACTATAGAACTTGGCTTGTATATTCCAATGATGAGCCTCCTCAAAAGAGCTCTAGGTCTTCTTGAGCAAGCAAGTTGGATGCACCCCCACTAGTTCCATTGGAGAGCTTACCTTAGCTCATATGTGCATCCGTTGCATGGCAATCCCTACTCCTCACATCATATCTATCATTTGGCTTTCTCTCGCCTATGATTGTCCTCATTGATGTGAGCCTTTCACACCTTTTTTGTCTTCCCCCTTCACCATTTTTCTCTCTTTGCCATCCTAAGTGTCAACTTTCTTGCTTACGCTCATCCATTGCATGAGTGCTCAAAATATCGAAAGGTAGTGGATCATTTTGACTTGTACCTGGCTGGTGGTCTGGGGATGAGTCAAGATAAGATTCCAAAGAAGACCAAGTGTGAAACTTTAGTAGATTAAGTTCTCAATAATACAAAAACTATGTTTTACTCTCTCGTATATCCCTATCCCCTTTCTTGCACGCAAACACCATTTGGAGACATTCGAGTCACGGACAGCGAGAGCTCTTGCACCTTTATGTTCTTATGTTGCTTGTTACAATGCTAATATAGACTCTTGCTTGTTATGACTTGAATTGAATTACATGCCTTGATTGCTTTACTTAAAAGTTCTTATATGGTTGATAGCATGTCACCACAGAAATTATGCTTGTTATCATTTACCTACTCGAGGACGAGCAGGAATTAAGCTTGGGGATGTTGATACGTCCAAAACGTATCTATAATTTCTGCTTGCTCCATGCTTCTTTTGTGTGATGTTGCTATGATATTGATGCACTTCCATACACTTTTGATCATATTTGGACTAACCTATTAACTCAGTGCACCACAGTGTCAGTTCCTGTTTTCTGCTGTTTTTCTATTTCAGGTTTCCCCCATATTAAAAGTGCCCCAAAAATTTCGGGAAAAATACAGGAAAAATCAGCGTACAGGAAGCTTCGCGAAGAACCAAAGCGGGGCCAGAGGGGAGCCAGGGGTGGCCCAGGCGGCCACCTGGCGCGGCCCCACCCCTGGCCGCACCAGGGGGCGCCTGGGGCCCCTGCTCCGCCTCTGGTTGCCCCCCTTCGCATATATATTCCTCTCGTCCCGAAACCCCCGAGGACGGAACCCTTTTTCGTGATCTCGCCTCTGTTCCGCCGCCGCCGCGCTTCCAAGATCGGGAGCACCAGGAGAACTCTTCCCGGCACCCTGCCGAAGGGGAGAACCACCACCGAGAGCTTCTCCACCACCATGGACGCTTCTCGGATGAGTCGTGAGTAGTCCACCTTGGACCATGGGTCCATGACCAGTAGCTATGTGATGTTTTCCTCCCCTCTTTGTTCTTCATGGTTTAGACCTCGTGAGCTGCCCTACATGATCGAGGCACATATGTAATCTTTATGCTGTTGCTCTACTGAGTTTGCTGGGATCCGATGGATTATGAGATTATGTTCAGATTGTGTGTGAGTAATATATTTGATTCACCTCTTTTATATTTATGTTCCTAAGTAATTCTTGCATGTTCTCCGTTGCTATTTATTGCTTTGGCCGAGTAGTAGGTAGTAACTCCAAGAGGGAACGTTATGCTTGATTGTGGGTTCATGCCCCTTGATGACTAGTTTGAGTGACAGAAACATGAGTCTAGGGGATGTGCTGTTGCCACAAGGGGGAAAACAACGGTGCTTGTACTTGCGGGTGCAAGGATTGTTTACTTTACGCAAAGTTCTTTTAATGCAGTTGTCTGTTGCTTTGAGTTTACAATTTGGGTGGGATTCGCAACTTAATACCAGCGAGATGTTCTGGATAGATATCTCAAGGTGGATGATTAGTAGTAGATGCAGATGGATTTCGGTCTACTTGCCTTGGCGTACCGCCCATGCTTTTGAGCCTCTACCTTTCTTTATAGCATAGTTAGCATTGGTTTGCGCACATAATCCTGTCAATTGCCCAGCTGTAATTTGTTTACCTCGCTTTGCTGTTTTATCGTCTTTTGGGAGAGAGACATCACTAGTGAACATCATGGGACCCCGGTCCATATTACCATCACTGATCACACCCGCTATTTACTTCCTGTTATTATTTCCTAGTTGCAGTCATACCTATCTCTATTATCTCTTGTGTTTGATCCTTTGTAAACGACAAGGCTAGAGGGATTGACAACCTCTCTGTACTCGTTGGGAGCAAAGTTATTTGTATCTGTGTGCAGGTCCTGTTAACCGCTAAGTTTCTGGCGCCGTTGACACCTTCTTGTCGCCCCTCAGAGTCTCATGGGTTTCGATCCTTGGTACCTTTGCCAAGGGAAACTTGCTGCTACGCTACATCTCAAACCTTCCACTTGGGGTAACCAACAAGGGGCGGGAAGCCATCAGTAGCCATGGCCGACGAGCAGTCAGCCATGCCGACTTACCCCGAGGAGTCGAACGGCGGGGCGTCCTTCAAGCCGGCCAAAGAGACCAAGAAGATAATCTTGGACCCGGCCCAACCAGAGCTATTCGCTGTCATAGGTTCCAACCTTGACAACAAATAGGAAGGCAATCTCGTCGATTTCCTCCGTGAGAAATGGGATATCTTTGCATGGTCCCCCAAGGAAAAGTCGGGTGTTCCGAGGGATTTCGCCGAGCACAAGCTAAATGTGAGGCCGGATGCCAAGCCGGTCAAGCAACCCATATGCGTCCTATCAGAAGAGAAGAGAAGAATCATTGGTGAAGAAGTCACCCGGCAGCATCATGGAAGTGTTCTACCCGGACTGGCTTGCCAACCCAGTCCACGTTTTGAAGAAGAATAACAAGTGGCGCCTGTGTATCGACTACACCAGCCTGAACAAGGCCTACCCCTAGGATTCGTTTGCTTTGCCACCGATCGATCAAGTAATAGACTCCATAGCGGGATGCGAGCTATTGTGTTTCCTGGATGCCTACTTGATGGCTTCTCGCCCCTCGTTGGTTACCCCAAGTGGAAGGTTTGAGATGCAGTGTAGCGGTAGTTTTCCCTTGGCAAAGATACCAAGGATCGAATTCCCCTGAGACTCCAAGGTTCAACAAGAAGGTGTCAACTGCTAGCGGCGCAACTAGCGATCGACCGGACCTGCACACAGATACAAATAACTTTGCTCCCAACGAGTACAGAGAGGTTGTCAATCCCTCCGGCCTTGTCGTTTACAAAGGATCAAACACAAGAGATAATAGTGATAGGTATAACTGCAACTAGTAAGTAAGAACTGAAAGTAAATAGCGGATGTTATCAGTGATGGTAATATGGACCGGGGTCTCATGATGTTCACTAGTGATGTCTCTCTCCCAAAATACGATAAAACAGCTAAGTGAGGTAAACGAATTACAGCTGGGCAATTGACAGGATTATGTGCGCAAACCAATGCTAACTATGCTGCAAGAAAGGTAGAGGCTCAAAAGCATGGGCGGTACGCCAAGGCAAGTAGACCGAAATCCATCTGCATCTACTACTAATCATCCACCTTGAGATATCTATCCAGAACATCTCGCTGGTATTAAGTTGCGAGTCCCACCCATAGTGTAAACTCAAAGCAACAGACAACTGCATTAAAAGAACTTTGCGTAAAGTAAACAATCCTTGCACCCGCGAGTACAAGCACCGTTGTTTTCCCCCTTGTGGCAACAGCACATCCCCTAGACTCATGTTTCTGTCACTCAAGCTAGTCATCGAGGGGCATGAACCCACAATCAAGCATAACGTTCCCTCTTGGAGTTACTACCTACTACTCGGCCAAAGCAATAAATAGCAACGGAGAACATGCAAGAATTACTCAAGAACATAAATATAAAAGAGGTGAATCAAATATATTACTCACACACAATCTGAACATAATCTCATAATCCATCGGATCCCAACAAACTCATCATAGCAACAGCATAAGGATTACATATGTGCCTCGATCATGTAGGGCAGCTCACGAGGTCTAATCGGTGAAGAACAAAGAGGGGAGGAGAACATCACATAGCTACTGGTCATGGACCCATGGTCCAAGGGAGACTACTCACAACTCATCCGGGAGGTGTCCATGGTGGTGGAGAGGCTCCCGGTGGTGATCCTCCCATCCGGCAGGGTGCCGGGAAGAGTTCTCCTGGTGCTCCCGATCTTGGAAGCGCGGCGGCGGCGGAACAGAGATGAGATCGCGAAAAAGGGTTCCGTCCTCGAGGGTTTCGGGACGCGGTGTAAATATATGCCAAAGGGCGGCATCAGCGGAGGCCTGGGGGGCCCAGGCGCCCCCCAGGCGCGGCCAGGAGGGGGGCCGCGCCCCCAGGGCGCCTGGAGCCCTGGTGGCCCCCCTACGGCCCTACTTTGGCCGCATGGAAGCTTCCGGAACGCTGATTTTTTATATATTTTTCCCGGAATTTTTCTGGCAGTTTACGTAATGGGAAAACCTGAAATACAAAAACAGCAAAAAACAGAAACTGGCACTGGGGTGCATTGAGTTAATAGGTTAGTCCAAATATGATCAAAAGTGTATGGAAGTGCATAAATATCATAGCAATATCACACAAAAGAGGCATGGAGCAAGCAGAAATTATAGATACGTTTTGGACGTATCAACATCCCCAAGCTTAATTCCTGCTCGTCCTCGAGTAGGTAAATGATAACAAGCATAATTTCTGTGGTGACATGCTATTAATCATATAAGAACTTTTCACAGTCACATGACAAGTGCTTACTTAGACAATGGATCTGTAGTAATTAAGTTGCCTCATGAGAAAATCACAAAGAACTGAAAGTTTTACAATATGATACTGAGATACTCAATAGATTTGTAATGAGCATGGTGTGCAAACATGATAAAGTGATATCTCGCTTGCCCCCTTTAGTGAAGCAAAACATAAATGCAGGGGCACCTCCAAGGTTTAAGCGACGACTAGATACAATGATTTCAGAATAAACGATATCATAGTCATGCAAAAGACAATGGTACTTTGGGACAATGCACATTACACTCAGAATGACAATCATGCTCTCAATAGTTGGTGCTTTAAAGAAGGTGGAGACTCTCGAACCGTGGCTTTTGTTGGCAAGGTTGAAAACCCGTGGTCGGAAACAAAAACTAAACATGTACCAGAGCTCTTGGTTTTAAAAACAGAGGTAATAATTTTTTTAGAATATGTATATTTCGTCAACGAATGCTAGCAGATAACTCAATCACTTCTTGAGCTGGACAAGTTTCGAGGAACGGCTCCCGAATGAGGACGATCACATCCTCTTAATCTCCTTTGTTTATCACTGCCAAAGTTTTCTGATTTCTCATGAACAAAGCGTGAAGGAGGGTTTGTTTGTTGTATAATTTTTTAATGAGCCGGGCGCACTCTTTGCCAGTTCCTTCTCGTATTATGGGTTTGCACATTAGACATGCAATCCCGGGGTGAAGCTTGTCCAACTTAAAAAGATCATGAATGAACTACTACTTCCTCATGAGGTAAAACAGAGGCACAAAAGAGAAATGCTTTTTTGAATAATTTCGAGATGGTACATGAAAGTCTTCGTTAGGAATGGCAGGTAAATACCATGTATAGGAAGGTATGGTGGACTCATATGGCATAACTGGTTTAAAGGATTTTGGATGCACAAGCAGTCAGTCCGCTTAGTACAGGCGAAGGTTAGCAAAAGACTGGGAGCGACCAACTAAAAGAGCAATGACGGTCATAATCATGCAGAGCGACAAAGCAACATTGAATCGGGCATGGAAGTTATATCGCTACTAAGAAATTAAAGATCATCAAGGCTTGATAGACTTTCTTTACAGTCTTAAATATGCGTGAGCATACGCCAAGTCAATCAAAATAAATTCTTGAAGGAAGATATCACTAAACCATACCACATCATAGGCAAACAAATCATGTTGGTACCTCAATAACACATTGAGAACCCCCCAGCTATTTGAGACTAACCATAAGAAAACATGAACTACTAAGCATCATTATGCACATAGCATTTTTATCATAGACATATCAACCAGTGCAACAGAAGCCAACTCTCTTAATAAGATAAGCATGATAACTAAAGAGAGTTCCAGCGACCAACTAAACAAAAGCTCTTTAAAAAGATAAGCGTGAAAGCTAAGAGCTAAACATGATAGTAGCTATTGAAAGACAAAGAACACACACAGCAAGGATACACATGAAAATTCTATGTTATGTTCTAGGTTGAAGTGGAGCGGGTCTCTCTCCCACACAAAGAAAGCTGAGTTCCAACTCGTTATGAAAAACAAGCAAAGCTAAAGAAAATTAAAAAGGAAACTAAAAGCAAGACACTCCAAGCATAGCACATAACACATGAAGTGATAAAAATATAGTGGAACGAAAGACGAACTGATAATTGTTGATGGAGAAGGGGATGCACGGGGGCATCCCCAAGCTTAGACGCTTGAGTCTTCTTGAATATTTCTTGGGGGTGCATGGGGGCATCCCCAAGCTTGAGCGTTTGACACTCCTGAATCTTTTTATCATCTTCCCTCGCACACTTGAAAACTCCCTTCATACATAACTCATCATAATCTGATTAGCGAGGTTAGTACCCATAATAAAATAATTGTTCCTTGCTGGAAATAAGGATATTCTTGAAGGTCTACTGTTTCTCAAGATTGCCAAAAGGTTTTTGCAAAGAAAAAGCAAGCTCAAGGTTTGCAAAATGAAGGAAATGCAAAACAGGACAGAATCTGTGAAAAACAGACCAGCAGGGAGTAAATGATTTTTTCGGGGCACTTCTGCAACTCAAATCAAAAAACTCAGAACAGACGCCCGAAAGACAATTGTATAGAGCACGCTGTCGAAAAAATTCAGACCAAAAAGATGATCTGGTGATTTTATACGAATTTTTCTATCCAAGGACAGAATCTGTTTCCTGGACAGCACGTCACAACTTTTGAACTTTCTTGCAATCAGAGGCTACACTTGGCACAAAGCTGAAAAGTAAAGATACAATGATGATGCTACTGTAGTAACAACATCAAGACACAACAAAAGCAAAATAAAATTTTATTCATTGTGGGCTGCCTCCCAAAAGCGCTTTCTTTTATGCCTTTAAGCTAGGCATGAGACTTTAATGATGCTCTCGTAGAAATAAGAGTTGAAGAACAAAAGAGAGCATCAAGAAGCAAATACCAAACACATTTAACCCTAACATGCTTCCTATGCATTGGAATATTGCAATAGAATAATTCATTGAAGCATAAAGCAATAAGCATAGGAAGGCAAAACAAGTGTAGCTTCAAAACCTTCAACATAAAGAGAGGGAACATGATATCATTGAAATATCTATAAGCATATGTTCCCTTCTTATAATAATTTTCAGTGGGATCACGAATAAACTCAACAATATAAGCATCACATAAAGCATTGTTACCATGATCCACATGCAAAAAAGTTTCATTACTCTTCATATAAGCAAAATCTTTCTTATTAGGAATAGTGAGAGTAAAGCAATCATAACCATCATGGTAATCATTGTATTTAGGAGGCATATCATAATCATAATAAATTTTATCCTCAATAGTAGGTGGACTGAAAACATCATATTCATCATTGTAATCATCATGTATAAGAAGCAAAGTATCGTCAAAGTAAATTTTCTCTTCAAAAGTTGGGGGACTAAAAATATCATGTTCATCAAACGTGTCATCCCCAAACTTAGAGCTTTCCATGCCATTAGCAATATTGATATTCAAAGAAAGCATACTAATAACATCACCACCATCATGATTGTTATGCAAATAATAAAGTTCCATAGGTTTTTTAATTTTCTCTTCAAACACATCATGTCCCAAAGCAAGGTAGAGCTTATAAAGCTCTCTCATATTTTTGTTGTTTTCCATTAAGCAAAACTAGTGAAAAGACATAAAGAAAACTGAAAGGTAAACTAACAAGACTAAAAAGCAAAGATAAAAGATAGCGTGCAACTCCCCTATCTTGAAGAGTGGAGTCCCCGGCAACGGCGCCAGAAAACTTTGCTTGATGGCTTCTCGCCCCTCGTTGGTTACCCCAAGTGGAAGGTTTGAGATGCAGTGTAGCAGAAGTTTTCCCTTGGCAAAGATACCAAGGATCGAATTCCCCTGAGACTCCAAGGTTCAACAAGAAGGTGTCAACTGCTAACGGCGCCAGATACTTAGCAATCAACTTGGACCTGCACACAGATACAAATAACTTTGCTCCCAACGAGTACAGAGAGGTTGTCAATCCCTCCGGCCTTGTCGTTTACAAAGGATCAAACGCAAGAGATAATAGTGATAGGAATAATTGCAACTAGTAAGTAAAAGCAGAAAGTAAATAGCGGATGTGATCAGTGATGGTAATATGGACCGGGGTCCCATGATGTTCACTAGTGATGTCTCTCTCCCAAAAGACGATAAAACAGCTATGTGAGGTAAACGAATTACAGCTGGGCAATTGACAGAATTATGTGCGCAAACCAATGCTAACTATGTTGCAAGAAAGGTTGAGGCTCAAAAGCATGGGCGGTACGCCAAGGTAAGTAGACCGAAATCCATCTGCATCTACTACTAATCATCCACCTTGAGATATCTATCCAGAACATCTCGCTGGTATTAAGTTGCGAGTCCCACCCATAGTGTAAACTCAAAGCAACAGACAACTGCATTAAAAGAACTTTGCGTAAAGTAAACAATCCTTGCACCCGCGAGTACAAGCACCGTTGTTTCCCCCCTTGTGGCAACAACACATCCCCTAGACTCATGTTTTTGTCACTCAAGCTAGTCATCGAGGGGCATGAACCCACAATCAAGCATAATGTTCCCTCTTGGAGTTACTACCTACTACTCGGCCAAAGCAATAAATAGCAACGGAGAACATGCAAGAATTACTCAAGAACATAAATATAAAATAGGTAAATCAAATATATTACTCACACACAATCTGAACATAATCTCACAATCCATCGGATCCCAGCAAACTCAACATAGCAACAACATAAGGATTACATATGTGCCTCGATCATGTAGGGCAGCTCACGAGGTCTAATTAGTGAAGCACAAAGAGGGGAGGAGAACATCACATAGCTACTGGTCATGGACCCATGGTCCAAGGGAGACTACTCACAACTCATCCGGGAGGCGTCCATGGTGGTGGAGAGGCTCCAGGTGGTGATTCTCCCCTCCGGCAGGGTGCCGGGAAGAGTTCTCCTGGTGCTCCCGATCTTGGAAGCGCGGCGGCGGCGGAACCGAGATGAGATCGCGAAAAAGGGTTCCGTCCTCGAGGGTTTCGGGACACGGTGTAAATATATGCCAAAGGGGGGCATCAGCGGAGACCTGGGGGGCCCAGGCGCCCCCCGGCGTGGCCAGGAGGGGGGCCGCGCCACCAGGGCGCCTGGAGCCCTGGTGGCCCCCCTCCGGCCCTACTTTGGCCGCAAGGAAGCTTCCGGAACGCTGATTTTTTATATAATTTTTCCGGGATTTTTCTGGCAGTTTACGTGATGGGAAAACCTGAAATACAAAAACAGCAGAAAACAGAAACTGGCACTGGGGTGCACTGAGTTAATAGGTTAGTCCAAATATGATCAAAAGTGTATGGAAGTGTATAAATATCATAGCAATATCACACAAAATAGGCATGGAGCAAGCAGAAATTATAGATACGTTTTGGACGTATCAATATGCTCTGTGAAGGCAATGTTAAGTGTGCTAGTGCGGGGATCTCTAGACATCTTGTGAAGGAAATCAATAACTTCGGTAAGGGTGCAATTATCAAAATCAAGGTCACTACTATCAAGTAAAGTGGTAGTGGTGTCCTTTAGGCTCACTTGTTTGGTAGTTTCTATGGTCATAGCATCACCATTAATAGGTCCAATGGGACCAGGAGTGCATTGGGTGCTAAGAGTTTGGATATCCTCAACAACTTGGATAGTAGCAACAGTGTGGTGGGTAGGAAGGTTCTTAATTCTATCTTCTTCCTCCTTTTCTCTAGCCCATCTCTCTTTAAGTTTAGCCAACATCCTAATGTTTTCATTAATTTGCACTTGAATAGCATTCATAGGAGTGAACTTCCTCTCCTCAAGAGGAGAAGTTCTAATTTTAAGCAATTCTACCTCATGGGCTAAATTGTCTACCTTCGAAGAGAGATCATCTAGTTT
>LR738714.1:857280511-857311021 GCA_902687465.1 Secale cereale | reverse complement strand
GGTGCATGCAGAAGTTCCTCCTGCCACAGCTCGGCAGGAATGCCCACGTCTATGTGGATGACATTGTGGTGAAGACGGAGAAGCGCGACACCCTTTTGGAGGATCTCAAGGAGACCTTCACCAACCTGCGCCGCTTCCAAATCAAGCTCAACCCGGAGAAGTGTGTTTTGGAGTACCAGCCGGCCAGCTCCTTGGTTTCCTTCTTTCTGAGCATGGGATCGAGTGCAACTCCATGAAGATCAAGGCTAGTGAGCAGATGGAGAGGCCGACCCAACTGTGGGATGTCCAGAAATACACTGGGTGCTTGGCATCTCTCAGCTGATTCCTGAGCTGACTGGGAGAGATGGCCCTCCCCCTTTACCAGCTGATGAAGAAAGCCAATGGCTTCGAGTGGTCTGATCAGAGGGACAAAGCATTCCTCCAGCTCAAACGGATGTTGTCCATGCCGCATATTCTGGCTGCTCCGACTAACAAGGAACCCATGCTCCTCTACATCACTGCTACCAGTCGAGTCATCAGCACGGTCATAGTTGTCGAGCGTCCAGAAGCCGGCAAGGCCCAGCCGACCCAGAGGCCGGTCTATTATCTGAGTGAGGTGTTGTACGTCTCCAAGCAAAACTACCCCACTACCAGAAGATGGGTTACCTCGTGTACTTTGCCGCCAAGAAGCTGAAGAAGTACTTCCCGAAGTAACCCATCATAGTTGTCTGCACTGCTCCACTTGCTGAGATCATGGGCAACCAAGATGCCATGGGCCAGGTTGTTGGGGAACGTAGTATTTCAAAAACTTTCCTACGCACATGCATGATCATGGTGATGTATAGCAACGAGAGGGGAGAGTGTCGTCCACGTGCCCTCGTAGACTGTAAGCAGAAGCATTATGACGACACGGTAGATGTAGTCGTACGTCTTCACGATCGACCGATCCTAGTACCGAGCGTACGGCACCTCCGCGATATGCACACGTGATGTCTACATACGCTTCTATTCTTGTAGACTATGTTGGGCCTCCAAGCGCAGAGGTTTGTAGGACAGGAGCAATTTCCCTCAAGTGGATGACCTAAGGTTTATCGAACTCAGGGAAGTAGAGGTTGAAGATGGTCTCTCTCAAGCAACCCTGCAACTAAGATACAAGAAGTCTCTTGTGTCCCCAACACACCTAATACAACTAGGAGTTGTATAAGTGCACTAGTTCGGCGAAGAGATGGTAAAATATGGATGATAGGAGTGGCAAAGCAAAGTAATGTAAATCTGTAATAAAAAGTGCAGCAAGCAAACAAGTGGTAAACGTGAGCACAAATAGTATTGCAATGGTGGAAACAAGGCCTAGGCTTCATACTTTCACTAGTGGCAACTCCCAACAACATTTACATAATATAATCACATGATATTTCCCATAAAACATGCAATGGAGACGCACCCGGAGGTCATTCCTTTGTGGTCAAGAGATGACGAGAATTATGTAGGGCTACAAAAGCACACCTCAAAGTTCGTAGTTCTCAATCTTTGGATTTCCCAATGTCACCGCGACCATCCAAAGAGAGTACCACAATCACCACAACATATCTCGAGGATAGTCAAAGACAAGCACCAAGAGACTCTCAATCTTCAATCAACACACAAAAGAGGAAATCACTCATGAAAATATTCTTCTAATCCATGTCCAATAGACCGCTGTCACCTTGGTCTCGGGGATTATACTAGATAAAGACAAGTGAGTACATCAATTCAATACATAGAGGAAGGGGAAATATCATGGGATCACCCTAGATTAACATAGCCTATGATCACAACGAAGATCACATCATGGGAGAGAGAATTAACCACATAGCTACACGTACAAGCCCTCAGCCCCGGAGAAGACTACTCACACATGGCCATGGTGAGCAAGAGATTGATGGTGGTGTTGATGGAGAGGTGCAGCCCGGAGAGGAGGAGGCGGCCGGCGGCGGCGGCCCTAGGGGGCAGCGACCCCTTGGCCCCCCTTCTCATGAACAAAGCGTGAAGGAGGGTTTGTTTGTTGTATAATTTTTTAATGAGCCGGGCGCACTCTTTGCCAGTTCCTTCTCGTATTATGGGTTTGCACATTAGACATGCAATCCCGGGGTGAAGCTTGTCCAACTTAAAAAGATCATGAATGAACTACTACTTCCTCATGAGGTAAAACAGAGGCACAAAAGAGAAATGCTTTTTTGAATAATTTCGAGATGGTACATGAAAGTCTTCGTTAGGAATGGCAGGTAAATACCATGTATAGGAAGGTATGGTGGACTCATATGGCATAACTGGTTTAAAGGATTTTGGATGCACAAGCAGTCAGTCCGCTTAGTACAGGCGAAGGTTAGCAAAAGACTGGGAGCGACCAACTAAAAGAGCAATGACGGTCATAATCATGCAGAGCGACAAAGCAACATTGAATCGGGCATGGAAGTTATATCGCTACTAAGAAATTAAAGATCATCAAGGCTTGATAGACTTTCTTTACAGTCTTAAATATGCGTGAGCATACGCCAAGTCAATCAAAATAAATTCTTGAAGGAAGATATCACTAAACCATACCACATCATAGGCAAACAAATCATGTTGGTACCTCAATAACACATTGAGAACCCCCCAGCTATTTGAGACTAACCATAAGAAAACATGAACTACTAAGCATCATTATGCACATAGCATTTTTATCATAGACATATCAACCAGTGCAACAGAAGCCAACTCTCTTAATAAGATAAGCATGATAACTAAAGAGAGTTCCAGCGACCAACTAAACAAAAGCTCTTTAAAAAGATAAGCGTGAAAGCTAAGAGCTAAACATGATAGTAGCTATTGAAAGACAAAGAACACACACAGCAAGGATACACATGAAAATTCTATGTTATGTTCTAGGTTGAAGTGGAGCGGGTCTCTCTCCCACACAAAGAAAGCTGAGTTCCAACTCGTTATGAAAAACAAGCAAAGCTAAAGAAAATTAAAAAGGAAACTAAAAGCAAGACACTCCAAGCATAGCACATAACACATGAAGTGATAAAAATATAGTGGAACGAAAGACGAACTGATAATTGTTGATGGAGAAGGGGATGCACGGGGGCATCCCCAAGCTTAGACGCTTGAGTCTTCTTGAATATTTCTTGGGGGTGCATGGGGGCATCCCCAAGCTTGAGCGTTTGACACTCCTGAATCTTTTTATCATCTTCCCTCACACACTTGAAAACTCCCTTCATACATAACTCATCATAATCTGATTAGCGAGGTTAGTACCCATAATAATATAATTGTTCCTTGCTGGAAATAAGGATATTCTTGAAGGTCTACTGTTTCTCAAGATTGCCAAAAGGTTTTTGCAAAGAAAAAGCAAGCTCAAGGTTTGCAAAATGAAGGAAAGGCAAAACAGGACAGAATCTGTGAAAAACAGACCAGCAGGTAGTAAATGATTTTTTCGGGGCACTTCTGCAACTCTAATCAAAAAACTCAGAACAGACGCCCGAAAGACAATTGTATAGAGCACGCTGTCGAAAAAATTCAGACCAAAAAGATGATCTGGTGATTTTATACGAATTTTTCTATCCAAGGACAGAATCTGTTTCCTGGACAGCACGTCACAACTTTTGAACTTTCTTGCAATCAGAGGCTACACTTGGCACAAAGCTGAAAAGTAAAGATACAATGATGATGCTACTGTAGTAACAACATCAAGACACAACAAAAGCAAAATAAAATTTTATTCATGTGGGCTGCCTCCCAAAAGTGCTTTCTTTTATGCCTTTAAGTTAGGCATAATGCATAGAGGAATCAATAATCATCATAATAATCGGAGTTATAAATTGCTTCAAATGGTTCCTCAACAAGTTCACTCTTGTTCCTTCTAGGAAAGGGGTACACACCTTTTGCCTTCCCGCGTAAGCGGATTTGTCCCTTACCTATATCGATGAAGCCTTTTACTGCTCGGAGGAAGTCCCTTCCAAGCACTATATTTCCTTGGTTTGGCTTCATGAGAAAGAAATCAATCATTGCAATCCCTTTAAGGAATTTAACTGGCACGTCTTTTATTCTTCCCTTCATCAAGTCTAGAGCATCCATTCTCTTCTCAATAGTAGCAAGTCTATCTATAACAGTATCAAAATTATGATCATAAACAAAGTAACTAGATAGACCATGTATAATTTCAAGAGCTCTAGCTTCATCACACTCTAGGAAATCTCCTTCAGCTATAATATCAAGAGAGTGTTTACACCATTTAAAAAGACCATGGTAAAAATTTCTAAGCACAATTTTTATAGGTATCCAAGGCATAATTCTCCTATGTGCATCAGAAATTCTGTCCCATGCCTTCTTCATATTTTCTCCATCCCTTTGATGGAAATCTAGGACTTCTGATTCCCTCAAAGCACCAAATCCTAACATGCTTGACTAAACAGAAAGGACTACCAGCAAATAATTAAAATATTTTTTTATGATTTTCGATAAAAGATACTAAAGCAAAAACTGAAAGGTAAACTAACAAGACCAAAAAGCAAAGGTAAAAGATAGCGTGCAACTCCCCTATCTTGAAGAGTGGAGTCCCCGGCAACGGCGCCAGAAAACTTTGCTTGATGGCTTCTCGCCCCTCGTTGGTTACCCCAAGTGGAAGGTTTGAGATGCAGTGTAGCGGAAGTTTTCCCTTGGCAAAGATACCAAGGATCGAATTCCCCTGAGACTCCAAGGTTCAACAAGAAGGTGTCAACTGCTAACGGCGCCAGATACTTAGCAATCAACTTGGACCTGCACACAGATACAAATAACTTTGCTCCCAACGAGTACAGAGAGGTTGTCAATCCCTCCGGCCTTGTCGTTTACAAAGGATCAAACGCAAGAGATAATAGTGATAGGTATTGCTGCAACTAGTAAGTAAAAACAGGAAGTAAATAGCGGATGTGATCAGTGATGGTAATATGGACCGGGGTCCCATGATGTTCACTAGTGATGTCTCTCTCCCAAAAGACGATAAAACAGCTATGTGAGGTAAACGAATTACAGCTGGGCAATTGACAGAATTATGTGCGCAAACCAATGCTAACTATGTTGCAAGAAAGGTTGAGGCTCAAAAGCATGGGCGGTACGCCAAGGTAAGTAGACCGAAATCCATCTGCATCTACTACTAATCATCCACCTTGAGATATCTATCCAGAACATCTCGCTGGTATTAAGTTGCGAGTCCCACCCATAGTGTAAACTCAAAGCAACAGACAACTGCATTAAAAGAACTTTGCGTAAAGTAAACAATCCTTGCACCCGCGAGTACAAGCACCGTTGTTTCCCCCCTTGTGGCAACAACACATCCCCTAGACTCATGTTTTTGTCACTCAAGCTAGTCATCGAGGGGCATGAACCCACAATCAAGCATAATGTTCCCTCTTGGAGTTACTACCTACTACTCGGCCAAAGCAATAAATAGCAACGGAGAACATGCAAGAATTACTCAAGAACATAAATATAAAATAGGTAAATCAAATATATTACTCACACACAATCTGAACATAATCTCACAATCCATCGGATCCCAGCAAACTCAACATAGCAACAACATAAGGATTACATATGTGCCTCGATCATGTAGGGCAGCTCACGAGGTCTAATTAGTGAAGCACAAAGAGGGGAGGAGAACATCACATAGCTACTGGTCATGGACCCATGGTCCAAGGGAGACTACTCACAACTCATCCGGGAGGCGTCCATGGTGGTGGAGAGGCTCCAGGTGGTGATTCTCCCCTCCGGCAGGGTGCCGGGAAGAGTTCTCCTGGTGCTCCCGATCTTGGAAGCGCGGCGGCGGCGGAACCGAGATGAGATCGCGAAAAAGGGTTCCGTCCTCGAGGGTTTCGGGACACGGTGTAAATATATGCCAAAGGGGGGCATCAGCGGAGACCTGGGGGGCCCAGGCGCCCCCCGGCGTGGCCAGGAGGGGGGCCGCGCCACCAGGGCGCCTGGAGCCCTGGTGGCCCCCCTCCGGCCCTACTTTGGCCGCAAGGAAGCTTCCGGAACGCTGATTTTTTATATAATTTTTCCGGGATTTTTCTGGCAGTTTACGTGATGGGAAAACCTGAAATACAAAAACAGCAGAAAACAGAAACTGGCACTGGGGTGCACTGAGTTAATAGGTTAGTCCAAATATGATCAAAAGTGTATGGAAGTGTATAAATATCATAGCAATATCACACAAAATAGGCATGGAGCAAGCAGAAATTATAGATACGTTTTGGACGTATCAATATGCTCTGTGAAGGCAATGTTAAGTGTGCTAGTGCGGGGATCTCTAGACATCTTGTGAAGGAAATCAATAACTTCGGTAAGGGTGCAATTATCAAAATCAAGGTCACTACTATCAAGTAAAGTGGTAGTGGTGTCCTTTAGGCTCACTTGTTTGGTAGTTTCTATGGTCATAGCATCACCATTAATAGGTCCAATGGGACCAGGAGTGCATTGGGTGCTAAGAGTTTGGATATCCTCAACAACTTGGATAGTAGCAACAGTGTGGTGGGTAGGAAGGTTCTTAATTCTATCTTCTTCCTCCTTTTCTCTAGCCCATCTCTCTTTAAGTTTAGCCAACATCCTAATGTTTTCATTAATTTGCACTTGAATAGCATTCATAGGAGTGAACTTCCTCTCCTCAAGAGGAGAAGTTCTAATTTTAAGCAATTCTACCTCATGGGCTAAATTGTCTACCTTCGAAGAGAGATCATCTAGTTTTTGCTAGTTTTTCTTCTACATTCTTATTAAAGGCTTTTTGGGTAGTGATGAAATCTTTAAGCATACTCTCTAGTTGAGAAGTGGAGTTCTTGGTGCTAGGATAAGCATTGTTGTTCCCATAGGAATTAGAGGGGAACGGTCTAGGATTGCTACCAAAATTACTCCTATAAGCATTGTTATTGAAATTGTTTCTAGAGATAAAGTTCACATCTACTTGTTCTTGAGCAATCAAAGAATTTAAAGGAACATCACGAGGATTAACAGAAGATTGCTTGGAAAGTAGAGACATGATCAAGTCAACTTTTTCATTTAGGGAGGAAATCTCCTCGACAGAGTTTACCTTCCTACCTGTTGGAGCGCGTTCGGTGTGCCATTGGGAATAATTGGTCATCATCTCATCGAGAAGTTTCGTGGCAGCACCAAGTGTAGTTGACATAAAGGTTCCTCCCGCGGCCGAATCTAACAAGTTCCGCGAGGTAAAGTTCAAGCCTGCATAAAAAGTTTGGATAACCATCCAAGTAGTCAAACCATGAGTAGGGCAGTTCTTGACAAGAGATTTCATGCGTTCCCAAGCTTGGGCAACGTGTTCATTATCCAATTGTTTAAAATTCATTATGTTACTCCTTAGTTGGATAATTTTAGCAGGTGGATAGTACTTTCCAATAAAAGCATCCTTGCACTTGTCCCAAGAATCTATGCTATTACTAGGCAAGGATTGAAACCAAATTTTATCTCCTCCTCTCAAGGAGAAAGGAAAAAGCTTATGCTTAACAATATTACCATCTATTTCTTGGTACTTTTGCATATCATAGAGTTCAACAAAATTGTTTAAGTGTAAAGCAGCATCATCTCCAGCACCGGAGAATTGATCTTTCATAACTAAGTTCAGTAAGGCAGGTTTAATTTCATAAGAAGGTGCTGAAGTGGCAGGTGTAGTGATAGGCGTGCAGATAAAGTCATCGTTGTTATGACTAGTGAAGTCACACAACTTGGTGTTCTCGGTGGAACCCATAGCAGCAAGCAAGCAAGATAACTATTTTTGTGATATTTGATAAAAGACACTAAAGCAAAAACTGAAAGGTAAACTAACAAGACTAAAAAGCAAAGGTAAAAGATAGCATGCAACTCCCCTATCTTGAAGAGTGGAGTCCCCGGCAACGGCGCCAGAAAACTTTGCTTGATGGCTTCTCGCCCCTCGTTGGTTACCCCAAGTGGAAGGTTTGAGATGCAGTGTAGCGGTAGTTTTCCCTTGGCAAAGATACCAAGGATCGAATTCCCCTGAGACTCCAAGGTTCAACAAGAAGGTGTCAACTGCTAGCGGCGCAACTAGCGATCGACCGGACCTGCACACAGATACAAATAACTTTGCTCCCAACGAGTACAGAGAGGTTGTCAATCCCTCCGGCCTTGTCGTTTACAAAGGATCAAACGCAAGAGATAATAGTGATAGGTATAACTGCAACTAGTAAGTAAGAACTGAAAGTAAATAGCGGATGTGATCAGTGATGGTAATATGGACCAGGGTCTCATGATGTTCACTAGTGATGTCTCTCTCCCAAAAGACGATAAAACAGCTAAGTGAGGTAAACGAATTACAGCTGGGCAATTGACAGGATTATGTGCGCAAACCAATGCTAACTATGCTGCAAGAAAGGTTGAGGCTCAAAAGCATGGGCGGTACGCCAAGGCAAGTAGACCGAAATCCATCTGCATCTACTACTAATCATCCACCTTGAGATATCTATCCAGAACATCTCGCTGGTATTAAGTTGCGAGTCCCACCCATAGTGTAAACTCAAAGCAACAGACAACTGCATTAAAAGAACTTTGCTTAAAGTAAACAATCCTTGCACCCGCGAGTACAAGCACCGTTGTTTTCCCCCTTGTGGCAACATCACATCCTCTAGACTCATGTTTCTGTCACTCAAGCTAGTCATCGAGGGGCATGAACCCACAATCAAGCATAAAGTTCCCTCTTGGAGTTACTACCTACTACTCGGCCAAAGCAATAAATAGCAACGGAGAACATGCAAGAATTACTCAAGAACATAAATATAAAAGAGGTGAATCAAATATATTACTCACACACAATATGAACATAATCTCATAATCCATCGGATCCCAGCAAACTCATCATAGCAACAGCATAAGGATTACATATGTGCCTCGATCATGTAGGGAAGCTCACGAGGTCTAATCGGTGAAGAACAAAGAGGGGAGGAGAACATCACATAGCTACTGGTCATGGACCCATGGTCCAAGGGAGACTACTCACAACTCATCCGGGAGGCGTCCATGGTGGTGGAGAGGCTCCCGGTGGTGATCCTCCCCTCCGGCAGGGTGCCGGGAAGAGTTCTCCTGGTGCTCCCGATCTTGGAAGCGCGGCGGCGGCGGAACAGAGATGAGATCACGAAAAAGGGTTCCGTCCTCGAGGGTTTCGGGACGCGGTGTAAATATATGCCAAAGGGGGACATCAGCGGAGGCCTGGGGGGCCCAGGCTCCCCCCGGCGCGGCCAGGAGGGGGGCCGCGCCCCCAGGGCGCCTGGAGCCCTGGTGCCCCCCCTCCGACCCTACTTTGGCCGCATGGAAGCTTCCGGAACGCTGATTTTTAATATATTTTTCCCGGAATTTTTCTGGCAGTTTACGTAATGGGAAAACCTGAAATACAAAAACAGCAGAAAACAGAAACTGGCACTGGGGTGCACTGAGTTAATAGGTTAGTCCAAATATGATCAAAAGTGTATGGAAGTGCATAAATATCATAGCAATATCACACAAAAGAGGCATGGAGCAAGCAGAAATTATAGATACGTTTTGGACGTATCACTACTGCGGCTACCAGCAGATCGAAATGAATGAGAAAGACCAGATGAAGACCTGTTTCATCACTCCCTTTGGCGCCTTCTTCTACCTCGTCATGAAGTTCGTCTTGCGGAATGCCGGCACCACCTTTCAACGGTGCATGCAGAAGTTCCTCCTGCCACAGCTCGGCAGGAATGCCCACGTCTATGTGGATGACATTGTGGTGAAGACGGAGAAGCGCGACACCCTTTTGGAGGATCTCAAGGAGACCTTCACCAACCTGCGCCGCTTCCAAATCAAGCTCAACCCGGAGAAGTGTGTTTTGGAGTACCAGCCGGCCAGCTCCTTGGTTTCCTTCTTTCTGAGCATGGGATCGAGTGCAACTCCATGAAGATCAAGGCTAGTGAGCAGATGGAGAGGCCGACCCAACTGTGGGATGTCCAGAAATACACTGGGTGCTTGGCATCTCTCAGCTGATTCCTGAGCTGACTGGGAGAGATGGCCCTCCCCCTTTACCAGCTGATGAAGAAAGCCAATGGCTTCGAGTGGTCTGATCAGAGGGACAAAGCATTCCTCCAGCTCAAACGGATGTTGTCCATGCCGCATATTCTGGCTGCTCCGACTAACAAGGAACCCATGCTCCTCTACATCACTGCTACCAGTCGAGTCATCAGCACGGTCATAGTTGTCGAGCGTCCAGAAGCCGGCAAGGCCCAGCCGACCCAGAGGCCGGTCTATTATCTGAGTGAGGTGTTGTACGTCTCCAAGCAAAACTACCCCACTACCAGAAGATGGGTTACCTCGTGTACTTTGCCGCCAAGAAGCTGAAGAAGTACTTCCCGAAGTAACCCATCATAGTTGTCTGCACTGCTCCACTTGCTGAGATCATGGGCAACCAAGATGCCATGGGCCGGGTTGTTGGGGAACGTAGTATTTCAAAAACTTTCCTACGCACATGCATGATCATGGTGATGTATAGCAACGAGAGGGGAGAGTGTCGTCCACGTGCCCTCGTAGACTGTAAGCAGAAGCATTATGACGACACGGTAGATGTAGTCGTACGTCTTCACGATCGACCGATCCTAGTACCGAGCGTACGGCACCTCCGCGATATGCACACGTGATGTCTACACACGCTTCTATTCTTGTAGACTATGTTGGGCCTCCAAGCGCAGAGGTTTGTAGGACAGCAGCAATTTCCCTCAAGTGGATGACCTAAGGTTTATCGAACTCAGGGAAGTAGAGGTTGAAGATGGTCTCTCTCAAGCAACCCTGCAACTAAGATACAAGAAGTCTCTTGTGTCCCCAACACACCTAATACAACTAGGAGTTGTATAAGTGCACTAGTTCGGCGAAGAGATGGTAAAATATGGATGATAGGAGTGGCAAAGCAAAGTAATGTAAATCTGTAATAAAAAGTGCAGCAAGCAAACAAGTGGTAAACGTGAGCACAAATAGTATTGCAATGGTGGAAACAAGGCCTAGGCTTCATACTTTCACTAGTGGCAACTCCCAACAACATTTACATAATATAATCACATGATATTTCCCATAAAACATGCAATGGAGACGCACCCGGAGGTCATTCCTTTGTGGTCAAGAGATGACGAGAATTATGTAGGGCTACAAAAGCACACCTCAAAGTTCGTAGTTCTCAATCTTTGGATTTCCCAATGTCACCGCGGCCATCCAAAGAGAGTACCACAATCACCACAACATATCTCAAGGATAGTCAAAGACAAGCACCAAGAGACTCTCAATCTTCAATCAACACACAAAAGAGGAAATCACTCATGAAAATATTCTTCTAATCCATGTCCAATAGACCGCTGTCACCTTGGTCTCGGGGATTATACTAGATAAAGACAAGTGAGTACATCAATTCAATACATAGAGGAAGGAGAAATATCATGGGATCACCCTAGATTAACATAGCCTATGATCACAACGAAGATCACATCATGGGAGAGAGAATTAACCACATAGCTACACGTACAAGCCCTCAGCCCCGGAGAAGACTACTCACACATGGCCATGGTGAGCAAGAGATTGATGGTGGTGTTGATGGAGAGGTGCAGCCCGGAGAGGAGGAGGCGGCCGGCGGCGGCGGCCCTAGGGGGCAGCGACCCCTTGGCCCCCCTTCTTCCTTGTGGATGGTGCTGCAATGGTGCTGGTCCTCCCCTCCAATACGGCGGCTTGGGAGGAGGAAAATTCGTGGCCCTTGGTGACCTAGGTTTCCTCTCTTTATATAGACTCTCGGATTCCCGTCATCAGATTTTGGGCTTCAGTAAAACGGGCTTTTCTCGGCCGTACGGACTCCGATTTGGACGAATTTCATATCCAGAAGCATCCTCTAGAAATTCCCCACAACTTTCGCAACTAGGCGTTTTCCGTTTGACGTCGTCTTCGGGCCGGAACGTGACCATCTTCTAAAAACATTCTCACACAGATTTCAGGAAAGTCAGAGTCCTACTCCAATACGACTCCTTTTGCGTTTTTGTCAATTTCCAAGTAATTCCTACACAATAAAGTGTAAAACAAGAACATTGTGCACTTTTGCAACCATTAGTAGGTTAGTCCAATAAATGCCTAAAAAGATAGAAAACTTTGATATAAACATGAGACAATGATGCAAAACAAGTATGTCACAAGCAAAAATTATGGATACGTTTGGGACGTATCAACACGTTAAGCTCGATGACGTCCCACGAACTCACGATCTAGTAGAGCTTCGAGGGAGAGTTCCGTCAGCACGACGGCGCGATGACGGTGATGATGAAGTTACCGATGCAGGGCTTCGCCTAAGCACCGCTACGATATGACCGAGGTGGATTATGGTGGAGGCGGGCATCGCACACGGCTAAAGGATCAATAATCAACTTGTGTCTATGGGGTGCCACCCACCCCGTATATAAAGGAGTGGAGGAGGGGGAGGGGCCGGCCCTCTATGGCGCGCCCTAGGAGGAGTCCTACTCCCACCGGGAGTAGGATTCCCCCCTTCCCTAGTTGGACTAGGAGAGAAGGAAGGGGAGAGAGGGAGGAAGGAAAAGGGAGGCGCCGCCCCTCCCCTCATAGTCCAATTCGAACTGGAGGGAGAGGGGGCACGCGGCCTGCCCTGGTCTCCTCTCTCTCTCTCTCCATTATGGCCCAATAAGGCCCATATACTTATCGGGGGGGGGGGGTTCCGGTAACCTCCCGGTACTCCGGTAAAATCCCGATTTCACCCGGAACTATTCTGATGTCCAAATATAGGCTTCCAATATATCGATCTTTATGTCTCGACCATTTTGAGACTCCTCGTCATGTCCGTGATCATTTCCAGGACTCCGAACTACCTTCGGTACATCAAAACTCATAAACTCATAATACCGATCGTCACCGAACGTTAAGCGTGCGGACCCTATGGGTTCGAGAAATATGTAGAGATGACTGAGACACATCTCCGGTCAATAACCAACAGCGGAACATGGATGCTCATATTGGTTCCTACATATTCTATGAAGATCTTTATCGGTCAAACCACACAACAATATACGTTGTTCCCTTTGTCATCGGTATGTTACTTCCCGAGATTCGATCGTCGGTATCTCAATACCTAGTTCAATCTCGTTACCGGCAAGTCTCTTTACTCGTTCCGTAATGCATCATCTCGTGATTAACTTGTTAGTCATTTGCTTGCAAGGCTTATAATGATGTGCATTACCGAGAGGGCCCAGAGATACCTCTCGGGCACTCGGAGTGACAAATCCTATTCTTGATCTATGCCAACACTACAAACACCTTCGGGGACACCTGTAGAGCATCTTTGTAATCACCTAGTTATGTTGTGACGTTTGATAGCACACAAGGTGTTCCTACAATATTCGGGAGTTGCATAATCTCATAGTCATAGGAACATGTATAAGTCATGAAGAAAGAAATAACAGTAAAACTAAACGATCAAGTTGCTAAGCTAACGGATGGGTCTTGTCCATCACATCATTCTCCTAATGATGTGATCTCGTTGATCAAATGACAACACATGTCTATGGTTAGGAATCACAACCATCTTTGATTAAGGAGCTAGTCAAGTAGAGGCATACTAGGGACACTCTGTTTTGTCTATGTATTCACACATGTACTAAGTTTCCGGTTAATACAATTCTAGCATGAATAATAAACATTTATCATGATATATGGAAATATAAATAACAACTTTATTATTGCCTCTAGGGCATATTTCCTTCTGTCTCCCACTTACACTAGAGTCAATAATCTAGTTTCACATCGCCATGTGATTTAATACCGATAATTCACATCGTTATGTGAATAACACCCATAGTTCACATCGCCTTGTGACCAACACCCAAAGGATATACTAGAGTCAATAATCTAGTTCACATCGCCATGTGATTAACACCCAAAGAGTACTAAGGTGTGATCATGTTTTACTTGGCGGGTCTGTTACATTTAGATCCGTATGTATTTCGCAAATTTCTATGTCTACAATGCTCTGCATGGAGCTACTGTAACTAATTTCTCCCACTTTCAATACGCATCCAGATTGATACTTAGAGTCATCTGGATTAGTGTCAAAGCTTGCATCGGCGTAACTCTTTACGACGAACTCTTTATCACCTCCATAATCGAGAAACATTTCCTTAGTCATCTAGTAACTAAGGATAATTTTGACCGCTGTCCAGTGATCTACTCCTGGATCACTATTGTACCTCCTTGCCATACTCATGGCAAGGTACACAACAGGTTTGGCACACAGCATGGCATACTTTATATAACCTATGGCTGAGGCATAGGGAATGACTTTCATTCTTTCTCTATCTTCTGCCGTGGTCGGGTTTTGAGTCTTACTCAACTTCATACCTTCTAACTCAGGCAAGAACTCCTTCTCTGACTGATCCATTTTGAACTACTTTAAAAAAATTATCAAGGTATGCACTAATCGAAAGTCTTATCAAGCGTCATGATCTATCTCTATAAATCTAAGTGCCTAATATGTAAGCAGCTTCACCGAGGTCTTTTATTGAAAATTCCTTTTAAACAATCCTTTATTCTTTCCAGAAAATTCTACATCATTTCCGATCAATAATATGCCATACACATATACTTATCGGAAAGGCTGAAGTGCTCCCACTCATGTTCTTGTAAATACACGCTTCTCCAAACGTCTGTATAAAACCATATGCTTTGATCACCTTATCAAAGTGTATATTCCAACTCTGAGATGCTTGCACCAGTCCATAGATGGATCGCTGGAGCTTGCACACTTTGTTAGCATCTTTAGGATCAACAAAACCTTGTGGTTGTATCATATACAACTCCTCTTAGAGGTATCCATTAAGAAATGTAGTTTTGACATCCATTAGCCAGATTTTATAATCATAAAATGCGGCAATCGCTAACATGATTCGGACAGATTTAAGCATCGCTATGGGTGAGAAAGTCTCATCATAGTCAACTCCTTGAACTTGTCGAAAACCTTTCAGAACAAGTCGAGCTTTGTAGACAGTAACATTACCATTGGCGTCTGTCTTCCTCTTGAAGATCCATTTATTCTCAATGGCCTGCCCGGTCATTGGGCAAGTCAAGCAAAGTCCACACTTTGTTCTCATACATGGATCCCATCTCAGATTTCATGGCCTCAAGCCATTTTGCGGAATCTGGGCTCATCACCGCTTCCTCATAGTTCGTAGGTTCATCATGGTCTAGTAACAAGACTTCCAGAACTGGGTTACCGTACCACTCTGGCGCGGAACGTACTCTGGTTGACCTACGAGGTTCAGTAGTAACTTGATCCGAAGTTTCATGATCATCACCATTAGCTTCCTGGCTGATTGGTGTAGGAATCACTTGAACTAGTTTCTGTGATGTACTACTTTCCAATTCGAGAGAAGGTACAATTACCTCATCAAGTCCCACTTTCCTCCCACTCACTTCTTTCGAGAGAAACTCCTTCTCTAGAAAGGATCCATTCTTAGCAATGAACATCTTGACTTCGGATCTGTGATAGAAGGTGTACCCAACAGGTTCCTTTGGGTATCCTATGAAGACACATTTCTCCGACTTGGGTTCGAGCTTATCAGGTTGAAGCTTTTTCACATAAGCATCGCAGCCCCAAACTTTAAGAAACGACAGCTTAGGTTTCTTGCCAAATCACGGTTCATACGGTGTCATCTCAACGGATTTAGATGGTGCCCTATTTAACGTGAATGCAACTGTCTCTAATGCATAACCCCAAAACGATAGTGGTAAATCGGTAAGAGACATCATAGATCGCACCATATCTAATAAAGTGCGGTTACAACATTCGGACACACCATTATGCTGTGGTATTCTGGGTGGCGTGAGCTGTGAAACTATTCCACATTGTTTTAAATGAAGGACAAACTCGTAACTTCAAATATTCGCCTCCGCGATTAGATCGTAGAAACTTTTATTTTCTTGTTACGATGATTTTTCACTTCACTCTGAAATTCTTTGAACTTTTCAAATGTTTCAGACTTATGTTTCATCAAGTAGATATACCCATATCTGTTCAAATCATCTGTGAAGGTCAAAAAATAACGATACCCGCCGCGAGCCTCAACACTCGTTGGTCTGCATACATCAGTATGTATGATTTCCAACAAGTCAGTTGCTCGCTCTATTGTTTCGGAGAACGGAATTTTAGTCATCTTTCCCATGAGGCATGGTTCGCAAGCACCAAGTGATTCATAATCAAGTGATTCCAAAAGCCCATCAACATGGAGTTTCTTCATGCGATTTACACCAATATGACCTAAACGGCAGTGCCTCAAATAAGTTGCACTATCATTATCAACTTTGCATCTTTTGGCTTCAATATTATGAATATGTGTATTACTACGAGCGAGATCCAATAAACTATTTTCATTGGGTTTATGACCATCGAAGGTTTTATTTATGTAAACAGAACAACAATTATTCTATGACTTTAAATGAATAACCGTATTGCAACAAAGATGATCAAATCATATTCATGCTCAACGCAAATGCCAAATAACATTTATTTGGGTTTTACACTAATCCCGAAAGTATAGGAAGTGTGCGATGATGATCATATCAATCTTGGAACCACTTCCAACATACATCGTCACTTTACCTTTAACTAGTCTCTGTTCATTCTGCAACTCTCATTTTGAGTTACTAATTTTAGCAACTGAACCGGTATCAAATACCCAAGGGTTGCTATGAACACTAGTAAAGTACACATCAATAATCTGTATATCAAATATACCTTTGTTCACTTTGCCATCCTTCTTATCCGCCAAGTATCTAGGGTAGTTCCACTTCCAGTGACCATTTCCTTTGCAGTAGAAGCACTTAGTTTCAGGCTTGAGTTTAGCTTTGGGTTTCTTCACGGGAGTGACAACTTGCTTCTCATTCTTCTTGAAGTTCCCCTTCTATCCCTTTGCCCTTTACTTGAAACAAGTGGTGTTGTTAACCATCAACACTTGATGCTCGTTCGTGATTTCTACCTTCGCCGATTTCAGCATCGCGAAGAGCTCGGGAATTACTTTCGTCATCCCTTGCATATTATAGTTCATCATGAAGTTATACTAACTTGGTGATAGTGACTAGAGAGCTTTGTCAATTACTATCTTATCTGCAAGATTAACTCCCACTTGATTCAAGCAATTATAGTACCAGACAATCTGAGCACATGCTCACTGGTTGAGCTATTCTCCTCCATCTTGTAGGAAAAGTACTGTCAGAGGTCTTATACCTCTCGACACGGGCATGAGTATGAAATACTAATTTCAACTCTTGGAACATCTCATATGCTCCGTGGCATTCAAAACATTTTAGAAGTCCCTGTTATAATCCGTAAATCATGGCACACTAAACTATCAAGTAGTCATCATACCGAGCTTGTCAAACATTCATAACGTCTGCATCTACTCCTGCAATAGGTTTGTCACCTAGCGGTGTATCAAGGACATAATACTTCTGTGCATCAATGAGGATAATCCTCAGATCACGGACCTAGTCCGCATCATTACTACTAACATCTTTCAACTTAGTTTTCTCTAGGAACATATCAAAAACATAGGGGAGCTATACCGCGAGCTATTGATCTACAACATAATTTGCAAATACTATCAGGATTAAGTTCATGATAAATTAAAGTTCAATTAATCATATTACTAAAGAACTCCCACTTAGATAGACATCCCTCTAGTCATCTAAATGATCATGTGATCCAAATCAACTAAACCATGTCCGATCATCACGTGAGATGGAGAAGTTTTCAATGGTAAACATCTTATGTTTCATCATATCTACTATATAATTCACGCTCGACCTTTCGGTCTCCAGTGTTCCGAGGCCATTGATACGTCCAAAACGTATCTATAATTTCTGCTTGCTCCATGCCTCTTTTGGGTGATATTGCTATGTTATTTATACACTTCCATACACTTTTGATAATATTTGGACTAACCTATTAACTCAGTGCACCCCAGTGCCAGTTTCTGTTTTCGGCTGTTTTTGTATTTCAGGTTTTCACGTTACGAGAACTGCCAGAAAAAATCCAGAAAAAATATATAAAAAATCAGCGTTCCAGAAGCTACCAGGCACCCGAAGCACAGCCGGAGGGGGGCCACCAGGGCCCCAGGCGCCCTGGTGGCGCCCCCCCTGGGCCGCGCCGGGGGGGCGCCTGGGCCCCCCGAGCCTCGTCTGATGCCCCCCTTTGGCATATATTTAAAGCGTCTCCCGAAACCCTCGAGACGAGAACTCTTTTTCGCGATCTCATCTCTGTTCCGCCACCGCCGCCGCTTCCAAGATCGGGAGCACCAGGAGAACTCTTCCCGGCACCCTGCTGGAGGGGAGGATCACCACCGGGAGCTTCTCCACCACCATGGACGCCTCCCGGATGAGTTGTGAGTAGTCTCCCTTGGACCATGGGTCCATGACCAGTAGCTATGTGATGTTCTCCTCCCGTTCTTGTGCTTCACTAATTAGTCCTCGTGAGCTGCCCTACATGATCGAGGCACATATGTAATCCTTATGCTGTTGCTATGATGAGTTTGCTGGGATCCAATGGATTATGAGATTATGTTCAGATTGTGTTTGAGTAATATATTTGATTCACCTCTTTTATATTTATGTTCGTAAGTAATTCTTGCATGTTCTCCGTTGTTATTTATTGCTTTGGCCAAGTAGTAGGTAGTGACTCCAAGAGGGAACGTTATGCTTGATTGTGGGTTCATGCCCCTCGATGACTAGTTTGAGTGACAGAAACATGAGTCTAGGGGATGTGCTGTTGCCACAAGGGGGAAAACAACGGTGCTTGTGCCCGCGGGTGCAAGGATTGTTTACTTTACGCAAAGTTCTTTTAATGCAGTTGTCTGTTGCTTTGAGTTTACACTATGGGTGGGACTCGCAACTTAATACCAGCGAGATGTTCTGGATAGATATCTCAAGGTGGATGATTAGTAGTAGATGCAGATGGATTTCGGTCTACTTACCTCGGCATACCGCCCATAATTTGAACCTCTACCTTTCTTGCAACTTAGTCAGCATTGGTTTGCGCACATGGTCCTGTCAATTGCCCAGCTGTAATTCGTTTACCTCACATAGCAGTTTTATCGTCTTTTGGGAGAGAGACATCACTAGTGAACATCATGAGACTCCGGTCCATATTACCATCATTGATCACATCCTCTATTTACTTTCCGCTTTTTACTTACTATTGCAATTATACCTATCACTATTATCACTTGCGTTTGATCCTTTGTAAACTACAAGGCCGGAGGGATTGACAACCTCTCTGTACTCGTTGGGAGCAAAGTTATTTGTATCTGTGTGCAGGTCCACGTTGATTGCTAATATCTGGTGCCGTTAGCAGTTGACACCTTCTTGTTGAAACTGGGAGTCTCAGGGAAATCGATCCTTGGTATTGCCAAGGGAAAACTTCTGCTACACTGCATCTCAAACCTTCCACTTAGGGTAACCAACGAGGGGTGAGAAGCCACCTAGCAAAGCAATTTCTGGCGCCGTTGCCGGGGACTCCACTCTTCAGGATAGGGGAGTTGCACGCTATCTTTTACCTTTGCTTTTAGTCTTGTTAGTTTACCTTTCAGTTTTGCTTTAGTATCTTTTATCGAAAATCACAAAAATAGTTATCTTATTCTCTAGTTGTCATTATGTCGGGTCCTTTTGTCTTTGACGAGGCTGAAGTTCTCACCTTTAAACAAAGAGGTGGGGAAAGTCTGAAAGATGCTTGGTATAGAATTAAAGATTCTCAAAAAAGAGCCACCAAGAAGCAACCTACTACTATCCTGCTTAGAAATTTTTATGTTGGAATAACTTCTTGGAATAGGGTTATTCTAGATACTGCTATCAATGGGAATTTCCTAGAAGCCCCAGTTTGGGAGTCTCTTAGTATTATTGAAAATCTTGTTGGGAATCCCCCTGTTGTTAGCATTCAAGAGGACATCACCCTAGCTCACATTATGAAAAAACTTGAAAAAATAGAGCTAGAGATGCCAAGCATTAATAAGATAAATGAGTTGGATCGTAAGATCCAAAGGAATTTGAATAGGCTTGATAGCTCCATGCATAAAATTTTCAAAACTTTGGAGACCGTCAAATTCCATGACTTGGACTCTTCTAGGATAGACAAGATCGAGGAAATGATTGATACTCTAGGAACTACTTTCTCCTCAATCAAAACCAAAAAGGTAGAAACTCCGGCAAAGAGGGAGCCTAAGTTCGTTCACGTTCCAAAGGCTCCCCGTTCTAAAAGTAATCCATCTATTGCCAAAGGGGTTGAAACTGTAAAGACTTTGGAAGAAACACCTCTCTTTGATGAATTTATAAATGAATCTTCCCTTGACTTTTATCCTTTTGGTCTTCTCCCTAGAAGTATCTCTATGAGGCCTTTATTTGAGAGCCCTCTTAAGACTAGTTGTATTATCGAAGAGCTTTTTGATTATCTTGATGATGGTTCAATTGATACAACTTGATCTCTATGCATTATGCCTAGCTTAAAGGCATAAAAGAAAGCGCTTTTGGGAGGCAGCCCAATGAATAAATTTTATTTTGCTTTTGTTGTGTCTTGATGTTGTTACTACTGTAGCATCATCATTGTATCTTTGCTTTTCAATTTTGTGCCAAGTGTAGCCTCTGATTGCAAGAAAGTTCAAAAGTTGTGACGTGCTGTCCAGGAAACAGATTCTGTCCTTGGATAGAAAAATTCGTATAAAATCACCAGATCATCTTTTTGGTCTGAATTCTTTCGACGGCGTGCTCTATATAATTGTCTTTCGTGCGTCTGTTTTGAGTTTTTTTATTAGAGTTGCAGAAGTGCCCCGGAAAAATCATTTACTTCCTGCTGTTCTGTTTTTCACAGATTCTGTCCTGTTTTGCCTTTCCTTCATTTTGCAAACCTAGAGCTTGCTTTTTCTTTGCAAAAACCTTTTGGCAATCTTGAGAAACAGTAGAACTTCAAGAATATCTTTATTTCCAGCAAGGAACAATTATTTTATTATGGGTACTAACCTCGCTAATCAGATTATGATGAGTTATGTATGAAGGGAGTTTTCAAGTGTGCGAGGGAAGATGATAAAAAGATTCAGGAGTGTCAAACGCTCAAGCTTGGGGATGCCCCCGTGCACCCCCAAGAAATATTCAAGGAGACTCAAGCGTCTAAGCTTGGGGATGCCCCCGTGCATCCCCTTCTCCATCAACATTATCAGTTCGTATTTCGTTCCACTATATTTTAATCACTTCATGTGTTATGTGCTATGCTTGGAGCGTCTTGCTTTTAGTTTCCTTTTAAATTTTCTTTAGCTTTTCATAACGAGTCGGAACTCAGCTTTCTTTATGTGGGAGAGAAACACGCTCCACTTCTACCTAGAACATAACATAGAATTTTCATGTCTATCTCTGCTGTGTGTGTTCTTTGTCTTTCAATAGCTACTATCATGCTTAGCTCTTAGTTTTCATGCTTATCTTTTTAAAGAGCTTTCATTTAGTTGGTTGCTTGAACTCTCTTTAGTTATCATGTTTATCTTATTAAGAGAGTTTGCTTCCGTTGCATTGGTTGATATGTCTATGATAAAGATGTTACGTGCATAATGGCGCTTAGTAGTTCAGGTTTTCTTATGGTTAGTCCCAAATAGCTAGGGGGTTCCCAATGTGTTATTGGAGTACCAACATGATTTGTTTGCCTATGATGTGGTATGGTTTAGTAATATCTTCCTTCAAAGAATTTATTTTGATTGACTTGGCGTATGCTCACGCATATTTAAGACTGTAAAGAAAGTCTGTCAAGCCTTGATGATCTTTTGTTTCTGAGTAGCGATATAACTTCCATGCCTGATTCAATGTTGCTTTGTCGCTCTGCATGATTATGACCGTCATTGCTCTCTTAGTTGGTCGCTCCCAGTCTTTTGCTAACCTCCACCTGTACTAAGCGGACTGACTGCTTGTGCATCCACATCCTTTTAAACCAGTTATGCCATATGAGTCCACCATACCTTCCTACATGGTATTTACCTGCCATTCCTAACGAGACTTGCATGTACCATCTCGAAATTATTCAAAGAAAAAAGCATTCCTATTTTGTGCCTCTGTTGTAAGTTCATGAGGAAGTAGTAGTTAATTCATGATCTTTTTAAGTTGGACAAGCTTCACCCCGAGATTGCATGTATAATGTGCAAACCCATAATACGAGAAGGAACTGGCATTGAGTGCGCCCGGCTCAAAATTAATATAACAAACAAACCCTCCTTCACGCTTTGTTCATGAGAAATCAGAAAACTTTAGCAGTGATAAACAAAGGAGATTAAGAGGATGTGATCGTCCTCATTCGGGAGCCGTTCCTCGAAACTTGTCCATCTCAAGAAGTGATTGAGTTGTCCGCTAGCATTCGTTGACGAAACATGCATGATCAAAAATATAATTGTTACCTTTGTTTTTAAAACCAAGAGCTCTGGTACATGTTTTGTCTTTGTTTCCGACTACGGGTTTTCAACCTTGCCAACAAAAGCCACGGTTCGAGAGTCTCCACCTTCTTTTAAAGCACCAACTACTGAGAGCATGATTGTCATTCTGAGTGTAATGTGCATTGTCCCAAAGTAGCATAGTCTTTTGCATGATTGTGATATCGTTTATTCTGAAATCATTGTATCTAGTCATCACTTAAACCTTGGAGGTGCCCCTGCATTTATGTTTTGCTTCACTAAAGGGGGCAAGCGAGATATCACTTTATCATATTTGCACACCATGTTCATTACAAATCTATTTGATGTTTCAGTATCATATTGTAAAACTTTCAGTTCTTTGTGATTTTCTCATGAGGCAACTTAATTACTATAGATTCATTGTCTCACTAAGCTTTTGTCATGTGACTATGAAAAAGTCCTATATGGTTAATAGCATGTCACCACAGAAATTATTCTTGTTATCATTTACCTACTCGAGGACGAGCAGGAATTAAGCTTGGGGATGTTGATACGTCCAAAACGTATCTATAATTTCTGCTTGCTCCATGCCTCTTTTGGGTGATATTGCTATGTTATTTATACACTTCCATACACTTTTGATCATATTTGGACTAACCTATTAACTCAGTGCACCCCAGTGCCAGTTTCTGTTTTCGGCTGTTTTTGTATTTCAGGTTTTCACGTTACGAGAACTGCCAGAAAAAATCCAGAAAAAATATATAAAAAATCAGCGTTCCAGAAGCTACCAGGCACCCGAAGCACAGCCGGAGGGGGGCCACCAGGGCCCCAGGCGCCCTGGTGGCGCCCCCCCTGGGCCGCGCCGGGGGGGCGCCTGGGCCCCCTGAGCCTCGTCTGATGCCCCCCTTTGGCATATATTTAAAGCGTCTCCCGAAACCCTCGAGACGAGAACTCTTTTTCGCGATCTCATCTCCGTTCCATCGCCGCCGCCGCTTCCAAGATCGGGAGCACCAGGAGAACTCTTCCCGGCACCCTGCCGGAGGGGAGGATCACCACCGGGAGCTTCTCCACCACCATGGACGCCTCCCGGATGAGTTGTGAGTAGTCTCCCTTGGACCATGGGTCCATGACCAGTAGCTATGTGATGTTCTCCTCCCGTTCTTGTGCTTCACTAATTAGTCCTCGTGAGCTGCCCTACATGATCGAGGCACATATGTAATCCTTATGCTGTTGCTATGATGAGTTTGCTGGGATCCGATGGATTATGAGATTATGTTCAGATTGTGTTTGAGTAATATATTTGATTCACCTCTTTTATATTTATGTTCGTAAGTAATTCTTGCATGTTCTCCGTTGTTATTTATTGCTTTGGCCAAGTAGTAGGTAGTGTCTCCAAGAGGGAACGTTATGCTTGATTGTGGGTTCATGCCCCTCGATGACTAGTTTGAGTGACATATACATGAGTCTAGGGGATGTGCTGTTGCCACAAGGGGGAAAACAACGGTGCTTGTGCCCGCGGGTGCAAGGATTGTTTACTTTACGCAAAGTTCTTTTAATGCAGTTGTCTGTTGCTTTGAGTTTACACTATGGGTGGGACTCGCAACTTAATACCAGCGAGATGTTCTGGATAGATATCTCAAGGTGGATGATTAGTAGTAGATGCAGATGGATTTCGGTCTACTTACCTCGGCGTACCGCCCATGCTTTGAACCTCTACCTTTCTTGCAACTTAGTCAGCATTGGTTTGCGCACATGTTCCTGTCAATTGCCCAGCTGTAATTCGTTTACCTCACATAGCAGTTTTATCGTCTTTTGGGAGAGAGACATCACTAGTGAACATCATGAGACTCCGGTCCATATTACCATCATTGATCACATCCGCTATTTACTTTCCGCTTTTTACTTACTATTGCAATTATACCTATCACTATTATCACTTGCATTTGATCCTTTGTAAACTACAAGGCCGGAGGGATTGACAACCTCTCTGTACTCGTTGGGAGCAAAGTTATTTGTATCTGTGTGCAGGTCCACGTTGATTGCTAATATCTGGCGCCGTTAGCAGTTGACACCTTCTTGTTGAAACTGGGAGTCTCAGGGAAATCGATCCTTGGTATTGCTAAGGGAAAACTTCTGCTACACTGCATCTCAAACCTTCCACTTGGGGTAACCAACGAGGGGTGAGAAGCCACCTAGCAGCCATGTGCGTACATGCTAGGCTCGTCAAGTTTAACCCGAGTATTCTGCATGTGCAAAACTGTCTTACACCCGTTGTATTTGAATGTAGAGCTTATCACACCCGTTCATCACGTGGTGTCTCGACACGACGAACTTTCGCAACGGTGCATACTCAGGGAGAACACTTGTACCTTGAATTTTTTGTAAAACGCCGTTCTAAGCAATATAAGATGCATAATAAGATAAACATCACATACAATCAATATAAGTGATATGATATGGCCATCATCACCTTGTGCCTTTGATCTTCATCTCGAAAGCACCGTCATGATCACCATCGTCACCAGCGCGACACCTTGATCTCCATCGTAGCATCATTGTCGTCTTGCCAACTATTGCTCCTACGACTATTGCTACCGCTTAGTGATAAAGTAAAACAATTACATGGCGATTGCATTTCATACAATAAAACGACAACCATATGGCTCCTGCCAGTTGCCGATAACTCTGTTACAAAACATGATCATCTCATACAATAAAATTTAGCATCATGTCTTGACCATATCACATCACAACATGCCCTGCAAAAACAAGTTAGACGTCCTCTACTTTGTTGTTGCAAGTTTTACATGGCTGCTACGGGCTTAGCAAGAACCGTTCTTACCTATGCATCAAAACCACAACGATATTTCTTCAAGAATGTGATGTTTTAACCTTCACAAGGACCGGGCGTAGCCACACTTGATTCACCTAAAGTTGGAGAAACTGACACCCGCCAGCTACCTGTGTGTGAAGCACATCGGTAGAACCAATCTCGCGTAAGCGTAATCATAATGTCGGTCCGGGCCACTTCATCCAACAATACCGCCGAATCAAAGTATGACATGCTGGTAAGCAGTATGACTAGTATCGCCCACAACTCACTTGTGTTCTACTAGTGCATATAACATCTGCGCATAAACCTGGCTCATGATGCAACTGTTGGGGATCGTAGTATTTCAAGAAATTTCCTACGCGCACGCAAGATCATGGTGATGTATAGCAATGAGAGGGGAGAGTGTTGTCCACGTACCCTCGTAGACCATAAGCGGAAGCGTTATGACAACGCGGTTGATGTAGTCGTACGTCTTCACGATCGACCGATCCTAGAACCGAACGTACGACACCTCTGCGATCTGCACACGTTGAGCTCGGTGACGTCCCACAAACTCACGATCCAGTAGAGCTTCGGGGGAGAGTTCCGTCAGCACGACAGCGTGATGACGGTGATGATGAAGTTACCGACGCAGGGCTTCGCCTAAGCACCACTATGATATGACCGAGGTGGATTATGGTGGAGGGGGGCACCGCATACGGCTAAAAGATCAATGATCAACTTGTGTCTATGGGGTGCCCCGCCTCCCCGTATATAAAGGAGTGGAGGAGGGGGGGGCCTCTATGGCGCGCCCTAGGAGGAGTCCTACTCCCACCAGGAGTAGGATCCCCCCCTTCCCTAGTTGGACTAGGAGAGAAGGAAGGGGAGAGAGGGAGGAAGGAAAGGGGGGCGCCGCCCCTCCCCTCCTAGTCCAATTCGGACTAGAGGGAGAGGGGTGCGTGGCCTGCCCTGGTCTCCTCTCTCTTTCTCCATTATGGCCCAATAAGGCCCATATACTTACCGAGGGGTTCCGGTAACCTCCTGGTACTCCGGTAAAATCCTGATTTCACCCGGAACTATTCTGATGTCCAAATATAGGCTTCCAATATATCGATCTTTATGTCTTGACCATTTCAAGACTCCTCATCATGTTCGTGATCATATCCGGGACTCCGAACTACCTTCGATACATCAAAACTCATAAACTCATAATACCGATTGTCCCCGAACGTTAAGCGTGCGGACCCTACGGGTTCGAGAACTATGTAGACATGACCGAGACTCATCTCCGGTCAATCACCAACAACGGAACCTGGATGCTCATATTGGTTCCTACATATTCTACGAAGATCTTTATCGGTCAAACAACACAACAATATACGTTGTTCCCTTTGTCATCGGTATGTTACTTTCCCGAGATTCGATCATCGATATCTCAATACCTAGTTCAATCTCGTTACCGGCAAGTCTCTTTACTCATTCCATAATGCATCATCTCATGACTAACTCATTAGTCATTTGCTTGCAAGGCTTATAGTGACATGCATTACCGAGAGGGCCCAGAGATACCTCTCCGACACTCGGAGTGAAAAATCATATTCTTGATCTATGCCAACACCACAAACACCTTCGTAGACAATTGTAGAGCATCTTTTTAATCACCCAGTTACGTTGTGATATTTGATAGCACACAAGGTGTTCCTACGATATTCGGAAGTTGCACAATCTCATAGTCATAGGAACATGTATAAGTCATGAAGAAAGCAATAGCAGTAAAACTAAACGATCAAGTTGCTAAGCTAACGGACGGGTCTTGTCCATCACATCATTCTCCTAATGATGTGATCTCGTTGATCAAATGACAACACATGTCTATGGTCAGGAAACATAACCATCTTTGATTAACGAGCTAGTCAAGTAGAGGCATACTAGGGACACTCTGTTTTGTCTATGTATTCACACATGTACTAAGTTTCCAGTTAATACAATTCTAGCATGAATAATAAACATTTATCATGATATAAGGAAATATAAATAACAACTTTAATATTGCCTCTAGGGCATTTCCTTCACGGGTGGCCAAGTGGGCCATTGAGCTGGCCCCTTACACCATCCTCTACCAGTCCCGCACCGCCATCAAATCCCAAGCACTGGCCGACTTCCTAGTCAACTGAGCCGAGACCCAGTACCTGCAGCCAGCTCCGGATTCCACGCATTGCGGATGCACTTCGACGGCTCCAAGATGCGCACCGGCTCGGGAGCCGGCATCGTCCTTACCTCTCCCAAAGGCGACAAGCTGAAGTACACCCTACAGGTCCACTTCGCCGCCTCCAACAACGTGGCCGAGTACGAGGCGCTCGTCCATGGGTCGTTGTTTCCTAACCATGGACATTGGATGTAATTGATAACGGAATCACATCTTTAGGAGAATGATGTGATGGACAAGACCCAATCCTAAGCATAGCGCAAGATCATGTACTTCGTTTGCTAGAGCTTTTCTAATGTCAAGTATCATTTTGTTAGAGCATGAGATTGTGCAACTCCCGGATACCGTAGGAATGTTTTGGGTGTATCAAACGTCACAGCGTAACCGAGTGACTATAAAGGTGCACTACAGGTATCTCCAAAAGTGTATGTTGGATTGGCACGAATCGGACTAGGATTTGTCACTCCGTTTGACTGAGAGGTATCTCTGGGCCCACTCGGTAATGCATCATCATAATGAGCTCAATGTGACTAAGGAGTTAGTCACGGGATCATGTATTACGGAACGAGTAAAGAGACTTGCCGGTAACGAGATTGAACAAGGTATGGGGATACCGACGATCGAATCTCGGGCAACTAACATACCGATGGACAGAGAGAATTGTATACGGAATTGATTGAATCCCCGACATCACGGTTCATCCGATGAGATCATCGTAGAACATGTGGGAACCAATATGGGTATCCAGATCCCGCTATTGGTTATTGGCTGGAGAGGTGTCTCAGTCATGTCTGCATGGTTCCCGAACCCGTAGGGTCTACACAGTTAAGGTTCGGCGACGCTAGAGTTGTAATGGGAATTGTATGTGGTTTCCGAAGGTTGTTAGGAGTCCCGGATGAGATCCCGGACGTGATGAGGAACTCCGGAATGGTCCGGAGGTGAAGATCGATATATTAGACGAAGGTATTGGAGTCCAAAATTGTTTCGGGGGTACCGGTTGACGACCAGCGTGACCGAAATGGGTTTCGGAGGCCCCGCCAAGCGTTGGGGGCCTTATGGGCCAAGGGGAGGGGGCACACCAGCCCACTAAGGGGTTGTGCGCCCCTCCCACCCCATCTCACGTAACCTGGAGAGGTGGGGCGTCTCCCCTAGGGCAGTCGCCCCTCCTGGCTTGGGTGCCAATTCTCCTAGGGGTGGGGGCGCCCAAACCCATCTAGGGTTTCCCCTGTCGCCCCCTCCCCTCCCCTAGGGAAACCCTAGGGCGTCTCCTCCTCCCCTATATATAGTGAGGGAGAAAGAGGGCAGCGACACACCCTCCCCCCTAGCCCTCCACCTCTTCATCCTCCGTAGTGCTTAGCGAAGCTCTACCAGAGAACCACGGGCTCCATCGCCACCACGCCGTCGTGCTGCCGGAGTTCTCCCTCAACTTCTCCTCCCCCCTTGCTGGATCAAAAAGGTAGAGACGTCCCCGGGTTGCACGTGTGTTGAACGCGGAGGCGCCCTCCGTTCGGCGCTAGATCAGATCTTCCGCTATTTGAATCGCCGTGAGTACGACTCCATCAACCGCGTTCTTTGCAAAGCTTCCGCTTAGCGATCTTCAAATGTATGAAGATGCACTCCCTCTCTCTCGTTGCTAGCATCTCCTAGATTGATCTTGGTGACACGTAGGATTTCTTTTGAATTATTACTACACCCCCCCACAAATATTGCCACGCAGTTCCATAGTTTGACATCCAACATGATTCCGTATTGAAACCTCAGTAGGATTTCGTGAGCTAATTCAGTTAACATCCAAACAACATGAATTCGTATTCATGTTCATTACTGTTTTCTAGTTGAAATGGAATTGGAACCAATATAATACAGAGATCTCGAATACAGACATCCAAACACAGCATAACATATATTTTTTGTCTAATTTTCCCATTAACATTGTACATTTTTGTACATCAAGAACATTTATTGTATAAACCTTTAACATTTTCCAAATAGTTGATTGAAGTTTTGTAAAACATTTATTTTTATGTCTACTTTTTCATAAGCATTGGACATTTTTGTATACAGTAGAAACATTTTCTATACATATTTAACATTTTTCAAGTGCATGATTAACATTCTTGAACTGTTGTACATAAAGTGATTTTTATAATATTAGAATATTTCGAAATATAAGAAAAGTAAATAATAAATCAAAAATAAATTAAAACATGTGAAATAAAAAAACAGAGTTCTTTGCTCCCTGTGGGCAAGGCCAATCTGGCGGCCGCTTGAGGCGAGACTTCCTATTGACCTGCCTCACGCGAGACATAGGCGCCCCCATTAAATTTATAATGGGCTGGTAAGTGGTGCGGCCCTTTAGCTCTTACTATTTTTACATTTCATATATTTCTTTGTATGTGAAATAAAATAAAGACATTGTACATTAGTGATGAAAAGTATTTGTATATTGGAAAATAAAACATGTTGACATTTCTCTATAAAATATGAAAGGAGATGGCCATAATATATGTTTTAAATATTTAAGCATACACATTAAGTAAAATTTATTTTAATAGTTTCATATATCTGAGAGTATTTACTTATCCATGTTATAGTATATGTTTATGTAATTTTATAAAAAGGGTAACATATTTTTAAGAAAGATAAACAAAAAACCAAGAAAAATAAAAATGAATGACAAAACATATAATAGAAAGTAGAATGATAAAATAACAGGAAAAGGAAGAAAATAATAATGAAAAGAAGACGTAAAAAGTAAAGAAGGATAATAATCCACGACTATTGTGCCTTGCTTGTCGGAGGAAGTATGAATGAAGCACACAACGGTAAGCCTATCGAAGACGGGTCGCATCCTAGGGTGAAGGTTTCTTGCAAAATTTTTGTAGTGAATAGTAACTTGGCTGGAATAAATTTCATATATGTTACTTTTCCTATTTTCGCCCCCGTCAAGCCACTCTCCGACCAGACCTAGCTCGTAGGACCTGTTGCCAGCCATCCTGCCTTGCTCGAGCGACCTCCTCCGGTGGCCATACCATCCATTTAGC
>LR738714.1:857236508-857275184 GCA_902687465.1 Secale cereale | reverse complement strand
GGGGGGGGGGGGGGGGGGGGGGGGGGGTGACCAGCGTGCCGCGGCAGCTAGAGCACTGGCTTTGGCAGCCATGTCCACAATACTCCGGTGTAGAGCGGCACCAACCAAAGCGGCTGCAACAGAGGCAGTTGGAGCAAGTCGCTCCGCCCGCATGCGGGCCACACTGCGCGGCTTGTGCGCATGTGGTGGCCATAATCTGGTTTCAACACGAGGTTCTATAAAATTATCGTAATTTCTGCATCTGAGCATGGTTTTGGACCATCTTTATATCTATTTTGGTCTTCTCAGAAAGGATAATCCAATGATCACTTCCGACCATAAAGGTGAAAACCATCTTTCTATAGCTTCAAACATCTCTTGACGATTGTGCCACTTTTAACCGTCAACAATTCGTTCTGGAGTGGCATCAAAGGCAGCAGTCCGGAGGATTTGGTGACAACAAACGGCGGCGACACATCGATGTGGGCGGCGGGAGGGTGCGCGCATCCTTAGATGTCCTTTCTCTTAGAGGCGAGATTCCATGTCCCCTTTGCCAACCTCTAAATAAGGAGGCCGTGGGGTGGTTTTCGCAGAGCCGTCTAAAAATTACGCCGATGGAGAATATACTAAACCTACTTTTGGAGGACAGGCTGTTATTATGGAGTTCAGGCCAACATAGTACCTTTTCTAGAATTGTTCTAATGCGGGTGGGCAGCTCAAATTCATGGGCAGCTAGCCAACTGATTGATCCTCGGTTTTCTCTCAACAGAAAAATAAAGGATGATAAATGATGATTATTTTAAAAAGAAACATGAGGATTGTATTCCATGGACGTCTACCCTTGAATGACCTGCGTCATCTATATACATATCAACGTAAATTCCACATGCATGCATACAAGCAAACGCTCTCGATCAAGTCACCAAACATGGCTAGCTGTTTGTTGCCGTACCCGGATCTAAGCCGCCAACAAGGAAGACAGTGAGGAGGAGACAAATTAGCCACCTAGTTCTTGCAGCGCAAAACATATATAAAGACATGCACTCCCCACCACTTCTGGCACACACACAACTATAGTTGCACCAGCCAGCGGCCAACTGTGCTTTACCTACAAAAACAACTGAGTTGTGCTGCGTTGCCACGTCATACGATGAGAGCGTTCGAGGTGGTGGCCATGCTAGCCATGGCGGCTATGGTCATCGGCACCGTGCGCGCTGCGCAGTGCGGCTCCCAGGCTGGCGGGGCGACCTGCCCCAACTGCCTCTGCTGCAGCCGCTACGGCTGGTGCGGCTCCACCCCGGAATACTGCGGCGACGGCTGCCAGAGCCGATGCTCTGGCTGCGGCGGCGGTGTCACGCCCGTCACGCCCAATCCCATCGGCGGTGGCGTGTCCTCCATTATCTCCCGCTCCCTCTTCAACCAAATGCTACTCCACCGTAATGATCCGGGATGCCACGCCAGGGGCTTCTATACCTATGACGCCTTCGTTGCAGCCGCCGCCGCCTTTCCTGGCTTCGGTACCACAGGCGGCATCGCCATCCGGAAGCGTGAGGTGGCCGCCTTCCTAGCACAAACCTCTCATGAGACCACCGGTGAGTGGCCCAAGGCCCCGAACGGGCCCTACGCATGGGGCTACTGCTTCAAGCAGGAGATCAACCCCACCTCCAACTACTGCACCCCAAGCACGGAGTGGCCTTGTGCTCCTGGACAGAGCTACTATGGTCGCGGGCCAATCCAGCTATCTCACAACTATAACTACGGGCAAGCAGGTCGGGCCATCGGGGCCGACCTATTGGGCAACCCAAACTTGGTGGCCACAAACCCGACCGTGTCGTTCAAAACTGCCATCTGGTTTTGGATGACGGCGCAACCGCCCAAGCCCTCGAGCCATTCAGTGATCACAGGGCAATGGAAACCATCGGCGATAGACCAGGCCGCGGGGCGGGTGCCTGGGTTTGGCGTGATCACCAACATTGTAAACGACGGGATCGAGTGCGGGCACGGGCATGATAATCGTGTTGCCGACCGAATTGGGTTCTATAAACGCTACTGCAACATGTTTGGTATCGGCTATGGCGACAACCTTGACTGCTACAAGCAAAGCCCCTTCGCTTAATAATCATCTATATATGTTCTTGTGTAATTTTTATTATAATCAACTATATATGTACTCGTGTAATTTCTATTTTTCAATATAAAATTTCATATATGTAATCCTAATATAAGATACTCCGTAATTATTACCCCGTCCATCCCATAGCCAACGATTAGAAGACAAATGCAAGGTGTGTCGTTGCCACTTGCCAGTGGCCATCATGGATAGCTTTATTCGAACTTGAAGGGTAAAACATCATCCACAAGTCTGGAGACAAGACAGCCCGGGGCTCGTCCATGCAACTACTAGGAATCTTCTTACAAAAACTATGTTTAGCTAGAACATGTGCCGCATCATTAGAGGAACGAAAGCAATGTTTAAAAGTGACCTTCCCAATAGATGTAACCGCATCCACACACTCCGCAAAAATCACCACCGCAGGGTCCCACCATCTTGTTTGTTCAGTGCAGTATTTAATCACCACCAAAGAAGCAGACTCCGCTTCAACTCGAGAAAACCCCAAGGAATGAGCAAATACTAGCCCATCACGCATTGTCATTGCTTCTGAAGTTTCCATGTCCGCTGCAAAAGGGATGAAGGGACACTGGGCTGCCAGAAAATTTCCTTTACAATCTCCGATAACGGCTCACGTGGCTCCAGTTCCTTCGTCCAAAGTGAAAGGAAGCATCCACATTCATTTGACGAACTTAGTTCTGGTTTTCTCCAGAGATGCTACACTTAGCTAATTTTTTTTAAATAATACATTTTATTTAGTAAATTTCATAAATAGTACGTGGATAAAAGAATTTTCAAAAATATGACCCAATCGGCCAGCAGCAGGCCGACTGGGCCTAGTCAGCCTGCTGCTGGCCGATTGGGACCTTATTGGCTTGCTGCTAGCCGATAGGCCTGGACCCTATTGGCCTGCTGCTGGCCGACAGGACCCTATTGGCCTGCTGCTGGCCGACAGGACCCTATTGGCTAGCTGCTGGCCGATTGCATGCAACTAAACACATCCCACGTTATATTTTTCCCTCATTGCTCTTTCCCGCCATATTTTTCCCTCATTGCTCTTTCCCGCCATAGGTTTCCACATAGCTCGTTTCCGGCATATTTTTCCCGCTCTCTACTTGCCCCCACTTTGCTCTCCAGCAGTAGATACAGAAGTTCCCGGCGCCGATGACGTACTTGTGAATCAGCCTATAGCCGTCAGGTTCGATGATGACGGCATCGACATGCCCACTTTCGATCTGTGTTGGACGCGTCGTGAGGTATGTATTGGTGTATAGTTTAATGCAACTTTTTTAGCAAAGCGGGAAAAAATGGCGGGAACGAGCAAAGCGGGAAAATAGGGCGGGAACGAGCAAAGCGGGAAAATAGGGCGGGAACAAGCAAAGCGGGTAAAATTGGCGGGAACGAGCAAAGTGGGGGCAAGTAGAGAGCGGGAAAAATATGCCGGAAACGAGCTATGTGGAAACCTATGGCGGGAAAGAGCAATGAGGGAAAAATATGGCAGGAAAGAGCAATGAGGGAAAAATATAACGTGGGATGTGTTTAGTTGCATGCAATCGGCCAGCAGCTAGCCAATAGGGTCCTGTCGGCCAGCAGCAGGCCAATAGGGTCCTGTCGGCCAGCAGCAGGCCAATAGGGTACTGTCGGCCAGCAGCTTGTGGCCGACAGGCCTATCGGCTAGCAGCAAGCCAATAAGGTCCCAATCGGCCAACAACAGGCTGACTAGGCCCAGTCGGCCTGCTGCTGGCCGATTGGGTCATATTTTTGAAAATTCTTACAACCACGTACTATTTATGAAATTTACTAAAGAAAATGTATTATTTAAAAAAATTAGCCTACACTTACGGACATGTGCTAGTGCTACAGACTTATGGTTATGGACTGAAGTGCAGCTTTGTGGTTGGAGATTAGGATGGGAAGCGGGGCCACCTGCGGAAATCAGGGAGTCTGAGATTGGTTGAGTCCTCTTCCGTGAAAACAATCCATGGGAAGCCTCCGTAAGTGTAGTATTTTTGGGTTTTCTCTATCGATGTTCCTCGACATCATATTTCTTTAGGCTAACCCGATGAAAATTGTTAGAAATTGCTAAGACAGAGAGAGGCCATCTCATTAGGTGGAGATGGTGATCCGCCATTTGTGAACTCCCGCCGAACCCACCACAAGTACCAGGATCCAACAGCGAGTAGCTCTTTAACATCAAGATTATGTCTCAGAGGGAGCGACCTAGCTTCCGCTAACAGTGATGTTCTAGTATGATCGAGACCCAACAATCAATTTTCCTTGCTTCTTTGATGATATCCAGAATTCCCAACCTCTGCCATAACTCTTCTGCATGTATACAATCAAACAACAGGTGGCACACATATCTTCAACAGCCTGATGGCAGATCGGACATGAGCCATTCGAGCCTACATGTCTGTTAGTTAGTACAGATTTTAAGGGGATAATTTCATGAAGGGCGCGCCTACAGAAGATCTGAATCTTACGCGCAACTTGTAATTTCCAGAATCTACTCCATATTTCCGCTGAGTTTGACACGATCAATTGCAGGTTGCCGTTGTTTCTCAAGAAGGGATAAGTATATTTTTGATCCCTCAACTTTACCGACAGTGTAAAAATGGTCCCTCGATTTCAAACCAGACAAACATAGTCCCTTAACTTGTAAAACTGGATACTTTTCGTCCCTCCGGCCAGGCAAGGTGGTTTTGGGCTGACATGGACCTGGTATTGACCGGTTTTGTAAGTTGAGGAATCACAGTTTGCTGGTTTTGAAATTGAGGGACTATTTCTATATTTTCAAGAGAGTTGAGGGACAAAAAATATACTTATCCCTTTCAAGAACGACGTGCCTCCTCTATCCTGGCCAATGCAAACGATTAGCCCAAGCCTCGCAGAACATTGAACCGCAGGCCAGTCGTTCGGTAGTACCTACTCCCTGCCTTGCTGTACACACGCCGTGTCCGCGAGAGCGCTAGGGCGGCAGCCGTGCCGCACCCTCTGGCGAGCTTGGCATTCTACTCGGCCAACTCGGTCTTCAGTTTCCTTTTTTATTTTGATGAACAACTGTGTCTTCAGGTAGCTCTGTTCTACTCGCACAGCTTGGCGAGCTCCTTCTTCTTCTTTTGTAGCCCAGCAGTACTCTTGGGATGTCACATCTTGCAACCGTGGGTCCAAACTCCAAGCGGGCCAGGTAAAAACGCCAGTAGCCCAGGCCATGGCCACACCCATGGGTCTGCAACGGTATGGGTGTGGTGGGAAATGCCTGCTCATGAATAAGTATGATCCTTATGAGAGAACAGAGAAGTGAAAGTTTCCCTCTCGTTAGGGTTTCCTATCCTCTCGACGGCGATCTTCGCCATGCGTAGAGAAATCTTTCCCTACCCTTGTTCATCGAGTCCTCCTTGTCTACCGACGTGTGTGACATTCTAGTCTCGCTCCCTGCTTCGGGCGACGAACTGGCGGCAACTAGTTTTGGTTAGGGTTAGGTCACAAGCCCGACAGATCTCCTCTTTTGGGCAAGGGAACAAGTAGATGGCGTCGGAAGCTTCTAGATCGGGTGATCCGGACGAACTGGCGGCAATGATGAAGGAGTTGGGTCTCTCTAAGGAGGACCTGGATGATATGGTCGTGGATCAACGATCCGTGCCGCCAAAAGTGACTCGCTGGATGGCGGTGGCCAGGGTGAACACAGAGAAACAATATAGCCATTATTGGTTCTAGAAGAACATGCGTGCGGCCTGGAACCTTACTCAGAAAGTCAATATCCGCCCTCTGGAAGACAACTTGTACACTCTCCAATTCGCATGCTTGGGGGATTGGGAGTGAGTAATGGGGGGGGGGGGACCATGGGCGTTTTGAGGAGATGCGGTGATCCTGGCACCGTACGGTGGCTTCTTAAAGCCGTCTTCGGTCAAGCTAGACCGGATGGAAATCTGGGCTCGGATACATGACTTCCCAGAGGGCTACGTATCCCAGATCCCATCGCTTGCCACGAAGCTAGGGGATTTCATCTATGCTGAACCAGCCTCGCATGATTTTGAAGGTAATTTCTACCTGGTGCAGGTCAAGATTGATGTGGGTAATGTTGGAAATATGTCTTAGAGGCAATAATAAAAGTATTATTATTATATTTCCTTGTTCATGATAATTGTCGATTATTCATGCTTAAATTGTATTGTACGGAAACAGCGATACATGTGTGAATATATAGACCATAATGTGTCCCTGGTAAGCCTCTAGTTACCAGCTCGTTGATCAACAGATGGTCACGGTTTCCTGACCATGGACATAGGATGTCAGTGATAACGGGATCACATCATTAGGAGAACGATGTGATGGACAAGACCCAATCCTGAGCCTAGCACGAGATCGTTAAGTTCGTAATGCATAAGCTTTTCCGGTGTCAAGTATTTATTCCTTAGACCATGAGGTTGTGCAACTCCCGGATACCGTAGGAATACTTTGGGTGTGCCAAACGTCACAACGTAACTGGGTGGCTATAAAGGTACGCAACGGGTATCTCCGAAAGTGTCTGTTGAGTTGGTACGAACCGAGACTGGGATATTGTCACTCCGTATGACGGAGAGGTACCTCTGGGCCCACTCGGTAAGACATCATCATAATGAGCTCAAAGTGACTAAGGAGTTAGTCACGGGATGATGGATTACGGAACGAGTAAAGAGACTTGCCATGACGAGATTGAACAAGGTATCGGGCATACCGACGATCGAATCTCGGACAAGTACCGTACCGATGGACAAAGGGAATAACATACGGGATTGAGTGAATCCTTGACACAGTGGTTCATCCGATGAAGATCATCGAGGAACACGTGGGAACCAACATGGGTATCCAGATCCCGCTGTTGGTTATTGACTGGAGAGTCGTCTCGGTCATGTCTGCATGTCTCCCGAACCCGTAGGGTCTACACACTTAAGGTTCGATGACGCTAGGGTTGTAGAGATACATGCACATGGAAACCCGAATGCTGTTCGGAGTCCCGGATGAGATCCCGGACGTCACGAGGAGTTCCGGAATGGTCCGGAGGTAAAGAATGATATATAGGAAGTCCAGTTTCGGCCATTGGGTGAACTCCGGGGGTCACCGGGAGTGTCCCGGGACCACCGGAGGGGTCCAGGGGGTCCACCGGGTGGGGCCACCCATCCCAGTGGGTCCCCTAGGCCGCAAGGGGAAGGGGGCCAGCCCTTGGTGGGCCCCCCTCCATGCGCCTAGGGTTGAAACCCTAGGGGGAGGGGGTGCCCCCTATGCCTTGGGGGGCAAGTTTCCCCCCTTGGCCGCCGGCCCACCCTGGAGATCAGATCTCCCAGGGCCGGCGCCCCCCTGGCCCCTATATATAGTGGGTGGAGAGGGCAGCCGCACACCAAGCCTCTGGCGCCTCTCCCCCCTCCCGTCACACTTCCTACTCCTCCGCAGGGCGCCGGCGAAGCCCTGCAGGATTTCCTGTTGCATCCGCCACCACGCCGTCATGCTACTGGATCTCCGACAACCTCTCCTCCACCCTTGCTGGATCAAGAAGGAGGAGACGTCGCTGTACCGTACGTGTGTTGAACGCGGAGGTGCCGTCCGTTCGGCGCTGGGATCATCGGTGACGAGGAACATGAAGAGTACGACTACTTCATCCACGTTCCTTCAAACGCTTCCGCACGCGATCTACAAAGGGTATGTAGATGCACTCCATTATGCTCGTTGCTAGATGACTCCTTATATTGATCTTGGTGAAGCGTAGGAATTTTTTTGAATTCTGCTACGTTCCCCAACAGTGGCATCAGAGCTAGGTCTTTGCGTCTTGCACGAGTAGAACACAAACAAGTTGTGGGCGTTGAGTTTGCTCAATTTTCTTGTCGTCACTAGTCCAATCTTGATTCGGCGGCATTGTGGGATGAAGCGGCCCGGACCGACCTTACACGTACGCTTACGTGAGACTGGTTCCACCGACAGACATGCACTAGATGCATAAGATGGCTGGCGGGTGTCTGTCTCTCCCACTTTAGTCGTATCGGATTCGATGAACAGGGTCCTTATGAAGGGTAAATAGAAATTGACAAATCACGTTGTGGTTTTGGTGTAGGTAAGAAACGTTCTTGCTAGAAAACCTATAGAAGCCACATAAAAACTTGCAACAACAATTAGAGGTCGTCTAACTTGTTCTTGCAGCATGTGCTATGTGATATGGTATGGCCAAGAAGATGTGATGAATGATATATGTGATGTATGAGATTGATCATGTTCTTCTAATAAGGAATCACGACTTGCGTGTCGATGAACTTGACAACCGGCAGGAGCCATAGGAGTTGTCTTAATTATTGTATGACCTGCGTGTCACTGAATAACGCCATGTAATTACTTTACTTTATTGCTAAACGTTAGCCATAGTAGTAGAAGTAATAGTTGGCGGGACGACTTCATGAAGACACAATGATGGAGATCATGATAATGGAGATCATGGTGTCGAGCCGGTGACAAAGATGATCATGGTGCCCCGAAGATGGAGATCGAAGGAGCAAGATGATATTGGCCATATCATGTCACTTTATTTGATTGCATGTGATGTTTATCATGTTTATGCATCTTGTTTACTTAGAACGACGGTAGTAAATAAGATGATCTCTCACTAAAATTTCAAGAATTGTGTTCCCCCTAACTGTGCACCGTTGCTAAGGATCGTTGTTCCGAAGCACCACGTGATGATCGGGTGTGATAGGTTCTAACGTTCGCATACAAAGGGTGTAAGCCAGATTTACACACGCAATACACTTATGGTTCACTTGACGAGCCTAGCATGTACAGACATGGCCTCGGAACACGGAAGACCGAAAGGTCGAACATGAGTCGTATAGAAGATACGATCAACATGAAGATGTTCACCGTTGATGACTAGTCCGTCTCACGTGATGATCGGACACGGGCTAGTCGATTCGGATCATGTATCACTTAGATGACTAGAGAGATGTCAATCTGAGTGGGAGTTCATTAAAATTTAATTAAGATGAACTTAATTATCATGAACTTAGTCTAAATTCTTTACAATATGTCTTGTAGATCAAATGGCCCACGCTCATGTCACCCTCAACTTCAACACGTTCCTAGAGAAATCCAAGCTAAAAGACGATGGTAGCAACTATACGGACTGGGTCCGTAACCTGAGGATTATCCTCATAGCTGCCAAGAAAACTTATGTCCTAGAAGCACCGCTAGGTGACGCTCCCGCCCCGGCAAACCAAGATGTTATGAACGCTTGGCAGTCGCGTTGTGATGATTACTCCCTGGTTCAGTGCGGCATGCTCTACAACTTAGAATCGGGGCTCCAAAAGCGTTTTGAGCACCACGGGGCATATGAGATGTTCCAAGAGCTGAAAATGGTTTTCTAGGCTCATGCCCGAGTTGAGAGATATGATGTCTCCAACGCATTCTACAACTGTAAGATGGAGGAAAACAGTTCTGTCAGTGAGCACATCCTCAAGATTTCTGGGTTGCACAACCGCTTGTCTCAGTTGGGAATGAATCTCCCAGACGAAGCGGTCGTTGACAGAATCCTCCAGTCGCTCCCACCAAGCTACAAGAGCTTCGTGTTGAACTTCAATATGCAGGGGATGGAGAAGTCTATTCCCGAGGTATATTCAATGCTGAAATCAGCGGAGGTGGAGATCAAGAAAGAGCATCAAGTGTTGATGGTCAATAAAACCACTAAGTTCAAGAAGGGCAAGGGTAAGAAGAACTTCAAGAAGGACGGCAAGGGAGTTGCCGCGCCCGGTAAGCCAGTTGCCGGGAAGAAGCCAAAGTATGGACCCAAGCCTAAGACTGAGTGCTTTTATTGCAAGGGAACGGGTCACTGGAAGCGGAACTGCCCCAAGTACTTAGCGGACAAGAAGGCCGGCAACGTCAAAGGTATATGTGATATACATGTTATTGATGTGTACCTTACCAGCGCTCGTAGTAGCTCCTGGGTATTTGATACCGGTGCAGTTGCTCATATTTGTAACTCTAAGCAGGAGTTGCGGAATAAGCGGAGACTGGCGAAGGACGAGGTGACGATGCGCGTCGGGAATGGTTCCAAGGTCGATGTGATCGCCGTCGGCACGCTGCCTCTACATCTACCCTCGGGATTAGTTTTAAACCTTAATAATTGTTATTTAGTACCAGCTTTGAACATGAACATTGTATCTGGATCTCGTTTGATGCGAGATGGCTACTCATTTAAATCCGAGAATAATGGTTGTTCTATTTATTTGAGAGATATGTTTTATGGTCATGCCCCGCTGGTCAATGGTTTATTTTTGATGAATCTCGATCGTGATGATACACATATTCATAGTGTGAATGCCGAAAGATGTAAAGTTGATAATGATAGTCCCACATACTTGTGGCATTGCCGCATTGGTCATATTGGTGTCAAACGTATGAAGAAGCTTCATGGTGATGGACTTCTGGAGTCTCTTGATTATGAATCATTTGACACGTGCGAACCATGCCTCTTGGGCAAGATGACCAAGACTCCGTTCTCCGGAACAATGGAGCGAGCAACCAACTTATTGGAAATCATACATACCGATGTGTGTGGTCCAATGAGTGTTGAGGCTCGCGGAGGCTATCATTATGTTCTCACCCTCACAGATGACTTGAGTAGATATGGGTATATCTACTTGATGAAACACAAGTCTGAGATCTTTGAAAAGTTCAAGGAATTTCAGAATGAGGTTGAGAATCAACGTGACAGAAAAATAAAGTTCTTGCGATCGGATCGTGGGGGTGAATATTTAAGTCATGAGTTTGGCACGCACCTTAGGAACTGTGGAATTGTTTCACAATTGACACCGGCCGGAACACCTCAGTGTAACGGTGTGTCCAAACGTCGAAATCATACTCTGTTGGACATGGTGCGATCTATGATGTCTCTCACCGACTTACTGCTATCTTTTTGGGGTTATGCTTTAGAGACTGCCGCATTCACTTTAAATAGGGCTCCGTCGAAATCCGTTGAGACGACACCGTATGAACTTTGGTTTGGCAAGAAACCAAAGCTGTCGTTTCTGAAAGTTTGGGGTTGCGATGCTTATGTCAAGAAACTTCAACCTGAGAAGCTCGAACCCAAATCGGAAAAATGCGTCTTCATAGGATACCCAAAGGAAACGATTGGGTACACCTTCTACCACAGATCCGAAGGCAAAGTCTTTGTTGCCAAGAATGGATCCTTTCTGGAGAAAGAGTTTCTCTCGAAAGAAATGAGTGGGAGGAAGGTAGAACTTGATGAGGTGACAGTCACCCCTCCCGAACCGGAAAGTAGCGTAGCGCAGGAAATTGTTCCTGAGGTGCCTGCACCGACAAGGGAGGAAGTTAATGATGATGATCATGAAGAAACATATCAAGTTACTACTGAACTTCGAAGGTCCACAAGGGCACGTTCCGCACCAGAGTGGTACGGCAACCCTGTCATGGAAATCATGTTGTTAGACAACGGTGAACCTTCGAACTATGAAGAAGCGATGGCAGGCCCGAATTCCAATAAATGGCTTAGAGCCATGAAATCCGAGATAGAATCCATGTATGAAAACAAAGTATGGACTTTGGTGGACTTGCCCGATGATAGGCACGCCATAGAAAACAAATGGATATTTAAGAAGAAGACAGACGCGGATGGTAATGTGACCATCTATAAGGCTCGGCTTGTCGCTAAGGGTTATCGACAAGTTCAAGGGATTGACTACGACGAGACTTTCTCTCCCGTAGCGATGCTAAAGTCCGTCCGAATCATGTTAGCAATTGCCGCATTATATGATTATGAGATATGGCAAATGGACGTCAAAACGGCATTCCTTAATGGCTTCCTCAAGGAAGAGCTGTATATGATGCAGCCGGAAGGTTTTGTCGATCCAGAAAATGCTAACAAGGTATGCAAGCTCCAGCGCTCGATCTACGGGCTGGTGCAAGCATCTCGGAGTTGGAATATTCGCTTTAATGATGTGATCAAAGCGTTTGGCTTTATACAGACTTGGGGAGAAGCCTGTATCTACAAGAAAGTGGGTGGGAGCTCTGTAGCATTTCTCATATTATATGTGGATGACATATTGCTGATGGGAAATGATATAGAATTCTTGGAAAGTGTAAAGGCCTACTTGAATAAGAGTTTTTCAATGAAGGACCTTGGAGAAGCTGCTTACATATTAGGCATCAAAATCTATAGAGATAGATCAAGATGCCTCATCGGTCTTTCACAAAGTACATACCTTGACAAGATATTGAAGAAGTTCAATATGGATCAGTCCAAGAAGGGGTTCTTGCCTGTTTTGCAAGGTATGAGATTGAGCAAGGCTCAGTCCCCGACCACGGCAGAAGATAGAGAAAAGATGAGTGTCATTCCCTATGCCTCGGCCATAGGTTCTATCATGTATGCCATGCTGTGTACCAGACCTGATGTGAACCTTGCCATAAGTTTGGTAGGGAGGTACCAAAGTGATCCCGGTATGGAACACTAGACAGCGGTCAAGAACATCCTAAAGTACCTGAAGAGGACTAAGGATATGTTTCTCGTTTATGGAGGTGACGAAGAGCTCGTCGTAAAGGGTTACGTCGATGCTAGCTTCGACACAGATCTGGATGACTCTAAGTCACAAACCGGATACGTGTATATTTTGAATGGTGGAGCAGTCAGCTGGTGCAGTTGCAAGCAGAGCGTCGTGGCGCATTCTACATGTGAAGCGGAGTACATAGCTGCTTGCGAAGCTGCACAAGAAGGAGTCTGGATGAAGGAGTTCATCACCGACCTAGGAGTCATTCCAAGCGCGTCAAGCCCGATGACTCTCTTCTGTGACAACACTGGTGCTATTGCCATTACCAAGGAGCCCAGGTTTCACAAGAAGACCAAGCACATCAAGCGCCGTTTCAACTCCATCCGGAATTATGTTCAAGATGGAGACATATATATTTGTAAAGTGCATACGGATCTGAATGTCGCAGACCCATTGACTAAACCTCTTCCACGGGCAAAACATGATCAACACCAGAACTCTATGCGTGTTCGATTCATCACAATGTAACTAGATTATTGACTCTAGTGCAAGTGGGAGACTGTTGGAAATATGCCCTAGAGGCAATAATAAAAGTATTATTATTATATTTCCTTGTTCATGATAATTGTCTGTTATTCATGCTTAAATTGTATTGTACGGAAACATCGATACATGTGTGAATATATAGACCATAATGTGTCCCTGGTAAGCCTCTAGTTACCAGCTCGTTGATCAACAGATGGTCACGGTTTCCTGACCATGGACATAGGATGTCAGTGATAACGGGATCACATCATTAGGAGAATGATGTGATGGACAAGACCCAATCCTGAGCCTAGCACGATATCGTTAAGTTCGTAATGCATAAGCTTTTCCGGTGTCAAGTATTTATTCCTTAGACCATGAGGTTGTGCAACTCCCGGATACCGTAGGAATACTTTGGGTGTGCCAAACGTCACAACGTAACTGGGTGGCTATAAAGGTACGCAACGGGTATCTCCGAAAGTGTCTGTTGAGTTGGTACGAACCGAGACTGGGATATTGTCACTCCGTATGACGGAGAGGTACCTCTGGGCCCACCCGGTAAGACATCATCATAATGAGCTCAAAGTGACTAAGGAGTTAGTCACGGGACGATGGATTATGGAATGAGTAAAGAGACTTGCCATGACGAGGTTGAACAAGGTATCGGGCATACCGACGATCGAATCTCGGGCAAGTACCGTACCGATGGACAAAGGGAATAACATACGGGATTGAGTGAATCCTTGACACAGTGGTTCATCCGATGAAGATCATCGAGGAACACGTGGGAACCAACATGGGTATCCACATCCCGCTGTTGGTTATTGACCGGAGAGTCGTCTCGGTCATGTCTGCGTGTCTCCCGAACCCGTAGGGTCTACACACTTAAGGTTCGGTGACGCTAGGGTTGTAGAGATACATGCACATGGAAACCCGAATGTTGTTTGGAGTCCCGGATGAGATCCCGGACGTCACGAGGAGTTCCAGAATGGTCCGGAGGTAAAGAATTATATATAGGAAGTCCAGTTTCGGCCATCGGGTGAACTCCGGGGGTCACCGGGAGTGTCCCGAGACCACCGGAGGGGTCCCGGGGGTCCACCGGGTGGGGCCACCCATCCCGGTGTGTCCCCTAGGCCGCAATGGGAAGGGGCCAGCCCCTGGTGGGCTGGCGCACCCATATGGGCCCCCTCCATGCGCCTAGGGTTGAAACCCTAGGGGGAGGGGGCGCCCCCTATGCCTTGGGGGGGCAAGTTTCCCCCCTTGGCCGCCGCCCCACCTTGGAGATCAGATCTCCCAGGGCCGGCGCCCCCCGGGCCCCTATATATAGTGGGGGGGGGGGAGAAGGCAGCCGCACCCCAAGCCTCTGGCGCCTCTCCCCCCTCCCGTCACACTTCCTACTCCTCCGCAGGGCGCCGGCGAAGCCCTGCAGGATTTCCTGTTGCATCCACCACCACGCCGTCGTGCTGCTGGATCTCCGACACCCTCTCCTCCACCCTTTCTGGATCAAGAAGGAGGAGACGTCGCTGTACCGTACGTGTGTTGAACGCGGAGGTGCCGTCCGTTCGGCGCTGGGATCATCGGTGACGAGGAACGCGAAGAGTACAACTACTTCATCCACGTTCCTTCGAACGCTTCCGCACGCGATCTACAAAGGGTATGTAGATGCACTCCATTATGCTCGTTGCTAGATGACTCCTTAGATTGATCTTGGTGAAGCGTAGGAAATTTTTTGAATTCTGCTACGTTCCCCAACAGGTAAACCCTTGAAGAATGCTGTGTCGCTGAAGGTGGGCGAAAAAAGAATGATCTTCCGTGTGAAGTATGAGTGCCTCCCGAACTGGTGTGTTGTTTGCGGGAGGCTAGGTCATCTGTATAAGGAACATGGAGATGGTGTTCATCCACCATCACTTTGGTGTTCAAGAGCTTCAAGGCAAAATGGTTTAGAGGCGCGGGACCAGGACCTGGTGGAGCAAGAAACGGAAGCAAGGGTAAAATCATGGACATGGGACAGCAGGCTCTGTACAATCCTGAAGTGGATGAACACATGGTTGATGCGGAAGGAAACAGAAAGCGAACTCAAGTATTAGATGCAATAGCCAACATCCAGCGGGGATACAAGTCTATCTCAAAGGGAGCTGATATACTTGCCCTACCTTCACCACAGATTCCATTGAGCCCGCCCCCAAAGCAAGATCCAAAGCGAGCTCGATGGAGACAGTGGATGAGAAGGGAAACCAGAGTCAGAGCATCATCCAAGATTGATCCGTCGATCGCATGACGATGTCGCTCTGGAAGGATGGTCACGAGAAGGTAGATGGATAGACACAGGTCGATCATGGCGTTGGGCGTTGGCGATCGAATAGCGCACGACACCTATATATATAAAGATGTGCACTCCCGGCCGCTTCCCCCACACACACACCACTAAGTTTAACGCAGTACTCTGCTTCGTTGCCGCCCACGATGAGATCGCTTGCCGTGGTGGTGGCCGTGATAGCCACGGTGGCCATGGCCATCGGCACCGCGCACGGCAGCGTGTCCTCCGTCATCTCGGGCTCACAGTTTGACCGCATGCTGCTGCACCGCAACGACGGCGCCTGCCAGGCCAAGGGCTTCTACACCTACGACGCCTTTGTCGCCGCCGCAGCCGCCTTCCCGGGCTTCGGCGCCACCGGCAGCACCGACGCCCGAAAGCGCGACGTGGCCGCCTTCCTGGCACAGACCTCCCACGAGACCACCGGCGGGTGGGCGACCGCACCCGACGGAGCCTTCGCCTGGGGCTACTGCTTCAAGCAGGAACGTGGAGCCGCCGCTGACTACTGCACCTCGAGCGCGCAGTGGCCGTGCGCCCCAGGGAAGAGCTACTACGGCCGTGGGCCCATCCAGCTCTCCCACAACTACAACTACGGCCCTGCCGGCCGGGCCATCGGGGTCGATCTACTCAGAAATCCGGACCTGGTGGCCACGGACCCCAGCGTGTCGTTCAAGACGGCGTTGTGGTTCTGGATGACGGCGCAGGCGCCAAAGCCATCCAGCCATGCTGTGATCACGGGCCAGTGGAGCCCGTCAGGGGCAGACCGGGCCGCAGGCCGAGCACCCGGGTTTGGTGTCATCACCAACATCATCAACGGTGGGATCGAGTGCGGGCACGGGCAGGACAGCCGTGTCGCCGATCGGATCGGGTTTTACAAGCGCTACTGCGACATCCTCGGCGTTGGCTACGGCGACAACCTCGACTGCTACAACCAGAGACCCTTCGCTTAAGTAATCAGTTATGTACGTATAATCATGGCGGTGCACAAAATACAATAAAAGCATCATCTCCCATCTACATGTTGTAAGATGGAACTATGGTTACCTTTTGTGCGGAACATAACAAAGGCAGCTGGTATGGATGCTTTGGTACGGAATCTTACCAACAACATTGACTCTTCGTTTCATATGAACGGTATATGCATTTTAAAGAGTTCAACAATGACAATAGAGATACCTCTACGTTTAAGTAGGTAATTGTGCCACTATTACTTAAGTGTTAGTTTGTGTTTTCTTTTTCAAATATGAATTCAAACCACAACAGGAATTATGGATTGGGGTGAGTAACTTCTTTTGTTTGGACCCTAATATCTGGTGACTGGTCGCCAGGGTGGATCGAACAAATTCGATCTCTTGGGGCGGTTGCTCCAGGGAACAAATCACTTGTTCTTGAGCCTTCACCAGAGGGGAGGGCTAGGCGGAACCCAATTGGCCCACTTTACCATTTTACTTTCTCTTAAATGCCATGAACAAAATAAATAATTTTTTCTTATAGAAGAAGACATAAAATATAAAAATCTATAATTGCCATGAATATGAAAAATAATAAAAATATATTGCATGCTACTTTATATCAATGCCATATTAATCCATAAAACAATGCCATGCCAGTGAAAAATAAAATTTTCATGCCAATAAATAATAGATTGCCATCTCTTATACTAATAAAAAGTGGCATCCTCTTGATATAGTAAAAGTGTCATGCCAATACTAATAAAAATGACAGTCTCTCAATAATAAAACTGTCAACCTATTAATAAAAAAACTTTCATCCTCCTAACAATAAAAATGTCGTGCTTTTAATAATAAATATGCCACGCTCTTAATCATGAAACTGCCATCCTCTTGACAAGAACAAACGCTATATTATTAATTATTAAAAAGGCATGCTCTTAGTAATGAAAAGGCCATCTTTCAATTATTAAAATGCCATGCTCTTAGTCATGAAATTGCCACCCTCTTGGCAATAAAAAACGCTATGGTATTAATTATTAAAAAGGCATGCTCTTAGAAATGAAAAGTCCATCTTTCAATTATTAAAATGCCATGCTCTTAGTCATGAAATTGCCACCCTCTTGGGAATAAAAAACGCTATGGTATTAATTATTAAAAAGGCATGCTCTTAGTAATATAAAAACTGTCATGTGAGAATGTATAATTACTGCCACGTAATAAAAAATGCCATATCATTATTGAAGGGTTCGTAACCTGAGCACACCAGCATACAAATGGAAGTTGAGATTATGTTGTCTAATCTGTATGCGACAATTTGCATACAAATGGAAGGAAATATGTGACCAGTCCTTCACTTATTTTGTTTGTACTAGGACTCTAGGATTATATCCAAAAAGCACGCACGTCAAAGTCCTTGACATCGCTGGGTGTGAGGTAGGAGCGACCAGGCCAGTAGGGCGCATAGCGAGATGTGATGTATGACCGACTAGGCCAGAGCGGCGTGGCCACGAGCTCGCCGTTCCTGCCGTACCTGATGCGGCACATGGTCACGCGGAGCAGGCAGTCGTCACCGTCGCCGTCACCTTTGGAGCGGCTAGAGCTGATGCCCTTGCGCAGAGCGCGCTCGACGAGGCAAAACGTGCCTCTGCCACCGGTGTGGAGGAGCACAGCACGCCCCGTACTCTTAAGCTTGGGCTCCAGGAACGTCAGCTTCTCTCCGGCCAGACTCCAGCGAGGCACCGGCGGTGGGCAGACTTCGTCAACCAGCTTCTTCTTTTCCACCTCTTCATCCTCCTTGTCTTCTTCTTCTTCTTCATCACCTTCCTCTTCATCGGTCCCTTCATCCTCCTCCTCTTCCTCCTCCTTCCTAAGGTCCGGGACGTCATAGGAGCAGAGGTGCTCGTGCTCGTCGTTCCGATAGCCATGGCCGTCGCGTGCAGCGTGGGTCGTCCCGACCCACGCGCCCAGGTCACCGTCGTAGTGCCCCTGGCCCTCGAACGGCAGGTACCACTCGCCGCGCCACTTCCAGGCCCCCCAATCATACTCGCTCTTCGTGTCCAGTGTGAAGGTCCCCAGCTGCAGCTTGCTCTGCTCCGGCTCCTCCTCCACAAAGCTGGTGCGGTAGTCCCCAGAGCGGCGCCTGACAGAGACGAAGATGGTGCGCCCGTCGGGGTGCAAAGCGCACGCCGAGACGTAGCTGTCCTTGTGAGGGGTGAAGGGCGGCACGGGGCCGACCTCCCAGTGGGGCACGCAGAATTCGTCCAAGTTGAGCATGTAGCCGTCGGAATCGAACGTGTGCAGATTGTTGCCGGCGGCCATGGCGTGGTAGCAACCTGTCTGTTGCGGCGATTCCTTGGTCGTGGTGTGCAGCGCCGCCGTCTCCGTGTCGTACATGAGGGTCAGGTCGTCGTCCCCGGTCGTGACGACGAGGTTGCTGCCCAGGGCGTGGAAGCCCGGGCTTGAGCCGATCGAGCGGGAGCCGAACCGGAGGATCGGATCGGGGAGGCGCCGCGGCTCCCCGCCAACGCCGTCGCCGCCGACCAGGTCCTCTAAGCTGATCTTATGCAGGGAGAAGCCGTCCTTCCAGTCATCCAGAACCACGTACAGATGCCGCCGCCGCTGCTCCTGTTCCGCGCCGCAGCTGTTGCACAGGTTGCTGTTTAATTTACCGGCGTCCGCCGAGGCGTATGGACGCGATGTACCGCCCAGCACAAGGGAGTACCGGCGGTGTGCGGATGCAGGGCGCCGGAGACGGGAGAGAAGCGCGAGCGGCGGCAGAGATCGAGCGAGCCACATTGCGTGCGTCCCTGCGTAGCTAGGGTTTCGGGAGAGGTTCGTTTATTTGGGTTTATCCTGTTTTATCAAGGGGTAAATGGCCTATATGTTTTTCTTTTTGCGGAGGAAATGGCCTATATGTTAGCCCACCTTATTTAGTAATCTTGGCCCAAAAGTACTGCGTGAATTAATTAAACTTTGATCATAAATTAGACCAACCAAATTATTAGATCTTAAGTTAGACTAACCAAATGCACCTCAAAAAGGGAAATTAGACTAACCAAATTTAGATTATAGTAAAATGTGACAAAATTTATACCATTAAATTATTATTCAAAAAGTTTTTAATAATATATAATTTTGAAGTCACAAAAATATACACACTATAGGTCTAATTTATTGGAATGGAGGGACTATGTAAAGCCATAATCTGGACCTGGTCCATATCATCTCGACTCCAAAATTTAGCAAAAATCACATCACTTAAATTTGAAAAAATAAATATGCGAACAAAATCATGCATATAAAAAAAAGAGAGGAGTCCACTTTACAACACCGAACTATTCCATTTGTCAATTTTGACCCAAACAATTTCAGCCCCTTTTGGTGAAAATTTTTCCAACAATAAAAGTATCTAGAAAATTTTGACATAATTCTGTAGATTCAGGACTAATATAATGGTTATTTGGGAAACTTTCAAATGTTTATGCCAACAAATTTAAAAATGATACAAAATTAAAAATTCAGACCCTTTTTTGGCCATTTTTTCCTTCAAAAAATGTAATAATAAAAATCTGGAAACAATTCTCTAAAATGCAAGAATTAGTATACTGATAATTCTGTACAAGTTTGAGATATCATAAATTAGACTAACCAAATGCACCTCAAAAAGGAAAATTACACTAACCAATGCCTGCTGCCGCGCTTGAAGGCATGTAGCCAATGGCAACGAACGACACGCCGCCGGGAGCAGGTGCCGTGGATAGCCGTGCAGGACACCCACCGCCAGCACCTAGGCAGGTCAACGCCGGCAGTCGGGGCCCTCCCTCAGCTCCAAGTAGTATATATGATATGTCTAGCCAGCGGCTAGAATCGAGTCAACAACTAGCTCCTGTGTTTATACGCCCGCATCCGGCCGGCCGGCCGGGAAGAATCAATCAACACACACCTGGATCCGCATTAGACGAGGTACTTGTTGCAACACTGAGCATTGTGCCTTCGTGCTAGCTGTTTTGCTGTTTGCGGGAGATGCAGCAGCCACCGCGTTGGTGAGGCAGAGGAGGCGCCGTCGGGATCTTGGTGGGGAGACCGGGCTGAGAGCGGCGTGGCGGCGGACACCGACGCACTACACTCCGAACGTGCCTAACCGTTGTTGTAGTTCTGAGTTAGTTGTGTGCTTGGAGTGCTGCGGTTAGAGGTGGTGTCATGCTCATGCTTCAAGCAGTAGCCCCATGTGTAGGGACCGTTCCGGACTGTGGGCCACCCTCAAGTGGTCTCATGGGAGGTCTGTGCCAGGAAGGCGGCCACCTCGCACTTCTGGGTGGTGGTGCTGCCCCTGGTGCCGCAACCAGTGAAGGCCACGACAGCGGTGACAAAGGCGACATACGTGTAGAAGCCCTTGGTCGTGATGGTGGAGGAGCATTTGGTCAAAAATGGAGGGGGAGACGATGGAGGACACACTGCCATCACCGAAGGGGGCGAGTGTGACCAGCGTGCCGCGGCTACCAGAGCACTGGCTTTGGCAGCCATGTCCACAATACTCCGGTGTAGAGCGGCACCAACCAAAGCGGCTGCAACAAGGGCAATTGGAGCAAGTCGCTCCGCCCGCCTGCAGGCCACACTGCGCGGCTTGCGCGCATGTGATGGCCATAATCTGGTTTCAACACGAGGTTCTATAAAATTATCGTAACTTCTGCATCTGAGTTTGGTTTTAGACCATCTTTATATCTATTTTGGTCTTCACGGAAAGGATAATCCAATGATGACTTCCGATCATAAAGTTGAAACCATCTTTCTATAACTTCAAACTTCGCTTTACATTGTGCCACTTTTGACCGTCAACAATTGGTTGTGGAGTGGCATCAAAGGCCACAGTCCGGAGGATTTTGTCCCGGAACCATTTTTTTCATAGCTGGTTGGCTTAAGAATGATTTTTTTAAACATCAAATTAAGAATTACATCAAGCGATTGCTGTAATTTCCATTGCTACCTTGTGTAGTTGTGATGTGTTTAATGACAAAAACAAGTGTATGTGCATATCTCTATGCAACAATAAATACATCAGTCCTTACTTGGTTGTGTATACTTTCCTTGACATCAGAAGTACTTGCTCCAGAAAAAATGAAGCTTACAATTGAAAGATTATCTGAAGTTTTACCCGGTACTAATGGCAATAGTTTTCTTAACAATGTCTGCACTGAACCTGAGTTGAGAACATGACTTTCTTTTAGCTTGTTGATAGTGGTTCCCGTTCCAACCTAACCATCCTCAAAAGATGTTCCTATCTGATGTTTTTTCTATGTCAATTAGTTATACATATATATGCATATAGAGAGTATACTATCATATAATATATTTTCAATTTTAACAAAAAAATCTTACGATTTTTGTGTTTATAATGGAGACGTGCATTGCACGTGCAAGCTTACTAGTAGGTAACCAAACAGTAGACATGAATTTCAACAGCGATACGATGCAGAATACGAAACACATTACACAACTTCTTCCAGGCCGTGTTCCAACCCTCCGTTGGGCCACGCGTGCAAGAAGTCCAATAACAGATCCAACCCTCCGTTGGGCCACGCGTGCAAGAAGTCCAAAAGCAGATCGAGTAACCAAACATTCCGTAGGAGGGCCAATGGGCTCAAAAGGAGGTGCTAAGAAGCTTGCCACGCTGGCGAGTAGATCGAAGCTACCTGAAGACGGAGCTGGGGTGTAAGGCCAGGGTTGCTAGTGTGTGGTACGGCTACCCCGGCGTGCTCACACACATGACATGCCCCTGGTCGGCGTATGTTAGGCAAGGCAAGGACGCCGGAGCAGTAAAGATCCAGAAATTGTATCAAATAAACAAATTTAGGATCGTATTTCCAAAACTTTTATAATAAAGAAATGTATCAAGAAATCATTTTAGGGAAAAGGATTCTGATTATAGCAGTCAAGGTTGTCGCCGTGGGTGACGCCGAGAATGTGGCAGTAGCGCTTGTAAAATCCGATCATGTCAACAACACAATTATCATGCCCATGCCTGCACTCCTCCCCGCCGTTGACGATGTTGGTTATCACACCGTACACAGGCACTCGCCCTGCAGCCTGGTCTGCCACTGAAGGATTCCAATGACCTGTTATCACCGTGTGGCTCGAGGGCTTGGGCGGCTGCACTGTCATCCAGAACCACATCGCGGTCTTGAATAACATGCTTGCGTCCGTGGCCACCAGTCTGGGTTGCATAGTAGGTCAGCCCCAATGGCCCGGCCCGCTGGCTCGTAATTATAGTTGTGAGAGAGCTGGATGGACCCTCGACCGTAGTAGCGCCTCCCAGGGGCACACGGCCACTCCGTGCTTGGGGTGCAGTAGTCGGAGGTGACACGCTCTCGCTTGAAGCAGCAGCCCCATGCATAGGGCCCGTTTGGAGCTGTGTCCCACCCGCTGGTGGTTTCATGGGAGGTCTGCGCCAGGAAGGCAGCCACCTCGCGTTTCCGGGTGGCGGTGTCGCCCGTCGTACCGAAACCCTGAAAGGCAGCGGCGGCCGCCAGGAAAGCATCATAGGTATAGAAACCCTTGGTCTGGAACGCCCTGTTGTTGTGGTGCAGCAGCATCTGGTCGAAGAGGGAGCGGGAGACAATGGAGGACACGCCACCGCGGTTGAAGGGGCTGGGCGTGCCGCCACCGCAGCGAGAGCACTGGCTCTGGCAGCCATCCTTGCAATACTCTGATGTGGAGCCGCACCAACTCAGGCTGCAGGTGGGACTGAATGTGGGCGTTCCATCACAAACCCACTTAGTCCCATCAAAGTTTGGTGGGTGATAACTAAGAACCCAGTAAAATTTAGGTGGATCAGTTGGGAATATAAGTGGGATTCCACTTCGCCAAGTCCCTCCCTTCGCACATAGGTGGCCGACACGGGAGCACACGCACATGCCCTCGCGCTCCACGCCAGGGGCTCGGGCGCGCGGCGCTGGCGCGACGTCATCGACGAGGCATAGGTCGCCGCGGTGATCGACCTTGCCGTCATGTCCCCGTGAGAGCAGCGTGATGGTTTGTCCTTTTTTTCGAGAAGACCAGGTACACGAGAATGTTTTTTTTTAGGATACACGAGGATGCTAGCTGGTGGTCAAATGGGTTCCCAGTGGGCTAAATGGGATAATCCATTTATTTTTCTTGTTCTTCCACGGGTTCCCACTAAGGTGATTAAGTGGGATGTAAATATGTGAAGCATCGAACCGTACATTCTAGAAATATATTCTAGAAAACAAGTTGAATGTAAATATGTGAAACCAAAAAAAAAAAAAAATTGCTTCATCTTGGGCATAACACTGTACAAAATCACCACTATAGCCGCCGGCGGATGTGCTTCGTCGCAACGCCGCTTCTGCAGCACCCGCGACTCGATCGCTTGAAGCATCGAACCGTCGCCCCTCGCGTCAGTGGCAGCACATCCGGCGTAGAGTTCACCACGGTGATGCAGCGCCGTAACCACCACCCCGCAGCGAGCTCGGAGCATAGGAATCTTGCCGTCTCGCAGCACCGGAAGCGGGAGAGAAGCAGAAGCAGCATGTCGCCGGGAAGCTTTCCGGTGTGGTGCCCTTTGCGTGGTGCAGCGGTGGATTTGATGGGATGGAGAGAAAGAGAGAGGTTCACCTTGTGTGCAGAACCACGTACAGATGCCGCCGCCGCTGCTCCTGTTGCGCGCCGCAGCTGTTGCACAAGTGCGGCCCTCTTTCGGCCAACGTCGGCGGCACCGGGTCGTTACGTACCAATATATTTACGAACAAGTCCTAACATTTTGCATCTAACACCCTAAAAGTTACGTTTTCTTACAAACAAGGCCAAATTTTTGACAAGTCGTGCAAAATTCGGCAGGAAATTTCGGCAGCATAACGGGTGGGATGGGGAAGAATCTCATGGCTAATTTGGAAAATGGAAATGCCACATGTCTTCTAATTTCTGCACGATGACACTTCAAATAGCTGCACGACCATGTCTTCTATTTTTTACTTTGCATGGAAGGAAAACACTGCATGTCTTCCTGTCTTACTATTTAGAGAAAGTAAGCATTAGAGGGACGGTTTCAACAATGTTTTACATCCAAATATATGGCTAATTAGGAAAAAGCAAAAGCCAACATTTACTGAAAACGCCCAAAATCTTTTATTAAAAAATTGTTTAAATTCTTAATATGGCAAGTACACACAAGTTCTTATTTCGTTGGAATTAAATGGTTGACAGATAATCATACTGTGCTGGCATGCAGAGTGGGACTGGTTTTATTGTTTAAAATTTATTATAAATTTGTTTTTGTTGGTAACAGGAAATAAGATCTTACAGACACCCTTTAACTGAAGAATTAAAGGTATCTCTCTTATGTGACCATGTACAGCACAAGAATTTCCCATGTCTTTACAATGGTAGTACTACTGATGGATGAGCCCAAACAACCCAAATCTTAAAAGTATTTATGAATGAGAGAAAAATTCCATACGCTACCATGTGTTAAAACAGTATCTCTCGGTGCTGGTCAAGAAATATGATTTATTTATTTACTGCATCCACCTCCAAGACCCCAACTAAAGGCAAGAAATGTGATTTATTTGTTTCTACAATGAGCCAATATGCAAGTTTGGAATGTGAATATGAGGAACTGAAAGAAAAGTTCAGCGAGGAGGCAAAGGAACGCAAAGATCATTACAACAAGCTAATAGGGCTCAGGTTAGCTGTCTATTCTAATGCAATGATACTGCAACAAATTGTGACAATTTGATTTACAGCAACTTGCACACTGCTTAGGTAACATAAGATTGTTTTGCCCCTGTCAGCCACCAAATATATACAGAAGAAATAGCAGAAGGGGCTCTGGTGGCAGTTGACTTTGAATCTACACTTGCATTGTTTCCTGTGTTTTTACCAATTTATCTTCTTCAACTTTTATCTAGATAAAATTTTTGCGAAAACTAACCCATTTGCGACTATGGTGTCGGATGAATTCAATGTTTGTGTCTTTGCTTACGGGCAAACCAACATTGGTAAAACATTTACAATGCAAGGAACTGAAGGTGCTCGAGGGGTGAACTACCGAATTCTAGATGGGCTCTTTTGAGTAATCAAGGACATGTATGACCTCTTCCAATCTGAGGTTACTGTTAGTGTTTACAATGAACAAATTCATGAGCCGATAACACTATTTAGTGCCTTATTGTTGTTACTGTTGTTCACCAGATTTGCATTCACTTGCATTAAGTTGTGGAATGTAAAATCATGTCCCTGCTGTACTTTTTTCATTCAATATACAATGTGTGATGGTTGAAGGAGAAAACTTGATGAATGGAGAGAGTACAGACAATAATTGATGGATAATTGACCACCACAACCTGTGCTAAAAGACACATGCTCAAGGTAAATGACTCTAAGAAGCACATACTATTTTTTCCACTTTAACAAACTTCTGAAAACAAAAATATAGTGATGATAGTAAAACATTTTTAGCAATGAAAGGGAGCCTCGATGAAGTGATGGGCTGCTGATGCATATTTTAAAGTATTTTTCTCGCAACTAACCTTTGCTTGGGTTTGCTTGTCTGAGTCTTCTGAAACGAACATGCATGGCTGCATGATGATCATCGACAAGAGCATAGCCCAACGCCCGGATTTTTTATGTCCGCCAGCGATTTCCAGGCTGCAGCTCCACCTCCACATCCAGTAGATTCGTATGCACCATCACTAAATCACAAGATAAACAAATATAAAAACTTGTCAGATTGAGGGGTACCATGCCAAGATTTCCTTAAAAAAGGGGTGGATCGAGAAAAGGGCATGCTCTTACAGACAGGGAAGAGAGCCAACAAGCCAGCGAGTCTTTCTGCCCGACCATCAGCTTGGCCACTCTTAGACGTACTCGGCTGTAGATGAAGCTGTGTGTTGGGTTAAGGGGAAAGGAGGAGGTGGCGGCGCGGCAGGTCAATGGAGACGCGCGAGCAATGAGGCGATCATTATTTATAGAGGAGAGGGCGTGCAGCATGGCCAGCAGGGAGGCGTCGGATGGGAGCGCGATCCGCGTGAGGCGCGCGGGAGCCAATGGATGGAAGCAGGTTGGATCGAAGCATGCCACACGAACGAGATGGATCGCTGGTTTTGGGGCCGAGTGTTAGCGGCTACTAAATGCTGCACTGGTTTCGTGGGGGGGTTGGTTTCGAGGAGGAGGACCATGGAGAGAATTAAGGGAGATTGATTTCGAGGAGGAAGACGATGAGAGAATTCAAGGAGATTGGTGCGGAAGGATTCGGGAGGAATTAAAGGAGGAAGACAGAACAAGATTGACCAAAGGATAGAGTCTGTACGTACGTGATCGAGGCCCAAAGGATATCTTTAATTGGGTACAGTAGCAGAGATTTTTTGGGTGAAACTAAACAGGCTAGACTCAAGCTTCTGGTTACGTTATGGCCTGTTTGGAGTGCGTGAAGGAAAGCCATACATTAGTTGATTTTCATGGTTTTGGCAGGAAGTAAATTGAGACAAGCCGAAGCAGCTGAAATTGATTAGCAACCAATGCTCCGAGGTGGATTCCACCTATGCAACGGAGGGGGAGTTGGCCGTTCTGTTTGACTGCACAGACGGGGATACATCCATATATACAGTACCTATGATGAATATTCATTGCCCCTCAAATAATAATAATAATAATAATTAATTAATCTGTATATACTGAATAAGTATGATGTCCCTATACTTTTGGACCCGTCGTCGTGGTGGTTATGTACCAATCTATTCTAGTCAGCAGTGAGTGACAATATGCCAGAGATAGATGCCGAGGAGCTGAGGGGAAGCCAACCGTGAAGATAGCTATCCAATTATTTGTTTTGTTTTGGTTGAGAAACAAAAGAGCAACAAGCATTCAGTTCAGGCTCTTCACCAACGTACGTATATGAGCCATCCTCTTGAAAAAAATAATGTTAAAAATGTAAATTGTACATGAAATAAATGGAAATTGTACATGACAAGTTTAGAGAAAAGCCATGGAGGGCAAATAAAAAAGCTTGAAGGGTTCGTGACCTAAACACACCAGCATAAGCCGAAGTTGGGATTATATTGTCTAATCTGTATGCGACAATTTGCATACAAAAGGAAGAAAATATTTGTATCCTCTATTTTATTTTGTTTGTACTAGGAGGATTATATCCAAAAAGCACGCACGTCAAAATCCTTGACATCGCTGGGTGTGAGGTAGGAGCGACCAGGCCAGTAGGGCGCATATCGAGATGTGATGTATGACCGACTAGGCCAGAGCGGCGCGGCCGCGAGCTCGCCGTTCCTGCCGTACCTGATGCGGCACATTGTCACGCGGAGCAGGCAGTCGTCGCCGTCGCCATCGCCGTTGCCTTTGGAGCGGCTAGAGCTGACGCCCTTGCGCAGGGCGCGCTCGACGAGGCAAAACGTGCCTCTGCCGCCGGTGTGGAGGAGCACAGCACGCCCCGTACTCTTAAGCTTGGGCTCCAGGAACGTCAGCTTCTCTCCGGCCAGACTCCAGCGAGGCACCGGCGGTGGGCAGACTTCGTCAACCAGCTTCTCCTTTTCCACCTCTTCATCCTCCTTGTCTTCTTCTTCTTCATCACCTTCCTCTTCATCGGTCCCTTCATCCTCCTCCTTCCTAAGGTCCGGGACGTCATAGGAGCAGAGGTGCTCGTGCTCGTCGTTCCGATAGCCATGGCCGTCGCGTGCAGCGTGGGTCGTCCCGACCCACGCGCCCAGGTCACCGTCGTAGTGCCCCTGGCCCTCGAACGGCAGGTACCACTCGCCGCGCCACTTCCAGGCCCCCCAATCATACTCGCTCTTGGTGTCCAGTGTGAAGGTCCCCAGCTGCAGCTTACTCTGCTGCGGCTCCTCCTCCACGAAGCTGCTGCGGTAGTCCCCAGAGCGGCGCCTGACGGAGACGAAGATGGTGCGCCCGTCGGGGTGCAAAGCGCACGCCGAGACGTAGCTGTCCTTGAGAGGGGTGAAGGGCGGCACGGGGCCGACCTCCCAGTGGGGCACGCAGAATTCGTCCAAGTTGAGCATGTAGCCGTCGGAATCGAACGTGTGCAGATTGTTGCCGGCGGCCATGGCGTGGTAGCAACCTGTCTGTTGCGGGGATTCCTTCGTCGTGGTGTGCAGCGCCGCCGTCTCCGTGTCGTACGTGAGGGTCAGGTCGTCGTCCTCGGTCGTGACGACGAGGTTGCTGCCCAGGGCGTGGAAGCCTGGGTTTGAGCCGATCGAGCGGGAGCCGAACCGGAGGATCGGATCGGGGAGGTGCCGCGGCTCCCCGCCAACGTCGTCGCCGCCGACCAGGTCCTCTAAGCTGATCTTATGCAGGGAGAAGCCGTGCTTCCAGTCATCCAGAACCACGTACAGATGCCGCCGCCGCTGCTCCTGTTTTGCGCCGCAGCTGTTGCACAGGTCGCCGTGAAATTTACCGGCGCCCGCCGAGGCGTATGCACGCGATGTACCGCCCAGCAGAAGGAAGTGCCGGTGTGCGTATGCAGGGCGCCGGAGACGGGAGAGAAGCGGCGGCAGAGATCGAGCGAGCCACATTGCGTGCGTCCCTGCGTAGCTAGGGTTTCGGGAGAGATTCGTTTATTTGGGGTTATCCTGTTTTATCAAGGGGTAAATGGCCTATATGTTTTTGTTTTTGCGGAGGAAATGGCCTATATGTTAGCCCACCTTATTTAGTAATCTTGGCCCAAAAGTACTGCGTGAATTAATTAAACTTTGATCATAAATTAGACCAACCAAATTATTAGATCTTAAATTAGACTAACCAAATGCACCTCAAAAAGGGAAATTAGACTAACCAAATTTAGATTATAGTAATATGTGACAAAATTTATACCATTAAATTATTATTCAAAAAGTTTTTAATAATATATAATTTTGAAGTCACAAAAATATACACACTATAGGTCTAATTTATTGGAATGGAGGGACTATGTAAAGCCATAATCTGGACCTGGTCCATATCATCTCGACTCCAAAATTTAGCAAAAATCACATCACTTAAATTTGAAAAAATAAATATGCGAACAAAATCATGCATATAAAAAAAAAGAGAGGAGTCCACTTTACAACACCGAACTATTCCATTTGTCAATTTTGACCCAAACAATTTCAGCCCCTTTTGGTGAAAAAATTTCCAACAATAAAAGTATCTAGAAAATTTTGACATAATTCTGTAGATTCGGGACTAATATAATGGTTATTTGGGAAACTTTCAAATGTTTATGCCAACAAATTTAAAAATGATACAAAATTAAAAATTCAGACCCTTTTTTGGCCATTTTTTCCTTCAAAAAATGTAATAATAAAAATCTGGAAACAATTCTCTAAAATGCAAGAATTAGTATACTGATAATTCTGTACAAGTTTGAGATATTTTGCCTGTACAGATTTTAAAACCCCACCCTCCGCCACCATTGCCCCGCCTCCGCACGCTCCAGTACTTCCTCCCCGGCCATCCCTCGCCGCCATGGACGACCCCATGATGTCCCCCATCACCGTCGAGGTCGCGGACGCTCCTTCCCCTCGGGCGGATCTCGTCACCGGCCATGTCGGTCCCGCTGTCGCCGCCCAAGCAAACGTCGTGCCTATCCGCAAGCGGCGGCACCGGGTTGCTGTTTAATTTACCGGCGTCCGCCGAGGCGTATGGACGCCATGTACCGCCCAGCACAAGGGAGTACCGGTGTGCGGATGCAGGGCGCCGGAGACGTGGGAGAAGCGCAAGCGGTGGCACAGATCGAGCGAGCCACATTACGTGCGGGTGTAGCTAGGGTTTTGAGACAGGTTATCCTGTTTTATTAAGGTGTAAATGGCTTGTATGTTTTTTTTTACAGGGGAAATGGCCTATATATATGTTAGCCCAGCTTATTTTAGTAATCTTGGCCCAAAAGTACTGCTTGAATTAATTAAACTTTGATCATAAATTAGACCAACCAAATGATATCATAAATTAGACTAACCAAATGCACCTCAAAAAGGAAAATTACACTAACCAATGCCTGCCGCCGCGCTTGAAGGCATGGAGCCAATGGCGACGAACGACACGCCGCCGGGAGCAGCTGCCGTGGATAGCCGTGCAGGACACCCACCGCCAGCACCTTGGCGGGTCAACGCCGGCAGTCGGGGCCCTCCCTCAGCTCCAAGTAGGCGACCGCCGTATATGGTATGTCTAGCCAGCGGCTAGAATCGAGTCAACAACTAGCTCCTGTGCTTATACGCCCGCATCCGGCCGGGAAGAATCAATCATAAAGTTGAAACCATCTTTCTATAGCTTCAAACTTGGCTTTACATTGTGCCACTTTTGACCGTCAACAATTGGTTGTGGAGTGGCATCAAAGGCCACAGTCCGGAGGATTTGGTGACAACAAACGGCGGCGACACATCGATGTGGGCGGCGGTGGCGGGAGGGTGCGCGCATCCTTAGATGTCCTTTCTCTTAGAGGCAAAATTCCATGTTTTCTCTGCCAACCTCTAAATAAGTTAGAAGGCCACGGGGTGGTTTTCGCAGAGCCGGCTAAAAATTACGACGATGGAGAGCGGAATAACAAATATACTAACAAAAATGCTAGACAGACAAGAAACTTTTACAAGAAGTAACGGACTAACCTTCATCTTAACTACCAATCAACACAACCCATCTCAGCCCAGCCTGTAAAATTTCTGTAAAAAACCTGTAGATGTATATAGCATTACTGATATACTAAACCTACTTTTGGAGGACAGGCTGTTATTATGGAGTTCAGGCCAACATAGTACCTTTTCTAGAATTGTTCTAATGCGGGTGGGCAGCTCAAATTCATGGGCAGCTAGCCAACTGATTGATCCTCGGTTTTCTCTCAACAGAAAAATAAAGGATGATAAATGATGATTATTTTAAAAAGAAACATGAGGATTGTATTCCATGGACATCTACCCTTGAATGACCTGCGTCATCTGGAATGGTGAAGAAGATTAATGGGGTTGATGGTGAGCATTGTACAACCTGAATGAGAAACAGAAACGGATGGTTAGAAATTTGTTTGGTGATCCCAAATAATCTTCCAATCTCTCAGATCCCCTTCTTTGCCATGGATTTGGATGCTTGGCAGATTTAGATTGGGGCACAGAAGAGAGATGAGGGGGAAGAAAGCACAAACAACTCAAGTGAAAGAGAGAATGAACATGGACACCCCAAGTCTCTCGGATGGATATGAACAGCTCAGGTTCTCCTTATGCCACGCTCCCTGACCCTGAGTTTGCCAACCCCACACCTAAGCTCCTTGCCAGGTCCGACTGTCTCATGTTTGTCCCCACCTCAGCTTGCATACCGATTTTGTAGTCTTTATAGGTTGCTATTTTTCTTTTTGTCATTGATATTTTACACAACAAAATTTGATTTGCTACTTACAAATATGAACCACTATATACGTGCATAAATTAGCTTCAGTTTCATGTTAATTTAGAAGAGTCTGCAGTGTTTGTAATTTGGTGATTGATCAATGAAGGAAAGTTCCCCACAAGAAAAAATGAAGGAAAGTTGCACGTAAAAGAATGCCGTGGAGGGCGTTTTTCTTGTACAGGTCGCCTTTGACGTGAGAATCTACTTGGTGAAAGTCATCAGTGTGCTTCTCTGCCTTCTGTAATTTTTACCAATCCATGCGAGATTCCTACCATGGAAGAGAAATTGAGGAGTTGCATATGTTGATCAGGTCATTTATGACTTGAAGTAGTCATTGCTGGATGTCAGTTTGGAAGTTAGACTTCCAAACGCTTAATTGTTCCCTTTCCCTTGTCAACTGTTTTGATCCATGCCAAATCATGGCAGATTACACATGGCAAGCAAGCTATAGTGTCTATTTTGGTAGCCATATGTGTATGTGACTTGTGTTTCGTAGTCCCTTTAACTACACTGTACTTCTACTGTCTCTTATCTGTTACAGTTGTGGTGACAATCTAATGGGAATAAGCGCCAGGGACGAGGAGAGGTGGAGACTTGAGGTAACTGCTATAGCGGCGGTAGGATCTTGCATGGAGAATAGCAGGAGTAATGTTAGAATCCTACTATAGGAAGTGTCTTGCTATAAATGGCTGCGAGCGCGGGCGAATATTGGAGTTCATTGTGGTATGCACAATGGATGTGTGGTCCGTGGAGTGAAGATCCATCCGGCATGATTTTTTGTTCTTCTGTTGGCAAGTAATCCTAAGACTTTTTTCCGGATGAATCCTAAGACTAATTACCCTACACAATTCACATTTTTAATATCTCTTATGGCACCTAACTATATTTGTAATTGAAAAAATGTTCATAATTTATTGTATGAAGGGTGCGTATAAATGTTATTCAGTTTTATTTTGCAGTGGTGCTTGCTGGTATTTCGGATTCATTTCAAGATTTTAGTAGGGGCGCAGCCAGCAAGGGCGTCGTCTAGGGGTGGCGGGGAAGTTGCTGGCGGGCGAGCTATGGCTGTTGATGCGTGGATGGGAGTGGTCCGGGAGCCACCACAACATTCTGGAGAGTCTTCCTAGAGAGCGAGGAGTCGCGTGACAGCAGCGACGACGAGCTCGACGGTCTTGCCGACCTCACCCACCTCGCCGATAAGTTCTCGGTATGTATGTTGTGCACCCCCTTCTGCCCACTCCTTGCTGTTGCAGGCTTCCATCGTCTGCTCGTGTGACTTTATTTTGTGTTCACGGCCATGCTTTTCCCCAAATTTTGTTTGGCAGCTTGGCAGGTTGGATAGGTAGCTGGCTGCTACCATGTGAAACTACCCAATTATTACTGCTTCTGAACCTCTGATCGGTATAGGTTGGAGGAACATCTCTGAATCACATGTATAACAACTACTGAATTTGTTGTTACTACTGTAGTAGCTTCTTCCAAGTAAATTATTGGTTAGAAATAATGATGTTCTAGCCTATTAGAATCACAACGCATGATAACACAACCAAAAAATTGATATGTCTGGCATTATTGATCTGATTTTACTCCATGCCCACAACGCAGAACAAAAATCTATGATAACCTCTTGCTGACACCTTGCCATGTGCGCCATTATCAAGTCTGATCCAGAGAATGCAGTCGGTTTTCTACTTTGCTCGTTTATTTTACCCAGAATAGTAATCGGGTTAACTTAACTTACTATGTCGGTTTATGCTAGAGCTGACATTTCGTGCCTTTCATTTTAGATGTACACAAGCAAGCAAACTGCAGACGAGAAGGAAAATAAGTTGCTCTCCGTGGTTCACTTGCCGTTGTTCTCTGTCCACGAGACAGAGCTCCGGTCTCTCATAAGTCGTAATAGGAGGTCGATTTACTATCACCTGCATCCGTCATCTACTCGTGGAGCTCTTGAGATACTTCACATACGACACAGTGGCCTACGTGTCCAAATAGCAGGGTTATATTCAAAAATTGTAGAAAGCTATAGAAAATATAACACACAATTTTTGTCCTGCATATATAGATTTACTTGATATTTTTAGTAATCAAATAATTTGGTATTCAGTGTTTACTTGAATATTTTAGACTGATTTCTTGCAATGTTTAGTAACAGAGCAATGGACTGAGAGATATTCTCAGTGTGTTGTAGTTTCCATGTTGTGTTATCAGGAGGGAGACCCGGCATCCAATTAGTCACGGACAATATGTCGAGCTGTGGCACCATCCAGCTACAAAGAGTTGGCCGCCCAGGACGGCAATGTTGGCAAGATGCTCCATGTAATGCTCCATAGAATGTATTTATATGTTCTGATAGAAAGTGTGAGCTCCTGAATGTCCTGGAATTTAGTAGCTCATGAAAATGGATGTGCCTTTTAGTGAAGGAACCAGAGGGAAGGATGCATAAGTACTCAACTTACTTTAAATTTATGTATCTTTTCACAAATAACTATCGAACTTGTGCACTGCCCATGCTTGCTTATTCTGCTTCTCCATGTGCACCAGCTGTTAAAGAATTTGAGGAAGAGACTAGAAGTCTGTTTTATCCATGTGTACTGGCTAGAAGATAATTTGAGGAAGAGATTAAAAGGCACATAAATGAATATTCTGATTCTGATGTAAGAACGTCGGTTCTTCCATGAGAGAGAGTATGCGATTGATGAATACTTCAGCACTACCAAACCATCTGGACGTGCAGAGGCAGGCTAATCTATGGCATTCTGCCATTTTATATAATCATGTTTGCTTCATGCATGATCAATCTACATCGTTTTTCCCATATGAAGTCCCTTTGTATCAAAGAGGCTCTATAAATCTGTGTTTTCTCAAACTTAATTACTCCTTAACTTGTAATCTGAAATTAGAGATTGCGGCCCACGATGCTGAAGTTTGACCTTGGCCATCGGGAAGAAGTTGTGCGGTGTGACATTATGAGAATTCGCAAGCAGACTCCTCTCTAGCTGGTACGTTCCCTGTGACATTATGAGAATGATACTATAGTATTTTCGGCTTTATAATTTGATTAATGTTGAGTTTTCAAATGGGTGTCTTCTTGTTTGCACAGAGCTTGTCACGAGATTGTGCTTGCTGGCATCAAGCTATGGACTTGCTAGAAAAAGATATAATGGTGTGTTTGGTGCTTATACGAGGCCCCAGAAGATGACTATATGTACTACTTTATTTTATTCTTTGTATTTTTCTGTATATCACCGAACAGATCTAGAGCATAGCCATTGCATTATGTTGTATCTGTGTGTGTTCCCTACATTTTCTTAATATGTTGATAAACATGGAAACACGCTGTCAGAGTGGGTCAGTTTGTATATCTGAGTGTCTGCACATGAATCTGAACTATATATAGCAATATGGGCACAAGAACCCTTTAAATTTTGTCATATGTCACATCTACTAACTTTTTCTTTGCCGTGTTGTATGTCTTCAGACTTTGTGTACGCTGCCTTGTGGCTTTATTAATTTAAAGCCAGACGCCTTTGGTGTCTTCATTCAAAAAAAAAAAAACTAACTTTTCCTTCCAAATGTTTGAAGTATTGAGAATTCTTAGAGTACATATTTTGTTTTTGTAATGTAGCATAAATCATCAACAATCATGTATTGTTAGGATGCTTTGAGAACAAATTTGAGTGCGCAAGGACGAGAAATATCATTTTGATCATGTAATTTGTCATAAAACAGAAGTTCAATGAAATGTGTACTTAGTGAGAGATATGCAATACTTGATTACTGCATGTTTAAACCCTGGGGTTTCAAAGGCATTTCAAAGTATCACTAATTGCAGAGTAAGTTGAATTGAAAAACCGATAGAAAGAAAGCTTGTTGAGGATATAAAGGAGGTTAATGACTTATTCTGCGTGCAACTAAAGCTCATCGCCTTGGGATTGATCACATTTATCGTGACATGAACAACGTGGTCACATTGACGATGGCGGTGGAGAGGAAATGCGATAATAAGGACATGTCGCTAATGGTGTGTGAATTTTTTTTCCGTTGCAACGCACGGGCACATTTACTAGTACATATCAACGTAAATTCCACATGCATGCATACAAGCAAACGCTCTCGATCAAGTCACCAAACATGGCTAGCTGTTTGTTGCCGTACCCGGATCTAAGCCGCCAACAAGGAAGACTGTGAGGAGGAGACAAATTAGCCACCTAGTTCTTGCAGCGCAAAACATATATAAAGACATGCACTCCCCACCACTTCTGGCACACACACAACTATAGTTGCACCAGCCAGCGGCCAACTGTGCTTTACCTACAAAAACAAGTGAGTTGTGCTGCGTTGCTACGTCATACGATGAGAGCGTTCGAGGTGGTGGCCATGCTAGCCATGGCGGCTATGGTCATCGGCACCGTGCGCGCTGCGCAGTGCGGCTCCCAGGCTGGCGGGGCGACCTGCCCCAACTGCCTCTGCTGCAGCCGCTACGGCTGGTGCGGCTCCACCCCGGAATACTGCGGCGACGGCTGCCAGAGCCGTTGCTCTGGCTGCGGCGGCGGTGTCACGCCCGTCACGCCCAATCCCATCGGCGGTGGCGTGTCCTCCATTATCTCCCGCACCCTCTTCAACCAAATGCTACTCCACCGTAATGATCCGGGATGCCACGCCAGGGGCTTCTATACCTATGACGCCTTCGTTGCAGCCGCCGCCGCCTTTCCTAGCTTCGGTACCACAGGCGGCATCGCCACCCGGAAGCGTGAGGTGGCCGCCTTCCTAGCACAAACCTCTCATGAGACCACCGGTGAGTGGCCCAAGGCCCCGAACGGGCCCTACGCATGGGGCTACTGCTTCAAGCAGGAGATCAACCCCACCTCCAACTACTGCACCCCAAGCACGGAGTGGCCTTGTGCTCCTGGGCAGAGCTACTATGGTCGCGGGCCAATCCAGCTATCTCACAACTATAACTACGGGCAAGCAGGTCGGGCCATCGGGGCCGACCTATTGGGCAACCCAAACTTGGTGGCCACAAACCCGACCGTGTCATTCAAAACTGCCATCTGGTTTTGGATGACGGCGCAACCGCCCAAGCCCTCGAGCCATTCAGTGATCACGGGGCAATGGAAACCATCGGCGACAGACCAGGCCGCGGGGCGGGTGCCTGGGTTTGGCGTGATCACCAACATTGTAAACGGCGGGATCGAGTGCGGGCACGGGCATGATAATCGTGTTGCCGACCGAATTGGGTTCTATAAACGCTACTGCAATATGTTTGGTATCGGCTACGGCGACAACCTCGACTGCTACAAGCAAAGCCCCTTCGCTTAATAATCAGCTATATATGTCCTTGTGTAATTTTTATTATAATCAACTATATATGTACTCATGTAATTTCTATTTTTCAATATAAAATTTCATATATGTAATCCTAATATAAGATACTCCGTAATTATTACCCCGTCCATCCCATAGCCAACGATTAGAAGACACATGCAAGGTGTGTCGTTGCCACTTGCAAGTGGTCATCATGGATAGCTTTATTCGAATTTAAATGGTACTCCATCCGTTCCATAATGTAGTGCTTATAGATTTTTGCAAAAGTCAAACATTACAAACTTTGACCATATTTATTGAGAAAAATAGGTACATCTAGTATACCAAATGCACATCATTGAATATATCATGAGTTATATTTTCAGAATATACATGTTTGGTATTGTCGATGTAGACAATTTTCTCTATACACTTGATCAAAGTAGACAAAGTTTGACTTTCATAAAAATCTATAGACACTACATTGTGGAATGGAGGGAGTAATACATCATCCACAAGTCTGGAGACGAGATAGCCCGGGGCTCGTCCATGCAACTACTAGAAATCTTCTTACAAAAACTATATTTAGCTAGTACATGTGCCGCATCATTAGAGCATCTCCAGCCGTTGCGCCTCCAAGACGCACCGAAAACCGTCGCCTGAGGGCGATCCGACGCTAGTTTCGGCTTGGGTGCCAGTGCGTTCCCAGTCGCCGCCCCCCAGGTCGCCCCCAGGCGCCGAAATCGGCCCAGTTTCGGCGCTTTCAGCCCATTTCCGGCGCAAAACGGTCCAGGCTCGACGTGTTTCGGCGGCTATTGAAATAGAATCACATAGTCGCAAATAAAATCACAGTTTCACATACGAAGATAGATAGATAGTTCACATAATCTTCTTCTACGAACTACTACTACTCGTCATTCTCCGACTCGGACTCTGCCTCGGTGATGTCCTCCTCCGACGTCTCAGCGTAGGCGTCAAGGAACCGCTCGTCGGTGGAGTCCCAGGAGGATGCATCTCCTAGCTCGATGTTGAATTTAGCGACCGCCTTCCGCGATCGCTTGTCCTCGCGATAGGCCGCTCGCTCCTCCCTCCTCTTCTTCCTCTCCGCCCTCTTCTCGGCCAAGAACTGGTGCTCGTTGATGATGTCTTGCGGGAAGTTTTGGCGCCACGTCGCCATGGCTTCCTCGTCCATCTCGGCCAGGCTGAGACGGTGCGCCCGCCTACGATTCTTCCGACGATCGTCGTCGGTGATAAGCCGCGGGGGAGGCGCCAACTCCTGTGCCCGCTCCCGTGTCGGCACGTCCGTGAAGTTCATGTCCCAACGGGAACGCCGGAGGCGCCACGCCGCAGCGTCGTACGCGCGGACGCCCTCCTGAGCGGTGTCGAAGGTTCCGAGTCCGAGGCGCACGTCGCCCGACCGAATCTCAGCGGAGTAGGTGCCGGACGGACCAACGCGGACGGCGCGGTAGCCCGCAGCTCCCCGGCGACATGGGGCGCAGTGCTTGGCGGCGACGAAGCAGCGAGCGGCGGACGAAGCGGTCAATCGCACGTGGCAGTGCGGGAGAGTGCGCGCGGGGG
>LR738714.1:856965167-856984782 GCA_902687465.1 Secale cereale | reverse complement strand
CCCCCCCCCCCCCCAAAAAAAAAGTCTCCCAAAAGTGTCATGTACCGTTAAGTGTTACTCATACAATCGTAATCAACAGTTTCACCTAGGCGAGCTAATCTTTTTTGGGGTGACCTAGTCGAGCTAGTGGGGTTGGTCTTTTGAACAAACTTTTGTCTAGGTTCTTATCACTAAAAAGAAACATAGTCTACGTTACGAATCTGATATCTTGTTAGGCTTCTTCGTTGGGAAGTTACATAGGCCATGTGCTAATATGTACAGACTTAGTAGGGTCACTGAGATGTGCAAGTCACACATACTTTCAAAATATGTGAATAATTGCTCATGTATGTAATACAGTTTCTATCAAAATTTCCACATAATTTTAGCTATTATTATGTCAAACCTGATTTATATTTTTTTTCAAATTATAGACTAGGTTCCACGGATGATCTTCGTTAGGAAATAACCAACAATAGCTTTGTGGAAGGAATTTTGGAACCTGCTTCATGTTGTCCGCTGCAAAAGGGATGAAGCGACACTGGGCTGCCAGAAAATTTTCCTTTATAATCTCCGATAACGGCTCACGTGGCTCAAGTTCCTTCGTCCAAAGTTAAAGGAAGCATCCACATTCATTTGACGAACTTAGTTCTGGTTTTCTCCAGAGATGCTACACTTACGGACATGTGCTACAGACTTATGGTTATGGACTGAAGTGCAGCTTTGTGGTTGGAGATTAGGACGGGAAGCGGGGCCACCTGCAGAAATCAGGGAGGCTGAGATTGGTTGAGTCCTCTTCCGTGAAAACAATCCATAGGAAGCCTCCGTAAGTGTAGCATTTTTGGGTTTTCTCTATCGATGTTCCTCGACATCATAGTTCTTCAGGCACAAAGTTTCTTTGTAGCTCAGGCTACGTGGTACCCCTTATTTTCACCATCCAATTCTGCATCGCGATCCGTGCGAATGCATTTGTCTTTTTTGTTTCTCTCAAACGAGACAACATATGAACTTCAAACTTTGCAGACCGAACAAACATTAGAACATCAATGTGGGAAAAAACTTTCAGATTTTTTCAAGCATTTTAAATACTTCAAATAATATTTTTAGTCAAACAAAATGTCATTTTTTATATTTATATCAGACCAAAAAATCTGAAAGTTTTTTCACACATTGATGTTCTAATGTTTGTTCGGTCTGCAAAGTTTGAAGTTCATATGGTGTGTCGTTTGAGAGAAACAAAAAAGAGAAATCTTCATGTTGTAAGTTAGTTGAAGAGTACGGATCTCAAAGCAAAGGTGAAGGGTTGAGGATAAGAGGTTCCATGTAGCCTGAGCTACAGAAAACCACACTTCTTCAGGCTAACCTGATGAAAATTGTTTGAAATTGCTAAGACAGAGAGAGGCCATCTCATTAGGTGGAGATGGTGATCCGCCATTTGTGAACTCCCGCCGAACCCACCACAAGTACCAGGATCCAACAGCGAGGAGTTGTTTAACATCAAGATTATGTCTCGGAGGGAGCGACCTAGCTTCCGCTAACAGTGATGTTCTAGTATGATCGAGACCCAACAATCACTTTTCCTTGCTTCTTTGATGATATCCAGAATTCCCAACCTCTGCCATAACTCTTCTGCATGTGTACAATCAAACAACAGGTGGCACACATCTTCAACAGCCTAATGGCAGATCAGACATGAGCCATTCAAGCCTACATGCCTGTTAGTTACAGATTTTAAGGTGATAATTTCATGAAGGGCGCGCCGACAGAAGATCTGAATCTTACGTGCAACTTGTAATTTCCAGAATCTACTCCATATTTCCGCTGAGTTTGACACGATCAATTGCAGGTTGCCGTTGTTTTTCAAGAAGGGATACATATATTTTTGATCCCTCAACTTTACCGACAGTGTAAAAATGGTCCCTCGATTTCAAACCAGACAAACATAGTCCCTTAACTTGTAAAACCGGATACTTTTCGTCCCTCCGGCCAGGCAAGGTGGTTTTGGGCTGACATGGACCTGGTATTGACCGGCTTTGTAAGTTGAGGAATCACAGTTTGCTGGTTTTGAAATTGAGGGATTATTTCTATACTTTCAAGAGAGTTGAGGGACAAAAAATATACTTATCCATTTCAAGAACGACGTGCCTCCTCTATCCTGGCCAATGCAAACGATTAGCCCAAGCCTCGCAGAACATTGAACCGCAGGCCAGTTGTTCGGTAGTACCTACTCCCTGCCTTGCTGTACACACGCCGTGTCCGTGAGAGCGCCAGGGCGGCAGCCGTGCCGCACCCTCTCGCGAGCTTGGCATTCTACTCGGCCAACTCGGTCTTCAGTTTTCTTTTTCTTTTGATGAACAACTCTGTCTTCAGGTAGCTCTGTTCTACTCGCACAGCTTGGCGAGCTCCTTCGTCTTCTTCTGGAGCCCAGCAGTACTCTTGGGATGTCACATCTTGCAACCGTGGGTCCAAACTCCAAGCGGGCCAGGTAAAAACGCCAGTGGCCCAGGCCATGGCCACACCCATGGGTCTGCAACGGTATGGGTGTGGTGGGAAATGCCTGCTCATGAATAAGTATGATGCTTATGAGAGAACAGAGAAGTGAAAGTTTCCCTCTCGTTAGGGTTTCCTATCCTCTCGACGGCGATCTTCGCCGTGCGTAGAGAACTCTTTCCTTGCCCTTGTTCATCGAGTCCTCCTTGTCTACCGACGTGTGTGACATTCTAGTCTCGCTCCCTGCTTCGGGCGACGAACTGGCGGCAACTAGTTTTGGTTAGGGTTAGGTCACAAGCCCGACAGATCTCCTCTTTTGGGCAAGGGAACAAGCAGATGGCGTCGGAAGCTTCTGGATCGGGTGATCCGGACGAACTGGCGGCAATGATGAAGGAGTTGGGTCTCTCTGAGGAGGACCTGGATGATATGGTCGTGGATCAACGATCCGTGCCGCCGGAAGCAACTCGCTGGATGGCGGTGGCCAGGGTGAACACTGAGAAACAGTATAGCCAATATTGGTTCTAGAAGAACATGCGTGCGGCCTGGAACCTTACTCAGAAAGTCAATATCCGCCCTCTGGAAGACAACTTGTACACTCTCCAATTCGCATGCATGGGGGATTGGGAGTGAGTAATGGGGGGGGGGACCATGGGCGTTTCGAGGAGATGCGGTGATCCTGGCACCGTACGATGGCTTCTCAAAGCCGTCTTCGGTCAAGCTAGACCGGATGGAAATCTGGGCTCGGATACATGACTTCCCAGAGGGCTACGTATCCCAGATCCCATCGCTTGCCTCGAAGCTAGGGGATTTCGTCTATGCTGAACCAGCCTCGCATGATTTTGAAGGTAATTTCTACCTGGTGCAGGTCAAGATTGATGTGGGTAAACCCTTGAAGAATGCTGTGTCGCTGAAGGTGGGCGAAAAAAGAATGATCTTCCGTGTGAAGTATGAGTGCCTCCCGAACTGGTGTGTTGTTTGCGGGAGGCTAGGTCATCTGTATAAGGAACATGGAGATGGTGTGCATCCACCATCGCTTTGGTGTTCAAGAGCTTCAAGGCAAAATGGTTTAGAGGCGCGGGACCAGGACCTGGTGGAGCAAGAAACGGAAGCAAGGGTAAAACCATGGACATGGGACAGCAGGCTCGGTACAATCCTGAAGTGGATGAACACATGGTTGATGCGGAAGGAAACAGAAAGCAAACTCAAGTATTAGATGCAATAGCCAACATCCAGCGGGGATACAAGTCTATCTCAAAGGGAGCTGATATACTTGCCCTACCTTCACCACAGATTCCATTGAGCCCGCCCCAAAAGCAAGATCCAAAGCGAGCTCGATGGAGACAGTGGATGAGAAGGGAAACCAGAGTCAGAGCATCATCAAGAGTTTTGGTAGCGATTCAGAAGAAACATCGGCGGACTCCCGAGAGGAGTACCGCCGGGCACAATGAGTATCTTGAGTTGGAACTGCCGCGGTGCGGGCAAAGCCGCGACAGTTCGAGAACCCGAGAACTGTCGTGTGTGGTTAGGCCACCCCGGGAACCTCTCTTTTGTCCCGGTTCAACTGGTGATGGCGTAATAAAGCTTTGCGAATTGTCTCAAAAAATGATAGAATAGAGAAGAAAGTATGAAAACCTTGGGAGCAACTAGTTGGCGAGCGCTTTTTTGGGAGCCTCCCAATCATCACTTGTGGCTGGGCTGAGCGTTTTTACCTGTCCCGCTTTTTTCTTCCACCGGAGGCACTGTTTTCTGCTTTCCCCTGGCCCGCTTGAAGCAAAACCTTCCGCCATAGGCATGGTTTTGCTTCCATGAGAGGCGCAGTTGTGCTTTCACCAAATGGTTTCCATGAAGAATTATACGCAAGATGGTTTTCATGAAGAATTATAAGTCAATGCATATTTAACTGGAGAATTATACTCAAAATGGTTTCCATGAAGAAACACACGAAAGTGTGTGGTGGGAAATGCCTGCTCATGAATAAGTATGATGTTTATGTGAGAACAGAGAAGAAAGTGGAAGAACTTCCTGCAAAATAGGCAGTACCAACTACGGAAGCCAAATGTGCCAGCATGCACCAATAGAAATCACTCACATGACCATTGTTCTTGATGAATGGAAATGAACATCTACCTTCCTGTAAAGAATGTAAGAATAGACATATTTTGCCTCGCTGGGCCAATCTAGGCAGCACAAGTAGACCTACTACAAACTTAGATACAAAAAAGGTATGATTCGCAGAGGTCATATTTTCAAATAGTCATACAACGTCGACCTGAATAAACCATGTAGTAGCAAGCTTGCCTGGAAGGTATCTTATGATTGTTGCACTCAAAGGTGAATGAAAGTGTTAAATTCAGTACCGTGCAACAGCGGCATGGGTGGATCTAGCAGTGGACGCCACGATCGCTCTAGGTTCTTCTGCATCGGCAGAAAATGGAGGACCCACGGGTATGGGCTTGTGCTAGCCTGCTAGAATTTTTACCCAGCCCCCTGTGTTTTTAGACCCACGGGTGCAAGATCGCGACATACACCAAGGGCGTGTTTGGTTGCCCACATCCAGCCCAACCAGGCCCGCGCGGGAAGGGAGAGGCCTATTTGGTTGCCTGGTTTTATTGTTGGGCCTGCATCGCACACTTCTCAAAGCAGTCCAGAGCCTGGCTCGCTGGAAACGCACGGATCGACAGTTTCTCGCGAGCCAGGCTGAGTGCGGCGCGAGGTCGCACGGGCGGGTGCAAGGCGAGGGCGAGGGGGGATGGCGGGAGATGGAAATCTGGCGCGCTGTCCCGGCGCCAAATCTAGCCTCACCCCCTTTCACTCGCTCACCCATAGACACTGCCCCCTTTCTTCCCTACTGCCTCACCACCGGCGGCGGCTACAATTTCAGATCTGCGCTAGAGGCGGCGGCGGCGGAAGAGGCTGCAGCGTTTGCGGCGGATCTGGTGCTCCCTTTGCTGTTGGCCACTGCCTGGTCGACCTAGTATGTGCCATGGCTCCCCCTACGCCATCCTCGTCTCCGATGTCGGTAAGCATTACCCCCTCCCCCCTTTGTCAGTACAGTGGTTAGGCTGTTAGGCTAGGTGTAGGATCAATTTCCAACTGAACGGACCTTCGATGTCGACTAGGTTATGGACGCACGGATGAGGCTGATAATCCAGGCGGCAACACTGATTAGTGTGATTCGGGCATGGGTCATGTTCATGCACCAGAGAGCCGTTCGTCGTGCTGGGAGACCTTTGATCCGCTATGGTCCATTGTTTCTCCGGGAACAGGAGAGGATCCAAAATCTGAACTACATCTACAACTGCAATGACGTCGAGGCGCTGTGGATGCTTCGAATGAAAAGAGCACCATTTTCCAGGCTTGTCGATACCTTTAGGAGCAGAAGGCTACTACAAGATAGCATCAACACCAGTGTCAAAGAGCAAGTGGCTATGTTCCTCCATGTTGTTGGCCATAACCAGAGGTTCAGGGTCATTCACAACACCTTCAGAAGATCAATGGAGACCATCTCTAGGTACTTCAAGTAGGTGCTTTTTTCTGTTGGGGAGCTTAGAGGAGAGATGATCAGGAGACTATCAGGCCAGACTCCATCCAAGATTCGCGGAAGCCCAAGATGGTATCCATACTTCAAGGTGAGCATTGACAATATAACACTTTTCATGGCTTGATATGCTTGTATTGTTCAAGTTGAGCACTAACACAGGCTTGTGATGCCATTCCAGGATTGCATTGGAGCAATAGATGGTACTCATGTCACTACCAGAGTTCCTAGGTCACAGTCTACAGCATACAGGGGGAGGAAGCACTACACAAGCCAGAATGTGCTTGCTGCTGTTGACTTCGATCTGAAGTTCACATATGTGCTGGCTGGCTAGGAGGGGTCAGCGCATGATGCTAACATTTTCGCTGATAGCATGAGTTGACCTGATGGGATCAACATCCCCGACGGCAAGTTCTACCTTAGAGATGCTGGCTATGCATGTTAGACGAGTATTTTTCCACCCTTCAGGAAAACCAGGTACCATCTCAACGAGTTCTCTGGCAGGAACTATCCTAGGACTGCACATGAGATGTTTAATCTTAGACACTCCAGCCTTAGAGTAACTGTTGAGAGGGCATTTGGAGCTCTGAAGAATAGGTTTAAGATCCTGGATCAGAAGCCATTCCACCCATACTCCACTCAGGTTAAGCTATTTCTTGCTTGTTGCGTTCTGCATAACTGGATCCTCCAATGGGGCTCTGATGAACACGTGCATGAGGAGGAAGAGGTCGAGCCTGACGATGTTGTTAGCTCCGACCATGGTGTGGAGGCATTTGACAATGATGCTTGGAAGAACAAAAGGTTGGACTGGCAGAGGCGATGTGGCTTAACAGAGGTCAGTGCAGGATTTGAAGAAAATGGAAGAAGAAGAAGAAGCAGCAGCAGCAGTAGCAGAAGCAGAAACACCGATGAACTATCCCTATTTAGCCAATGGGTCTTAATAATTTAAAATGTCATTTGATAGAAGTTAGGATGAATCGTCATTTGTTTAAGTAGCTGGCACTACATGTTCAGATTCTTTATGGTAAGCTCACCACTAGTTAGAAGTGATGACAACACCTTATGCGGGTTGCAACCAAACACCATGTCATATGTGCACCTAATGCAATGCGGGCAACCAAACGCCGGGTCAAAAATGGTTGTCTCGTGCAACTAGGGGCATGCAGGCAACCAAACTATGTGCATCTTGGGTTTTTTGGTCTGCATCCCCTCAAACCGGCTCAATAGAGCCAGGCTCGCCGGGCCAGGCTGGATTGGCAATGTAACCAAACACACCGCAAGAGGTCCGATGGGTTCTCAAAGAAGACAAAGGAGCTTGCTAAGCTGCACGACAACGCGAGCAGAACAGACAACGGAGCTACCTAAAGAACAAGCTGGGCGAGTATAAAAGACCAAGTTGGGCAGGATGTGGTACGGCTGCCCCGGTGCTCTCCGACTCCGGGACGCAGAACGTAAAAACAACGGAACAATTGGCCGGCGGCTCAGCGTGCGGCCCGCCATGGTGAAGCACGGCGCGAGCGGAAGATGAGACTTGACCTAATCGTTTGCATTGGCCACCATAGACACACGTCGTTTTGGACACAGGGACAACATGAAATTAATTGTGTCTACTCGCAACAACACAACAAGAGACCATGTGTTACCTAATCATTTCTCATGGGATTGATCGGGGTTATAGTTATGAGTTATCTTGTTTTAAGATTATACTAGCAAACATGCATGTGCGTTGCCATGGGAGAAACAAACTATGGCACACCCCTAGTGAGCTTGGCACTTTCCCTCTTTGTACCATCATCGATGGTGGACCTTGTCCACCTATTTACGACAAACTTGATAAGACTTAAGATGGCGAGTTCAGTCATTACATTGCACAAAATATTATAATGTAAATATCGCTAAGCACAATTAATAACCAGATATTCAAAAGAAAACGAAGATCAGTTTCAAGGCCACGAGTTTCGTTAGTTGCCAAGCTCCTCCACCGTGCATGTTATATTGCTAACCAATTTAACATCATTATGTTTATGCACGCCACACGCCATGCCCTCAAATAATAATGCAGACACATGTGCATTTAGGTTAATTAATTATTGCGTCCATTTATTCATTCTTTTGATTTCTCCGAGCCCATTCATTTAATCAGGACGCTCTCTCTACCATCGGCCCATGCAGCCATATAATTCCTTTCTTTCATGTGCTTACTAAGCGGAATTTATTCCTTTCCTACCTATAGGTTCATAACAGCTACATTTAATCCTTCTCGGACCGTACCCCCGGACCGGACGAATACATTGGCATGTTCTATCATAAGGCCTGGAACATCATAAAACATGACATAATGGCGACCCTTCTTAAAGTCTTTGTCGGAGACGGACCAGGCTTCGCCAAATTGAATTGGGCGCTGATTGTGCTTATCCCTAAAAAGCTGGACACGGATGTGGTGACTGACTACCGCCCCATAAGCTTGTTGCACAACATATCCAAGTTGTTTGCCAAGCTCCTTGCCACTAGATTGCGACCACGTATGAAGAACATCGTCGCATTAAACCAGTACGCTTTCATCAATGGAAGAAGCTTACACGAATTTCCTTCTTGTGCGGCAAGTTGCGAGGAAGATCTCGGCCAGAAATACTAAAGGCGTGTTCCTCAAGCTCGATATATCAAAGCTTTTGACTCCCTTTATTGGTCTTTCTTATTCGAAGTTATCAAGGCCAAAGGATTTGGCGATCGGTGGATCTCATGGCTGACTATTCTCTTGAAATCTACCTCCACTAAAATTGTGATCAATGGGGATCCGGGACGGTGTATTGCTCATGCTCAAGGACTACGCCAAGGAGACCCCATCTCCCCTCCCTTGTTTGTAATTGCGATGGATGCACTACACTAGTAGAAAACGGGGCTTTGGTTCTGTCCGGGGAGGCCCATTAGTCCTGGTCCATTCACGAACCGGGACCCATGGGGGCATACGTCCTGGTTCATGCGCCCAGGGGGCCGGCCGGGCCTCGTGGGCCATCTGTCCCGGTTCGTCGGGGCCCATTTGTCCCGGTTCCAGACACGAACCGGGACCAATGGTCCTCGCTCCTGGCTCACACTCATTGGTCCCGGTTCATGGCTAGAACCGGGACAAAAGGGGGGTCTTTAGTCCCGGTTCCTACCACGAACCGGGACCAATGAGTTGCCTATATATACCCCATCGCCGGCGAGCAGAGCACTCCACACTGCTCTGTTTTTTCTGGCCGGCGAGGGGGGAGAGCTTTGTGGTGCCCTAGCTCACCTCCTATGCACATGAGGTGTTCGATGAAATGCCCGAGCCACACTAGTTAAGCTTTCTCCTCTCGAAGCTCGACATCCAAACTCCATTTTCTCTGTGATTTGTCTAGGTTTAGCGGTCCGTCACGTCCCGTCCCCGTCTTCACCGCCGTCGATCGCCCGCGCCGATCTCGTCGTCGGCACCACCGTGGTGAGCCTCTTGTTCTGTCTATGATTTTCTTACTTTTATTATTGCTTTAGATAGATATATGTCTAATTTTCTTACTTTTATTATTGCTTGTTATTATATAGTGCGATGGTTTTGGTATCCGCCCACGTTGGCCCTCGTCCTGTCTATGATTCGGATGTGGTATATTATCTTTAATGTATAACTATTTGTTTTAGTGTTTATGACAATTATGCCGACCAACGTGACATAGATGTTTTTATCTAGGAGGTAGTTGAACTGGAAATTCCAACCGACCCTCTTGAGGAGAGGTTAAATTTAGTTAAAAAGGAAAACATTTACTTGAAGAAAAAATTGGAAAAAACGGAGGAGGAGAAGATGGAATTGGAGTTGCATGTTGCGGAAGTCGTCGATGATCACAAGATCAAGATGGACCCTATTGTCAAGAGGTTAAATTTAGTTGAAAAAGAAAACAATTACTTGAAGGAAAAACTAAAAAAATTTGAGGAGGAGAAGATGATATTGGAGTTGCATGTTGCGGATGTCGTCGATGATCACAAGATCAAGATGGATGCCATGCGCTTGAAGATTAGAAATATTAGAAAATATGCCATTCATACCGAGGCTTGGTATCATTATGCCGTTGGATCAATTGTTACCTTGGTTGCGATTATGATCGCATTTGTTGTGGCGTTGAAATGTTCTACACAGTTTCAATGTATGGTTTAATTAAATGCTCTCGAGAGCTATGTATGTACTTTGAATTTAATGTGATGATGAACTTATATTAATTTGATCACTTATCTATCCATGATGTTCTGTAATGGTTTTTGACACACTTAATTATATATAAATGCAAGGAGATGAACCGTCAATGGATGTACGGTGATAGACACACCTCCGAGTACATTAATGGCGTGCATAATTTTCTCGAAGTGGCTAAGGCAAACAAGCAGAATGGTTTTATGTGCTGTCCATGCACTAGCTGTGGGAATACGAGGTCTTACTCCAACTCGAAAACCCTTCACACCCACCTGCTTTATAAGCGTTTCATGCCACACTATAATGTTTGGACCAAGCACGGAGAAATAGGGATTATGATGGAAGAGAACGAAGAAGGTACGATGACAACTATGTGCCCCCGGAATACGGTGATGCTGCAACGGCGGAAGCTGTTGAAGGTCAAGAGGAACCAGACGATGTTGTGCCTGATGATGATCTCTGCCGGGTCATTGTTGATGCAAGGAGACAGTGCGAAAGTGAAAAGGAGAAGATGAAGTTCAATCGCATGTTGGAGGATTACAAAAAAGGGTTGTATCCCAATTGCGAAGATGGCAACACAAAGCTCGATACCATACTGGAATTGCTGCAGTGGAAGGCATAGAATGGTGTGCCTGACAAAGGATTTGAGAAGCTACTAAAAATATTGAAGAAGAAGCTTCCAAAGGATAACGAATTGCCCGACAGTACGTACGCAACAAAGAAGGTCGTATGCCCTCTAGGGTTGGAGGTGCATAAGATACATGCATGCCCTAATGACTGCATCCTCTACCACGGTGCGTACAAGGATTTGAACGCATGCCCAGTATGCAGTGCATTGCGGTATAAGATCGGACGAGATGACCCTGGTGATGTTGACGGCGAGTGCCCAAGGAAGAGGGTTCCTGCCAAGGTGATGTGGTATGCTCCTATAATACCACGGTTGAAACGTCTGTTCAGAAACAAAGAGCATGCCAAGTTGATGCGATGGCACGCTGCTACTGCTCGAGCTTGCGTTGTATTCCCTCGAAGAGGAAAGGGTGATGCAGCACAGTAGCGTAAGTATTTCCCTCAGTTTTGAGAACCAAGGTATCAATCCAGTAGGAGACCACGCGCAAGTCCCTCGCACCTGCACAAACAAATAAGAACTTCACAGCCAACACGATAAGGTGTTATCAATCCTTTTACGGTCACTTACGAAAGTGAGATATGATAGATAGGATAGTATGATATTTTTGGTATTTTCGGATATAAGAACAAAAAGTAAATAAAGCAAGGTAAAGTAGATGAAAGATCAACATGTTGAGAATAGACCCGGGGGCCATAGGTTTCACTAGTGGCTTGTCTCATGATAGCAGAATTCTACGGTGGGTGAACAAATTACTGTCGAGCAATTGATAGAAAAGCGCATAGTTATGAGAATATCTAGGCATGATAATTATATATAGGCATCACATCCGTGACAAGTAGACCGAAACGATTCTGCATCTACTACTATTACTCCACACATCGACCGCTATCCAACATGCATCTAGAGTATTAAGTTCATAAGAACAGAGTAATGCTTTAAGCAAGATGACATGATGTAGAGGGATAAACTCCAACAATATGATATAAACCCCATCTTGTTATCCTCGATGGCAACAATACAATACGTGCCCTGCTGCCCCTGCTGTCACTGGGAAAGGACACCGCAAGATTGAACCCAAAGCCAAGCACTTCTCCCATTGCAAGAACTATATATCTAGTAGGCCAAACCAAACCGATAATTCGAAGAGACTTGAAAGGATATTATAATCATACATAAAATATTTCAGAAAAGAATCAAATATTTCTCGTAGATAATCTTGATCATAAACCCACAATTCATCGGATCTCGACAAACACACCGCAAAAAGATTACATCTAATAGATCTCCTCGAAGATCGAGGAGAACTTTGTATTGAGATCCAAAAAGAGAGAAGAAGCCATCTAGATAATAACTATGGACCCGAAGATCTGTGGTAAACTACTCACAACTCATGGTGAGGCTATGGTGTTGATGTAGAAGCACTCCGTGGTAGATCCCCCCTCCGGCGGATCTCCAGAACAGGCCCCAAGATGGGATCTCACGGGAACAGAAGGTTGCGGCGGTGGAATTAGGGTTTTCTCTGTTGCCTCGATGTTTTCAGGGTACGTGGACATATATAGGAGGAAGAAGTACGTCGGTGGAGCAACGTGGGGACCATGAGGGTGGGGGCGCCCCTTGGACCCTCGTGGGCACCACGTTTCTTCTTTGGCTTGGTGCTCAAGTCTCTCATGAAGATATCGTTCCAAAAATAACTCTCCCAAATGTTTCATTCCGTTTGGACTCCGTTTGATATCCCTTTTATGCGAAACCCTGAAATAGGCAAAAAAAACAGCAATCTGCACTAGGCCTTGGGTTAATAGGTTAGTCCCAAAAATAATATAAAAGTGTATAATAAAGCCCATTAAACATCCAAAACAGAATATATAATAGCATGGAACAATCAAAAATTATAGATACGTTGGAGATGTATCACACGCAGAGGTCTGTAAGAAAGACGGGAAGTTGAGAGCACCCGCTGACGGGTCGCAGTGGAGAAAAATCGAGATAACGTACTGGGAGGAGTTTGCAGGTGACGCAAGGAACGTATGGTTTGGTTTAAGCGCGGATGGCATTAATCCTTTTGGGGAGCAGAGCAGCAATCACAGCACCTGGCCCGTGACTCTATGTATCTATAACCTTCCTCCTTGGATGAGCATGAAACGGAAGTTCATTATGATGCCAATACTCATCCAAGGCCCTAAGCAACCCGGCAACGACATTGATGTGTACCTAAGGACATTAGTTGAAGAACTTTTACAGTTGTGGAATGGACAAGGTGTACGTGTGTGGGATGAGGCCAACCAGGAGGAATTTGACCTACATGCGTTGCTGTTTGTAACAATCAATGATTGGCCTGCTCTCAGTAACCTTTCAGGACAAACAAACAAGGGATACCACACATGCACACACTGTTTAGATGACACCGAAAATATATACCTGGACAAATGCAGGAATAATGTATACATGGGGCATCGTCGATTTCTTCCGACCAACCATCAATGTCGAAAGAAAGGCAAGCATTTCAAAGGCGAGGCAGATCACCAGAAGAAGCCCGCCATGCGTACCGGTGATCACGTACTTGCTATGGTCAATGATTTACATGTAATCTTTGGAAAGGGTCCTGGCGGACTATCTGTTCCGAATGACGCTAAGGGACGCGCACTCATGTGGAAGAAGAAATCTATATTTTGGGACCTACCGTACTGGAAAGACCTAGAGGTCCGCTCTTCAATCGACGTGATGCACGTGATGAAGAACCTTTGCGTGAACCTGCTGATACGTCTCCAACGTATCTACTTTTCCAAACACTTTAGCCCTTGTTTTGGACTCTAACTTGCATGATTTGAATGTAACTAACCCGGACTGACGTTGTTTTCAGCATAATTGCCATGGTGTTGTTTTTGTGCAGAAATAAAAAGTTCTCAGAATGACCTGAAAATTCACGGAGAATTATTTTGGAAAATATAAAAAATACCAGCGAGAAGATCCAGACCAGGGGGCCCACACCCTGTCCACGAGGGTGGGGGCGCGCCCCCTGCCTCGTGGGCCCCCTGTTGCTCCACCGACGTATCTCTAGACCCTATATATTCACTTTCGGGGAGAAAAAATCAGAGAGGAAGAATTATCGTGTTTTACGATACGGAGCCGCCGCCAAGCCCTAATCTCTCTCGGGAGGGCTGATCTGGAGTCTGTTCGGGGCTTCGAAAAGTGGAGATCGTCGCCATCGTCATCATCAACCTTCCTCCATCACCAATTCCATGATGCTCACCGCCGTGCGTGAATAATTCCATCGTAGGCTTGTTGGACGGTGATGGGTTGGATTGGATCTATCATGTAATCGAGTTAGTTTTGTTAGGGTTTGGTCCCTAGTATCCACTATGTTCTGAGATTGATGTTGTTATGACTTTGCTATGCTTAATGCTTGTCACTAGGGCCCGAGTGCCATGATTTCAGATCTAAACCTATTATGTTTTCATGAATATATGTGTGTTCTTGATCCTATCTTGCAAGTCTATAGTCACCTACTATGTGTTATGATCCGGCAACCCCGAAGTGACAATAATCGGGACCACTCCCGGTGATGACCATAGTTTGAGGAGTTCATGTATTCACTATGTGTTAATGCTTTGGTCCGGTAGTCTATTAAAAGGAGGCCTTAATATCCCTTAGTTTCCAATAGGACCCCGCTGCCACGGGAGGGTAGGAGAAAAGATGTCATGCAAGTTCTTTTCCATAAGCACGTATGACTATATTCGAAATACATGCCTACCACTACTAGGAAAAGGCCTATTAATGGCGCACCTAATTTGGCCATTAATGGCGCATTAGTGGTGCGCCATTACTAGCACGCCATTAGTATCTGGTATACTAATGGCGCACCGCAGATGCGCCATTAGTGTGCACAGAAGTGCGCCATTAGTATGCCTCCGAGGGGCCATGTATACCCAGGTGCTTTGGCATACTAATGGCGCACTCAGGCAGGATGCGCCATTAGTAATGTCCGCATAGTAATGGCGCACTGGCTGATAATGTGCCATTAGTATGCTTTGGCATACTAATGGCGCACTGTGCTTTGATGCGCCATTAGTATGAATATTAGGTTTTTTTTTAATATTATTTTTCTGTTTTTTTGCACAGATTACAAAATGTATAATTGCACAGAATATAGACATCACACATCAACAACACATTCATCGAATACAATAAAAGATTAGTCTCTGAATACAATTCATCATATTAGTCTCCGAATACAATTCATCATATTAGTCTCCGAATTGAAAAGACCGAACAAAGATAGAACAATATATTACAAGTCTCGAGATTGTGAGTAGCGAGTTTGTCTTCACATTACAAGTCGACATCGATCATCTAAACTACCATCACATAGAAGAGAGCTGCGGTCATCACGATGAGCATCATCACGATGAAACTCGTCTTCATCCGGTTCCTCCAACGCTCCATCCCCTCTCCCGCTAGATAGCGGGCGTATCTAGATTCGGCCTCGGCCCTAGTGGTGTACCCTTTGTAACTGTTACCGCTGAATCGGTGAACCTGTCTCCGACACTCCTCCCAGTCGTCGTAGACTCCGGGAACCTTACCCTTGTACACGACATACGACGGCATCGCTATATATATATATGCACTAGCCAAACGAAACGTTAGTACCAATTCACAGACAATTCATAAGCAATATAAAAGTATGCAACAGAACGATCGAAAGAGAAAGCAAGACATTAATAGCATCGATTACATCTAAGTTGAACGACTCTCGAAACCAAAGAGACATACTACAAGTTCATTAAAGTTTAATTACAACATGAGCCAATCGATGTTTCAGAACTAGACACAGCATCACTGCTTTTGACTCGACTCAATGCACCGGAGCGTGGATGAAGCCGCCGTCTATCGTGGGAGTCATGAAATCACGGGCGTTGTCAGCCTGCATTTGTAGCATTGTGTCGATGTCACTGTTCGACGGTTGATTTCTGAGGTAGAACTGCCCCGAGGTACGAAGGACATCTTGATGGATGATTTCCGCAAACTCTGACTAGATGCGAAAGAAATCTTGTCTGATGTCCGCGTCCTGGATTGCCGACACGCGCGCGGCCCAATCTTTGAGCTTACTCGGTAGCAGAAGTTGATGATGGTCCCGTACGATCGCCCGCATGTGATGGATGGCGTAGTAGGCACCCTTCTGACCGCCAGGCGGCTGCTTGACGCAGCAGAACGTCGTGTTGTGGGAGAACACGTGCTTGCCGTACTTACGGGTTGTCCTGGTGAAGGTGCCTCCAGATTTGGCGTAGCCGGCGAGAACATCATCAAGAACCTTCTTGACATTTGTGTAGTCTACAGCCGACTGACGGTCCGTATCGAAATACGTGGCCATGGAATATTTGGGGCTTAGTAGGATGAGCGTGCACTGTGTGTCACTGCAGAAAACACAGAATGTGAAAAGAAGAACGATCGAAATCTAAGAATTCATATGTTACGGGGCGGTTGAGGCGGAGGACTTACTTGGGAAAGTAAGGAACGAGGAAGTTATCCTTATCTCGGTTTGCCAGAATGACGCCTTCGAGGTAAGAACTCGCGACTTGCCGGTCCCCAGCGCTGCCCAAGATCTTGGCACACATGTAGAAGGGGTCGACTATCACGATGTCCGGGGTCTTGTCGCGAATGATCCGCATCTCCATACTCAGCGAAAATAGCCGAACGAAGGTGTAGTGCAGCGGATGAAGGTTCAACATAGCGTGGATGTCATCAAACCGCAGGACGATCGTACCCCCGATGGAGTTATCCACAAAGCCCTTGCCCTCCGGCACCTTGGCCGCGAAAACCGGGTATGCCACATCCTTCTTTCTGAGACGCCGCTTCTCCAAAGAAAGAACACTGTCATGCAGACTCCGCATAGCACCGGTTGCAGCATCGAGCATATTTGTCGGTAGCATCGGCCTACCCGCCACATGCACCCTCCTCATTACATCCTCAGGTGAAGGTGGCCCGTCCTGAGCACGGATCGTACTCGGTGCCGGCTGGCTCGCACCCTTGTTAGTTTTTCTTTTGCGTGCCTTCTTCTTGATCTCCTGAATTGGGACCGAGTTCTGCTCAGAGACCGCCTTCTTTAGTGTGTTGGGGCTGATCATATTTCGCACCTCGCCTATCTGAGGCTCGGTGAAGTCGGCAGCTGGAGGCGTCTCCTGAGAGCTGAACGGCAGACGACGCCTGTTGCAACTTGGCTTCTCCGCGGTACCGGCTTGATCGCGCACGTCTTTTGTTGGGTTGGGTTCTTGAGAAGGAGGCCCCATGAAGTCGTCACCGTACCCATGATCGGCAAAGTACTGATCGACGTTGGCAAATGTATCGTCGTCGTCGTCGTTCTGATCCTGTGCCATATGCATGTTTGGATCCAGTGGCATAGGGATGTCCGGCACCGTTGCGGCGGACTTGCCATGGGGATGACTTGGCGCCGGCACAACTGGCGGTGTTGTCTTTGGTGTGGTTTCCCCCGCCCCCAAACGAATCTGGCTCTTCGGCCAAAGCAGGGGCCAGCTCAGGCAAGCGCTGAGGGTCATGACATCATCATCGTCGGCCCCGACGGGTCGAATCGGAGGTAACACCTCGTCGCAGCCTGGCAGCACCCGAACCGGTTGAACCCTAAACAAGTTGGGTGGCATCTGGGTACCATGGAACAAGGGCTGGCCCGGTTGAACGATTTTGCCCTTGGCGACATCGACCAACTCATTGTTCACGAAGTGCAGGAGAGTGCACGGAACGTCGGCGGCGCCCTGCGAAAACATGTAGGGCATCAGGGATGCCCAGTCAAAGGCAAGGAGATGAAGTCCTCGGCCGAGGGAGGCTTAATTAGTTACCGTGATGATGGCATCGAGCTCGGCTAATGTCGAGGCACCGCCAACGGCGGGTGTGCAGTTGACGGAGGGGCCGCTTGCTGCAGAGGTGCCGGCCGGCGTACACACGGGTGCATTAAGCTCCCGTGCCGGCGTCGGAGACACCAATGCCGCCTCTGCCGGAGACACCAATGGCCCCGCCATCGCGTTCTGCGAGTTGCTGGCCGTGAAGCTGGGAATCGGGGGCGGCCCCTGTTGGCCGCCAGCAATCCACGCCTGCAACCCCTCGATCAAGCTAGGCACAATGGCGGTGATCGTCGCTCCGAGCTGTTGTTGCACTTGCTCTTGGACAATCTCCGGAATCCGCGCCACCTGTGCCTTGAGTTCTTGAACCTCGCGCGCCTGGCTTTCCGAGCTGGTCTTTTTCTCCTTTCGCCCACCAGCGTTATAGTATGACGACCATTTTGTCGACAAGCCTTTGCCGGCCACACGACCAGCTGACGTCGGCTTCTCGAGCTTATCCTTGTTCTTCATTACATTCAACGCCCTATTTAGAGTCGTGTCCCAAGGGCCGCTCTTAGTCGACCCCGCGCTACTGCTTTCAGTCGCCTGCGGAAGGAATGTGAATCATTTAGAAATTTGGCTTCATTAATTAGAATGCAACCATATGGAGCTAATTACGTGGGGGTGTATTCCTTAACAGAACAGCCTCAAGCGCCCTGGTCTTCGGATCCGTGGTCAGCTCCTTTGTTTTCGGGTCCTTCTTGTACCGGGCCCTGATAAAGTTCCTGGTCTGCTTGTCGATCCAGAGGACACACGATTTTCTTCGCCTCCTCCAAACTGGTGGGGCACTTGTTCCCCTTGGGAAGACGTTCGTGCCAGAATGACATGTTCTCGTCGAAGCATGCGTCGGTCATTTTGTGTTTTACCTTCATCTCCAGAGCCATGAGCGTTACTTTCAGGCGGGTATCCTCGGGCCTGCATCCTTCATACAATGGAGTAACCGCGTCTAACTCAAGTTGATCCATCTTGGCTTTCTCTCGGGCGGCAGCTCTTGCGTTATCGGACTGCTTGAGAAGCAGCTCTTGAATATGAGGGTCCTGCACCCAGCCCATCGATGGTTCAGCGTCGTCTGCTCCACCGGCATCATCATCTTCATGATCATGCCCGTCGTCTGCTCCGGCATCTTCCTCATCATCATGTCCTGCATCTTCTACATGATGACTGTGTACAGCATCACCATCGTGATCATCTCTTGGGGATTCTTCGTCTTCTCGCCCGCCCGAGCCGCGGTGGTTGTCTTGCTGCCCTTCCTCATTTCTTGCCCGGCCCCCATGGACGACTTCGTAGTCATCTTCATCACCTTGCCACCGATAGCCATCCATGAAACCACGCAAGAGCAGGTGGTCCCGCACCTGCCCGGAATCCGGGTCCGCAATAAGGCTCTTCAGCTTGCATCTTCGACACGGACATCTTATCTCCGTCTCGTTCTTTTGAAGCATCTCGGCCTTCGCGGACCTCAAAAACCAATTCACGATGCCTTCGGTCATCGTGCGCACCATGGTCGCCTGCGGGGTAGAGCAAAACGATATTTTAGAACCAAGAAAAAATTTGCCATGACTTTCCCTAAAAATAGGACAAAAATGAATGCTTAATGCCAAATTTCTCACCGAAACGGAAATGAATCAACATTCCGGGAAAATATTGGCAACTATCGCATTTCAAATACCGGTATACCTCCAAACACAAACACATATGCAACACAACAAACATATGCAACACCACAAACATACATAGATCTAGCTAGGCCATAAAAAGTGCATGTGCACATTGTTGTATGGAGAACAACATAAATATAGCTTCCCCCCTTACTTACCTATCAAAACAAGGTAATTTAACCACTTAATTTGAATGAATATATGGTGGAAATGAGGTGAAAAAGAGGAGGGACCCGAGAGGAG
>LR738714.1:856875375-856955081 GCA_902687465.1 Secale cereale | reverse complement strand
GGGGGGGGAGGGAGGGCTACGCACCCAAGCCCCTGGCGCCTCCCTCTCCCCCTGCTACACCTCTCCCTCTCGCCGAGCTTGGCGAAGCCCTGCCAAGATCCCCGCTGCTTCCACCATCACGCCGTCGTGCTGCTGGATCTCCATCAACCTCTCCTCCCCCTTGCTGGATCAAGAAGGAGGAGACGTCTCTCCCAACCGTACGTGTGTTCAACGCGGAGGTGCCGTCCGTTCGGCGCTCGGTCATCGGTGATTTGGATCACGACGAGTACGACTCCATCAACCCCGTTCTCTTGAACGCTTCCGCTCGCGATCTACAAGGTTATGTAGATGCACTCCCCTCTCCCTCGTTGCTAGATGAATCCATAGATTGATCTCGGTGATGCGTAGAAAATTTTAAAATTTTGCTACGTTCCCCAACAATACTTTGGTTGAATCTGATCCTTTCCATGGCTATGAGTCTGAAACTGTTGTGGCACATCTTACTAAGTTGAATGATATAGCCACCCTGTTTACTAACGATGAAAAGATTTGTTACTACTATATCCTTAAATTGTTTCTGTTATCGTTAAAGGGTGATGCTAAGACTTGGTTTAATTCTCTTGATCCTGGTTGTGTGCGTAGTCCCCAGGATATGATGTATTACTTCTCTGCTAAATATTTTCCCGCTCATAAGAAACAAGCTGCCTTACGGGAAATATATAAATTTGTGCAAATTGAAGAAGAGAGTCTCTCACAAGCTTGGGGGAGGCTTCTCCAATTACTTAATGCTTTGCCTGATCATCGTCTTGAGAGGAACGATATACTTGATGTCTTTTATAATGGACTAACTGATGCTTCCAGAGACCACCTGGATAGTTGTGCTGGTTGTGTTTTCAGGGAAAGAACAGTTGATCAAGATGAATTACTATTGAATAATATGCTGGCCAATGAAAATAATTGGACACTTCCTGAACCAGCCCCCAAGCCAACTCCAAAGAAAAGAGGTGTTCTATTTCTCAGTCCTGAAGATATGCAAGAGGCAAAGAAATCTATGAAAGAAAAAGGTATTAAAGCTGAAGATGTTAAGAATTTACCACCTATTGAAGAAATACATGGTCTTGATAACCCGACATAGGTAGTAAAGGTAAATTCTCTTTATATATTTGATGAAGGTGATATTCCTCATTATAAGTCTGCTAGCCAATGCTTAGATGAGTTTGACAATTTTATTGTGAAACAAGAAAACTTTAATGCTTATGTTGGCAGACAATTACAACACAATGCTTATATGATTTAATGCTTGACTGATTATCTGTCTAGAGTTAAAGGTGAATTGAAACTCATTAGTAAACATGCTTCCATGGTCACCACTCAAGTAGAACAAGTACTTAAGGCTCAGAATGATTTGCTCAATGAATTAAATGGTAAGAATAATGACTATGCTGTTAGAGCTGCTACTAGAGGTGGTAAAATGACTCAGGAACCTTTGTATCCTGAAGGCCACCCAAAGAGAATTGAGCAAGATTCTCAGAGAGCTAATTTAGATGCACCTAGTTCTTCTAGATAGAAGAAAAAGGAAAATGATAGAACTTTGCATGCTTCTAGTGAACCTGTAGCTGACACACCTGAGAATCCCAATGATATATCTGTTTCTAATGCTGAGACAGAATCTGGTAATGAACCTGAACCTAGTGATAATATTAATGATGATGTTCATGATGATGCTCAACCTAGCAATGATAATGATGTAGAGATTGAACCTGCTGTTGATCTTGATAACCCACAATCAAAGAATAAACGTTATGATAAGAGAGACTTTGTTGGTAGGAAGCACGATAGGGAAAGAGAACCATGGGTTCAGAAACCCATGCCTGTTCCTCCTAAACCATCCAAGAAAAAGGATGATGAGGATTTTGGGCGCTTTGCTGAAATGATTAGACCTATCTTTTTGCGTATGTGTTTGATTGATGTGCTTAAAACAAATGCTTATGCTAAGTATATGAATGATATTATTACTAATAAAAGAAAGATACCTGAAGTAGAAATTTCCACCATTCTTGCCAATTACACTTTTAAAGCTGGAATACCTAAGAAACTAGGAGATCCAGGAGTACCCACCATACCTTGCTCCATTAAAAGGAACTATGTTAAAACTGCTTTATGTGATCTTGGAGCAGGTGTTAGTGTTATGCCTCTCTCTTTATATCGTAGACTTGACTTGAGTAAGTTGCCACATACTGAAATATCTTTGCAAATGGCTGATAAATCAACTGCTATACCTGTCGGTATTTGTGAGGATGTGCCTGTTGTGGTTGCAAATGTTACTATTCTAACGGACTTTGTTATACTTGATATTCCCGAGGATGGAAGTATGTCTATTATCCTTGGTAGCTCCTTTTTGAATACTGCAGGGGCTATTACTGATTGCAACAAAGGCAATGTCACTTTTCATGTCAATGGTAATGAGCATACGGTACACTTTCCGAGGAAACAACCTCAGGTCTATAGTATCAATTATATTGGAAAAATTTCAACTATTACTATTGGAGGTTTTCAATTTCCTCTTCCTACTATCAAGAAGACATATGACATTCTTATTGTTGGGGACATACATATCCCCATTGAGGTAACCTTGTGTTATTCGAAAATTCTCCGGTTTCATGTTATTCGGAAAGAGTTTATTAACAAGACCTGATCAACCATGTTAATGGATTCCTTTTGATGAGCATGAGATAGGTGAATCTAGATAGCACAACCTTCTGTATCCCCCTTTTACTTTCTGTTAATTAGGATAAATAAAGCAAAAATAGTATTTTCTGTCTGTTTCCAGACTTATCCGTGCAATAAAAAATACCTCGAAAATAAAAGTTCTCCAAATGCCCTGAAAATTTAAATGATTTTTTTTGGAATATTTGAGAATATATGGCATAGAACACACAACGAGGGGAGCCAGCACCTGGCCACGAGGGTCCAGGGCGCGCCCCTACCTCGTGGGCCCCACGTGGCCCCCCTCCACTTATTCATGCACCCATACTCTTCTTCTTCCTCCCAAAAAACCACCAACCAGCTCAAGCACGAGTTCTAGGTCATCTTGCTGCCATTTTCGATCTCCTTGCTCAAAGCACCATTCACCAAACTGTTTGGGGGAGATTGTTCCTTGGTATGTGACTCCTCCATTGGTCCAATTAGTTTTTGTTCTAGTGCTTTATTTATTGCAAATTTTTGCTGCTGTGGTGACCTTGTTCTTGAGCTTGCAGGTCAAATTTCTTTGGTCCCAAGTAGTTCTAATGCATGATATAGTCTTGTTGAGTTGTTGCTATCAATCTTGTTGAGTTTGGTTAACCTTTATTTTGAGTTACTAAAAATTTCAGAAATTTTCAAAGGGGGAAAATGATAAAGAGATTGTTGAGGGGCTCCTCCAGTAAGAGTTCAGAGGAGAAGAAGAAGGAAGAAAATAAGAAGCCCAAACATAATCTCCCTCGCATGGCGGAAGTTCGGCCGTGTGAAGGGCCTCGTAATGATTTCATGAGAGCCACCGGGATATACGAAGACTTTTATTAGTTGGCAAATAATGCAGGCCTCACCGACTTCCTCCACGACCAACGTGAACAGTATCTTTTACTCACTAATATTTTCACGCAAAATTTTCATTTCCATGCTAAGAAAACACCACCTACAGTGGAGTTTCGTTTATATGATGAGGTTAAGGAAATATCATTCTTTGAGTTTTGTGAAATATGCAAGATACCCTTTGAAGGTAGACTTGATGAACCACGTCGTGAAGACGTTGAAGGGTTCATTGACATGATAGCTGTGGGGGAAACTAGACAAGTCTCAGGGGCAAGAATTACTAGTATACACTTCCCTGTTCTGCGCTACTTTGCTTTATTTGCTAGTAGATGTTTAATTGGTCGTGGGAACAGTGAGAATCTTAGTGCCCCTGATATTGTCATTTTACGCCATGCTTTGTTTCAAGATACAACTTTTAGCTTGGGTGCTGGCGTTGCTAAACGACTGAGTCTGAACCGCTCAAAGGGGCCCGTCTTTGGAGGCATCTTTGCTTCTCGCCTTGCTGAACATTTTAGAATACCTATTAGGCACCATCAGAAGGAAGAAAAATTGCTTGCCCATGTTTATCTAGACTACAAGAGCATGATAGCACATGATTTTATTGTTAAAGACAAGGATAGGTCGCTTAATTATAAATTAAGGTTTGATGAAAAATATTGTGAGATTGTTACCTTGCCTGCACCATCTCTGTTTGATCTGTCTACATGCATATATCTCGTTACATCAGATGCCTTCTACAAGTACCAGGGCAAGGCACAAGCTTCAAAGCCTGAGCCGGAGCCACCACTCGATCCTTACCGTCAGTCTGTTTATGGGTGGGATCTGGGTGAGCTTGCCAACCAGTGGCACCCAGAGGACACATCTCAGTACACCGAAGGGAGTAGCTTCAATCCGTGGCCATAGACCAACTTAGGCCAAAAGCCTAAGCTTGGGGGATGATGACCCACAACCGTAAGGGATCTATTGCAGGGTTTTCGATAAGTAAGAGTGTCGAACCCAACGAGGAGCAGAAGGTATTGATGAGTGATTCTGAGCAAGGAATAACTGCAAGCACTGAAAGGTAACTTTTTAGGGGTTTTCTTGATATAAGCAACAGGAAAGTAAAAGCGAGCAAGGTAAAAGGCACTGGAGAGTAACGAGTGGCCCAATCCTTTCTGAGCAAAGGAGAGGCCTAGCAACTGAACTTATAAAGGCTAAAGTGTTCTTGAGGACACACGGGAGAGGTAGTCATGTGCTTCCGCCATATTCCGTATCGGTACTATGTGATGTGTTGATAAGTGTTGAGTGGGTGGATCTATGCTAGTACACTCTCTAGACTAAGATGAGTGCACTCTTATGATTAAACAACTTGCAAGCATCCGTAAATACAAGATAGTATTCAAGGCAAAAGCCTAACCATAGCAATACGATCGATGATCCATTGTTCCCTTGTGCAAAAGCGTGCGAACTGGGGTTCAGGTTTCTGTCACTCCGGCAACCCACCGTAAGCATTCTTTGTACACAATGTATTCCCCTAGGTCCTTAATAAGGCGAAGTGTTGAGTGTCCGACTCACACAACTCCACTAGGAAAATAACAACACAACTTAAGTATCAAACAACACATATTACTTCAACATCATATGACTACTAACAACAAGACTTCTCCCATGTCCTCAAGAACTAAAGTAACTACTCACAAGACATAAAAGAGATCACGATCAATGGGGATAGATGGGTGATAAACAATCTGGACATAATGATATTTCTCCAACAAAAATCAATAGCATTCACCACAAAGTAGTAATCAACACCGATAGGGTAGAGAGGATAGATAGTACGGATTACAACACAAGTTGCAATTTATGAGATGGGATTGGATGAAGATGGAGATGGTGCTGATGTTGGGGATGATGTTGATGATGATCTCGATGATGCCCGTGACGATGGTGATGATGATGGCGATGATCTCCCCTTCCGGGAGGTGATCTCCCCGGCGGAATCTGCCCGCCGGAGATGGCTTTTTCTTCTTTGCAGGTTTCCGCCACGGAGCGGCGGCGGAACTCCGTCAAAACTCTCTCTTTTAGGGTTTTTGGATGACGAGGAGTATATAGGCAAAAGGGGAGAGCCGGGAGTGGGCCAAGGGCTCCAGGCGCCCTCCCCGCGCGGCCAGGGTGGGGGCCGCGCCAGGTGGCTGCCTGGGCACCCTGTGGCCCCCCTCTGGTTGCTCTTTTGCGTATCTTCTTGATCCTTCTGGAAAATATCCTCCGTCGATTTTCAGGTAATTTGGAGGTATTCTTCTTCAGCAACTCAGCGTCCACTTTTTACCACTGAATCCTGCGTCTGCTGCTTCGGCACCGGAAAGTTGCAAACTGTGTAAAATAGGCCAAAACATCATAAGAACATCATCGTAATGTGAAATATATCAATGAATAAGGATGAATTACGATATAAAATAGTGATGCATTTTGGACGTATCAACACCCCCAAGCTTAGACCTCGCTTGTCCCCAAGCGAATACTGAGCTCGGTAAACCTGTCCACAAGTTTAGAGAGTGAAGTGTCGATAAATAGAATACGGACAAGAAGTATCACAGTTTCTTCACCAAACTCAAATATCCTCAACAGCAATCTTCAACTCATAAGGCCCTTATAAAAGAGTGGTAACACTTATAATCGAAAGTAGGGCTAAGGAAACTCATCAAATCATGGCAAACATGTCCTTTGGTCAAAGAACAACTAATAGCTTTTACTTTTGCTCTTTCTCTTATTGTTTTGATGAGATTAATTGAAGCTTTTGAAAGAACATGTTATTAGGCAAGAAGTGAAAGTGTTAACACAAAGGAAGATGTTTGCTTTAGCTGGGCTTGACAAACAACTTACCTATCAAATGATAATGTCAACAAGGATATGATATGACAAATCTTAATGCAACTTTATATGAATGAATCCTCGCCAACATCAAATGTCTGCTCTCTTTAAGAATAGAAGGAAGTAGGAATAACTGACTCATCCTAAAACTAAGAGATAGGCCCTGCTCTAGGGAAGTAGGGAAAACTCATGTGCTATCCTTAAATCAAACAGAATGAAAACAAGTTTTGAGAGGTGCATGATTTGTCAACGAATGCTAATAGATAACTCAATTACTTCTCGAGCTGGACAAGTTTCGAGGAACGGCTCCCGTACGGGGACGATCACATCCCCTTAATCTTCTTTGTTTATCGCTGCCAAAAGTTTTCTGATTTCTCATGAACAAAGCGTGAAGGAGGGTTTGTTTGTTGTATTATCTTTTATGAGCCGGGCGCACTCATGCCAGTTCCTTCTCGTATTAGGGTTTTGCAGATTAGACATGCAATCCCGGGGTAAAACTTGTCCAACTTAAAAAGATCATGAATTAACTACTATTTCCTCATGAGCTAAAACAGGGGCACAAAATAGAAGATTTTGAACATTTAAGGATAACACACAAATTCTATACTTTAGGAGGTGGTAGTGGAATACCACGAATAGGAAGGTATGGTGGACTCATATGGAAGGTATTGGTTTAAGGGTATGGATGCACAAGCAGAATTCCGCTTAGTACAGAGTTTAGGCTAGCAAAGGCTTTGAGAGAACAGACAATTGATGATGACTAAGATGCAAAGCAATATAAAGCATAAACACTAAAATAAGCATAACACATCAAGTTGTCTTCCTTGTCAGCATAACACTTCAAGCATAATAACATAAAGGTTTTGGCTATGTCGCTACTTTAAGAAAATCATGATTGTTGTTATGACCAAAGCTATGTTTGCCAAGATTAAATAAAGTTTTCAAAGCCATACCTGATATAAGGTCAATACTCCCCATAAGAATCATCATATAAGGTCGATTGTGTGAAGAGAATACCGAGTGCAGCAAAGGAACCAATAGACTTCTCATTAATATTCCATCATAGACGACTCCACACTCACGGATACAATCTCTCCACAGAAGGAGTGATAGACCTCAATGCATACCTATTTCATATAATAACCTCCCTAGACATGATACGACTCCACTTGACTCTAAAAGACAAAAGATAAAGATAAAGATACCGGGCACTCCCCCAAGCTCGGAAAAAGCCAAGGGGATGCCATTACCCAAGGAGATTTCACTCCTCATTCTTGTTGACGTTGATCACGTAGTCCTCGGCGAAGCGCTTCCATGGAATGGGTTCTCCAGTCTCATATGAGAAGTTTGTCTCCTGAATCCTGCATGCAGCACCCATACCCATGTGCATAAACCTTAGTTCATACTCACAGTTCTGGTGATGTAGATCATAAATTTGCCCTTGGATCTCTTCAATTCTTTCTTCAGATACGGTGATGCTTTTCCACATCTCCTTCATCTCCTTCAGGAAGTAGGTCTTCCAGCTCGTTGATGATGTCAAAGTTAGCTTCAACACCACGCTCGATCATCTTCTTGTACTCGAAGACTTCTTGCTCCACTTCTTCTAGCCTGGCCTGGATGCTCCCCTCCTTGATAGGTCCCTTCAGATCTTCTTGATGGAGGACACCGTCCTCCATCCGAACAACCTGAGGGTGCTTACTCACCTCAGCGAGGTAAGGGTTGATGACGTTGATGGCTTCTCGCCCCTCGTTGGTTACCCCAAGTGGAAGGTTTGAGATGTAGCGTAGCGGTAGTTTTCCCTTGGCAAAGATACCAAGGATCGAATCCCGTGAGACTCCGAGGGTCGACAAGAAGGTGTCAATAGCGCCAGAGACTTTTGCTTCACAGGACCTGCACACAGATACAAATAACTTTGCTCCCAACGATTACAAAGAGGTTGTCAATCCCTCCGGCCTTGTCGTTTACAAAGGATCAAATGCAAGAGATAATAGTGATAGGTATGACTGCAACTAGTAAATAAGAACAGGAAGTAAATAGCGGGTGTGATCAGTGATGGTAATATGGACCGGGGTCCCATGATGTTCACTAGTGATGTCTCTCTCCCAAAAGACGATAAAACAGCTAAGCGAGGTAAACGAATTACAGCTGGGCAATTGACAGGATTATGTGCGCAAACCAATGCTAACTATGCTGCAAAGAAAGGTAGAGGCTCAAAAGCATGGGTGGTATGCCAAGGCAAGTAGACCGAAATCCATCTGCATCTACTACTAATCATCCACCTTGAGATATCTATCCAAAACATCTCGCTGGTATTAAGTTGCGAGTCCCACCCATAGTGTAAACTCAAAGCAACAGACAACTGCATTAAAAGAACTTTGCGTAAAGTAAACAATCCTTGCACCCGCAAGTACAAGCACCGTTGTTTTCCCCCTTGTGGCAACAGCACATCCCCTAGACTCATGTTTCTGTCACTCAAGCTAGTCATCGAGGGGCATGAACCCACAATCAAGCATAACGTTCCCTCTTGGAGTTACTACCTACTACTCGGCCAAAGCAATAAATAGCAACGGAGAACATGCAAGAATTACTCAAGAACATAAATATAAAAGAGGTGAATCAAATATATTACTCACACACAATCTGAACATAATCTCATAATCCATCGGATCCCAGCAAACTCAGCATAGCAACAGCATAAAGATTACATATGTGCCTCGATCATGTAGGGCAGCTCACGAGGTCTAATCGGTGAAGAACAAAGAGGGGAGGAGAACATCACATAGCTACTGGTCATGGACCCATGGTACAACGGGGACTACTCACAACTCATCCGGGAAGCGTCCATGGTGGTGGAGAAGCTCCCGGTGGTGGTTCTCCCCTCCGGCAGGGTGCCGGGAAGAGTTCTCCTGGTGCTCCCGATCTTGGAAACACGGCGGCGGCGGAACAGAGATGAGATCGCGAAAAAGGGTTCCGTCCTCGAGGGTTTCGGGACGCGGTGTAAATATATGCCAAAGGGGGTCACCAGAGGAGGTAAGGGGGGCCCAGGCGCCCCCCCCGGGCGCGGCCAAGAGGGGGGCCGCGTGGGCAGGCCGCCTGGGCTGCCCCCGGCTCCCCTCTGGCCCCACTTCTGGCGCCTGGAAGCTTCCGGAGCGCTGATTTTTTATATATTTTTCCCGGAATTTTTCTGGCAATTTAAGTAATGGGAAAACCTGAAATAGAAAAACAACAGAAAACAGAAACTGGCACTGGGGTGCACTGAGTTAATAGGTTAGTCCAAATATGATCAAAAGTGTATGGAAGTGCATAAATATCATAGCAATATCACACAAAAGAGGCATGGAGCAAGCAGAAATTATAGATACGTTTTGGACGTATCAACATCCCCAAGCTTAATTCCTGCTCGTCCTCGAGTAGGTAAATGATAACAAGCATAATTTCTGTGGTGACATGCTATTAACCATATGAGAACTTTTAAATAAAGTAATCAAGGTATGTAATCCAATTCAAGTCATAACAAGCAAGAGTCTATATTAGCATTGTAACAAGTAACATAAGAACATAAAGGTGCAAGAGCTCTCGCTGTCCGTGACTCGAATGTCTCCAAATGGTGTTTGCGTGCAAGAAAGGGGATAGGGATATATGAGAGAGTAAAGCATAGTTTTTGTATTGTTGAGAACTTAATCTACTAAAGTTTCACACTTGGTCTTCTTTGGAATCTTATCTTGACTCATCCCCAGACCGTCAGCCAGGTACAAGTCAAAATGATCCACTCCCTTTCGATATTTTGAGCACTCATGCAATGGATGAGCGTAAGCAAGAAATTCGACACTTAGGATGGCAAATAGAGAAGGATGATAGAGGGGGAAGACAAAAAAGGTGTGAAAGGCTCACATCAATGAGGACAATCATCGGCGAGAGAAAGCCAAATGATAGATATGATGCGAGGAGTAGGGATTGCCATGCAACGGATGCGTATATGAGCTAAGGTAAGCTCTCCAATGGAACTAGTGGGGGTGCATCCAACTTGCTTGCTCAAGAAGACCTAGAGCTCTTTTGAGGAGGCTCATCATTGGAATATACAAGCCAAGTTCTATAGTGTAAAGGTCCCCACATAGCTATATGCATAAATGATAATCTCTATGGAGTACAAAGTGTAAGATGGAGTACAAGTGTGGATCTCTCAAAAGAAATATTAGTGTGCCCCCTTCTCTCTTTTTATTTCTTTTTCTCTTTTTCTCTTTTTATTTTTTATTTTTTTGTGGCCTCAATGGCTCTTTCTATTTATCTCTCATTTTTCCTCTTTGGGATCTTTTGATCTGTCCTCTTTGGGATCTTTTCCTCACTTAGGGACAACACTCTATGTATTACAAGAAGTATAGAAGATCTTTCACACTTTACAAAAGTACTCAACATAAAGAAAATGAAACTATCATGATGTATGCAAATGTATGCCTCTGCCAGTGTAGCAGTATATGCAATGATACTAGCGCGTCATGTAGCAATGATTAGGGCAAGACCCAACTAGCATGCGGCTCATCGATCAAGCAAAAAGCATGTATGACATGAAGATCAAGTCATGAGAGGATGGATGTTGCATGGCAATGTATCTCGGAAAGGCTATGGAAATGCCTTAATAGGTAGGTATGGTGGCTGTTTTGAGGAAGGATATAATGAGGCTTATGATGGCACAGCGTATCGTGCCAAGGATTTGGATGCACCGGCGAAGTATGCGCCAACTCTCGAGGTGAGAAAGGGCAATGCACGGTACCGAAGAGGCTAGAAAAATATGGATAGGTGTAAGTGTCAACCTTCGAATACTCACATTAGTCTGAAGAACTCATGCACTTATTATCGGTAACTCTCAATCTAATTAGGAGGTTCACAAAGAGACAAGTACCCCGAGGAGGTGTGTATGGGGGTTTGGTTACCCTTGCTCATCCTCGACCCATGGTACGTGAGTGTATTCTAATATTCGATCCCTCCAAAGATTAGTGATCCATTTAGTAGCTAAAGTTCTCAACTATTTTGTAGGTTTTCGAAAATAAACACGGATTACCCAAAATACGACATCTATCACTAATAGGCTAAAGCTCTTGTCACCAAAAGTTCAAACATTACTCATGGCAATACCTCAAAACTATTGCAAGTTACTACTAAAATTAAATAGCAACCTCAATTACCTACTTTAAGTTAAGACACACAACTCAGTGCAACAGACAAACTCTCTTAACAAGATAATCATGAAAACTCAAGAGAGTTCAGCAACCAACTAAACAAAAGCTCTTTAAAAAGAAAAGCATGAAAACTAAGAGCTAAACATGACAGTAGCTGTTGAAAGACAAAGAACATATACAGCAAAGATAAGCATGAAAATCCTATGTTGTGTTCTAGGTTGAAGTGGAGCGTGTTTCTCTCCCACACAAAGAAAGCTGGGTTCTAACTCATTATGAACAGCAAGCAAAGCTAAAGAAAACTAAAAAGGAAACTAAAAGCAAGACGCTCCAAGCATAGCACATAACACATGAAGTGATTAAAATATAGTGGAACGAAAGACGAACTGATAATTGTTGATGGAGAAGGGGATGCACGGGGGCATCCCCAAGCTTAGACACTTGAGTCTTCTTGAATATTTCTTGGGGGTGCACGGGGGCATCCCCAAGCTTGAGCGTTTGACCCTCCTCAATCTTTTTATCATCTTCCCTTGCACACTTGAAAACTCCCTTCATACATAACTCATCATAATCTGATTAGCGAGGTTAGTACCCATAATAAAATAATTTTTCCGTGCTGGAAATAAGGATAATCTTGAAGGGCTACTGTTTCTCAAGATTGCCAAAAGGTTTTTGCAAATAAAAAGCAAGCTCAAGGTTTGCAAAACGAAGGAAAGGCAAAACAGGACAGAATCTGTGAAAAACAGACCAGTAGGTAGTAAATAATTTTTTCGGGGCACTTCTGCAACTCAAATAAAAAAACTCAGAACAGACGCCCGAAAGCCAATTGTATAGAGCACGCTGTCGAAACAATTCAGACCAAAAAGATGATCTGGTGATTTTATACGAATTTTTCTGTCCAAGGACAGAATCTGTTTCCTGGACAGCACGTCACAACTTTTGAACTTTCTTGCAATCAGAGGCTAAACTTGGCACAAAGCTGAAAAGTAAAGATACAATGATGATGCTACTGTAGTAACAAATATCAAGACACAACAAAAGCAAAATAAAATTTTATTCATTGTGGGCTGCCTCCCAAAAGCGCTTTCTTTTATGCCTTTAAGCTAGGCTTAATGCAAAGAGATCAAGTTGTATCAATTGAACCATCATCAAGATCATCAAAAAGCTCTTCAATAGTACAACTAGTCTTAAGCGGACTTTCAAATAAAGGCCTAATAAAAAGTCAATGGAAGATTCATTTATAAATTTATCAAAGAGAGGTGTTTCTTCCAAAGTCTTCACAGTTTCAACCCTTTTGTCAATAGATGGATTACTTTTGGAACGAGGAGCCTTTGGAACGTAAACGAACTTAGTCTCCTTCTTTGCCAGAGTTTCTACCTTTTTTGTTTTGATTGAGGAGAAAGTAGTTCCTAAAGTATCAAAGATTTCCTCAATCTTGTCTATCCTAGAAGAATCCAAGTCATGGGATTTGATGGTCTCCAAAGTTTTGAGAATTTTATGCATGGAGCTATCAAGCCTATTCAAATTCCCTTGGATCTTACGGTCCAACTCATTTATCTTATTAATGTTTGGCATCTCTAGCTCTATCTTTTCAAGTTTTTTCATAATGTGAGCTAGGGTAATGTCCTCTTGAATGCTAACAAGAGGGGGATTTCCAACAAGATTTTCCATAATACTAAGAGATTCCCAAACTGGGGCTTCTAGGAAATTTCCATTGATAGCAGAATCTAGAATAAACATATTCCAAGAAGTAATTCCAACATAAAAATTTCTAAGCAGGATAGTAGTAGATTGCTTCTTGGTGGCTCTTTTATGAGAATCCTTAATTCTATACCAAGCATCTTTTAGACTTTCCCCACTTCTTTGTTTAAAGGTGAGAACTTCTGCCTCACCAAAGGCAAAAGGACCAGACATAATGCCAACTAAAAAGCGAGATAACTATTTTTGTAATTTTTGGTAAAAGGCACTAAAGCAAAAACTGAAAGGTAAACTAACAAGACTATAAAGCAAAGATAAAAGATAGCGCGCAACTCCCCTATCTTGAAGAGTGGAGTCCCCGGCAACGGCGCCTGGAAAATTTGCTTGATGGCTTCTCGCCCCTCGTTGGTTACCCCAAGTGGAAGGTTTGAGATGTAGCGTAGCGGTAGTTTTCCCCTGGCAAAGATACTAAGGATCGAATCCCGTGAGACTCCGAGGGTCGACAAGAAGGTGTCAATAGCGCCAGAGACTTTTGCTTGACAGGACCTGCACACCGATACAAATAACTTTGCTCCCAACGAGTATAGAGAGGTTGTCAATCCCTCCGGCCTTGTCATTTACAAAGGATCAAACGCAAGAGAGAATAGTGATAGGTATGACTGCAACTAGTAAATAAGAACAGGAAGTAAATAGCGGGTGTGATCAGTGATGGTAATATGGACTGGGGTCCCATGATGTTCACTAGTGATGTCTCTCTCCCAAAAGACGATAAAACAGCTAAGCGAGGTAAACGAATTACAGCTGGGCAATTGACAGGATTATGTGCGCAAACCAATGCTAACTATGCTGCAAAGAAAGGTAGAGGCTCAAAAGCATGGGCGTTACGCCAAGGCAAGTAGACCGAAATCCATCTACATCTACTACTAATCATCCACCTTGAGATATCTATCCAGAACATCTCGCTGGTATTAAGTTGCGAGTCCCACCCATAGTGTAAACTCAAAGCAACAGACAACTGCATTAAAAGAACTTTGCGTAAATTAAACAATCCTTGCACCCGCAAGTACAAGCACCGTTGTTTTCCCACTTGTGGCAACGGCACATCCCCTAGACTCATGTTTCTGTCACTCAAGCTAGTCATCGAGGGGCATGAACCCACAATCAAGCATAACGTTCCCTCTTGGAGTTACTACCTACTACTCGGCCAAAGCAATAAATAGCAACGGAGAACATGCAAGAATTACTCAAGAACATAAATATAAAAGAGGTGAATCAAATATATTACTCACACACAATCTGAACATAATCTCATAATCCATCGGATCCCAGCAAACTTAGCATAGCAACAACATAAAGATTACATATGTGCCTCGATCATGTAGGGCAGCTCACGAGGTCTAATCGGTGAAGAACAAAGAGGGGAGGAGAACATCACATAGCTACTGGTCATGGACCCATGGTCCAAGGGGGACTACTCACAACTCATCCGGGAAGCGTCCATGGTGGTGGAGAAGCTCCCGGTGGTGGTTCTCCCCTCCGGCAGGGTGCCGGGAAGAGTTCTCCTGGTGCTCCCGATCTTGGAAGCGCGGCGGCGGCGGAACAGAGATGAGATCGCGAAAAAGGGTTCTGTCCTCGAGGGTTTCGGGACGCGGTGTAAATATATGCCAAAGGGGGTCACCAGAGGAGGTAAGGGGGGCCCAGGCTCCCCCCCGACGCGGCCAGGAGGGGGGCCACGTGGGCAGGCCGCCTGGGCTGCCCCCGGCTCCCCTCTGGCCCCACTTCTGGCGCGTGGAAGCTTCCAGAGCGCTGATTTTTTATATATTTTTCCCGGAATTTTTCTGGCAATTTAAGTAATGGGAAACCTGAAATAGAAAAACAGCAGAAAACAGAAACTGGCACTGGGGTGCACTGAGTTAATAGGTTAGTCCAAATATGATCAAAAGTGTATGGAAGTGCATAAATATCATAGCAATATCACACAAAATAGGCATGGAGCAAGCAGAAATTATAGATACGTTTTGGACGTATCAGACGTTGACGACGAACTTGTCCTTGGGGGAACTTGGAGAAGCCATGGCACCTAGGTCCAGCTAAAAGATTCCCTGGCAGAAACAGATTGAAAAGAAAACACACGAAATCGCGAGATACGTTGCCGGAACAATCCGGGCAAATATATAGCAAAAATTTATGCACAAAAAGGAAGGTAACAAGCTAAAATGGGGTCGGAGACGGACTCCTGGGTGCCCAGGCGGCCTCCCGGCGTGGCCAGGAGGTAGGCCGCGCCAGGGGGGCGCCTGGGCCCCCTGGAGCTTGTCTCCGGTTCCACTTAGGCTTAGAATTTTACTAATTTTGCAAAAAATCATAATATGGAACTTTTATGGCGGTTCGCGATGTTTCCTTACCGTAATACATACCTTTTCTTATTCTGCTTCTGCTGGTATCTGAAACAGGGCTGCAACATGTTCTTCGTGAGTTGTTGTGTATATCATATTCACATCAACATTGACAGGGTCTCCTGCTATGTAATGCTTAAGTCTTTGCCCATTCACAACTTGAGGTTTGGTGCCTTCAAAATTGTTAATCTTGATTGCACCAGACCGATAGACTTCTTCAATATGAAATGGCCCTTCCCACCTGGAAAGTAGTTTGCCTAGAGAAATCTGAAACGGGATCTAAACAACAAAACTTTATCACCAACATTAAATTCACGTTTCAGAATCCTCTTATCATGCCACTTCTTTACCTTTTCCTTGAACATTTTAGCGCTCTCGTAAGCTTCACTTCTCCACTCATCTAGAGAAGTTAAGTTCATGAGACGCTTCTCACCAGCTAACTTTGGGTCAACATTAAGCTCTCTAACAGCCCAGAAAGCTTTGTGCTCTAATTCTAATGGCAAATGGTAAGCCTTGCCATAAACCATCTTATAGGGGGACATGCCCATGGGGTTTTTATAAGCAGTTATATACGCCCACAAAGCATCTCCTAACTTATTTGACCAGTCCTTTCTATTTCTATTTACTGTCTTCTGCAAGATCAATTTGATCTCTCTATTGGTGAGCTCAACTTGCCCACTAGTTTGAGGATGGTACGGTGAAGCAATTCTATGATTGACATCGTACTTGGCTAAAGCTTTTCTAAAAGCTCCATGCGTGAAGTGTGATCCTCCATCAGTCATGAGATACCTAGGTACACCAAACCTAGGGAAAATCACGTCTTTGAGCATTTTCAAAGATGTCTTGTGATCAGCACTTTCAGTGGGGATTGCTTCAACCCACTTGGTCACATAATCAACAGCTACTAAAATGTGAGTGTACTTGTGCGAAGAAGGAAAAGGACCCATAAAATCAAAACCACAACAATCAAAAGGTTCAATCACTAGTGAGTAATTCATAGGCATCTCATTCCTTCTACTAATGTTACCAACTCTCTGACATTTATCACAGGCTAAAACATAATTTCTAGCATCCTTAAAGAGAGTAGGCCAATAAAAACCTGATTGAAGAACCTTATGTGCGGTCCTCTCACCGGCATGATGTCCTCCATAGGGATTATCATGACACTGTCTGAGAATGTCCTTCTGCTCATGTTCCGGTATGCATCTTCTCACGATCCCGTCTGGACCTTCTTTGAAAAGATGTGGGTCATCCCAAAAGTAGTGCCTCAAATCATGAAAGAACTTCTTCCTTTGCTGAAATGTTAAACTTGGAGGCAAATACTTCGCAACGATAAAATTAGCATAATCTGCAAACCAAGGATCGGAAAGAGATTGTACTTTTACAACGGCGAGTTGCTCGTCTGGAAAACTGTCGTTGACTGGGATGGGATCATGCGGTATATCTTCCATCCTTGAAAGATTGTCCGCCACCGGATTGTCTTCTCCTTTCCTATCAACAATCCGCAAACCAAATTCTTGAAGAAGGAGTACCCATCTGATAAGCCTTGGCTTGGCATCCTTCTTTGTCATAAGGTACTTAATGGCAGCATGGTCAGTATGAATAATAACTTTGGAATCAACAATATACTGCCTAAACTTATCGCAAGCAAACACTACAGCTAAGAATTCCTTCTCAGTAGTAGCATAATTCTTTTGAGCACTATCAAGGGTTTTACTAGCATAATGTATAACATTCAATTTCTTATCGAACTTTGCCCTAAAACAGCTCCAACAACAAAATCACTAGCATCACACATAATCTCAAAAGGTAAATTCCAGTCAGGTGGTTGTACTATAGGAGCGGTTATTAAAGCTTCCTAAAGAACTTCAAAAGCCTCCTTACAATCTTCATCAAATATAAAAGGAACGTCCTTCTGGAGAAGATTAGTGAGGGGTCTCGAAGTCTTAGAAAAGTCTTTAATAAATCTTCTATAGAAACCAGCATGACCGAGAAAACTGCGAATACCTTTCATGTCCCTTGGATAGGGCATCCTCTCAATTGCTTCGATCTTGGCCTTGTCCACCTCAATTCCCCTTTCGGAAATCTTGTGGCCAAGAACAATTCCTTTGTTAACCATGAAGTGGCACTTCTCCCAGTTGAGTACCAGATTTGTCTCCTCACATCTCTGCAAAACTTTATTAAGGTTGTGGAGACAATGGTCAAAGGAAGTTCCATAGACGGAGAAATCGTCCATGAAGACTTCCACAATCTCCTCACAGAAACCATGAAAGATAGCAGACATACACCTTTGAAAAGTAGCAGGGGCATTACATAAACCAAAAGGCATACGCCTGTAAGCATAAGTACCAAAGGGACAAGTAAAAGTGGTCTTCTCTTGATCAGCAGTGTTAACATGAATTTGAGAGAAGCCAGAATAACCATCGAGGTAACAAAAGTGGGTATTTTTGGATAACCTTTCAAGCATTTGGTCGATGAACGGCAACGGGTAGTGATCCTTCCTGGTTGCCTTGTTCAGCTTTCTGTAATCAATACACATTCTATATCCAATAATAATTCTCTGAGGTATTAGTTCATTCTTATCATTAGGAACCACAGTTGTACCTCCTTTCTTAGGAACACAATGTACCGGGCTTACCCACTTACTATCAGCTATAGGGTAGATAATACCTGCGGCTAGAAGCTTGAGAATCTCAGTTCTTACAACATCCGTCATCTTCGGGTTCAACCGTCGTTGATGATCAACAACTGGTTTAGCATCGGGCTCAAGGTTGATAGTATGTTGACAGATAGATGGACTAATCCCCTTAAGGTCATCAAGGGTATAGCCAATTGCACCTCGGTGTTTACGAAGTACTTCCAATAGTCGCTCTTCTTCATATCCTGAAATGTTAGAGTTGATAATAACATGATATACTTTCTTTTCATCTAAATAAGCATACTTGAGCGTATCGGGAAGAGGTTTAAGATCGAACACCGGGTCTTCTTTTGGTTTTGATAAAATTCCCAATGGTTCAACCGGAAGGTTGTGCTTCAAGATAGTAGGTTGTCTCAAGAATATTTCATCTAGTTCATTTCTTTCCTGCATATGCAAATCATTCTCATGGTCCTCCATATATTGCTGCAAAGGATCATTAGGGGGAATAGCAATAGAAGCAATACTTTCAATAATTTTATCATCACTAGGTAAATCGGTACCACGAGGCTGCTTAGAGAACTTAGAAAAGTTAAATTCATATGGCTCACCATTGAATTCAACAGAAACTTTACCTTTCTTGCAATCTATTATAGCTCCACAAGTTCTGAAAAAAGGTCTACCAAAAATAATAGGACAAAAATTGTCCCTCACTGAACCAAGTACTAGAAGTCGGTAGGGTATTTTACCTTTCCACATAGGACTTCAACGTCTCTCACAATTCCGATAGGAGAGATAGTTGCTCTGTTTGCAAGATGAATGGTAACATCAACTTCTTCAAGTTCACAAGGTGAAATCTCACCGATGATCTCTTGATAAAGTGAATAGGGGATAGCACTAGCACTCGATCCCAAACCGCATAGCCCATAATAATTGTGATCTCCTATTTTAACAGATACTACTGGAGTACCTGAAATTGGGCCTTTATTCTTGGCTGTGACAAGGTTAGTGGAAACAGCACAAAAATTTACATTGGAATCCAAAAAATCATTAGTAACAAGGTCTTTAACCAATGCAACTTGAGGATCGACCTTGATCTGGTCCTCAGGCTCATCAATTCTTCTCTCACTTTTATTTATTATGCCTGTCACAAGAGAGTGCTCCCTTATCCTTGCGGGAAAAGGAGGCTTTTCATATATAACTGCAGGCAAAATAGGGTCAGCAACATGAATATCAACAGGTAACTCTTTGAAAGGTTCATGATGCTGATCTTTCTTCTTTTTAAAAGAATCAACGTGAGAGGCAAAGTCCTTACAGAAATCAATCATTAGATGGGAATCAAGACCAATCTTAGAGCAAAAGGTATTGAAGTAATCAGTTTTCATATAGCTCTCAATATAATCAAGCTCATAATTTATAGCGGGTTCAATACCTTTATCGATTTCCCAATCTTCGGTATTACTCTGGATCCTTTCAAGGAGATCCCACCTTTCTTCAACACTCTTCGTCTGAAATACCCCACTAGAGGAGGCATCCAGCATCTCCTTATCCTGACGAGAAAGCCTGGCATAAAAATTTGTAAGTATAATTTCCTTGGGGAGCTCATGAATAGGACATTTGAGCATTAGGGACTTCAATCTCCCCCAAGCTTGAGCAATGCTTTCTCCGTCACGAGACCTAAAGTTATAGATATAGTTCCTGTCTCGATGAATTTCATGAAGAGGATAAAACTTGGTATAAAAGAGAGACATAAGCTCTTGCCAATCAAGCAAGTGTGAGTTATCGAGAAGCTTATACCAATCTGAAGCTTTATCTATAAGCGATACGGAGAACAATTTCCTCATGACAAACTCCATTGATACACCTGCAAGCTTAAATAATGAACATAGTTGTGACAGATATAGCAAGTGTTCACCAGGATGTCTGTCTCCTGCATAACGATTAGCCAAAACATAATCGATAATACCAGCTGGTATTTTATAGGGCACAATTTCAGTAGGGGGAGGAGCAACCACCACAGGTGTGGGGCGTCTTCCCACAAGCAACGATCCAATAGCAAGGTTCTCCATAAGGACAAAGAGCAGCAATAGCAAAATAAAAACAGAAATATAAAAACTTCCTTACCAGCTTCACTTACCAATAGCGCTACACTCCCCGGCAACGGCGCCAGAAAACGGTACTTGATGACCCACAACCGTAAGGGATCTATTGCAGCGTTTTCGATAAGTAAGAGTGTCGAACCCAACGAGGAGCAGAAGGTATTGATGAGTGATTCTGAGCAAGGAATAACTGCAAGCACTGAAAGGTAACTTTTTAGGGGTTTTCTTGATATAAGCAATATGAAAGTAAAAGCGAGCAAGGTAAAAGGCACTGGAGAGTAACAAGTGGCCCTATCCTTTCTGAGCAAAGGAGAGGCCTAGCAACTGAACTTATAAAGGCTAAAATGTTCTTGAGGACACACGGGAGAGGTAGTCATGTGCTTCCGCCATATTCCGTATCGGTACTATGTGATGTGTTGATAAGTGTTGAGTGGGTGGATCTATGCTAGTGCACTCTCTAGACTAAGATGAGTGCACTCTTATGATTAAACACCTTGCAAGCATCCGCAAATACAAGATAGTATTTAAGGCAAAAGCCTAACCATAGCAATAGGATCGATGATCCATTGTTCCCTTGTGCAAAAGCGTGCGAACTGGGGTTCAGGTTTCTGTCACTCCGGCAACCCACCGTAAGCATTATTTGTACACAATGTATTCCCCTAGGTCCTTAATAAGGCGAAGTGTTGAGTGTTCGACTCACACAACACAACTAGGAAAATAACAACACAACTTAAGTATCAAACAACACATATTACTTCAACATCATATGACTACTAACAACAAGACTTCTCCCATGTCCTCAAGAACTAAAGTAACTACTCACAAGACATAAAAGAGATCACGATCAGTGGAGATAGATGGGTGATAAACAATCTGGACATAATGATATTTCTCCAACAAAACTCAATAGCATTCACCACAAAGTAGTAATCAACACCGATAGGGTAGAGAGGATAGATAGTACGGATTACAACACAAGTTGCAATTTATGAGATGAGATTGGATGAAGATGGAGATGGTGCTGATGTTGGGGATGATGTTGATGATGATCTCGATGATGCCCGTGACGATGGTGATGATGATGGCGACGATCTCCCCTTCCGGGAGGCGATCTCCCCGGCGGAATCTGCCCGCCGGAGATGGCTTTTTCTTCTTTGTAGGTTTCCACCACGGAACGGCGGCGGAACTCCGTGAAAACTCTCTCTTTTAGGGTTTTTGGATGACGAGGAGTATATAGGCAAAAGGGGAGAGCCGGGAGTGGGCCAGGGGCTCCAGGCACCCTCCCCGCGCGGCCAGGGTGGGGGCCGCGCCAGGTGGCCGCCTGGGCACCCTGTGGCCCCACTCTGGTTGCTCTTTTGCGTATCTTCGTGATCCTTCTGGAAAATATCCTCCGTCGATTTTCAGGTAATTTGGAGGTATTCTTCTTCAGCAACTCAGCGTCCACTTTTTACCGCTGAATCCCGCGTCTGCTGCTTCGGCACCGGAAAGTTGCAAACTGTGTAAAATAGGCCAAAACATCATAAGAACATCATCGTAATGTGAAATATATCAATGAATAAGGATGAATTACGATATAAAATAGTGATGCATTTTGGACGTATCAGGGGAGTACGTGTTTCTCACCGACTTTACATTCATGTTCACACACTTATTCTAGTTGTCGGTGCTGACACTCTTTCATTGTACCATCCATGTTTAGTTTCATTTCTTTTTCTTTGTATTTTTCTCGTGTGCTAGAAAAAACCTTAAGAAAGACAAAAAATATTAGTTGTAGCTTCTAGCTAGTTTACTTTCCTTGCTTGTAGTAGTAGTAACTAAATGAAAACCCCAAAAGATTTCTCATTCTTCTTTTGCTTGTTGGGAGCTTTCCCTTGTAAATAGTTTCTTTTCTTTTCTTTGGGGGTTAAGAGCAGAAGACCATGATTGAAATTGCTTAGTGGCTCTCATATGCTTTATTGTTGATTTAACCTTGAGCCATATTACCTTGTCTTCTCTCTTGTATTAAATGCTCGCAGATTCCAGCTTAGTCCAATGCATGTGCACTATTATTATTATCCACACCGTTCGGTCGTACGAGTGAAAGGCAATAAGGATGGTATATGATGAACTAATTGAGATAAGAAAAGCTGGTATGAACTCGACCTCTCTTGTTTTTGTAAATATGATAGTTCATCGTTCCCGATTCAGCTTGTTATGAATGAAACATGCTTGCAATGACAATTAGAGATCATAGCTGCTTATGCCATGCTTAATTAGCTGAGAGTTTATAATGGTCTATCTTGCTTGCCAACATGATATTAAAATGGTTGTGATGTAGTATGATAGGGTGGTATCCTCCTTTGAATGATTCAAGTGGTCTGACTTGGCACATGTTCACGCATGTAGTTGAAACAAATCAACATAGCCTACACGATATTTATGTTCATGGTGATTTATATCCTACTCATGCTTGCATTCATTATTGATTAATTTTAATGCATGTTCATGACCGTTGTTGCTCTCTAGCTGGTCGCTTCCCAGTCTATTTCTAGCCTTCACCTGTACTAAGCGGGAATACTGCTTGTGCATCCACTTCCATAAACCCCAAAGTTATTCCATATGAGTCCACCATACCTTCTTATATGCGGTATTTACCTGCCATTCCAAGTAAATTTGCATGTGCCAAACTCTAAACCTTCAAATGAAATTTTGTTTTGTATGCTCGAACAGCTCATATATCAACTAGGGCTGTCTATATCTTCCATGCTAGGTAGGTCATTCTCACGATGAGTGAACTTCGCTCATCATTCATGAGAAAATGGCTGGTAACCAGGATGCCCAGTCCCATGCTCAAAATCATAATAATTAAACAAAACTCCCCCAGGGCTGTTGCTTGTTTGGACGGTACCCCGTGGATTCGGATGGCGTGGAGTGTGCTTGTTGGTGGTTGGGGGAGTATAAACTTTACCATTCTGTTTGGGAACCGCCTATAATGTGCGTAGCATGGGAGATATCGAGATTCTTGGTTGTTATGTAGACAATGAAAGTATACCGCTCAAAATGTTATTCATCTCTATTTAAAAATCGAGCTCTGGCACCTCTACAAACCCCTGCTTCCCTCTGCGAAGGGCCTATCTATTTACTTTTATGCTGAGTCAGCATCCTCTTATAAAAAAGCACCAGTAGGAGAGCACCTCTGTTACTGCATGTATTACTATTAATTTGCATTGAGTATGATCATGACTGGATCTCTTTTACCATGAATTACAATATCTAGTCAGTCCTTAATCTTTAAAGGTGCTCTGCATTTATGTTTTGCGGTCTTAGAAAGGGCTAGCGAGATACCATCTTGTTATATCATATCATGATTGTTTTGAGAAAGTGTTGTCATCCGGGGTTTATTATTATTGCTCGCTAGTTGATTATGCCATTGATGTGAGTAGACATGAGACCTGAAAGTTATTGTGAATATGATTAGTTCATGATCATTGGTGAAAACCTGAATGCTGGCTTACATATCTATCTATCTATTATATAATTAAGACAAGAGACAAATAAGCCATCACGTTCGTCCACATAGATTAAATTATCTCGACCACTAATTTTAGATATTAAGGGCTAGGATTTTAAGATATAAACGTAACATACAAATATTAGTACAGACATGGTTTTGTACACACGTTCTGACACGTACATGGATCTGGGATGCAAAAGTGCAACAACCATAACGTGCATGAAAAGGACAGCTGGAAACCAAGTCCGTTTAGCTCAAAAAAAAACAAGTCCATTTTTTTTTCTTTTGCAATAGAAGGGGAAAATATAGACACGCTAGACACCTAATAAACGTTTTTTTTGTGGGATACCAAATAAACGATCTGACGGACTTACATGGGTAGAGGAAAGTCTTAGGAAAAAAAACAAACAAGTCATGTCCTACTAGGACACGTTTTTCCCTAAAAAAAAATACTAGGACACGTTCAAGAAATCCCTACGATTGGAATAGATTAATAGGCCGGCAGGTAATATTATTTAATGGTTGAGATTTAGTTATCAACGCAAACAATATATGGCATCATCTTGGGGCATCTCCCGATCGCAAGCAGCCGCCGGCCACGTCTAGAGGCAGATCACGTCAATGGTCGGTGGATACAATCCCTGCATGTAAATTAAGGAGGAAGGAAAGACTTGATGCACCTACACATCCAAAAGACTGGCTGGAGTTAGACATTCGCAGCGTGTTTGGTTGGGGGTATTTGCAGCTAGGGAATGGGAATTAAAGGGGTATGAGACTTCAAATCTATTGTTTGGTTAGAGGGATTGGGAATTCATAAGGGAATAGTCATGGGACTTGAGGCTCCAACTCCCACCGTTTTATTAACAGGGGAGGGGGTGGGAGTTGGTAGGGAATTGTTTTAGTGAGTCAATCTTAACCGTTCATCATAACTTACATTAACTTCACTTGTCTATTCCCTCGTCAATTCCCACGAACCAAACAAGGGAATACAACTTCTCCTCAAATCCTCGCACATAACTTCTATCATGCACCAAACAGAGGATTGGGAATAAAACGACTCATCCCATGTCTAATCTCAATACAACTCCCTGCTCTAAACTCCCATTCCCCTTCCCAAATATTGCCAAACACGCTGTCGGATTACAAGCGCATGGCAGCTATCGGCCACCTCGAGCAGCACAATCTCAATGGCCGATGGGATCTAATCGCTGCTGCATGCAAATTTAGGAAGAAGAGAAGATTTGATGCACGTACACATCCAATAGGCTGGAGCTAGACGTTCGCAAACCCACGGCTGCCGCCGGCAACCTCTAGCGGCAGATCACGTTAGTGGCTGATGGGATCCAATTCATTCATAAAATTGGGGAAAGAGGGAAGACCTGATGCATGTAGACATCCAAGAGGCTAGAGCCAGACATTATGGATGTTTCTTTCTCTTGATTTATTGGTCTCTCGACTCTCTTGACAGATCTAGATAACACATCATCTTATATCTAGATATTTACGTTTCTGCTCATCTTTTGTCATATTTAGCCTTGGTCTAAGGGTGAGAAAATTTGGCAAAATACGGGTTTGCTATGCATGGATAGAGCATAGGAAATCTCCAAGCAGAGAGACTCACAAGTAAAAAACACAACTGGGAACTACATAGTGATTGAACAGGTTTGATCAGAAGGCTACCTGTTTCGGGGCTACCGTATACATGGGATAATAAGCAAGGGGGGCGATGAATGTGAAAGCCCGTCTCGACCAAGGTGTAGCGAATGAGGAGTTCCTACAAAGGTCTGACCCTGTGCGTGTTCGCCACCTCAGTGCGGTGGAATCAGATCACTGCTTCGTGTTGGTCGAGGCACAACAAGTCCAATCACGACGGGGGCCGAAATTGTTTCGTTATGAAGATGTTTGGCAGTCCCATGCTGAGTATGATAACTTTGTTGCCGAGGCGTGGAGGAGGAACTACACCGGTCAGGGGCTTGCAGGTATTCAGGACACTCTGCATAAACTCCAAGGTGATCTTGGAGAGTGGGGTGCTAAGGACTTTGGGTGTCTAGCCAAAAAGGTGAAGAAACTACAATCAAAACTTGAAAGCTTGAGGAAGCAGTCTATTGGCAGAGGCCCCAATGATGAAGAGAAAGCCACGGTGCTAAAACTTCGTGAGGCTTTGAGACTAGAGGAAATATGGATGAGACAGCACTCTCGTGTACCAGTCTTACAAGGGCGGATGGATCAGTGTGTGCATCCGAGCAGGAAGATATGGTGGAAGTGCAGTCGTTCTATCAGAATTTATACTCCTCGCAAGGCTATAACAATATGAACGAGCTGCTGCAGTTTGTCCCCGAGCGTGTAATGGGTGATATGAATATCTTGCTTGATAAACCCTATGAACCGGAGGAGGTCCGAACAGCCCTCTTTCAAATGTCACCATCGAAAGCTCCGGGGATTGATGGGTTTACTGCGGGTTTCTTTCAAAGGCACTGGGATATCCTTAAGGAAGATCTAGTTTACAACAACAAGAGCAAACGGAGTTTGTCAAAGTTTTTCTTTACCACTTTCAGTTTATCAACTGAATTGCTTGAGGACAAGCAAGGGTTTAAGCTTGGGGGACTTGATACGTCTCCAATGTATCTACTTTTCCAAACACTTTTGCCCTTGTTTTGGACTCTAACTTGCATGATTTGAATGGAACTAACCCGGACTGACGTTGTTTTCAGCAGAATTGCCATGGTGTTGATTTTGTCCAGAAATAAAAAGTTCTCGGAATGACCTGAAAATTCACGGAGAATTATTTTGGAAAATATAAACAATACCGACGAGAAGATCCAGACCAGGGGGCCCACACCCTGTCCATGAGGGTGGGGGCGCGCCCTCTGCCTCGTGGAACCCCTGTTGCTCCACCGATGTATCTCCAGACCCTATATATTCACTTTCGGGGAGAAAAAAAATCAGAGGAGAAGAATTATCACGTTTTACGATACGGAGCCGCCGCCAAGACCTAATCTCTCTTGGGAGGGCTGATCTGGAGTCCGTTCGGGGCTCCGGAGAGTGGAGATCGTCGCCATCGTCATCATCAACCTTCCTCCATCACCAATTCCATGATGCTCACCGCCGTGCGTGAGTAATTCCATCGTAGGCTTGCTGGACGGTGATGGGTTGGATGGGATCTATCATGTAATCGAGTTAGTTTTGTTAGGGTTTGATCCCTTGTATCCACTATGTTCTGAGATTGATGTTTCTATGACTTTGCTATGCTTAATGCTTGTCACTAGGGCCCGAGTGCCATGATTACAGATCTGAACCTATTATGTTTTCATGAATATGTGTGTGTTCTTGATCCTATCTTGCAAGTCTATAGTCACCTACTATGTGTTATGATTCGGCAACCTCGAAGTGACAATAATCGGGACCACTCCCGGTGATGACTGTAGTTTGAGGAGTTCATGTATTCACTATGTGTTAATGCTTTGGTCCGGTACTCTATTAAAAGGATGCCTTAATATCCCTTAGTTTCCAATAGGACCCCGCTGTCATGGGAGGGTAGGACAAAAGATGTCATGCAAGTTCTTTTCCATAAGCATGTATGACTATATTCGGAATACATGCCTACATTACATTGATGAACTGGAGCTAGTTCTGTGTCACCCTAGGTTATAACTTCTACATGATGAATTGCATCCGACATAATTTCCCATCACCTATCAAATGCCTACGAGCTTTTCACATATTGCTTGTTGCTTATTTACTTTTCCGCTTCTACTATTACAAAAACTACAAAACATTATCGTTACCTTTTTTTACCGCTACCGCCATTATCATATTACTTTGCTACTAAACTATCTTGCTGCGGATACTAAGTTTCCAGGTGTGGTTGAATTGACAACTCAGCTGCTAATACTTAAGAGTATTCTCTGGCTCCCATTGTGTCGAATCAATAAATTTGGGTTGAATACTTTACCCTCGAAAATTGTTGCGATCCCCTACACTTGTGGGTTATCACCTGCTAAGCTTCTTGGGCATGTATGGGAAGACAAAAGATACACCGGAGGCACGAGAGGACCTGCAACGTTTGCACGAAAAAGACGGCATGCTTCCAAAGCAGTATGAAGGTCCTACCAGCTACGCTCTTACCAAAGAAGAGAAGGAAATCTTATTTGCATGCCTGCTTAGTATGAAGGTTGTTCGCACATGAACACATCACCGTGTACCTCCAACACCGAGGGTGACGCACCGCAGCTCGCGTCGAAGGAGACCCGTCCGGAAGCGCGGTACGCAATCAATCCTGCGGGCGCTTTTGAGCACCCGAAACCCCACGCGCCCGTGAGGGACCCCGTCTGGACACGCGGCGGCTATGGGCTGCCCTAGGTCGGTTCGCCCGCCCCTAGAGCCTCAAAGATCGCTGCCCTTCAACGAAGATCGAACGAAGAACGACAGAGAAAGAACAAGGGAGAGATGTAAAACTAGGGTAAAAAGTAGATGGGTTTTGCGATTGTGTGTTGTTCAATCGGCCGTCACCCCTTAGGTATATAAGAGGCGGCTGGACTTCCTGTGCAAGGAAAAGGCTTGGATTCACTTCCAAAACCCTAGCCAAATACGGATTGGTTTTGTCCGAACTTTCCAAAACTGTCCGGTTTAAACTGGCTGTACCTTGCGGGTAATTTTTGAGGTGGTAAACGACTTCGGATGGAAAAGAGCCATCAGACACGTGGCTCGTGGGGCGCGCCACTTATGGCTCTGTGACAGGGCTGTGTTCGGATGGCTGTAACTTTTGCATACAAACTCGGATTGGGACGATTTTTATATCAAAATCGACCGATTCGACGAGGCGCACAACTCTGATGTTAAAACTTTTTCCATTTGAGGCCATCTTAATTGAGTTTCAAGCCATTCTTTAATCTGGTGTCAACATGAGCATCTCTGAACTTGTCATATCTTTTGCACTTGAGCTCCGGTTTGGTCCATCTTCACATCTATTTCGATCATCTTGAAGAGATCCATCAATAGTTTACATGAACTCATAATTTTAACCTCATTCCATTATAGCCTCAAGTCACTCTTTGTGATCATGCCATTTTTGAGCGTCAACACATGCCCCCCTGTTTTTCGGCAAAGCTAGCGTGCCGAAAAATATCTTGCAACACGTTGGTCCAAGGACGATGTCAACACTCCATCGGCCATCTATATGTGCTTAGGGCGAGCTATATCGGCAATGTTTTGAACTTCTTGTTCACATCATACCTTGTAACCCGATTACCACCAATCGGCTTTAAAGAGATGGGAATGAACCCATTTCTTGTAGCACTAAGGAAATCAAACTCCGAGAGGTCGCGCCCTGTTAAGCAAGTAAGATCGGGATGATTCCAATCCACCGATGCATCGGCCAAAGCAACACAAGCCGAATTATCCGCGTGAATGACTTCTACCTCATCATCTACCCATTGTATTAAGAATTGATGCATGGTAGATGGCACACATTGGTTAGCATGAACCCAATCGCGGCCTAATATAACATTATAGTTACCTTGCACCTCCGTGATGAAGAATGTGGTGGCCAAAGTTTTGCTTCCCACGGTGAGTTCCATGCATGTCACCTTTGGCCTCTGTCTTTTCTTTACCCTCAAATCCATTAAGTACTGATGGCTTCTCGCCCCTCGTTGGTTACCCCAAGTGGAAGGTTTGAGATGCAGTGTAGCGGTAGTTTTCCCTTGGCAAAGATACCAAGGATCGATTTCCCCTGAGACTCCAAGGTTCAACAAGAAGGTGTCAACTGCTAACGGCGCCAGATACTTAGCAATCAACTTGGACCTGCACACAGATACAAATAACTTTGCTCCCAACGAGTACAGAGAGGTTGTCAATCCCTCCGGCCTTGTCGTTTACAAAGGATCAAACGCAAGAGATAATAGTGATAGGTATTGCTGCAACTAGTAAGTAAAAACGGAAAGTAAAATAGCGGATGTGATCAGTGATGGTAATATGGACCGGGATCCCATGATGTTCACTAGTGATGTCTCTCTCCCAAAAGACGATAAAACAGCTATGTGAGGTAAACGAATTACAGCTGGGCAATTGACAGAATTATGTGCGCAAACCAATGCTAACTATGTTGCAAGAAAGGTAGAGGTTCAAAGCATGGGCGGTACGCCAAGGCAAGTAGACCGAAATCCATCTGCATCTACTACTAATCATCCACCTTGAGATATCTATCCAGAACATCTCGCTGGTATTAAGTTGCGAGTCCCACCCATAGTGTAAACTCAAAGCAACAGACAACTGCATTAAAAGAACTTTGCGTAAAGTAAACAATCCTTGCACCCGCGAGTACAAGCACCGTTGTTTTCCCCCTTGTGGCAACAGCACATCCCCTAGACTCATGTTTATGTCACTCAAGCTAGTCATCGAGGGGCATGAACCCACAATCGAGCATAACGTTCCCTCTTGGAGTCACTACCTACTACTTGGCTAAAGCAATAAATAGCAACGGAGAACATGCAAGAATTACTTAAGAACATAAATATAAAAGAGGTAAATCAAATATATTACTCAAACACAATCTGAACATAATCTCACAATCCATCGGATACCAGCAAACTCATCATAGCAACAGCATAAGGATTACATATGTGCCTCGATCATGTAGGGCAGCTCACGAGGTCTAATTAGTGAAGCACAAGAAGGGGAGGAGAACATCACATAGCTACTGGTCATGGACCCATGGTCCAAGGGAGACTACTCACAACTCATCCGGGAGGCGTCCATGGTGGTGGAGAGGCTCCCGGTGGTGATCCTCCCCTCCGGCAGGGTGCCAGGAAGAGTTCTCCTGGTGCTCCCGAGCTTGGAAGCGCGGCGGCGGCGGAACAGAGATGAGATCGCGAAAAAGGGTTCCGTCCTCGAGGGTTTCGGGACGCATGTTAAATATATGCCAAAGGGGGGCATCAGCGGAGGCCTGGGGGGCCCAGGCGCCCCCCCGGCGCGGCCAGGAGGGGGGCCGCGCCACCAGGGCGCCTGGAGCCCTGGTGGCCCCCCTCCGGCCCTACTTCGGCCGTGTGGAAGCTTCCGGAACGCTGATTTTTTATATAATTTTTCCGGGATTTTTCTGGCAGTTTTCGTGACGGGAAAACCTGAAATACAAAAACAGCAAAAAACAGAAACTCGCACTGGGGTGCACTGAGTTAATAGGTTAGTCCAAATATGATCAAAAATGTATGGAAGTGTATAAATATCATAGCAATATCACCCAAAAGAGGCATGGAGCAAGCAGAAATTATAGATACGTTTTGGACGTATCAACATCCCCAAGCTTAATTCCTGCTCGTCCTCGAGTAGGTAAATGATAACAAGAATAATTTCTGTGGTGACATGCTGTTAACCATATAAGGATTTTTCATAGTCATATGACAAAAGCTTACTGAGACAATGAATCTGTAGTAATTAAGTTGCCTCATGAGAAAATCACAAAGAAGTGAAAGTTTTACAATATGATACTGAAACACTCAAAAAGATTTGTAATGAGCATGGTGTGCAAATATGATAAAGTGATATCTCGCTTGCCCCCTTTAGTGAAGCAAAACATAAATGCAGGGGCACCTCTAAGGTTTAAGTGATGACTAGATACAATGATTTCAGAATAAACGATATCATAATCATGCAAAAGACAATGCTACTTTGGGACAATGCACATTACACTCAGAATGACAATCATGTTCTTAATAGTTGGTGCTTTAAAAGAAGGTGGAGACTCTCGAACCGTGGCTTTTGTTGGCAAGGTTGAAAACCCGTAGTCGGAAACAAAGACAAAACATGTACCAGAGCTCTTGGTTTTAAAAATAGAGGTAATAATTATTTTTTTGGATATGCATGTTTCGTCAACGAATGCTAGCAGACAACTCAATCACTTCTTGAGATGGACAAGTTTCGAGGAACGGCTCCCGAATGAGGACGATCACATCCTCTTAATCTCCTTTGTTTATCACTGCCAAAGTTTTCTGATTTCTCATGAACAAAGCGTGAAGGAGGGTTTGTTTGTTATATTATTTTTGAGCCGGGCGCACTCTTTGCCAGTTCCTTCTCGTATTATGGGTTTGCACATTAGACATGCAATCCCGGGGTGAAGCTTGTCCAACTTAAAAAGATCATGAATTAACTACTACTTCCTCATGAACTAAAACAGAGGCACAAAAGAGAAATGCTTTTTTGAATAATTTCGAGATGGTACATGAAAGTCTTCGTTAGGAATGGCAGGTAAATACCATGTATAGGAAGGTATGGTGGACTCATATGGAATAACTGGTTTAAAGGATTTTGGATACACAAGCAGTCAGTCCGCTTAGTACAGGTGGAGGTTAGCAAAAGACTGGGAGCGACCAACTAAAAGAGCAATGACGGTCATAATCATGCAGAGCGACAAAGCAACATTGAATCAGGCATGGAAGTTATATCGCTACTCAGAAATAAAAGATCATCAAGGCTTGACAGACTTTCTTTACAGTCTTAAATATGCGTGAGCATACGCCAAGTCAATAAAAATAAATTCTTGAAGGAAGATATCACTAAACCATACCACATCATAGGCAAACAAATCATGTTGGTACTCCAATAACACATTGGGAACCCCCCCAGCTATTTGAGACTAACCATAAGAAAACATGAACTACTAAGCACCATTATGCACGTAGCATTTTTATCATAGACATATCGACCAATGCAATAGAAGCCAACTCTCTTAATAAGATAAGCATGATAATTAAAGAGAGTTCCAACGACCAACTAAACAAAAGCTCTTTAAAAAGATAAGCATGAAAACTAAGAGCTAAGCATGACAGTAGCTATTGAAAGACAAAGAACATACACAGCAAAGATAAACATGAAAACTCTATGTTTTGTTCTAGGTTGAAGTGGAGCGTGTTTCTCTCCCACACAAAGAAAGCTGAGTTCCGACTCGTTATGAAAAGCTAAAGAAAACTAAAAAGGAAACTAAGAGCAAGACGCTCCAAGCATAGCACATAACACATGAAGTTATAAAAATATAGTGGAACGAAAGACGAACTGATAATGTTGATGGAGAAGGGGATGCACAGGGGCATCCCCAAGCTTAGACGCTTGAGTCTTCTTGAATATTTCTTGGGGGTGCATGGGGGCATCCCTAAGCTTGAGCGTTTGACACTCCTGAATCTTTTTATCATCTTCCCTCGCACACTTGAAAACTCCCTTTATACATAACTCATCATAATCTGATTTGCGAGGTTAGTACCGATAATAAAATAATTGTTCCTTGCTGGAAATAAGGATATTCTTGAAGGTCTACTGTTTATCAAGATTGCCAAAAGGTTTTTGCAAAGAAAAAGCAAGCTCAAGGTTTGCAAAATGAAGAAAAGGCAAAACAGGACAGAATCTGTGAAAAACAGACCAGCAGGTAGTAAATGATTTTTTCGGGGCACTTCTGCAACTCAAATCAAAAAACTCAGAACAGACGCCCGAAAGACAATTGTATAGAGCACGCTGTCGAAAACATTCAGACAAAAAAGATGATCTGGTGATTTTATACGAATTTTTCTATCCAAGGACAGAATCTGTTCCCTGGACAACACGTCACAACTTTTGAACTTTCTTGCAATCAGAGGCTACACTTGGCACAAAGCTGAAAAGTAAAGATACAATGATGATGCTACTGTAGTAACAACATCAAGACACAACAAAAGCAAAATAAAATTTATTCGTTGTGGGCTGCCTCCCAAAAGCGCTTTCTTTTATGCCTTTAAGCTAGGCATGAGACTTTAATGATGCTCTCGTAGGAACAAGAGTTGAAGAACAAAAGAGAGCATCAAGAAGCAAATACCAAACACATTTAAGCCTAACATGCTTCCTATGCATAGGAATATTGCAATAGAATAATTCATTGAAGCATAAAGCAATAAGCATAGGAAGGCAAAACAAGTGTAGCTTCAAACCCTTCAACATAAAGATAGGGAACTTGATATCATTGAAATATCTATAAGCATATGTTCCCTTCTCATAATAATTTTCAGTGGGATCATGAATAAACTCAACAATATAAGCATTACCATGATCCACATGCAAAAAAGTTTCATTACTCTTCATATAAGCAAAATCTTTCTTATTAGGAATAGTGAGAGTAAAGCAATCATAACCATCATGGTAATCATTGTATTTAGGAGGCATATCATAATCATAATAAATTTTATCCTCAATAGTAGGTGGACTGAAAACATCATATTCATCATTGTAATCATCATGTATAGGAAGCAAAGTATTATCAAAGTAAATTTTCTCTTCAAAAGTTGGGGGACTAAAAATATCATGTTCATCAAACGTGTCATCCCCAAGCTTAGAGCTTTCCATGTCATTAGAAATATTGCTATTCAAAGAAAGCATACTAATAACATCACCACCATCATGAATGTTATGCAAATAATAAAGTTCCATAGGTTTTTTAATTTTCTCTTCCAACACATCATGTCCCAAAGCAAGGTAGAGCTTATAAAGCTCTCTCATATTTTTGTTGTTTTCCATTAAGCAAAACTAGTGAAAAGACATAAAGAAAACTGAAAGGTAAACTAACAAGACTAAAAAGCAAAGATAAAAGATAGCGTGCAACTCCCCTATCTTGAAGAGTGGAGTCCCCGGCAACGGCGCCAGAAAACTTTGCTTGATGGCTTCTCGCCCCTCGTTGGTTACCCCAAGTGGAAGGTTTGAGATGCAGTGTAGCGGTAGTTTTCCCTTGGCAAAGATACCAAGGATCGATTTCCCCTGAGACTCCAAGGTTCAACAAGAAGGTGTCAACTTCTAACGGCGCCAGATACTTAGCAATCAACTTGGACCTGCACACAGATACAAATAACTTTGCTCCCAACGAGTACAGAGAGGTTGTCAATCCCTCCGGCCTTGTCGTTTACAAAGGATCAAACGCAAGAGATAATAGTGATAGGTATTGCTGCAACTAGTAAGTAAAAACGGAAAGTAAAATAGCGGATGTGATCAGTGATGGTATTATGGACCGGGGTCCCATGATGTTCACTAGTGATGTCTCTCTCCCAAAAGACGATAAAACAACTATGTGAGGTAAACGAATTACAGCTGGGCAATTGACATAATTATGTGCGCAAACCAATGCTAACTATGTTATAAGAAAGGTAGAGGTTCAAAGCATGGGCGGTACGCCAAGGCAAGTAGACCGAAATCCATCTGCATCTACTACTAATCATCCACCTTGAGATATCTATCCAGAACATCTCGCTGGTATTAAGTTGCGAGTCCCACCCATAATGTAAACTCAAAGCAACAGACAACTGCATTAAAAGAACTTTGCGTAAAGTAAACAATCCTTGCACCCGCGAGTACAAGCACCGTTGTTTTCCCCCTTGTGGCAACAGCACATCCCCTAGACTCATGTTTCTGTCACTCAAGCTAGTCATCGAGGGGCATGAACCCACAATCGAGCATAACGTTCCCTCTTGGAGTCACTACCTACTACTTGGCCAAAGCAATAAATAGCAACGGAGAACATGCAAGAATTACTTAAGAACATAAATATAAAAGAGGTAAATCAAATATATTACTCAAACACAATCTGAACATAATCTCACAATCCATCGGATCCCAGCAAACTCATCATAGCAACAGCATAAGGATTACATATGTGCCTCGATCATGTAGGGCAGCTCACGAGGTCTAATTAGTGAAGCACAAGAAGGGGAGGAGAACATCACATAGCTACTGGTCATGGACCCATGGTCCAAGGGAGACTACTCACAACTCATCCGGGAGGCATCCATGGTGGTGGAGAGGCTCCCGGTGGTGATCCTCCCCTCCGGCAGGGTGCCGGGAAGAGTTCTCCAGGTGCTCCCGATCTTGGACGCGCGGCGGCGGCGAAACAGAGATGAGATCGCGAAAAAGGGTTCCATCCTCGAGGGTTTCGGGACGCGTGTTAAATATATGCTAAAGGGGGGGCATCAGCGGAGGCCTGGGGGGCCCAGGCGCCCCCCCGGCGCAGCCAGGAGGGGGCCGCGCCACCAGGGCGCCTGGAGCCCTGGTGGCCCCCCTCCGGCCCTTCTTCGGCCGTGTGGAAGCTTCCGGAACGCTGATTTTTTATATAATTTTTCCGAGATTTTTCTGCCAGTTTTCGTGACGGGAAAACCTGAAATACAAAAACAGCAGAAAACAGAAACTGGCACTGGGGTGCACTGAGTTAATAGGTTAGTCCAAATATGATCAAAAGTGTATGGAAGTGTATAAATATCATAGCAATATCACCCAAAAGAGGCATGGAGCAAGCAGAAATTATAGATACGTTTTGGACGTATCAAGTACCATATTGGTCTTCATCAACGCACCATCATCTAACCCCAACTTTTTGAAGACTGAGTAGGGCATAAGATTTACCACAGCACCACCATCAACGAGCATCCTAGCAACCTGTGATCCGTTAATATGACCTTTGAGGTACACCTGCTTCAAGTGTTTCACCGGTTCTTTTGGCTTCTCGAAGATAGCATTCTTAGGACCAAAATCTAGCTGGGCTACCTCCCCTTCTTTACCTATAGCATGAAACTCGACAGGTAAGTAATATACCATATTAACATCCATACCTTCCCGAACCGGCGTAGATTCATAATACACCATCTCATATTCATCTCCCAATGTGTATATTGGCCTTAAATATTCCTCAATTGAAGGGGGTGTTTCAAGTGATGTGGACGATGTAATAGGGGTCGCATCATCCTCTTTTGATGGTGAAGGTGTTGCTGGAGCTAATGTAGATGCATATGTCTTATGTTTTTGCTTAGGCCTCCACACTTGTTTTATGAGTGCCATGGGCCGAATTTCACTTAACAATTCGTCCCTTTGCCTCTCCTCTTTGTGCTGTACCTTCTCGTGGTTCCTCATGCATTGTAATCTCCTTCTCATGGTCTTGGTTAAATCGGGAGGACACCACTTAGGTTGAGCATATTTGGGATCCCTTGGTTTAGCCTTGCTTGTGCTCGCCTCATGATCATTCACCATGGAACCCTGCTGAACAATAACAATATCACCGTTAGAAGTAGCCGGATTACCAACAACCGGCTTTTCGATCTCCTTTTGCTTGTCGCATACTGCAATTTCTGCATTAGGTGACTTAACACGCCACACTTTTTTGTTGGCCTTGCTTGGAGAAACTTTTGTTGGCCGATGAGCTCCATAGCTCAAACGGCCTTGTGTGGGATAATAAAGGCTCTCGCGAGCAGGCCTTCTAGGTGCTTCCCACCCCATATGGAAAGCATAAGGAGCCATTGGGGGCTGCCCCCATCCTCCATTGAAGTCTCTCATGTAATATGGCGCATAGGAGGGTTGTGACATCCATGGTGTCGGTGCCCATGACCCATATGGCCTTGCATGGCGTTGAAACTCTTGCTCCGAAGGCGATCTTGAACGCTTTGAATGTGATGGCCGATTAGAGCTAGAACCGGCCGCTTGACTTGCATATTTGGATAGCAACATATCAAAAGTTGGCTTGATTCACTTGCGCTTAGCTTCACTCTTTTCCCACTTGCCAACTTCTGAACTCTTGGGCTTGATAAATTTAACATGAGCATCTTCTTGTACTTGTGGTTGCCCCCCGAGTGCAAGATTTTTTATAGTGATCTTCAACACTTCCTTGCCATCGGGTTGCTTCTCAAGAACAATCTTTCTTCCCAAGACCTTGTCGCCCTCCTTGCTATTCTTGGGTTCACCAATAACAACATTATCTTTATTAGCGGATTCGGCTATGTTAGGACGAATTAACATTTTCTTCCCTTCCAAGTCCATGGTGTTTATCGGGAAGGGCTGTTTATCAACTTGCATCTCAGCAAAATTCAATCGTCCGTCATTAATGGCCGATTGTATCTGCCGTCGAAAAACATTGCAATCGTTAGTACCATGAGAAAATGAATTATGGTACTTGCAATAAGCACGCCGTTTTAGCCCCTCAAACGGCGGTATGGTGTGTGATATTCTAATCATCTTGTCTTGCAATAGAGCATTAAATATTTTATCACACTTTGATATATCAAAAGTAAACCTCATCTCCTCATCACGATTCTTGGGAATCGGCTTAAGAGCATTGCACATATAGGGTTTGGCCTTTGAGGACCAAACAAATTCAGTAGTATAGACATCAACCTCAACGTCCGAATTATCATCATTGTGTTCAATCATATCCATTCTAGGACGATCGGTTGTAGACCTATGTACTTCTTTAGTTCGACTCTCTTGGGCCAAAGCTTTCTGTAAGACTTGATTAATGCTCAAAAACTCATAACTTTCTGGCCTCTCTTTAATGTGAGTTTTCGAACCATTAAGAACAAGATCCGCCAAGTCTCTCTCAGTTATCACTAAGTTATAACATCGGTTTTTTATATCTCTAAATCTCTTGACATAATCAGTGACCGATTCATCATGTTTTTTCCTAACCGATGTAAGATGTGACAACTTAAGCTCATTATCGCCGCTATAAAAGTGATCATGAAACTTCTGTTCTAATTGTGACCATAAGAGAATTGAACCATGCGGTAAAGAAGCAAACCATGAAAATGCGGTGCCAGTTAAAGATAATGGAAATAAACGCACTTTCAATTCTTCTATGGAACATGCTTCACCTAACTGCGCTAGATACTGACTAACATGCTCCCATGTTGTTTTTGTGCCCTCCCCACGAAATTTAACAAAATCAGGAACCTTGTAACCTTGAGGGTACGAAACTGCATCAAAGTGCTCAGTATAAGGCTTTTGGTACACACGACTCTTTACTTTCGGCTCATGTCCGAAAGTTTCTAGAAACATATTATGCAAATCCTCCCTTAATTTAGCTAAAATTGGATCTGAGGTAGATGAAGATGTTTGTGGGAATGACATCGGAGCAACCTGAGTACTAGCTAGTGGTGCAACTTGTGAGATGGGCGCCGAACCATGATTCGGCGGAAGACCAACCATGCTTGCGCCTATGGATGGTGCGACAAAGTGATTCGGCGTTGACGCCGAATTGGGCACACTCATAATAGGATTAGGATATGTAGGTGCAGCCACAAGCTGGTTGGTTTGACTAGTGTAAAAATTCAACGACATACTATATTGTTGTTGCATATGAGGTGCCGATGAAATAGGTAAAGTTGGACTAGGGTTTTCAGATGCACCAACAGTACCACTAGATGACGGAGGCATATTTTTCTTAGCATTAGTATTTTCCACAAAATAATTGTACGTCATCACATTACCCTTACTAACAAGACTTTCAATCACAGCCGCTTGCTCTGGAGAAAAAACTTTACTCATAGTGATTAAATCTTGTTCGTCAATGAGAGGAGAAAAATTGACGTTTCCAACCGGAGTGATGTTGCCTTGACGGTCCTTCTTGAAACTTGCAAGAAACGCCTCCAAATCCTCCTCCTCATGCTTCTCCTTGAGCACTTCAAAAGCCTCTTCACGCTGCTTCTTGCGTGTTTCATAGGCTTGGCGATGTTCCTCCGATAGTTCATCAAGACTGGGCTTATTGATGTTATCGGCGTCAACTTCTGAGGGCTTGGGGAGATTAGACATGGTTGATGATGATTCTTGATCTTTAGTCCCCAGCGGAGTCCCCAAAAAGTGTGTTCGCACACAAACGCGTCACCGTGTACCTCCAACGCCGAGGGTGATGCACCGCAGCTCGTGTCGAAGGAGACCCGTCCGGAAGCGCGGTACGCAAGCAATCCGGCGGGCGCTTTTGAGCACCCGAAACCCCACGCGCTCGTGAGGGACCCCGTCTGTACATGCGGCGGCTATGGGCTGCCCTAGGTCGGTTCGCCCGCCCCTAGAGCCTCGAAGATCGCTGCCCTTCAATGAAGAACGGGAGAGAAAGAACAAGGGAGAGATGTAAAACTAGGGTAAAAAGTAGATGGGTTTTGCGATTGTGTGTTGTTCAATCGGCCGTCACCCCTTAGGTATATAAGAGGCGGCTGGACTTCCCGTGCAAGGAAAAGGCTTGGATTCACGTCCAAAACCCTAGCCAAATTCGGATTAGTTTTGTCCGAACTTTCCAAAACTGTTCGGTTTAAACTGGCTGTACCTTGCGGGTAATTTTTTAGGTGGTAAACGACCTCGGATGGAAAAGAGCCCAGAAGCAATCTTGACCGTTTCGACGAGACGAACAACTTTCATGTTGAACGTTTTTTGATTTGAAGCCATCTTCAAGGCCAAAACGGTCATGCAATACAGGCTGTTATTCGCGCTACCCATCAGACACGTGGCTGGTGGGGCGCGCCACTTATGGCTCTGTGACAGGGCTGTGTTCGGATGGCTGTAACTTTTGCATACGAACTCGGATTGGGACGATTTTTATATCAAAATCGGCCGATTGGACGGGATGCACAACTTTGATGTTGAAACTTTTTCCATTTGAGGCAATATTAATTGGGTTTCAAGCCATTCTTTAATCTGGTGTCAACATAAGCATCTCTGAACTTGTCATATCTTTTGCACTTGAGCTCCGTTTTGGTCCATCCTCACATCTATTTTGATCATCTTGAAGAGATCCATCAATAGGTTACATGAACTCATAATTTAAACCTCATTCCATTATAGCCTCAAGTCACTCTTTGTGATCATCCCATTTTTGAGCGTCAACAAAGGTCCCGTCTGGCTTCTCGTCGAACATAAAGGGAATAATAAATATGGCAGAGAAAAAGTTCCAGAACTTAAAGTCTCATGACTGCCACGTGATTATGGCGCAACTGCTTCCGGTTGCATTAAGGGGGCTTCTATCGGAAAACGTCCGATTAGCCATTGTGAAGCTATGTGCATTCCTCAATGCAATAGGTGTTCTTCCATGGGACATCAAACAGAGGATGTCATTCGGTTTTGTGTTGACTTCATTCCTGGCCTTAAGAAGATTGATCTCCCTAAATCGCGGTATGAGGGGAGACTGATACGTCTCCGACGTATCTATAATTTTTGATTGTTCCATGCTATTATTTATGAAGTCTTAGATGTTTAATGGGCTTAATCATTCACTTTTATACCATTTTTGGGACTAACCTACTAACCCAAAGGCCCAGTCCAGATTGCTGTTTTTTTGCCTGTTTCAGGGTTTTGCAGAAAAGAATATCAAACGGAGTCCAAACGGAATGAAACCTTCGCGAGAGATATTTTTGGAGAAAATCACGCACGCGGAGCTTGAGAACCACGTCAGGGGATCAAGAGGTCACGAGGGTGGGGGGCGCGCCCCCCTTTGAAGGGCGCGCCCCCTGCCTCGTGGCCCCCTCGAGCATCCCCCGGTGCCCTCCTTCTTCCTATATAAGTCTACGTACCCCAGAAACTCCGTGAATAGAGAGAAAACCCTAATTCCACCGCCGTACCTTCTGTTCCCGTGAAGATCCCATCTTGGAGCCTGTTTCGGAGCTCCACCGAAGGGGGATCCATCACGGAGTTCATCATCATCATCATCGCCCTCACGATCAGTTGTGAGTAGTTTATCACAGACCTTCGGGTCCATAGCTAGTATCTAGATGGCTTCTTCTCTCTCTCTGGATCTCAATACAAAGTTCTCCTCGGTCTTCGAGGAGATCTATTCGATGTAATCTCTTTTGGCGGTGTGCTTGTCGAGATCCGATGAATTGTGAGCTTATGATCAAGGTTATCTATGAAAGATATGTGGTTCTTCTCTGAACTTTTTATGTGTGCTCATAATATCCTTGCAAGTCTCTTCGAATTATTGGTTTGGTTTGGCCTACTAGATCTACAGTTCTTGCAATGGGAGAAGTGCTTGGTTTTGGGTTCAATATTGCGGTGTCCTTTCCCAGTGACAGTAGAGGCAGCAAGGCACATATTGTATTGTTGCCATCGAGGATAAAAAGATGGGGTTTATATCATATTGCTTGAGTTTACCCCTCTACATCATGTCATCTTTCTTAAGGCGTTACTCTGTTCTTATGAACTCAATACACTAGATGCATGCTGGATAGCGGTCGATGTGTGGAGTAATAGTAGTAGATGCATAATCGTTTCGGTCTACTTGTCTCGGACGTGATGCCTATATACAATGATCATGCCTAGATAGTCTCATAATTATTCGCTTTTCTATTAATTGCTCGACAGTAATTTGTTTACCCGCCGTAGAATATCGCTATCATGAGAGAATCCACTAGAGAAAACTATGGCCCCCGGGTCTATTCTCAACATATCAATCTACATCCACTTTACTTTTATCGCTTTTATTTGCTGTTCTTATAAACTAAAAATACAAAAAATATAAACTATCATCTCTATCAGATCCCACTTTCGTAAGTGACCGTAAAGGGATTGACAACCCCTTATCGCGTTGGCTGCGAAGTTCTTATTTGTTTGTGCAGGTGCGAGGGACTCGCGCGTGGTCTCCTACTGGATTGAAACCTTGGTTCTCAAAAACTGAGGGAAATACTTACGCTACTGTGCTGCATCTCCCTTTCCTCTTCGAGGGAATACAACGCAAGCTCAAGAAATAGCAAGAAGAATTTCTGGCGCAGTTGCCGGGAGGCTTATGCAAAAGTCGTATACCAAGTACCTATCACAAACCCTTATCCTTCGCATTACATTTATCTACCTCTCATTTTCCTCTCCCCCACTTCACCCTTGCCGTTTTATTTGCCCTTCTTCCACCGTGTGTTTATCGTTCGCTTGCTTCTTGTTTGCTTGTGTGTGTTGGATTGCTTGTTGGTCACTATGGCTCAGAACAATACCAAATTGTGTGACTTCTCCAATACCAACAACAATGATTTTATTAGCACTCCGATTGCTCCTATTACCGATGCTGAATCTTGTGAGATCAATGCTGCTTTGTTGAATCTTTTCATGAAAGATCAATTCTCCGGCCTTCCTAGTGAAGATGCCGCTACTCATCTAAACAACTTTGTTGATTTGTGTGATATGTAAAAGAAAAGGGTTACGGATAACGATATTGTTAAATTGAAGTTGTTTCCGTTTTCACTTAGAGATCGTGCTAAAACTTGGTTTTCCTCTTTGCCTAGAAATAGTATTGATTCGTGGAATAAGTGCAAAGATGCTTTTATCTCTAAGTATTTCCCTCCTGCTAAGATCATCTCTCTTAGAAATGGTATTATGAATTTTAAGCAACTAGATCATGAGCATGTTGCACAAGCTTGGGAGAGAATGAAATTGATGATACGTAATTGCCCTACACATGGTTTGAATCTATTTATGATTATTCAGAAATTTTATGTTGGCTTGAATTTTGCTTCTAGAAATCTTTTAGATTCGGCTGCGGGAGGCACTTTCATGGAAACTACCTTAGGAGAAGCTACCAAACTCCAAGATAATATTATGGTTAATTATTCTCAATGGCACACGGAAAGATCTACTAGTAAAAAAGTGCATGCTATTGAAGAGATTAGTGTTTTGAGTGGAAAGATGGATGAACTTATGAAATTATTTGCTGATAAGAGTGCTTCTTCTGATCCTAATGATATGCCTTTGTGTAAGTGCATCTAGTGTCACCCCTAGTTGGTTTTGGAGTATTGACGACAAACCTGGTGGAGGGACTAATGTGTTTGTGAGAATTGCAGGATAACACAGGTAGTAGTCCCTCATTGATTCGGTTTACCTACCGGAGATGACCCCTAAAAATGTATGAAGACATTGACATCAGTGGTGGTATATGAAGATAATCATATTGAAGACTATGACAAGAGAAGACATTGTGTGAAGACTATGGAGAGCGAAGAGTTAGATGTTTCGTTGTTTCCTTTTCTTCTTTGTTGAGTCATAGGAACCACCGTACTGTTAAGTGGGGTCCAAGTGATCTAAGTCAGAGTGACTGAAGTGATGCTCAACCAAATCCTATGTCTTCGAGGGAAGACTATGAGAGCAAATCTTATCCAGAGTTGGATGAGTCAGCCTTACTTGTAGCCCAAGTAAAGTTGTCGTGTGAGTGTTTGAAATCTGACCGTTGGAACACGTGTCAGTTCCTTAGTGACCCAGGGTCACTTCGGACAAATCAGGTCGGGTTGCACAGTGGCTATAAATAGCCCACCCCCTACACCATAAATTGGTGGCTGCTCAGAGTTATTACACAGCTTTTGTCATTTGAGAGCAACCCACCTCCGAAGCGTTTGAGAGAGAAATCCTTGCGAGGACAAAGCCAAAACACCCAGAGCCAAAGAGTGTTAGGCATCACTGAAGTCTTTCTGTCTGTGTGACCTGAAGACTTATTACACTTGAGGACTGTGTTTCCTCCAGCCGGTTAGGCATCGCGTTCTGAGCATCCAAGAGTCATTGTGGATCGCCGGTGAACGAAGTCTATGAAGTTTTGGAAGTCTACCTTGAAGACTTACCAGAGTGATTGGGCGAGGACTAGGTGTCCTTAGCTCAAGGGGAATAAGGTGAAGACGCGGTCTTCTGAGTTAAATCTCAACCTCCCTAACCAGACGTACAGTGCCACAGCAACTGGAACTGGTCTAACAAATCACTGTCCTCCCCGAGCTACTGGTTCTATCATTTCCTTCCCTTTACTCACTGTTCTATGTTGTGAAGTCATTGCATGCCTGCCTTATCTGATTGACTTCACTGAGTATCGACTTGTTATGATTGGCTTCATTCCTTCTTCCATCATGATCCCTACTGCCTAGCTGCTATTAGTCTTCGTGCTTTCACTTCATTGAATACATGACTATGGCTTGTCTAGTGTAGTCTACTTTCCGCTGCATACTAATAGGATTGAGTTTATCTTTTGTCTTCAAAACTACCATGTTTTGAAGCATTTCATAAAAATCACCTATTCACCCCCCTCTAGTCGATATACTGCACTTTCAATTGGTATCAGAGCAAGGTACTCCCTTGTTCTGTGTGATTCGGTTTAACCACCTGGAGTTTTAGCTATGTCGACTGCTGGGATAATCAAAGTCTCCGCTGCGTGCCCCGTCTTCGATGGCACCGAATATCCCTACTGGAAGAACAAGATGTGCATGCACCTTAAAGCCATTGACGTGGACCTCTGGTTTGTCGTCAAGAACGGCGTTCCCAAGACTGGTGAAGGTATCACCCCTGCTGATGTCAAGAGGCTCGTTCAACTGGATTCAACGGCCAAGAACATCATCTGTGGTCATCTGACCAAAGGACAATATGGTCATGTAAGTGCTCTGGACACGTCAAAGGAAGTCTGGGACTGGCTCTCAAAGGTCAATGAAGGTGTCTCTACCCAGAGAGATCAAAGGATCAGCGTCCTTCGCAATCTCTTCAATCGCTTCAAGAGACATGACAATGAGAATGTCCAGCACACATTCGATCGTCTCACTGACATCACAAATGAGCTTCAAGCACTTGGCGCCACTGAGATCACCAAGCATGAAATCGTCAAGACTCTCCTGAGATCACTCGACAGCTCATTTGATATCCTTGCCCTGATGATTCTAGAACGCCCTGACTTCAAGACTCTCGATCCGTCAGACATACTTGAGAGGCTCAGCACACATGAGTTCCAGCTATCTGAGAAACGTGACATCTATGGTCCCAACTATGGCCGATCTCGCGCCTTAAAGGCAAAGGTTGTTTCTTCATCTGAAGAAGAATCTGACTGTAGTTCTAATGATCCTGAAGACATTGGAAAGGAGCTTGCCATGCTTGTGAAGAAGTTCCAGAAATTCACTAGGAAGAAAGGATTCAGAAAGTCTTCACGATCCAGCTCAAGAAATGATGAAGCTTCTACCCATGACTACAAGAAGGGAACATGTCATAAGTGCAAGAAACCTGGTCACTATATCTCTGAGTGTCCTCAGTGGGACAATGATAAGAAGAAGAATAAGAGCAAGGAATATGATTCTGAAGACAAGAATAAGAAGAAATATTCAAAGTCTTCTTCCAAGTCTTCATCAAAGTATTCATCACACAAGAAGAATTCATCTGGCAAGGCTCACGCGTTTGTTGGCAAGGAGATGGATTCTGAGGAGGAGTCTGCTTCTGAAGAGGCGGAGGTGGAGTCGGAGGAGGAGTCTGATTCTGGTGCTGCGAGTCTGGCTCTAGCCACTGCCTACGTAGCCAAGTCCATCTTCAACACTGAAGACAATGGCACCGTCCCCAACATTGTTGATGAGGACGACGACTCTGCTCCCACCTACTGCTTCATGGCACGCGGTGCCAAGGTAAAATCACGCGATGCTTACTTTCAAACATCTAGTGAAGATGACTCTGATTGTGAATCAAAACCTAGCTACAAAACACTTGCTAAAATTGCCACTGAACAGCAGAAAGCCATGGAACATATTCAAAAACTGTTAGACAAAAGCGATGACCTGTTGGACACGGAAATGACCCGTTCTCAGTCCTTAATTGAAGACATAAAAAATCTTCATGTTAAGTACAAGGAACTTGAAGGTTTTTATGAATCGCTCCCAAAAACTCATGAAAAGCTTTCCCACGATTACATTCAAAGGAAACGAGAACTTGAGAAATTGAAAGCGGCTCATGAAGATCTTCAAAAATAAAATGAGTCACTCTGCGCACAACTGATCAGCTCCACTCACGAAGAGTTTGAACCACCATGTCTAAAATGCATTGAGTGTGATAACGCTACATCTGTTTCTGAATGTTCTACTGCTGCCACTGTTGCAATATCTTCAACTACCGATGTGGTAACTAAACCCTCTGCCGAGGATACCACTACTATTGCTGATGAAAATGATAGGTTGAAGACTTTGCTTGAAACAGGGATGTACAAAAGCCTCAAAGGGCATCAGACTCTATGTGATGTCCTCAAAAAGCACATACTGAACCGAAACCCTAGGAAAGAGGGTGTCGGGTTCGACAGGAAAATGAATGTTGATGGTTCGTACTGGAAGCCTGAGCAGTATCCCAAAACCACTTGGGTTGCTGCAAAGGAACCTTCAGTGGATCCATCTACCCTATGTGGCTTCACTTATGCTAATCCTATTATCATTGATGAATCCTTTGATGCAAACTATAAATTGTTTAAGAATCAAAATGGTAAAGTGTTTGCCAGGTATATGTTGGGGAACGTAACAGAATTCAAAAAAATTCCTACGCTTCACCAAGATCAATCTAAGGAGTCATCTAGCAACGAGCATAAAGGAGTGCATCTACATACTGTAACACCCCAAAATTTTAACAATGTTTTATTAATTAAAATTTTGCCAGGAGATTAAAATTTTCAAATTGCTAGATTCCTCTTTTGATTTCAGGACCTTCTTTTCCTTTTATGTTGGAGTTTTTATCTCAAGTGATAGCTTTCCATTTCTTGTTAGACTCTCTTGCTCTCTTAATGAAACTTTCCTGTTATCTATAAAAATTAATTATATAATAATCTCCCTAATCTCCTTCACTCTAAGAATGGTTTCCCCTTAAGATAAGGCCTCATATTGAACTACAACCCTTTGATAGGTTTATCTAAAATTCCAACCAAAATTTGGAGATGTCATGTGATGTGGTTAGATCACTTTTATGCAGAAATATAGCTCATCCTTTTAATATTTTGAGCCCCACAACATGATTTCCAATCTGGTCCAGTAGGCAGTTTTGCACTACAGCCCCATTAAATATTTCCCTAATGCTTCCACCAAAATTATGGGATGTTCATAGGAGTATGTTATTCAACTTTATGAAAAAACCCTTTTTGGTCCTTTGGAAAAATTGAGTGAATCAACCTCTTTTCTATTCTGGTCCAGTTTGGCATTTTGCACTGCAACCCTAGTTTATTTTGCTCCAGTGCTCTTGAGCTTCCTCCTGCTTATAGCCCATCTTGAAAAACCCTTAAGTCCATAAGAGTGGACCCATTGGGATAATTTTTGTTCATGAAACAATGCCCTTCTCTTTTTGTCCGGAATTGAAGGTTTGCAAAACTTGCACTGGCAAGTTTCTGGTTTTGCTCAACTAGCTTTGCCATAATCACCTTCACCTAAAGAGACCCTGATCTGGAGATTTTGGCCACCAGAAGAAATGCCCACATGCCCATGGCATTATGTCGAGCACTTGGTGTGCATGGCCTGTTTTGGCATGAGTTTTGCCTTGCACTGTGATCTTGGCACTCAGTGCATAATGTCATGTCCACTAGTCTCCCTTTAGCCCCTAAACCAGACCTGCCAAATCCCAGCTTCATCCAAACTCTGTAGCTAGCATTGGCATTTCGTCGAGCGGCTCACGTGCGTGCTCTGGGCGCGCCCAGAGCGCACGTTTTGCACGCGCGCGCACCGAGCCGCCGCGTCCCTCTGCCGACGCCCCGCGCCCGTTCTGGCCGTTCCCCTCGCACCGACATCACGCCACCTTTTCCCCTCACCGCAGAGATAGGTCTGGAGCTCCACAGGGCCGCCGTCAGGTCGGCCGTGGCAGCTAGCGGGCAGCCCCAGCAGCTCCTACCATGGACAGAGCCGCGGAGGCCACCAGCGCTCGCCACCTGCCCCCTAGAACAACTCCAGTTTGTCAGCGAGCTCATCCCCTAGCGTACGTCGCCGCCACGTCGCCCTAAGCTACAGAACGTCGGTCACCGGCGTCCTTATCCATGGCCGCCGCGGAACCGCCATCGCCCGCCTAATTAAGGATGCCCCGAGCCCCTCCGCAGTCTCAGACAACCCCTAGCCACCCCACAGAGCGCCCTCATAGAAACCAATTGCCCCGAGGAGGTTTTCTTCTCCAACTCCGGCGAGTACAGCCGCCGCCGCCCTCCAGTTCAATACGTCGCAGCCCGAGCCCCTCCCTTCCAGCCAGCGTCGCCGTTCGACTCTCTATGACCTTGCGAAGCCGCCCAATGTCTCAAACAAGCTCGAGAACCACCATAGGGCAAAACCCCGATTCCACCCGAGGCCGCCGTCCGCCGCGAAGCTCGTCGCCGGCGTTCCCCTGCACCTCCGTCGCCACCTCGACCACCGGGAGGACCGCCCCAGTCTGGCGGATCCATCCCTGCACTCGAACGCCCTCGAGGAGCCACCGTTCGCCGGCTTTGATCACCGGAGCCGCGCCTCCGTTCGGCCAGAGGAAGAAGGAGGCAGGGGCGACTGGTCAAACCTGACCAGTGGGCCCCCGGGCCCCTCTGTCAGCGAGCCAGCGCCAGCCCACGCGCGCATAAGTGGAGGCGCAAATCCCAGAGATTTTTGAAGAGGGAGAAACTTCCAAAAAGTATTGGAATACCTTTCTCCTCCCCTCTACTTGAAGGCAAGCATTTTTGAACCCTGGTTTAACGCATATGATTGTAGTTGACACGATTGCTTTAATATGAAAGCATTCATTTTTATTTCCTATGTGGTGATATGATCACACCCATGAGAGCATGAGGTAAAACTCTTGCTGAGAATAACTTGTTTGCATGACGGTGATCCCCTCCGTATGCCTATCATGCCTAACGGAAGGAAGTCGTGAAAGTCGCGGTCTTGTGTAGACGCGAGCTTGTCACTAGCTCCCCGTCGGGACGGTGGAATCCGGTACGGCTTGGTAAGGCATGACGGATGGTGTTTCCGACTGTCGTTGCAGAATATATTGGTTTTGACTAACCATTCAAGTAAAGCTGAAACCTCCTAAGTCGACTGTAGATCGAGTCTTGTTCCAGTAACCCCCATACTTGTTTGTGCTACGACTTGTCCTTGCCACAGGTAGGGTACGGTTCAGTAAGTGTTAACCCCTGTCCTAGCTCACACCGTACAGAGAGGCCAGGGTGGAAGATACCGGTTGGAACCGGTAGGCAGGCCACCTGGTCCGGGGGCATGGGTGTTTCCGGTTGGGACTGAGAGGGGGGCACCCCTTAGAGTGCGCGATAGAAATGTGATCCCATGCTACGCGAGGTTGTAGCCTCCCCACTCACAGTTTATTTAACAAGTGTCGTGGGTGATTCCAGACACTGGTAAGTTAAGCTGGTGTGTGCAAGTCAGGCGGGTTTTCGACCAAAAGACCGTAGACGGAATTAGTTCACATGGACTAAAGGAATTCGTCACTCGTGGGTAAAGAGTACACCCTCTGCAGAGATATGAAAATCTATTCGAACAGCCGTGTCCATGGTTAAGGACGGCAGTCTGGGATGGGTCGAGTGTCGGTCTTCGGAGGAGAAACTACTAAACCAGAACATTGAGTATGATCTGTGATATATGGTGATTATGATTAATATTGTGGACTACCCAATTGTTTCTTTGGATTAATGAGTATCCTTGGGACGGTTCTACCTCGCGGATATTCATCCACTTTTATTTATAAGCCCTTTCTGTGGTGTCGCTCAGACGCCCGACTGTGGCATGCCTGTTATTTATTTTCCTTATAATCCCTTTCTGTGGTGTCGCTTAGACGCCCGAGTGTGGCATGCCTGTTATTTATTTTCCTTATAAGCCCTTTTTGTGGTGTCGCTCAGACGCTCGACTGTGGCATGCCTGTTATTTATTCTCCTTATAAGCCCTCTCTTTGGTGTCGCTCAGACGCCCGACTGTGGCATGCCTGTTATTTATTTTCCTTATAAGCCCTCTCTGTGGTGTCGCTCAGACGCCCGACTGTGGCATGATCGCTTTTTATTTTATTATCACCCTCTGATTACATATGCCTTTTTTTAATACGAATGACATGTTTGCCTTATGGACTGTCGTATCAGTATTATCATGGTGATCATCATTTATTCTCTAGCATGATTACATCTCACCCATGTTCATAATGTTTGCGAGTACATTCAAAGTACTCACTGTCTTGTTGGCTATTGTCTTGGCCAGATTCCTTGCATGGGAAGGAGCGACGCAACGACAACCCCGGAATCTACGTATATGGAGATAGCAGCCTCGCGAAGATAGGAATTAACCTGGTCAGCTGTTCCTGTGGGAAATGGAGTCCCATGGTCACCGATGAACCAAAAACCGCTTCCGCCATCAGCCACTAGAAACCCTGTGTTGTACTCATAGGCCAGAATGGTCTTGTACTACATATCTTGTATTTTTGCTTGGAGTTTCTGTAACAAGTTGGTGCCTCATCAGCTAACAGTAATCCTGGGGCTGGTGAGCACAAGGTCCGCTTTTGGGAAATTAATATCCCGAAAATCCGGTCCTGACACAAACCCTTTGTAGATCGCGAGCGGAAGCGTTCGAAGGAACGGGGATGATGGAGCCGTACTCGTCGTGATCCTCGTCACCGATGATCCCAGCGCCGAACGGATGGCACCTCCGCGTTCAACACACGTACGGTAGAACGACGTCTCCTCCTTCTTGATCCAGCAAAGGGGGGAGAGGTTGATGGAGATCCAGCAGCACGACGGCGTGGTGGTGGATGCAACGGGCAAAAGCTGCAGGGCTTCGCCAAGACCCTGCGGGAGGAGGGAGAGGTGTAACGGGGGGGGGGGAGAGGCGCCAGGGGCTGAGGTGCGGCTGCCCTCTCTCCCCCCACTATATATAGGGGGCCAGGGGGGCGCCGGCCCTAGGAGATTGGATCTCCTAGGGGGGCGGCGGCCAAGGGGGTGGCTTGCCCCCCAAGCCTAGGGGGGCGCCCCCCACCCCTAGGGTTTCAACCCTAGGCACAGGGGGGAGGCCCAAGGGGGGTGTGCCAGCCCGCTAAGGGCTGGTCCCCCTCCCCCTACGGCCCACGGGGCCCTCCGGGATGGGCAGCCCCACCCGGTGGTCCCGGTACACTACCAATGACCCCCGGAACTCTCCCGATGGACGAAACTGGACTTCCTATATACCATTCTTTACCTCCGGACCATTCCGGAACTCCTCTGATGTCCGGGATCTCATCCGGGACTCCGAACAACATTCGGGTTACCGTGTGCATATATCTCTACAACCCTAGCATCACCGAACCTTAAGTGTGTAGACCCTATGGGTTCGGGAGACACGTAGACATGACCGAGACGACTCTCCGGTCAATAACCAACAGCGGGATCTGGATACCCATGCTGGTTCCCCCGTGTTCCTCGATGATCTCATCGGATGAACCACGATGTCAAGGATTCACTCAATCCCGTATGCTATTCCCTTTGTCTATCGGTACGGTACTTGCCCGAGATTCGATCGTCGGTATACCGATACCTTGTTCAATCTCGTCATGGCAAGTCTCTTAACTCGTTCCGTAATCCATCATCCCGTGACTAACTCCTTAGTCACATTGAGCTCATTATGATGATGTCTTACCGAGTGGGCCCAGAGATACCTCTCCGTCATACGGAGTGACAAATCCCAGTCTCAGTTCGTGCCAACTCAACAGACACTTTCGGAGATACCCGTTCTGTACCTTTATAGCCACCCAGTTACGTTGTGACGTTTGGCACACCCAAAGTATTCCTACGGTATCTGGGAGTTGCACAACCTCAAGGTCTAAGGAACAGATACTTGACACTGGAAAAGCTTAAGCATTACGAACTACACGATCTTGTGCTAAGCTTATGATTGGGTCTTGTCCATCACATCATTCTCCTAATGATGTGATCCCGTTATGAATGACATCCAATGTCCATGGTCAGGAAACCATGACCATCTGTTGATCAGCGAGCTAGTAACTAGAGGCTTACCATGGACACGTTGTGGTCTATTTATTCACACATGTATCGCTGTTTCCGTACAATACAATTCAAGCATGAATAACAGACAATTATCATGAACAAGGAAATATAATAATAACCATTTTATTATTGCCTCTAGGGCATATTTCCAACAGTCTCCCACTTGCACTAGAGTCAATAATCTAGTTACATTGTGATGAATCGAACACCCATAGAGTTCTGGTGTTGATCATATTTTGCTCGTGGAAGAGGTTTAGTCAACGGATCTGCTACATTCAGATCCGTATGCACTTTACAAATATCTATGTCTCCATCTTGAACATAATTCCGGATGGAGTTGAAACGACGCTTGATGTGCTTGGTCTTCTTGTGAAACCTGGGCTCCTTGGCAATGGCAATAGCTCCAGTGTTGTCACAGAAGAGAGTCATCGGGCTTGACACGCTTGGAATGACTCCTAGGTCGGTGATGAACTCCTTCATCCAGACTCCTTCCTGTGCTGCTTCGCAAGCAGCTATGTACTCCGCTTCACATGTAGAATGCGCCACGACGCTCGGCTTGCAACTGCACTAGCTGACTGCTCCACCATTCAAAATATACATGTATCCGGTTTGTGACTTGGAGTCATCCAGATCTGTGTCGAAGCTAGCATCGACGTAACCCTTTACGACGAGCTCTTCATCACCCCCATAAACGAGAAACACATCCTTAGTCCTTTTCAGGTACTTCAGGATGTTCTTGACCGTTGCCCAGTGTTCCATACCGGGATCACTTTGGTACCTCCCTACCAAACTTATGGCAAGGTTCACATCAGGTCTGGTACACAGCATGGCATACATAATAGAACCTATGGCTGAGGCATAGGGGATGACACTCATCTTTTCTCTATCTTCTGTCGTGGTCGGGGATTGAGCCGTGCTCAATCTCATACCTTGCAATACAGGCAAGAACCCTTTCTTGGACTGATCCATATTGAACTTCTTCAATATCTTGTCAAGGTATGTGCTTTGTGAAAGACCAATGAGGCGTCTCGATCTATCTCTATAGATCTTGATGCCTAATATATAAGCAGCTTCTCCAAGGTCTTCATTGAAAAACTCTTATTCAAGTAGGCCTTTATGCTCTCCAAGAATTCTATATCATTTCCCATCAGCAGTATGTCATCCACATATAATATGAGAAATGCTACAGAGCTCCCACTCACTTTCTTGTAAATACAGGCTTCTCCCCAAGTCTGTATAAAACCAAATGCTTTGATCACATCATTAAAGCGAATATTTCAACTCCGAGATGCTTGCACCAGCCCGTAGATCAAGCGCTGGAGCTTGCATACCTTGTTAGCATTTTCAGGATCGACAAAACCTTCCGGCTGCATCATATATAGTTCTTCCTTGAGGAAGCCATTAAAGAGTGCCGTTTTGACGTCCATTTGCCATATCTCATAATCATAGAATGTGACCATTGCTAACATGATTCGGACGGACTTCAGCATCGCTACGGGAGAGAAAGTCTCGTCGTAGTCAATCCCTTGAACTTGTCGATAACCCTTAGCGATAAGCCGAGCCTTATAGATGGTCACATTACCATCCGCGTCTGTCTTCTTCTTAAATATCCATTTATTTTCTATGGCGTGCCGATCATCGGGCAAGTCCACCAAAGTCCATACTTTGTTTTCATACAAGGATCCTAACTCGGATTTCATGGCTTCAAGCCATTTGTTGGAATCTGGGCCCGCCATCGCTTCTTGATAGTTCGAAGGTTCACCGTTGTCTAACAACATGATTTCCATGACAGGGTTGCCGTACCACTCTGGTGCGGAACGTATCCTTGTGGACCTTCGAAGTTCAGTAGTAACTTGATCTGTATCTACAGGATCATCATCATTAACTTCCTCCCCTATCGGTGCAGGCACCTCAGGAACAACTTCCTGTGCTGCGCTACTTTCCGGTTCGGGAGGGGTGACGGTCACCTCATCAAGTTCTACTTTTCTCCCACTCACTTCTTTTGAGAGAAACTCTTTCTCCAGAAAGGATCCATTGTTGGCAACAAATACCTTGCCTTCGGATCTGAGGTAGAAGGTGTACCCAATCGTTTCCTTTGGGTATCCTATGAAGACGCATTTTTCCGATTTGGGTTCGAGCTTTTCAGGTTGAAGTTTCTTGACATAAGCATCGCAACCCCAAACTTTCAGAAACGACAGCTTAGGTTTCTTGCCAAACCAAAGTTCATACGGTGTCGTCTCAACGGATTTCGACGGAGCCCTATTTAAAGTGAATGCGGAAGTCTCTAAAGCATAACCCCAAAAAGATAGCGGTAAGTCGGTGAGAGACATCATAGATCGCACCATGTCCAACAGAGTACGATTTCGACGTTCGGACACACCATTACGCTGAGGTGTTCCGGGCGGTGTCAATTGTGAAACAATTCCACAGTTCCTTAGGTGCGTGCCAAATTCATGACTTAAATACTCACCCCCACGATCCAATCATAAGAACTTTATTTTTCTATCACGTTGATTCTCAACCTCATTCTGAAATTCCTGGAACTTTTCAAAGGTCTCAGACTTGTGTTTCATTAAGTAGACATACCCATATCTACTCAAGTCATCTGTGAGGGTGAGAACATAACGATAGCCTCCGCGAGCTTCAACACTCATTGGACCGCACACATCAGTATGTATGATTTCCAATAAGTTGGTCGCTCGCTCCATTGTTCCGGAGAACGGAGTCTTGGTCATCTTGCCCAAGAAGCATGGTTCGCACGTGTCAAATGATTCATAATCAGGAGACTCTAGAAGTCCATCTGCATGGAGCTTCTTCATACGTTTGACACCAATATGACCAAGGCGGCAATGCCACAAGTATGTGGGACTATCATTGTCAACTTTACATCTTTTGGCATTCACACTATGAATATGTGTATCATTACGTTCGTCAAAAATAAACCATTGACCAGCGGGGCATGACCATAAAACATATCTCTCATATAAATAGAACAACCATTATTCTTGGATTTAAATGAGTAGCCATCTCGCATCAAACGAGATCCAGATACAATGTTCATGCTCAAAGCTGGTACTAAATAACAATTATTAATGTTTAAAACTAATCACGAGGGTAGATGTAGAGGCAGCGTGCCGACGGCGATCACATCAACCTTGGAACCATTCCCGACGCGCATCGTCACCTCGTCCTTCGCCAGTCTCCGCTTATTCCGCAACTCCTGCTTTGAGTTACAAATGTGAGCAACTGCACCGGTATCAAATACCCAGGAGCTACTACGAGCGCTGGTAAGGTACACATCAATAACATGTATATCACATATACCTTTGACGTTCCCGGCCTTCTTATCTGCTAAGTATTTGGGGCAGTTCCGCTTCCAGTGACCCGTTCCCTTGCAATAAAAGCACTCTGTCTCAGGCTTGGGTCCATTCTTTGGCTTCTTCCCGGCAACTGGCTTACCGGGCGCGGCAACTCCTTTGCCGTCTTTCTTGAAGTTCTTCTTACCCTTGCCCTTCTTGAACTTAGTGGTTTTATTCACCATCAACACTTGATGCTCTTTCTTGATCTCCACCTCCGCTGATTTCAGCATTGAATATACCTCGGGAATGGACTTCTCCATCCCTTGCATATTGAAGTTCAACACGAAGCTCTTGTAGCTAGGTGGGAGCGACTGAAGGATTCTGTCAACGACCGCTTCGTCTGGGAGATTCATTCCCAACTGAGACAAGTGGTTGTGCAACCCAGAAAACTTGAGTATGTGCTCGCTGACAGAACTATTTTCCTCCATCTTACAACTGTAGAATGCGTTGGAGACGTCATATCTCTCAACTCGGGTATGAGCTTGGAAAACCATTTTCAGCTCTTGGAACATCTCATATACTCCGTGGTGCTCAAAACGCTTCTGGAGCCCCGATTCTAAGCTGTAGAGCATGCCGCACTGAACCAGGGAGTAATCATCACAACGCGACTGCCAAGCGTTCATAACATCTTGGTTTGCCGGGGCGGGAGCGTCACCTAGCGGTGCTTCTAGGACATAAGTTTTCTTGGCAGCTATGAGGATGATCCTCGGGTTACGGACCCAATCCATATAGTTGCTACCATCATCTTTGAGCTTGGATTTCTCTAGGAACGCGTTGGAGTTGAGGGTGACATGAGCGTGGGCCATTTGATCTACAAGACATATTGTAAAGAATTTAGACTAAGTTCATGACAATTAAGTTCATCTAATCAAATTTAATGAACTCCCACTCAGATTGACATCTCTCTAGTCATCTAAGTGATACATGATCCGAATCGACTAGCCCGTGTCCGATCATCACGTGAGACGGACTAGTCATCAACGGTGAACATCTTCATGTTGATCGTATCTTCTATACGACTCATGTTCGACCTTTCGGTCTTCCGTGTTCCGAGACCATGTCTGTACATGCTAGGCTCGTCAAGTGAACCCTAAGTGTATTGCGTGTGTAAATCTGGCTTACACCCGTTGTATGCGAACGTTAGAGCCTATCACACCCGATCATCACGTGGTGCTTCGGAACAACGATCCTTAGCAATGGTGCACTGTTAGGGGGAACACAATTCTTGAAATTTTTAGTGAGAGATCATCTTATTTACTACCGTCGTTCTAAGTAAACAAGATGCATAAACATGATAAACATCACATGCAACCAAATAAAGTGACATGATATGGCCAATATCATTTTGCTCCTTTGATCTCCATCTTCGGGGCACCATGATCATCTTAGTCACCGGCATGACACCATGATCTCCATCATCATGATCTCCATCATCGTGTCTTCATGAAGTCGTCTCGCCAAATGTTACTTCTACTACTATGGCTAACGTTTAGCAATAAAGTAAAGTAATTACATGGCGTTATTCAGTGACACACAGGTCATACAATAAATAAGACAACTCCTATGGCTCCTGCCGGTTGTCATTCTCATCGACATGCAAGTCGTAATTCCCTATTACAAGAACATGATCAATCTCATACATCACATATATCATTCATCACATCTTCTTGGCCATATCACATCACATAGCACATGCTGCAAGAACAAGTTAGACGTCCTCTAATTGTTGTTGCAAGTTTTTACGTGGCTTCTACAGGTTTCTAGCAAGAACGTTTCTTACCTACGCCAAAACCACAACGTGATATGTCAATTTCTATTTACCCTTCATAAGGACCCTTTTCATCAAATCCGATCCGACTAAAGTGGGAGAGACAGACACCTGCCAGCCACCTTATGCAACTAGTGCATGTCAGTCGGTGGAACCAGTCTCACGTAAGCGTACGTGTAAGGTCGGTCCGGGCCGCTTCATCCCACGATGCCGCCGAATCAAGATTGGACTAGTAGCGGCAAGAGAATTGAACATAATCAACGCCCATAACTTGTTTGTGTTCTACTCGTGCAAGATGCTACGCAAAGACCTAGCTCAGATGCCACTGTTGGCGAACGTAGCAGAATTCAAAAAATTACTACGCTTCACCAAGATCAATCTAAGGAGTCATCTAGCAACGAGGATAAAGGAGAGTGTCGGGGAAACTGATCACCCACGAACACCTATGGGACCGGAGCCCCTTTTCGGTACGGCGAGGGGGCGGAGGAAGCACAAAGAGCAGATCGAGGCAAACACGCGAGCAGTTTACCCAGGTTCGGGCCGCACGGGGGCGTAAAACCCTACTCCTGCCTTGGTTTGTATTGCGTCCTTGGCTCGGGAGCGAGACGAGCTACAGTACTGATCGCTAGCAGGACCGAGCGTGAGAGTGATCGATGATCGGAACCCCCTCTACGTTGCACATGGACCTCCTTTTATAGGTCAAAGGGGTCACCGACAGGTGGCAACGTAGTCGAGGGTAAAAACGTAAAATGGGTGGTAGTTGGAACAGTGTATGCATAGTGCTCTATACCTAACCCTGACGGCAGGGGACAAGGGCATTAAATGCCCGTCGCCGTCGCTCCAAACAGTGCAAAAAGCGTCCGTCAGGGCGCCACCGTCCGCCACGACGGTGGCCTTGTCATCGCAGCTTGCCACCGTGTCCCCCAGGCTGCACAGCCTTCCGCCACGTGTGCCTGGAAGGGTCCCAGAGCGACGCGTGGGCGGATGAGCTGGAGCGCGGGCACTTAGTGGAAGTTTGCCGCGGCAAGCGCCTTGCCGCGGCTGCTATCTTCTCGCGCCCGGAAGCTTGTCGCTCTTCGGGCCTTGCCAGGACGCGTGGCGCGTCGCGGCAAGCCTCTTGAAATGCCATGTTTGGCCTTCCCGGCAAGCTCCTCTTGCCAGGGGCTTGTGCCAAAGAGGTGATCTTGAGCCTTGAGTGGCCTTCCCGGCAAGCTCCTCTTGCTGGGGCCTTGTCTCTTTAACTTGAATACTTTGTTCTTGAATGGCTCCAGAGGATCCATAGTGGACCTTGGCGGTCGCACGGCAAACCCTGCCACGGGACGCTGCAACTGCCCGTGCACAAGTTCGGGATACTAAGGTACCCCTACTTTAGTACACCGACAGGAGCCCCCGGGCCTGGGCCATACACGGTGCCGAGCGCTGTTGGGCCAAGCCCAAAACAGTGCACGGGCATGCGCGGCCCGCGACACGCTGTATCCCACTCCATATCCACCGTGCCCCTCCCTAACGGCACACGTCAATCGCGGCGTCGTGGGAGAGATCGTGTCCTGTTTCTTTAATGGGGAAATGCGAAACGTCCCCCCTCCCCCTTAAAAGCAGGGGAAACAGGGACAGTCCCTTCCATTCGCCCGTTGCTTCTTCATCCTCCAGAAACCCCCGCCGCTCCCCTCCTCCCCGAAGGTCAAAAGAGAGCAGCACTCCGCCCCCCCCCTCTGCCGCCGCCAGCATCACCAGCGCCGTCGACTTCCCTCATCGTCCCCGCCATGGCCCCGAAGGGCGAGAAGGCGAAGGCCGCGAAGTCTGCCAAGGTGCTGCGGCTAGTAGCAATCCGGAAGAAGATGGCGGTCTTCCCGCTGAAGCTTAGTGCGGAGGAGCTGAAAGATACCTTCTACCTCTTCTGGTCCAGAGAGACGAAGGCGCACCCGCGCACCAAGGTACTCCCCGCCGTGGCCTGCGAGATGTACCCGAATGGCTATGCCTTCTTCGCTCTGTTCTTCTACTGAGGGCTCTGCTCGCCCTTTTTGGAGTTCTTCTGCGACGTCATGAATACCTACGGGTTTCATCTCCTTGACTTCACCCTAAACGCCGTCTTGACCATGGCCATTTTCGCACATCTGTGCGAAAATTTCGTCAGAGTTTACCCCAATGTAGCTCTCTTCCGCCATTACTTCATACCTCGAGTCGAGTCAGGGTCACCTCTGTCTGGCGAAATCTCTTGGATTTTTAGGCTCCATAAGAAAGAGGCTTACTTGACGGGGGAGCTCCGCGGCAAGTGGGATGAGTGGAGGGCCAACTGGTGTTGGATTATAGAGGATGACCCGCAGCCGTTCACTTCCCGACGTCAGGTAGCAGCAGTACGCAGCAACGACTGGAGTGACCTGGCCCCTGAGGACGACAAGCTGAAGATAGCCACCACTCGGATCCTTCGCCTCCGGCAAGACAGGCTCACTGTAGGTGCCGTCGGGGCAGATTTTCTCCACCGCCGCATCGCTCCCTTGCAGGAGAGGAAGAGGGCTGCTTGGGAGTTCGATAACGCGGCAGACATCATGAGACTGCGCCCGGGCCTTAATTACAACTTCACTGTCCTGGAGCTCAATGCAATGCTCCAAGCGCTATTTAAGTATGACTCCGCCCATCCTGAGTGGTTCGCGCTGCCGCCGGGCGTAGTTCCATTGTGCAATAGCTCTGCGCTCAGTGCCATCCGCGCGGCGATGCCGTTGTGTGATTCCCACGGGATCAACCCCACTTGGCGGGAACCTTCCGAAGAAGCCGTGCAGACGTTCTTTGACAACTTGGTGGAGTTGCCAATCAACGCCGACGAGAAGAGGGGACTCACCCGCGACACCACCGACCAGGAGATGGCATATATTGCCACCAGGCTGGAAGAGGCCGCGGCAGCCAGGGCCGCAGGTGAGTTCGGGTATACTGTGGAGGAAGCGGAGGCAGCGGAGGCGACAAGCCTCGCCGAGGAGGAAGAGCTTCGCAAAGCGGGAAAGCTTGCCGGGCGACTCGCCGAGACAAGCGAGCCCACCGAGCAGGGTGCCGAGTCCAGCGGGCCCGTCGAGCAGGGCGTCGGGTCAAGCGACCCTGCCGAGGACTCGGGCGGCTCGCTGGGCCTCGACTCCTCTTCTTCGTCCTCGGGTAGCTCACCGCCACCAGCAAGTCCTCCAGCTCAGACAAGCAGGCGCCTCCGCAAGGCCGCAGACGCGGCGGGGCGGCAGGCGGGCCAGCAGCCGCAGCACCACCCGACACGTGCCACCGCGACGAGCAAGGCCGCCAAAGGAGTGCCTCGTGCTTCAACGGCAACAGGAGGGGGATCTTCCCGCGCCGGCTCCACTGCTCCTTCCGCCCCTCGTGCTTCGGCGGCAACCGGAGCAGGGTCTTCTCAGACCACCGCCCCTGCTCCCGCCAAGCAGCCAAGGGAGCCCACTCCCCCAGCTCCTCGCGCCGGGACGCGCGAGCCGGACTTTGATTTCTCGGCGCTCAGCTCCGACGACGAGGAGGAAGAAGAGTAAGTCTTCGTGATTCTTGTTTCTCTCTGGTTTTCTGTTGATTCTTGTCTTGTATCTGATACGTCCAAAATGTATCTATAATTTCTGCTTGCTCCATGCCTCTTTTGGGTGATATTGCTATGATATTTATACACTTCCATACACTTTTGATCATATTTGGACTAACCTATTAACTCAGTGCACCCCAGTGCCAGTTTCTGTTTTCTGCAGTTTTTGTATTTCAGGTTTTCCCGTCACGAAAACTGCCAGAAAAATCCCGGAAAAATTATATAAAAAATCAGCGTTCCGGAAGCTTCCACACGGCCGAAGTAGGGCTGGAGGGCGGCCACCAGGGCTCCAGGCGCCCTGGTGGCGCGGCCCCCCTCCTGGCCGCGCCGGGGGGGCGCCTGGGCCCCCCAGGCCTCCGCTGATGCCCCCCTTTGGCATATATTTATATCGCGTCCCGAAACCCTCCAGCACGGAACCCTTTTTCGCGATCTCATCTCTGTTCCGCCGCCGCCGCGCTTCCAAGATCGGGAGCACCAGGAGAACTCTTCCCGGCACCCTGCCGGAGGGGAGGATCACCACCGGGAGCCTCTCCACCACCATGGACGCCTCCCGGATGAGTTGTGAGTAGTATCCCTTGGACCATGGGTCCATGACCAGTAGCTATGTGATGTTCTCCTCCCCTTCTTGTGCTTCACTAATTAGACCTCGTGAGCTGCCCTACATGATCGAGGCACATATGTAATCCTTATGCTGTTGCTATGTTGAGTTTGCTGGGATCCGATGGATTGTGAGATTATGTTCAGATTGTGTTTGAGTAATATATTTGATTTCCCTCTTTTATATTTATGTTCTTAAGTAATTCTTGCATGTTCTCCGTTGCTATTTATTGCTTTGGCCAAGTAGTAGGTAGTGACTCCAAGAGGGAACGTTATGCTCGATTGTGGGTTCATGCCCCTCGATGACTAGCTTGAGTGACAGAAACATGAGTCTAGGGGATGTGTTGTTGCCACAAGGGGGAAAACAACGGTGCTTGTGCCCGCGGGAGCAAGGATTGTTTACTTTACGCAAAGTTCTTTTAATGCAGTTGTCTGTTGCTTTGAGTTTACACTATGGGTGGGACTCGCAACTTAATACCAGCAAGATGTTCTGGATAGATATCTCAAGGTGGATGATTAGTAGTAGATATTGATGGATTTCGGTCTACTTGCCTTGGCGTACCGCCCATGCTTTGAACCTCTACCTTTCTTGCAACATAGTTAGCATTGGTTTGCGCACATAATTCTGTCAATTGCCCAGCTGTAATTCGTTTACCTCACATAACTGTTTTATCGTCTTTTGGGAGAGAGACATCACTAGTGAACATCATGGGACCCCGGTCCATATTACCATCATTGATCACATCCGCTATTTACTTTCCGTCTTTACTTACTATTTGCAGCAATACCTATCACTATTATCACTTGCGTTTGATCCTTTGTAAACGACAAGGCCGGAGGGATTTACAACCTCTCTGTACTCTTTGGGAGCAAAGTTATTTGTATCTGTGTGTAGGTCCACGTTGATTGCTAATATCTGGCGCCGTTAGCAGTTGACACCTTCTTGTTGAAACTAGGAGTCTCAGAGGAAATCGATCCTTGGTATCTTTGCCAAGGGAAAACTTCCGCTACACTGCATCTCAAACCTTCCACTTGGGGAAACCAACGAGGGGCGAGAAGCCATCAGTATCTCTTTTGCCTGATTCTGATCCTGTCTCTCTTCCAGGACTCTGGCCCAGAGGGCGGCGAAGAGGGCCAAAGTCCCAGTGATCATTATTGAGGACGAGCCCGCAGCTTCGGCAGGGGGTGCACCCGCGACAAGCCTGCCGGACCCGGCAGCTGTTCCGCGGAGCAGCCCCCAGCGTAAGTCATTTGTCCAATTTCCGCTTGTTGGGCGCGCGTGGGCCTTCTATCCTTGTTGATGTTTTGATTGTTGACTTGTGCAGAAACAGAGCAGCAGCATCAAGAGCGCCAGGAGATCGCTCCCGACGCGCCGCACGTCTCGACCGCACCGCCAAGGGGAAGCTCCCCGGCGAGGGAGGATACTCCGCCAAGGGCGAGTACCCCGCCAAGGGCGAGCACCCCGCCAAGGGCGAGCACCCCGCCAAGGGCGAGTACTCCGCCAAGGGCGAGCACGCCGCCAAGGGACGATGCCAGCGGCCCTCCGCCGGCGGGAGCTACCACCACGCCGCCGAGGGAGAACTCTCCGGCGAGGAACCCCACCGAGGAGCCGGTCCGCGCAGGTAAGCCCTTGGACTTTTCTTTTTCTGAATTTCTCTTTTTGGATATTTGCTTGACAGTTCTTCTTTCTTCTTCTTTTCTTCTGTTAGACCCGTCCGCCGCAGAGCTGATGGAGACGGAGGTCGCCGTCGAGGAGGGTGCGCGCGGCAACACTGGCGCCGCCGCTACCGAAGAGGCGGCTTGTGCTGATGAGCCCGCCACCGATGAGGCCGCCAAGGCTGCTGGCGCGACAGCTGAGGAGGGATCCGGCAGTCGCACTGACGGCCCTGAGGCCGCAGGAGCGTCAGACGCTGCGCCGGCTGCCGATCCCTCTGCTGCCGCGGCTGAGCCAGGCGCTTATTTGGAGGCCGGCAACGGCGTCTTCATTCAGCTCCCATGGGCGTCCACATCCAGGGCGCCCGTAGAGGGAGAGGTCTTCGACGGGGAGGTCCTTGCCTCCGCCGGGCTGAAGTTTGTCGATGCGCCAAGCAGCAGCTGCGAGCCCGAGGAGGAGCGGCTTCTGCGGAGGCTTCTATCTCTATACCGTGCCAAGCAGGCCAAGCTGGAGTCCCGAGAGGCTCTGGCCGCCAAGGCGGGCACTGACTTGGAGAAGCGCGCAGAAGAGCTCTGGACCGCCAACCAGGCGGCTCTCCGATCCTTGGCGGAGGAGCGGTAGCAGCTCGCCGAGGCGCATCAGGCGTTCATTCTTGAGAAGGCTGAAGCAGAGGAGCAGCAACGGCTCGCCGCCAAGGAGTTGTCCCGGCGAGAAGGCGAACTGACGCAGCGGAAGGTCGACCTCGACAGTCACGAGGACAAGCTTGCCGCGCGCGAACAGTCTCTTGGCGGAGCTCTGCAGGAAGCGAAGGATGCTGCTGCGGCTGCTGAGACCACCAAGAGGGACTTGGAGGCGAGGGTGGCGCAACTGGAGGCCAACTTGAAGACGAGCGACGAGAAGGTTGCCGCACTTGTGCTTGAGAGGGAGAAGGACGCCCACAACCACTCCGAGCTGCAGGTCCGCCTCTCCGACAAGGGCAAGGAGCTCGCCGTCGCCAAGGACTCCGTTGCTGACTTGGAGTTGAAGCTGTCCACCCTCACCGCGACGCTTGACGGCGCCAGAGAGCGGGAGACGAAACTGAAGGAGGAGCTCAGGGCTGAGAAGGCGCTGTTGGACAGCGCCGCCATCTCCCAAAACAACTTCAGGCTGAGGGTGGAGCACTGGACAGAGGGTCTTGTTGCCACCGCTGCCGACGCCGACAAGGAGCTGGCGGAGTTGGGGGCGGAGCACCTCGGGTACTCCACCGACGAGAATCTCCCTCACAGCGCCAAGTTGAGCTTGTTCTTCAGGGGGGTGGCGCCGGCACTCCAGCAGCTCCGGGAAAGGATACCAAAGCAGCTGGCGGATGAGTCGCGCAGGCTCTGCGCGGGGGCCCTCGAGAAGGTGTTGATGAAGATAGCGCACCGCAACCCAGGCCTCAACCTCACCAACGTCCTCAGGACCTTGCCGCCGGACGTTGACCAAGAGGCGCTCAAGGCCCTTGTCGCGCCTATTGTGAATAAGGTGGGCGGCATCAAGAGGGTCGAGGGCGACCGCGCGGATTAGTCTTGTTCACTTCCTTCTTTCCTTGTCGCTGCCAACCACGTCATGAACAATAGTCTATTAGCACTGCGACAAGTTGCTTTTGTAATATAACTTTATTCTGGGTAGTTAATGCAATGTTATTTCCTTCACTTGACTTCCTTGCTTTGTATGTTTTTACCCTACGCTGTCAGGGAACTTGCCGGCGAAGGCACCTTTGCCGCGAGCGCTGAGTGCGGAACTTCAGCAGCCTGCTGGCGGTGCTGTTGCCGACAAGAAACCTTGTCACAACTAGTCGCAGCACACTTAAACTGTTGAGCGAACTCGAAAACGAAGTAAGGGCGCGACACTTGTCGCAGCACACTTAAGCCGTTGAGCATGCTCGAAACAAAGTAAGGGCGCGGCTAGCCACGAGTTGGTTCCTCCGCGCACAGGTTTTCCATACAAAGTGCGGTCGTTCAAGGAAGATAACTTAAAAATTTAAAATTTTGATCGCTCAAACTTTGGCAACTTAGCTTTTGTGTCGTTTGCTTCCCGGCAAGGCAAGGCTTTCTTGAACGGTACTTGGTCCATATCACTATCTCCTCTCCCCCCCCCCCCCGGCAAACTTGTGCGCGAGGAAACTTCTGCTGCTTGAGAGAAAAGAAACTAGAGAAAACAGAGATATGGAGTCTTGTGGCTCGTTATTGCTTACCGGGAATAGGTGCTGCACAAAATGTCAGATAGTACATGCAAGAAAGTAAAAAGAGCATGAATTGACAAGTTGTGCGAGGCACATAAGCTTTACTGATGCACGGGGTCTGCGCCCGGCTTTGTACAAAGGATTACATGCAACAACGGCAAGACTTGTACAAAAGGTGGTTGCCGGAGCGGATCACGGCAACCGCGCCTTATGGGTAAAACTTGCGAAGATGCTCAATGTTCCAGGATTGCTCACCGGTAAGCCTTCTTCGGTCTCAAGGCAGACAGCGCCGGGCCTTGTGACTTGTTTCACCCGATAAGGGCCTTCCCACTTCGGCGTCAACTTGTTGGAATTCTTGGCGGACTGAACGCGCCGAAGAACAAGGTCGCCTTCCTCGAGACTTCTGGCTTTAACCTTGCGGCTATGGTAGCGGCGCAAGGCTTGCTGGTATCGAGCACCCCGTACAGCAGCCTGAAGACAGTCTTCCTCAAGGAGCAGTGCGTCATCTTGTCGCAGCTATTCTCGCTCAAGCTCATCGTAAGCTGATACGTCCAAAACGTATCTATAATTTCTGCTTGCTCCATGCCTATTTTGTGTGATATTGCTATGATATTTATACACTTCCATACACTTTTGATCATATTTGGACTAATCTATTAACTCAGTGCACCCTAGTGCCAGTTTCTGTTTTCTGCTGTTTTTGTATTTCAGGTTTTCCCATTACGTAAACTGCCAGAAAAATTCCGGAAAAATTATATAAAAAATCAGCGTTCCGGAAGCTTCCTTGCGGCCAAAGTAGGGCCGGATGGGGGCCACCAGGGCTCCAGGCGCCCTGGCCACGCGGCCCCCCTCCAGGCCGCGCCGGGGGGGCGCCTGGGCCCCCCTTAGCTCCCCTGGCGACCCCCTTTGGCATATATTTACACCGCGCCGCAGAAACCCTGATTCCAGACCCCTTTTCTCCAGACGCAATTCCGATCTCCGCCGCCATCGCCATCAAGCTTCGGGGGACCAGAATTCCTGTGCCGGCACCCTGCCGTGACGGGGAAGTGCCCCCGGATTCATCTCCATCGATGTTGCTTCCTCCCTCCATGATGCGGGAGTAGTTCCTCCTCGGGGCTGAGGTTTCTACCAGTAGCTATGTTGTCAATTCTCTCTCCCATGATGTGATCTTCGTTGTGATCATAGGCTATGTTAATCTAGGGTGATCCCATGATATTTCCCCTTCCTCTATGTATTGGATTGATGTACTCACTTGTCTTTATCTAGTATAATCCCCGAGACCAAGGTGATAGCGGTCTATTTGACATGGATTAGAAAAATATTTTCATGAGTGATTTCCTCTCTTGTGTGTTGATTGAAGATTGAGAGTCTCTTGGTGCTTGTCTTTGACTATCCTTTAGATATGTTGTGGTGATTGTGGAACTCTCTTTGGATGGCCGCGGTGACATTGGGAAATCCTTAGATTGAGAACTACGAACTTTGAGGTGTGCTTTTGTTGCCCTACATAATTCTTGTCCTCTCTTGACCACAAAGGAATGACCTCCGGGTGCGTCTCCATTGCATGTTTTATGGGAAATATCATGTGATTCGATTATGTTAATGTTGTTGGGAGTTGCCACTAGTGAAAGTATGATCCCTAGGCCTTGTTTCCACCATTGCAATACCATTTGTGCTCACGTTTACCGCTTGTTTGCTTGCTGCACTTTTTATTACAGATTTATATTACTTTGTTTTGCCATCCATATCACTTGCCATTTAACATCTCTTCGCCGAACTAGTGCACCTATACATCTGACAAGTGTATTAGGTGTGTTGGGGACACAAGAGACTTCTTGTATCTTAGTTGCAGGGTTGCTTGAGAGAGACCATCTTCAACCTCTACTTCCCTGAGTTCGATAAACCTTAGGTCATCCACTTGAGGGAAATTGCTGCTGTCCTACAAACCTCTGCGCTTGGAGGCCCAACATAGTCTACAAGAGTAGAAGCGTGTGTAGACATCAAGCTATTTCTGGCGCCGTTTCCGGGGAAGTGAGTGCTTGAAGGTATATCTTTAGATCTTGCAATTAAATCTTTTTGTTTCTTGTTTTTATTTCACTAGTTATGTTTATGGAAAACCGCATTCTTAGTTCGTTGCTTGTGGGAAGACGCCCCACACCTGTGGTGGTTGCTCCTCCTCCTACTGAAATTGTGCCCTATAAAATACCGGCTGGTATTACCGATTATATTTTGGCTAATCGTTATGCAGGAGACAGACATCCCGGTGAACACTTGCTATATCTGTCACAACTATGTTCATTATTTAAGCTTGCAGGTGTATCAAGGGAGTTTGTCATGAGGAAATTGTTCGCCGTATCACTTATAGATAAAGCTTCAGATTGGTATAAGCTTCTCGATAACCCGCACTTGCTTGATTGGCAAGAGCTTATGTCTCTCTTTTATACTAAGTTTTATCCTCTTCATGAAATTCATCGAGACGGGAACTATATCTATAACTTTAGGTCTCGTGACGAAGAAAGCGTAGCTCAAGCTTGGGGGAGACTGAAAACGTTAATGCTAAAAAGTCCTAACCATGGGCTCCCCAAAGATGCTTATGTGGAGAGTAAGAGTACCTTTTTGCATGTGGATCATGGTAACAATGCTTTATGTGATGCTTATATTGTTGAGTTTATTCGTGATCCCACTGAAAATTATTATGAGAAGGGAACATATGCTTATAGATATTTCAATAATATCAAGTTCCCTCTCTTTATGTTGAAGGTTTTGAAGCTGCACTTGTTTTGTCTTCCTATGCTTATTGCTTTGTGCTTCAATGAATTATTCCATTGCAATATTCCTATGCATAGGAAGCATGTTAGTATTAAATGTGTTTGATATTTGCTTCTTGATGCTCTCTTTTGCTCTTCAACTCGTATTCCTACGAGAGCATCATTAAAGTCTTAAGCCTATCTTTATGGCTATAAAGAAAGAGCTCTAGGGAGACAACCCTTGTTATCTTTGCTTTCAGTATGTTCTTTCAGTTTTTAGTGGTCTTGATGTTTGTTACTACAGTAGCATCATCATTGTATCTTTACTTTTCAGCTTTGTGCCAAGTGTAGCCTCTGATTGCAAGAAAGTTCAAAAGTTGTGACGTGCTGTCCAGGAAACAGATTCTGTCCTTGGATAGAAAAATTCGTATAAAATCACCAGATCATCGTTTTGGTCTGAATTGTTTCGACAGCGTGCTCTATACAATTGGCTTTCGGGCGTCTGTTCTGAGTTTTTTTATTTGAGTTGTAGAAGTGCCCCGAAAAAATCATTTACTACCTGCTGGTCTGTTTTTCACAGATTCTGTCCTGTTTTGCCTTTCCTTCATTTTGCAAACCTTGAGCTTGCTTTTTCTTTGCAAAAACCTTTTGGCAATCTTGAGAAACAGTAGACCTTCAAGAATATCCTTATTTCCAGCAAGGAACAATTATTTTATTATGGGTACTAACCTCGCTAATCAGATTATGATGAGTTATGTATGAAGGGAGTTTTCAAGTGTGCGAGGGAAGATGGTAAAAAGATTCAGGAGTGTCAAACGCTCAAGCTTGGGGATGCTCCCATGCACCCCCAAGAAATATTCAAGAAGACTCAAGCGTCTAAGGTTGGGGATGCCCCCGTGCATCCCCTTCTCCATCAACAATTATCAGTTCGTCTTTCGTTCCACTATATTTTTATCACTTCATGTGTTATGTGCTATGCTTGGAGCGTCTTGCTTTTAGTTTCCTTTTTAGTTTTCTTTAGCTTTGCTTGCTGTTCATAACGAGTTGGAACTCAGCTTTCTTTGTGTGGGAGAGAAACACGCTCCACTTCAACCTAGAACATAACATAGAATTTTCATGACTATCTTTGCTGTGTGTGTTCTTTGTCTTTCGATAGCTACTATCATGTTTAGCTCTTAGCTTTCACGCTTACCTTTTTAAAGAGCTTTTGTTTAGTTGGTCGCTGGAACTCTCTTTAGTTATCATGCTTATTTTATTAAGAGAGTTGGCTTCTGTTGCACTGGTCGATATGTCTATGATAAAAATGTTATGTGCATAATGATGCTTAGTAGTTCATGTTTTCTTATGGTTAGTCTCAAATAGCTGGGGGGTTCTCAATGTGTTATTGGATTACCAACATGATTTGTTTGCCTATGATGTGGTATGGTCTAGTGATATCTTCCTTCAAGAATTTATTTTGATTGACTTGGCGTATGCTCACGCATATTTAAGACTGTAAAGAAAGTCTATCAAGCCTTGATGATCTTTAGTTTCTGAGTAGCGATATAACTTCCATGCCTGATTCAATGTTGCTTTGTCGCTCTGCATGATTATGACCGTCATTGCTCTTTTAGTTGGTCGCTCCCAGTCTTTTGCTAACCTTCGCCTGTACTAAGCGGACTGACTGCTTGTGCATCCAAAATCCTTTAAACCAGTTATGCCATATGAGTCCACCATACCTTCCTATACATGGTATTTACCTGCCATTCCTAACGAAGACTTTCATGTACCATCTCGAAATTATTCAAAAAAGCATTTCTCTTTTGTGCCTCTGTTTTAGTTCATGAGGAAGTAGTAGTTAATTCATGATCTTTTTAAGTTGGACAAGCTTCACCCCGGGATTGCATGTCTAATGTGCAAACCCATAATACGAGAAGGAACTGGCAAAGAGTGCGCCCGGCTCAAAAATAATACAACAAACAAACCCTCCTTCACGCTTTGTTCATGAGAAATCAGAAAACTTTGGCAGTGATAAACAAAGGAGATTAAGAGGATGTGATCGTCCTCATTCGGGAGCCGTTCCTCGAAACTTGTCCAGCTCTAGAAGTAATTGAGTTATCTGCTAGCATTCGTTGACGAAATATGCATAATCTAAAAAAATAATTAATACCTCTGTTTTTAAAACCAAGAGCTCTGGTACATGTTTTGTCTTTGTTTCCGACCACGGGTTTTCAACCTTGCCAACAAAAGCCACGGTTCGAGAGTCTCCACCTTCTTTAAAGCACCAACTATTGAGAGCATGATTGTCATTCTGAGTGTAATGTGCATTGTCCCAAAGTACCATTGTCTTTTGCATGATTATGATATCGTTTATTCTGAAATCATTGTATCTAGTCGTCACTTAAACTTTGGAGGTGCCCCTGCATTTATGTTTTGCTTCACTAAAGGGGGCAAGCGAGATATCACTTTGTCATATTTGCACACCATGCTCATTGCAAATCTATTGAGTATTTCAGTATCATATTGTAAAACTTTCAGTTCTTTGTGATTTTCTCATGAGGCAACTTAATTACTACAGACTCATTGTCTCAGTAAGCACTTGTCATGTGACTGTAAAAAGTCCTTATATGGTTAATAGCATGTCACCACAGAAATTATGCTTGTTATCATTTACCTACTCGAGGACGAGCAGGAATTAAGCTTGGGGATGTTGATACGTCCAAAACGTATCTATAATTTCTGCTTGCTCCATTCCTCTTTTGTGTGATATTGCTATGATATTTATACACTTCCATACACTTTTGATCATATTTGGACTAATCTATTAACTCAGTGCACCCCAGTGCCAGTTTCTGTTTTCTGCTGTTTTTGTATTTCAGGTTTTCCCATTACGTAAACTGCCAGAAAAATTCCGGAAAAATTATATAAAAAATCAGCGTTCCGGAAGCTTCCTTGCGGCCAAAGTAGGGCCGGAGGGGGGCCACCAGGGCTCCAGGCGCCCTGGCCACGCGGCCCCCCTCCAGGCCACGCCGGGGGGGCGCCTGGGCCCCCCTTAGCTCCCCTGGCGACACCCTGATTCCAGACCCCTTTTCTCCAGACGCAATTCCGATCTCCGCCGCCATCGCCATCAAGCTTCGGGGGACCAGAATTCCTGTGCCGGCACCCTGCCGGGACGGGGAAGTGCCCCCGGGTTCATCTCCATCGACGTTGCTTCCTCCCTCCATGATGCGGGAGTAGTTCCTCCTCGGGGCTGAGGTTTCTACCAGTAGCTATGTGGTCAATTCTCTCTCCCGTGATGTGATCTTCGTTGTGATCATAGGCTATGTTAATCTAGGGTGATCCCATGATATTTCCCCTTCCTCTATGTATTGGATTGATGTACTCACTTGTCTTTATCTAGTATAATCCCCGAGACCAAGGTGACAGCGGTCTATTGGACATGGATTAGAAAAATATTTTCATGAGTGATTTCCTCTCTTGTGTGTTGATTGAAGATTGAGAGTCTCTTGGTGCTTATCTTTGACTATCCTTTAGATATGTTGTGGTGATTGTGGAACTCTCTTTGGATGGCCGCGGTGACATTGGGAAATCCTTAGATTGAGACCTACGAACTTTGAGGTGTGCTTTTGTAGCCCTACATAATTCTCGTCCTCTCTTGACCACAAAGGAATGACCTCCGGGTGCGTCTCCATTGCATGTTTTATGGGAAATATCATGTGATTCGATTATGTTAATGTTGTTGGGAGTTGCCACTAGTGAAAGTATGATCCCTAGGCCTTGTTTCCACCATTGCAATACCATTTGTGCTCACGTTTACCGCTTGTTTGCTTGCTGCACTTTTTATTACAGATTTATATTACTTTGTTTTGCCATCCATATCACTTGCCATTTAACATCTCTTCACCGAACTAGTGCACCTATACATCTGACAAGTGTATTAGGTATGTTGGGGACACAAGAGACTTCTTGTATCTTAGTTGTAGGGTTGCTTGAGAGAGACCATCTTCAACCTCTACTTCCCTGAGTTCGATAAACCTTAGGTCATCCACTTGAGGGAAATTGCTGCTGTCCTACAAACCTCTGCGCTTGGAGGCCCAACATAGTCTACAAGAGTAGAAGCGTGTGTAGACATCATAAGCGAGCACTCGAGGCGACCCGTATACGAGTTCCGTGGGGAGAACTGCCTCTGCTCCATAGACAAGAGCAAAGGGTGTCTGTCCAGTGGCTCGATTTGGCGTCGTCCTGATCGACCAAAGAGCCGCTGGCAACTCCTCGATCCAGTTTCTTCCGCACTTGTGCAGCCTGTCGAAAGTTCTCGTCTTGAGTCCGCGCAACACTTCAGCGTTTGCCCTCTCCGCTTGACCGTTACTCCTCGGGTGAGCAACAGAATCGAAGCAGACCTTGGTGCCAAGGTCTTGGACGTACTGCATGAAGGTGCGACTTGTGAATTGTGTGCCGTTGTCGGTGATGATCCTGTTAGGGATTCCGAAACGGCAAACAATCGACCTGAAGAACTTGACTGCTGACTGTGCGGTCACCTTTCTCACTGCTTCCACTTCCGGCCACTTTGTGAACTTGTCGATGGCGACGTACAAGTACTCAAAGCCCCCGGCTGCGCGGGGGAAGGGGCCGAGGATGTCGAGCCCCCAGACCGAAAATGGCCAGGATAAAGGGATCGTCTGGAGAGCTTGAGCTGGTTGATGTATCTGCTTGGAATGGAACTGGCATGCTTCACACTTGGTTACTTGTGCAGTTGCATCCTGGAGGGCTTCTGGCCAAAAGAAACCTTGCCGGAATGCTTTTCCGGCAAGTGCTCTGGCGCCAATGTGGTGGCCACATATGCCTCCGTGTATCTCTGCCAACAGCTTTTGTCCATCTTCCCGGGGAATGCATTTCAATTTCACACCGTTGAGTCTTCTTCTGTATAGTTTGTTGCCGACAAACTGATACATATTTGACTGCCGGGTTATTCTTTCTGCTTCTTCTGGTTCTTCGGGAAGTTCTCCTGTTTGAAGGAAACGGACAATCTGTTGCGCCCATGTCGGAGCCTGCGGCTCGACGACAAGGACTAAAGGCATCTGTGCTGCTGCGGGAACGTCAGCTTCCACGGCAAGAACTCGTGGCTCAGCCGGAGCTTGACGTCCCCCGCCAAGCTTGCCGGAGCAAAACTTGTCGGGAACGCCTGCTTCAACCGCACAAACCCTAGGGTTAGCAGGAGCAGACCGTTCCTCAGCAATCTTGTCGTTGACCTTGGGGACCTTATTGGCGGCGGCTTCAGGAAGCTCTGCCGGCAAGTAGTCACCAGAAACCAACTTTCTCTTCTTACTTTGTCCAGTCGATGGTGTTACGGATGGTTGAGTTAGCTTGAGCGCAAAGATCCCCAGTTCCACAGGTAGCTTTAGTGCAGCACACTTTGACAGGCCATCTGCGATGTCGTTCTGAGCTCTTGGAACGTGTTCCATCTGTAAGCCTTCAAAGTGCTCTTCAAGCTTTCTCACTTCGTCAACGTATGCTTCCATCAACGGACTCTGTTAGCTCTTTTTCACTTGGCGGACGACCAACTGCGAGTCACCCCGCACAACCAGCTTCTTGATCCCAAGCTCTGCCGCGATTCTGAGGCCGGCAAGCAAACCTTCATACTCTGCAGTATTGTTCGTTGCTTGTTTCTTGGGAAAGTGCATTTGGACGACGTACTTGAGGTGCTCTCCGGTGGGTGCGACAAGCAGCACGCCGGCACCGGCGCCTTGCAGCGAGAAGGCACCATCAAAGTACATTATCCACTCTTTGCCTGCTTCCTTGGCGGGGATGCTCGTCTCTGGAATCTCTTCGTCTGGTGTTGGCGTCCATTCTGCTATAAACTCTGCCAATTCTCTGCTCTGGATAGTTGAAGTGCTTTCAAACCTGAGGCCAAAGCTTGACAGCTCCAGTGCCCACTCGACAATCCTGCCTGTCGCTTCTGGATTCTGCAATATCCTCTTCAGCGGAAAGCGGGTGACCACTGTTATCTCGTGTGCTTGGAAGTAGTGACGCAACTTTCTTGAGGCCATGAGAAGGCCGAAAATCAGCTTCTGCACACCAGAGTACCTTGATCTAGCCCCCTGTAGAAGGGAGCTGACAAAGTAGACAGGGCGCTACACCATCTTCTTCCGCACTTCCTCTTGCATCTGTGCAGTTCCATCCTTGTCGGGACCAGAGCTTGTCGGGGAAGCCCCCTGCTTGTCGCTGGATGTGCTTGCCGGGGCTGTTGGCTCATCATCTGCCTCCCTTTCCGCTACTAACGCAACACTAACCACTTGATTGGTTGCTGCTAAGTATAGCAGCAACTTCTCTTGTGGCTTAGGTGCGACAAGTATTGGAGTGGAGGACAGGTACCTCTTCAAGTCCTGCAGCGCTACCTCTGCTTCCGGAGTCCATTTCATTGACCCGCCTTTTTCAAAATTTTGAAAAACGGCAAGGCGCGTTCCACAGACTTAGAGATAAACCTGCTGAGAGCAGCCACGCAGCCGGCGAGTCTTCGCACATCCTTGACGCGCTTCGGAGCTTTGATCTGCTCGATGGCTTTGATCTTGTCGGGATTGGCTTCAATCCCTCTCTGGGATACAAAGAACCCGAGAAGCTTGCCGGAGGGGACTCCAAACACGCACTTCTCGGGGTTGAGCTTGAGTTGGATCTTGCGCAGATTCGCAAAGGTTTCATCTAGGTCTTGAATCATAGTAGCCCTGTCCTTGCTCTTGACCACTATATCATCCATGTAAGCTTCTACATTTCTGTGTATCTGTGGCTCAAAAGCTGTATGGACTACCCTAGCAAACGTCGAACCGGCATTCTTTAATCCAAAGGGCGTGCGTATGAAGCAATAAGTGCCCCATGGAGTGATGAATGCGGTCTTCTCCTCGTCTTCTTCAGCCATAAATATCTGGTGGTATCCTGAATATGCATCAAGAAATGAAAGCAACTCACATCCGGCTGTGGAGTCAACAATCTGGTCAATGCGCGGCAAGGGGAATGGATCTTTGGGACAAGCTTTATTCACATCGATGAAGTCTATACAAAGCCTCCACTTCCCGTTCGCCTTGCGCACGACAACAGGGTTGGCCAACCACGTGGGATGGAGTACACCTCTGACAAGGCCTGCCGCTTCCAGCTTCTTGATTTCTTCAGCGATAAACTCTTGGCGCTCCACTGCTTGTTTTCTAACTTTCTGCTTGACGGGCCGCGCGTGAGGACAAACGACAAGCTTGTGCTCAATCACTTTCCTAGGAACACCGGGGATGTCAGACGGTTGCCATGCAAACACGTCGACATTCGCCCGCAGGAAAGCAACGAGCGCGCTTTCCTATTTAGGATCGAGCGTGGCACTGATGGTGAAAGTACCACCAGTGCCGTCATCCTTGGCGGACACCTTCTTTGTCTCCGGTGGAGCTGCCATCGCCTTCTCGCACTTGCCGGTGGAGCTCGATGGTGCGTCCTCGACGGCAGCGCAGCACTCCGAGGAGGTGCGTTTGCCGGAGTGGGCCCCAGAGCTCTTGCCGGACTTGGTCTTGTTCTTCCCCCCGGGAGCTTCAGCAGCAAGTGTCTTGCTATCTGTTGCGGCTGCTGCGTCCCGGTAAATCTTGTCGGCACAGATAAGAGCGTCCTTCTTGTTGCCGGGGACAGAGATGACGCTTATCGGGCCTGGCATCTTGAGCATGTTGTAGGCATAATGAGAGGCTGCCATGAACTTGGCGAGGGCTGGACGACCAAGTATTCCATTGTAAGGCAAAGGAATATCGGCAACGTCAAAGGTGATCCTCTCGGTTCTGAAGTTCAGCTCTCCGCCAAATGTCACTGGCAGTGTGATCTTCCCCTTCGGCTTGCTCCTTCCCGGGTTGATCCCTTGGAATGTGCCGGTTTCCTCGAGCTCGCTATCGGGGATCTGGAGTTTCCGGACCACAGCAGAGGAGATCAGGTTCAGGCCGGCCCCGCCGTCAACTAACATCTTGGTGACCTTGAGGTTGCGGATGGTTGGTGAAACCAACATCGGCAAACACCCGACCGCAGTGGTGCGATCAGGGTGGTCCTCAATGTCGAAGATGATAGGCGTGTTGGACCACTTCAGAAGTTTGCGCGACTCGACGGGTGGCTCTGCTGCATTAACTTCCCGCACCCATTGCTTGAGGTGGCGGTGGGAAGTATGCAGAGAAGCACCTCCATCAACGCACAGAACTTATGTGGCCTTCTGGAACTCCTGCTCGCTGTTATCTCTGTCATCCATGTCTTCATCGTCGTCTTCGTTTTCGTCCTTGTCGCTGCCGCGGGGAGGTCTGTCTCCTTGCCGCTGCTTGGCCTTGCCGCGGCGCCCTCCCCGTCCATTGAATGGCCGCTTCTTGCCGGACTCTCCACCACCTCCCTGGGCCTTCTCCTTGACGCGTCGCTCGTACTCAGCTTTCTGCTGCTCGACGAGGTACTCGACCCTTTTGCAGTTCTGGAGGTCGTGGCCCTTGGTGCGGTGGATCTTGCAGTATTGCTTGTCGGAGCCGTCCTGCTTGTCGGCGGCTGCCACAGTCTGGCAGTTGGTGCACGCGGCAGCCTCCTTGCCGGAGCCACCAGTCTGGGCTTTCTTGGCGCCAGCCTCCTTGCTGGACTGCTCAACGATCAACACTTCTTTGTTTTTCTTTTTTCTGTTGTTCCGCCGCCGGTTCTTCTTTGCCGGGGCGGCATCCTCGCTATCTGTTCCCCCTGCTCCAGTATCCTCTCCGGGGAGTTTCCTCCCCTCCTCAGCGCGTGCGCACTTGTCGGCCAGGGCATAAAGCTCACTGACGTGTCGTATCTTGCACATCGCCATCTCCTTCCTCATCCTGCTGTTACGCACGTTCTGGTGGAAAGCGCTAATAACCGCGGCAGGGTGGACGTCTGGGATGTTGTGCTGCACGCGGCTGAACCTTTGGATATATTTCCGCAGGGACTCTCCTTCCTTCTGGGCGAGTATATGCAGGTCACTCTCCTGGCCATGGGGCTTGTGGCCACCCGTGAAGGCGCCGACAAACTGATGGCACAGGTCGGCCCAAGAAGAGATGGAGTTCTCCGGCAAGTGCATGAGCCAAGATCTGACGTTTGGCTTGAGCATGAGCGGGAAGTAGTTTGCGAGTATCTTCTCGTCTCGTCCCCCGGCAGCCTGCACCGCGATGGTGTAGATGCTGAGGGATTCTGACGGATGAGTCTTGCCGTCGTACTTCTCGGGTACGTCGGGCTTGAAGTTCTTCATGCTGGGCCACTGGACTTGCCGCAGCTCACGAGTGAACGCAGGACAACCCGCCGCGTACGGCAGGTCGCCTGGTCCCCCTGGCGCTTGCATGTCGACAGCAGGCCCAGCGCGCTGGTCAGAATGACGCCGCGCTTCTCTCCGACGCTCGATGCGGGTTCGAGCATCCTCTTGCCGTCGGTCGTCAAGGACTTGGCGCTGATCGCGGCGAGCTCGTGGATCCGATGACGCTGTAGAGTCGTCGTCGATGTTGATCCGGCGAGTCGGCGATTTTGGCCTTCGGGGCGGGGAGTGCACGGTGGTTGCACCCCCGGCAGTCTTGTCGCCGTCAGCCCGCGCCTGGCTAACTTGCCGCGGCCGCGATGTCGTCGGCTGCTGTGGAGTGTCGTTGTTGGCGAAGGCGATGAGGCTCTGGATCGTGGCCCTCCAGTCGTCGGCCTTGTCCGCCGCTGGAGGGAAGTCGAGGAGTAGCTGAGCTCGAGCTAGAGCTTCTGCTGGAGTGGCGGGGAGCGGTGGCAAGCGGTGCGAGGAGCGAGATATGCTCGGACTTCTAACTGCGTTAGAAGGAGCAGCGTCTTGTCCCGGCGACCGCGCCTTGCTTGTACCAGCGTGTTGGCCTTGAGCGTCCCGCGAACCGCCAGCTTGACCTTGGCCCAGCAAGCGTATGGTACCTTGTGTACCACGTCGCTGCCGGTCCCGCGCCTCCTGAGACTGGCGCGGTGCATGCACGGACGTCGAGGTCTTGGAGTGCGCCCAGTCGTCCGTCTTGTCCTTGGACTTGGCGGCGCCGTGAGTTTCCTCGCCGACGTCCGTCCTTCCGCCGGTGTCTACCCCACCAACCGTTGGCTCCGGTGGTGGCAGGATCGACGTGAACGGGCCTGCTACCTCCGAAGCTTTCTTCTTCGGCGGCATGTCGATGTAGTTGACGAAGCTGGTGGAGATTTCGCCTGCATGAACGCCGGATCAGGTTCACACAACCTCGACGCCCCCTACCTGGCGCGCCAAAGATGTCAGGGAAACTGATCACCCACGAACACCTATGGGACCGGAGCCCCTTTTCGGTACGGCAAGGGGGCGGAGGAAGCACAAAGAGCAGATCGAGGCAAACACGCGAGCAGCTTACCCAGGTTCGGGCCGCACGGGGGCGTAAAACCCTACTCCTGCCTTGGTTTGTATTGCGTTCTTGGCTCGGGAGCGAGAAGAGCTACAGTACTGATCGCTAGCAGGACCGAGCGTGAGAGTGATCGATGATCGGAACCCCCTCTACGTTGCGCATGGGCCTCCTTTTATAGGTCAAAGGGGTCACCGACAGGTGGCAACGTAGTCGAGGGTAAAAATGTAAAATGGGTGGTAGTTGGAACAGTGTATGCATAGTGCTCTATACCTAACCCTGACGGCAGGGGACAAGGGCATTAAATGCCCGTCGCCGTCGCTCCAAACAGTGCAAAAAGCGTCCGTCAGGGCGCCACCGTCCGCCACGACGGTGGCCTTGTCATCGCAGCTTGCCACCGTGTCCCCCAGGCTGCACAGCCTTCCGCCACGTGTGCCTGGAAGGGTCCCAGAGCGACGCGTGGGCGGATGAGCTGGAACGCGGGCACTTAGTGGAAGTTTGTCGCGGCAAGCGCCTTGCCGCGGCTGCTATCTTGTCGCACCCGGAAGCTTGTCGCTCTCCGGGCCTTGCCGGGACGCGTGGCGTGTCGCGGCAAGCCTCTTGAAATGCCATGTTTGGCCTACCCGGCAAGCTCCTCTTGCCAGGGGCTTGTGCCAAAGAGGTGATCTTGACCCTTGAGTGGCCTTCCCGGCAAGCTCCTCTTGCCGGGGCCTTGTCTCTTTAACTTGAATACTTTGTTCTTGAATGGCTCCAGAGGATCCATAGTGGACCTTGGCGGTCGCACGGCAAACCCTGCCACGGGACGCTGCAACTGCCCGTGCACAAGTTCGGGATACTAAGGTACCCCTACTTTAGTACACCGACAGAGTCCATCTACATACCCTTTGTAGATCGCAAGCAGAAGCGTTCGAAGGAACGTGGATGATGGAGTCGTACTCGTCGTGATCCTCGTCACCGATGATCCCAGTGCCGAACGGACGGCACCTCCGCGTTCAACACACGTACGGTACAGCGACGTCTCCTCCTTCTTGATCCAGCAAGGGGGGAGGAGAGGTTGATGGAGATCCAGCAGCACGATGGCGTGGTGGTGGATGCCACGGGCAAAGCTGCAGGGCTTCACCAAGACCCTGCGGGAGGAGGGAGAGGTGTA
>LR738714.1:856655382-856875300 GCA_902687465.1 Secale cereale | reverse complement strand
CTGATGTGCGGCTGCCCTCTGTCCCCCCACTATATATAGGGGGCCAGGGGGGTGCCAGCCCTAGGAGATTTGATCTCCTAGGGGGCGGCGGCCAAGGGGGTGGCTTGCCCCCCAAGCCTAGGGGGCGCCCCCACCCCTAGGGTTTCAACCCTAGGCACAGGGGGGAGGCCCAAGGGGGGTGCGCCAAACCACTAAGGGCTGGTCCCCCTCCCCCTACAGCCCATGGTGCCCTCCGGGATGGGTGGCCCCACCCGGTGGACCCCCGGGACCCTTCCGGTGGTCTCGGTACACTACCGGTGACCCTCGGAACTCTCCCGATGGCCGAAACTGGACTTCCTATATATAATTCTTTACCTCCGGACCATTCCGGAACTCCTCGTGACGTTCGGGATCTCATCCAGGACTCCGGACAACATTCGGGTTACCGTGTGCATATATCTCTACAACCCTAGCGTCACCGAGCCTTAAGTGTGTAGACCCTACGGGTTCGGGAGACACGTAGACATGACCGAGACGACTCTCCGGTCAATAACCAACAGCGGGATCTGGATACCCATGTTGGTTCCCATGTGTTCCCCGATGATCTCATCGGATGAACCACGATGTCAAGGATTCACTCAATCCCGTATGCTATTCCCTTTGTCTATCGGTACGGTACTTGCCCGAGATTCGATCGTCGATATACCGATACCTTGTTCAATCTCGTCATGGCAAGTCTCTTTACTCGTTCCGTAATCCATCATCCCATGACTAACTCCTTAGTCACATTGAGCTCATTATGATGATGTCTTACCGAGTGGGCCCAAAGATACCTCTCCGTCATACGGAGTGACAAATCACAATCTCGGTTCGTGCCAACTCAACAGACACTTTCGGAGATACCCATTGCGTACATTTATAGCCACCCAGTTACGTTGTGACGTTTGGCACACCCAAAGTATTCCTACGGTATCCGGGAGTTGCACAACCTCATGGTCTAAGGAACATATACTTGACACTGGAAAAGCTTAAGCATTACGAACTACACGATCTTGTGCTAGGCTTAGGATTGGGTCTTGTCCATTACATCATTCTCCTAATGATGTGATCCCGTTATCAATGACATCCAATGTCCATGGTTAGGAAACCGTGACCATCTGTTGATCAACGAGCTAGTAACTAGAGGCTTACCATGGACACGTTGTGGTCTATGTATTCACACATGTTTCGCTGTTTCCGTACAATACAATTCAAGCATGAATAACAGACAATTATCATGAACAAGGAAATATAATAATAACCATTTTATTATTGCCTCTAGGGCATATTTCCAACAGTATATTGGTACTAACTGCAGGAACGGGCCACCTATGAAGAAGATCTGATTACCCAAAGGTTGTCTTGAGAAACTTCCAGCAAATGTTATCATGACACCTCCTGGGAAGAAGACAAACCCCAGACCAAAGGCTCATATGGTCCTAAGGCTTCATACAGACAAAGGACTCACCTGAGTCACCCTAACGCGGATGCTTTGCAGGAAAACCATACCCAGACCCATGAATAAGAACGTGTTTCTTCAAACCGCTATATTCACAAAACAAAGAATTTTTTTGCCTATTCTTATGAGTATTATTATCCTCCCGCAAGATTATTTGCTAGGGCTCCAAAGCCAAAATTATCATATGCTGCTCCGAGACTCATTGCTTCTAAGCCACCCCTGAAAATGTGGGTGGTTAAGAAGAACTAACTTTCTCTTACAGGGAAAGGTCTCCAGCCGAAAATCAAAGGCGTCTGATGCTATTACTGGGGACCTAAAACACTTGTTGGGCGCAAGATCAAATGCCCAAATAACTCAACGCTCATACTGCTCATGAAACTTGCCAAATATCTTATCAGTCCTAACTTTCGTCTAAGCTTTCATAATCCACTCATACGTCAAATGTTTATGCTTCATAATGACTTTTGGTGAAGCCTATCCTCCTAACTGCATTGTAGGGAGTGACACCAAAGTCTTCAGAATGGATTATGGATAGCGGATGCACAAATCATATGACTGGTGATCGAAATCTTCTCATGGACTCAACCTTACGTCCATCTAACAATAGTCACATCACATTTGCTGATACTGGTAAAAGCAAAGTGTTGGGTCTAGGTAGAGTTGCAATCTCAAGAGATCAGCACATGGATAAAGTCATGCTTGTTGAATCTCTTGGCTTCAACTTAATGTCTGTCTCAATGCTTTGTGACTTAAACATGATTGTGATCTTTGGTAAATTTCGTTGCCTTATACTAATGGAATCTGACAAGTCTTTAGTATTTGAAGGATACAGAAAAGGTGATCTGTATATGGTAGATTTCTCAGCTGGACCGCAGATGGTCGTATGTCTTCTAGCAAAAGCTTCAGAGTGCTGGCTCTGGCATCGGAGGCTAGGACATGCTGGCATGAGGAACTTGCACACTCTCGCAAAGAACTAGCATGTCGTAGGCATCGAGGAAGTCAAGTTCAAGAAAGATCATCTATGTGGTGCCTGTGAAGCTGGGAAGATGACTAGAGCCAAGCATCACTCGAAGACAATCATGACGACATCCAAACCCTTCGAGCTGCTTCACATGGACTTATTTGGCCCTACTCACTACTCCACATTCTCTACCACAGCCTGTCTCTATGGCTTCGTCATTGTTGATGATTATTCAAGATACACATGGGTGCACATAATACTCTACAAGACTGAAGTGCAAGATGTCTTCAGACGCTTCGCCAACCGTGCCATGAATAACTATGGCGTCAAAATCAAGCATATCAGAAGTGACAATGGCACTGAGTTCAAGAACACTGGCCTTGATCTTTATCTGGATACAATGGGAATCACTCATGAATTCTCAGCCCCGTATACACCTCAGCAAAATGGGATCGTTGAGCGCAAGAACAGAACTCTAATTGAGATGGCTCGAACGATGCTCGATGAATACAAGACACCAAGAAGGTTCTGGCCTGAAGCTATTGATACTGCATGCCATATCATCAACCGTGTATATCTTCACAAGCTTCTGAAGAAAACATCCTATGAACTCCTCACTAGAAAGAAGCCTAACGTAAGTTACTTCAGAGTATTTGGAGCTAAGTGCTGGATCAAGGATCCTCATCACAAGTCAAAATTTGCACCAAAAGCACATGAAGGCTTCATGCTCGGATATGGAAAGGACTCACACTCCTACAGAGTCTTCAACATCTTTCTCTATAAAACTATTGAAACTGTGGATGTGCGGTTTGATGAGACAAATGGTTCACAAAGAGAGACCCTACCAACTATGCTAGATGAGGCTTCACCAAATGAATCTATCAAGCTAATGGGAACCGGTGAGATCATGCCTTCTGAAGCACAACCTGACGAGGAACTCATTATCTCTGCTCCAAATCAACCTGACGACAATGCTCAGCCTGAAGACAACACTCCTGACGATGAAAATGTACAGCAAGAGCAAAATCTTCATGCAGCTCATCCTCGTGTTGCAAATGAAGTACAAGTTGAGAAGATAATTGATAGCATAAATGCTCCTGGTCCACTTACTCGCTCAAGAGCAACACATCTTGCAAATTTATGTGGGCACTTAGCTTTTGTCTCAATATCTGAACCCAAGAAAGTGGCTGAAGCTTTTATGGAACCCGAATGGATTCAAGCAATGCAAGAAGAGCTTCAACAGTTTGAGCTGAACAATGTGTGGGAACTTGTCAAGCATCCTGACCCTCGCAAGCACAACATAATAGGCACAAAATGGATCTATCGCAACAAGCAAGATGAGCATGGTCAAGTGGTCAAAAACAAAGCTCGTCTCGTTGCTCAAGGATACACTCAAGTCGAAGGGATTGACTTCGATGAAACATTTGCTCCTGTGGCTAGACTTGAAGCTATTCGTATACTGCTAACCTATGCAAATCATCACAACATACTTCTATATCAAATGGATGTAAAGAGTGCCTTTTTCAATGGAAGGATTGAAGAAGAGGTGTATGTTGCACAACCTCCTGGCTTTGAAGATCCAAAACGTCCCGATATGGTATACAAACTCAACAAGGCACTGTATGGCCTCAAACAAGCGCCTCATGCTTGCTATGACACACTCCAAGACTTCCTGAAGAGCAAAGGCTTCAAACCTGGATCCCTAGATCCCACACTCTTCACGAAGACATATGATGATGAACTATTTGTCTGCCAAATCTATGTGGACGACATTATCTTTGGCTGCACTGACAAAAAATACAGTGATGAGTTTGGTAACATGATGCAAGAGCAATATCAGATGTCCATGATGGGTGAGCTGAAGGTCTTCCTTGGTCTTCAAATTCATCAGCAAAGCAACGACATCTTCATATCTCAAGAGAAGTACCTTAAAGACTGCCTGAAAAAGTTTGGAATGCAAGACTGCAAAGGGTACTCGACGCCAATGCCTGCTAAACACCATCTGGGTCCCGACGCCAATGGTAAAGAGTTTGATCAACAGGTATACCGCTCCATGATTGGTTCTTTGCTCTATTTATGTGCATCTAGGCCAGATATTATGCTTAGTGTTTGCATGTGTGCTCGATATAAAGCGGCACCAAAGGAGTCGCATCACTTAGCTGTGAAGCGAATACTTTGATATTTGGCTTACACCCCAACACTAGGATTATGGTATCCAAAGGGCTCAGAGTTTGATCTAGTTGGATTCTCAGATGCTGATTATGCTGGTGACAAAGTTGATCGCAAGTCTACATCAGGCACATGTCACTTTCTAGGACGATCTCTTGTTTGTTGGTCTTCAAAGAAGCAGAACTATGTATCACTCTCCACTGCTGAATCTGAATACATTGCTGCTGGATCTTGCTGCGCTCAGCTTCTCTGGATGAAGCAAACGCTCAAGGACTATGGCATCCATCTGAAGCATGTGCCACTCTACTGCGATAATGAAAGCGCTATCAAGATTGCCAACAACCCAGTTCAGCACTCGAAGACAAAGCACATTGAAATTCGTCATCACTTTCTCAGAGATCATGTCATGAAGGAAGATATTGATATCATACACGTCAACACTGACGAGCAACTGGCAGATATCTTCACAAAGCCCTTGGATGAGAAAAGGTTTTGCAAGTTGCGGTGTGAGCTAAATATCTTAGAATCCTCAAATGTCATGTAATCAGGCACACATCCTAACACTTATGCATATTGATGACTTAGATGTGCAACACACGAAGTAAAGTATATCTTCAATCAATGAAGACTTACATTCTAAGTGTGAATACATTAACATGGAAATTTATTTCGGAGCACCACGATAATGGTGCGCCGTGTCTGGGTCTAATACTTCCTATACGGTGGGTAACGCCACCACCAAATTCTTGTTTGAAGTGTTTCTCGTGGCGTTACATTTGCAAAGTCTTCGCACTTGGTTTATCTTCATATAGGATATATATATATAGAGAGAGTTGTGTTCTGTCCTCAATAGCATTCACTTATAGCTATGTCTTCGTATTTGAATCTTTTGAACTAAGTGAATGTGATCGGACCCTAACCTCTCTATGCTTTCTCATCTCACACTATGTCTGTCCAAATCATATGCATTCTGTTAAATCTCTCGAATATCTTCTCTGCATCCTTGTCAGCAGAAGATACGAAGACAAACTTTAAATCTGATTTTCATGCTCCATCCTTTATGCCTGAAACCCGGAGAAGCCAGAACGACCACTCCGACAGTCGTGGTGTACGTGGGATCGTCAGAAAACTCCCAATGCGTTACATGACCGCCATGTGTCCCTCGTATGTGAACCGCTAGGGGCACCTGCGTAATTGCGCTGTGCCGTCTCCCATGCTTATAAATGGACGTCCCATCATGATCAAAAGTTCTTCTACCACCTCTCCACCTCGACCAACCCTAGCGCCTCCGCTAGCTCTCGACGACGCCGGCGACGAAGCGCTTCACTGCCGCAACCTCGTCGACGCCGTCCTCACGCCGGCCGCGGACATCATCTACTCCGCCGTCACCGTAGCTGTCATCCGTCGCCAAGTTAGGGCACGTAAGATCGAACTGCTGGGCATCCAACTCCTCTCCGTCTAAGCAGTTCATCGTGTGGTAAATAAAACTTTCCTTTTACCATCTTCTTGATCCATAAAGATTCATCACTTTTACCACAAGAGGTTTCTGCCTACACAAATATATAGATCTATCCTATCTGCATCTCATATCTTGCTTAGTACATTCACATATGCTTCAAACATAGTTAGATTCCTCACTTGTACCTATTCGTGGATTCGTACAAATCTGGAACCAACTCTCATCATATGAGTGAATGTCTTCGCGCTATGAGGTCAAAGTCTTCAAAACTGTTTTATCTTCAAAAACTTCCGAGAATGCATATGACCTCTTCCCCTTCCCTCGCATCTCTAATGCTGTCACAGGTACATGTCCGTGGGAGAATCCCTTGGTTCTCATAGTCTGCATTCATTTGCAGAATTCTTGCAGCGTCACATTCACTCCCCTGAAAACAGTTCCAGTCTGACCAGCAAACCGAAGCATTTGCCAGTTTTGAAGCCATTCAGTTTGAAGCCCTTCAAATTGAAGCCAATGGCTACTAACAAGACAGTTAGAAAGGGTGGCAGACAGCGTCGTGGCAACACCTCCATAGATTTGCCTCCTGATCTCATTGAGATGTACAAGACTGATCCAGAGGAGGATTATAATCAGAGGAAGACACGAATCCAATGGATTCAAAGATATTGGGCTGAACAGTGGTTCAAGTACAGGTTCGTGACCCAAGAGTATGCTGAAAAGAACGCCATCAAGCATCCATGGGGAGACATCACCTATAAAAATCTTCCCCCCAAGACTCGTGCTGAAGCCATTGCTCAAGGCTTCTACCCTTGCATGGTCAGAGGGCCTCAACCTACTGATGCTGATCCTAGTTCTCTGCTCTGGTGTCGCGACGACAATTTTTTCAAGCAAAATCTTCAATATGCCAAGAACTCAGCCAAAGACAACAAGAATAATTGGGGATTAGACTTCAATCCTGGCCCCTCTGCGCCCCGCGCTGATGGCACGCGTGAAGCTGAACCAAACCTGGTTGGGCCCTTCTACAACTTAGAAGGCCTCATCAGTCACATCAGTGTTCAAGGGGCGGATGTGGATCAACCTGCAGATGATGCTGATTCTGAAGAAGCGCCTGCAACCCCGAAGCCCAAGAAGAAGAAATCCAAGGCTTCGAAGACCACTCCACCAATTGCTTCTAGAGTGAAGCCTTTGGCCACTGCTCCACCAGCACCAAGTGTGTAGTCTGAGGAGCACTCTCGCATCTCCAAGAGCAGTCAGCTGAGGAAGAAGCCATCACGAAATCCCAGTCCAGCTCTCACTCCTAACGTTGTTCTGAAGACTGCCAATGAAGCCCTTGATCTCTCGAGCGATGAGGATCTTGGTGACGATCGATGCTCTGGAGCAACTGATCAAGAGCAAGCAAGATGCTGAAATCTTCAATGATTTACCGCTCTTTGACGTGGAAGTGCTCAATAATTTCATTGATGAATGGTTTGACACCCCCAACCTCAGCTTCGACGATCTTCAACTTCCAGTTGGCCTCAGCGTCTCCTTTCATGGCGCCATTGCTTCGGAGCTAGCTCTAGCTCAGAGAATTGTTGAGCTGAAGCAAAAGATCGATTATGAAAAGGCTCAGTTCAAGAAGCATGTGGACAAGCTCAGCGTACAAGAGATTCAGAACTTCAAAGTTATGATGCATGAGCTCAAGGAAGCCTTTCGCTAGAGGCGTGATGAAGCTAAAGGTTCTCGTGAGCGAATTAAGGACTTGGCTGCCAAATGCGTTCAAGCTTTCAATGAAGCTGAAAAGCGCAAGGCCCTTGGGCGTCCTGGCATTGACCCAAGGATGGCTGCCAAGAAAAAGAAGAAGCAACATGTGCCCGAAGCTGAAGAATCAAGGCAGGAAATGCCTCGCATAGTCTTCCCTGCCAGCATGACTAGCACAAAGCCTAAGGCCACAAATTCTTCGGAACTCGAGAAGACAAAGGTGGCTGAAGCAGAAGCTCGCAAGCGCAAGCAGACTACTGATGAAGCTCCACCCACCAAGAAGCGCAAGACCAAGAAGGATAAGGCTGCTTCCAAAGAGCCTATCTTTGTCGAGCCCATATCAGTTGCTCGCCCTGCATCTGCCCACAGAGAACGTCGCATGACAGTTCATGAGCCTGCTCCCACAGAGGCTGAAGACATTCCAGCTGTTGACCCCATCGTAGCTGAAGACATTGGTCCTCATGACAATGTTGAAGATGATGAAGTCCTTCCTCAGATTGAGTACAACGTTGAATCTTCGCCTGTTCTTACGAACAGCGAACGCATCAGCATTGGTCGTCCATTGACGCCCATTGCACATGATGACTCGTGGGCTGATCACCCACAAGATACACCAGCCACACCTCAGCCAACCCAAGACACCAGTTCGGTGCTTGAAGATGAAGACTTTGAGGCCCAACAACCTCCATCCCCTCAGGCGTCGCCAGCTTTTCGCAGGCTTCGCAAAGGACCAAGGCCTCAAGTCGTCACCCCAAGTGTTCCAGAAGGAGTAGAGCAACCATCTGTACCTGAGGCTGCTCCTACTATGAACCCCTCATAATCTGAAGCCAAAGCGGCTGAAGATATTCCGACTGCATCAGCCGAAGAAGAACCACCTCAAGGAGAAGAACAACCCCAAGCGGAAGTAGAACGTACTGCCACACCCCCTGTTCTCGAGGAGAACGTGTCCGACCCTCCAGCTCCTGAAGTGGAGGTTATAAACTCAGAGGATGCCACCACCAACACTGAAGCCAATGACGTGGTCATGGCTGAAGCTAATGTGGCACCTGAAATAGTGGTGCCTGATGTGATGGCGCCTGAAGCAAGTGTTGCGCCTGAAGCAAATCAGCAGCCTGAAGCCAATACCTCTGCTCCTGTTCCGCCTCCAAGGCCCCACACAATTGAGCAAGCATACAACCAAGATGATCAGCTCATTACTGTCCGGTGGCCCATTCTGACTCCACCACCTACTACTGGACCGCATACTGCTGGTCCTCAGTTTGATCATCATGTTGAGCACAGGCCTCAAGTTCAGAAGCCTAAGCCAAGACTGCCAAGGTTTCCAGGTATTGCAACCTCTCAAGGGTCATTCAATGCCAATAGCTTCACTACGCACAACACCTTCTTTGACAGCGCCAAGAACCCATATTCCAAGCCAAGAATATCATCAGATAGGTTCTGGAGCCATCAGCAGCGCAGTTATTACTCAAGAGTACTCTATGATCAAGGGCGCATTTTCCCTCATATGCGTCTTGACACTGAAGCTATTGCTGGTCTGCCTTGTCTGGAGGAAGCTCTTGATTGCTTCCGTGATGCTGGCCTGCTAAATATTGTAACTAACAAGGAGCATTGGAATGAAGAGCTGCTTCTGCAATTCTATGCAACCCTCCACATTCGAGGCTACAGCAGGGATCCGAAGACATGGGTCCTTGAGTGGATGACAGGCAATGTCCATCATGAAGCCAAAGCCTTTGATCTCATTGAGCTTACTGGCCTGCCCACTCCAGGAGATCTGTATGAACCTGGCTGTCAATTGTACAATGAAGCCTTGGAGAGTATCTTTCAAAAGCGCAAGCCCAACATGAGCCAAATGCTAAGCATGATGAAGCCTCTGCCAAGTGATGCTGAATATCCTAAGGAATTCTTTGTTGAAGACCTAGAGTACCTGCCACGCACCATCTATCATATCATCAGGCATACTCTATGGCCCGTCAAAGGACATTCTTCATCAGCCAAGCTTGAAGGCACCATGAAGACTTTGGTCTTCTATATCTTCAATGGCATCAGCTTCAATGCTCAAGATTTCTTCATTAGGCAATTGGCTATGTCTGGCTCTGATATGTTTGGTCTGAAATTCTATGCCCCATGGATTATGCGCCTCATCAAGCTGCATTCAGCTATCACCTATCAGCCCTCTGCTCGCAACCATCATATCTTCTTGCCTGAGGTTGATATGTCAGCTGAAGCTATATACCAAGAGCCTGCCAAAGAGCCTGTTAGTCTTCACAACGCTGATCACCAGAGCTTCACTCAGCAAATTGAAGGAGTTCCAGCAGTCTCACGCATTTATCCTCTGGCTGGCCGTACTCATCTACCTCGACAAGCTGAAATCGAAGCTACTGAGAGCACCATTGCCCAAAGGCCTCAGAAGCGATCTCGTGTTCTCAATAACCGAGAGCCTCTGGTTGCCCTCCATCAGAAACAGGATAAGCATGACTACTGGCTAAAGCGTCAGATGCAAAGCCTCTTGGTGGACGTCAATCGCATTCGCAATCTTGCCACCAAGAATGCCTTTGTTGCTCATGAAACCTGTCGGAGGTCTTGGAAGAGTTTGACCTTGCTGAGTGCTGAAGCGGATCTTCAAGACGATGGCTTCACAGAGAGATTCAAGTTTGACCTGACTCCTCCAAGGAATGATGTTATGCGTCGAACTCCGTCTCTTGAAGATTCTGAATACTCCTCCTCCGCTGCAACAATTGATGCCAGGGTGATCGATGATCAAGATGATGCTACCTCACCTCCTCCTACCTCAGCGCGCATCGACACTGCACCAACTACTTCTGCACCGCCAAACACCAACGTCGACCCTGCATCCTCCCCTGCTCCAACTGGGAACGAGTAGAGGGTCTATGTCTTGAAACCTTTTTGGTCCATACTGACAAAAGGGGGAGAAGCATATGAGTTGATAGTCTTCAAGCGAGTCCATATGGGCGGGTGCTTTATATTTTGCCTAGTGATTACAACTCTCGTTTTTGCTACATTTGGTTCTTTGAGTTGTAACACTTAAACTGATGGTCGTCTGCTACGTTTTTATGCTACTCTGTAATGCGATGATAAATTCCGCATTTGCTACCTTATATTCCGCACTTAATCATTATTGCAGACGTCCATTTTTCATTATGCATATCATTATATTCGACATATCAATTGTGCATGATGAATTGTCTTCACAAGTTGAAGAGGATCTCCACAAGTACAACCTGCCATATGCATTTGCATTCAAAGGCAAATCAACTATATGCACATCTTCAGGGGGAGCCTTTAGCTACTTACGAAGACAATACCTTTATCCTTTACAATTTCACATACCTTTTATCCCCGTTGAAAACTTCAACCAGTTTGTCATCAATCACCAAAAGGGGGAGATTGTAAGTGCATCTAGTGCCACCCCTAGTTGGTTTTGGAGTATTGACGACAAACCTGGTGGAGGGACTAATGTGTTTGTGAGAATTGCAGGATAACACAGGTAGTAGTCCCTCATTGATTCGGTTTACCTACCGGAGATGACCCCTAAAAATGTATGAAGACATTGACATCAGTGGTGGTATATGAAGATAATCATATTGAAGACTATGACAAGAGAAGACATTGTGTGAAGACTATGGAGAGCGAAGACTTAGATGTTTTGTTGTTTCCTTTTCTTCTTTGTTGAGTCATAGGAACCACCGTACTGTTAAGTGGGGTCCAAGTGATCTAAGTCAGAGTGACTGAAGTGATGCTCAACCAAATCCTATGTCTTCGAGCGAAGACTATGAGAGCAAATCTTATCCAGAGTTGGATGAGTCAGCCTTACTTGTAGCCCAAGTAAAGTTGTCGTGTGAGTGTTTGAAATCTGACCGTTGGAACACGTGTCAGTTCCTTAGTGACCCAGGGTCACTTCGGACAAATCAGGTCGGGTTGCCCAGTGGCTATAAATAGCCCACCCCCTACACCATAAATTGGTGGCTGCTCAGAGTTATTACACGGCTTTTGTCGTTTGAGAGCAACCCACCTCTGAAGCGTTTGAGAGAGAAATCCTTGCGAGGACAAAGCCAAAACACCCAGAGCCAAAGAGTGTTAGGCATCACTGAAGTCTTTCTGTCTGTGTGACCTGAAGACTTATTACACTTGAGGACTGTGTTTCCTCCAGCCGGTTAGGCGTCGCGTTCTGAGCATCCAAGAGTCATTGTGGATCGCCGGTGAACGAAGTCTGTGAAGGTTTGGAAGTCTACCTTGAAGACTTACCAGAGAGATTGGGCGAGGACTAGGTGTCCTTAGCTCAAGGGGAATAAGGTGAAGACGCGGTCTTCTGAGTTAAATCTCAGCCTCCCTAACCAGACGTATAGTTTTCACAGCAACTGGAACTGGTCTAACAAATCACTGTCCTCCCCGAGCTACTGGTTCTACCCTTTCCTTCCCTTTACTCACTGTTCTATGTTGTGAAGTCATTGCATGCTTGCCTTATCTGATTGACTTCACTGAGTATCTACTTGTTATGATTGGCTTCATTCCTTCTTCCATCATGATCCCTACTGCCTAGCTGCTATTAGTCTTCGTGCTTTCACTTCATTGAATACATGACTATGGCTTGTCTAGTGTAGTCTACTTTCCGCTGCATACTAATAGGATTGAGTTTACCTTTTGTCTTCAAAACTACCATGTTTTGAAGCATTTCATAAAAATCGCCTATTCACCCCCCTCCAGTCGATATACTGCACTTTCACTTTGTCCACTTTGATTGAAAATAACAATGAATCTTTGGATGTGAATTTTGTTGGTAGGAATAATTTTGGTAACAATGCTTATAGAGGGAATTTTAATCCTAGGCCTTTTCCTAGTAATTCCTCTAATAATTATGGTAATTCCTACAACAACTCTTATGGAAAGATGCCTTCTGAATTATATACTAGTGTTAAGGATTTTATGATCTCGCAAAAGAATTTTAATGCTTTGCTTGAAGAGAAATTGCTTAAGGTTGATGAATTGGCTAGAAGTGTGGATAGACTTACTCTTGATGTTGATTCTTTGAAACTTAGATCTATCCCACCTAAGCATGATATCAATGAGTCTCTCAAAGCCATGAGAATTTCCATTGATGAATGCAAAGAAAGAACCGCTAGAATGCGTGCTAAAAGAGAGGATTATATTAAATCGTGTTCTTCTAGTTACCATGAAAATAAAGATGAAGATCTGAAAGTTATTGATGTGTCTCCTATTAGATCCTTGTTTTCTAGTATAAATCTTGATGAAGATAGGATTGGAGATGATTCTGCTTTTTGGTGTCCCAATGATTCGGAGTTTTTGATCTTGATGCTAAAATTGCTAACAGTGGGAGTGAAGAGATTAAAACATTGCATAGTGATGAACCCACTATTTTGGATTTCAAGGGATTCAATTACGATACTTGCTCTTTGATTGATTGTATTTCCTTGTTGCAATCCGTGCTAAATTCTCCGCGTGCTTATAGTCAAAATAAAGCTTTCGCCAAACACATAGTTGATGCTTTGATGCAATCTTATGAAGAAAAACTTGAGTTGGAAGTTTCTATCCCTAGAAAGCTTTATGATGAATGGGAACCTACTATCAAAATAAAAATAAAAGATCATGAATGCTATGCTTTGTGTGATTTGGGTGCTAGTGTCTCCACTATCCCAAAAACTTCGTGTGATTTGCTAGGGTTCCATGAGCTTGATGATTGTTCTTTAAATTTGCATCTTGCAGATTCCACTATTAAGAAACCTATGGGAAGAATTAATGATGTTCTTATTGTTGCCAATAGGAATTATGTGCCCGTAGATTTCATTGTTCTTGATATAGATTGCAATCCTTCATGTCCTATTATTCTTGGTAGACCTTTCCTTAGAACGATTGGTGCAATTATTGATATGAAGGAAGGAAATATTAGATTCCAATTTCCATTAAGGAAAGGCATGAAACACTTTCTTAGAAAGAAAATCAAATTACCCTATGAATCTATCATGAGAGCCACTTATGGATTGCCTTCCAAAGATGGCAATACCTAGATTTATCTTGTATCGTGCCTAGCTAGGGGCGTAAAACGATAGCGCTTGTTGGGAGGCAACCCAACTTTATATTTTTTTTGTTTTTATTGCTGTTAGGGAATATAAATTGCATCTAGCCTCTTATTAGATGTGGTTTCATGTTTTGTTTAGTGTTTGTGCCAAGTAGAACCTTTGGGAAGACTTGTGTGAAGTTTATGTGATCTTGCTGTGAAAAACAGAATTGTTAGCGCTCGCTAAAGTAGTCTTCAGATTTTACTGGACTGTGATTTTTAGTTGATTATTTTTGCAGATGACTGGTAGACAAATTCCTCAAATTTACCAATTTAGTTTCAATTTTTTGGAGTTCCAGAAGTAGGCGAAACCTGCAGATTACTACAGACTGTTCTGTTTTTGACAGATTCTGTTTTTCGTGTGTTGTTTGCTTATTCCGATGCATCTATGAGTAGTATTGGAGGATATGAACCATAGAGAAGTTGGAATACAGTAGGTTTAACACCAATATAAACAAATAATGAATTCATTGCTGCACTTTTGAGTAGTGGTTTGCTTTCTTATACTAACGGAGCTCATGAGAATTTTTGTCTAAGTTTTGTGTTGTGAAGTTTTCAAGTTTTGAGTATTGCTTTGATGGACTATGGAACAAGGAGTAGCAAAGGCCTAAGCTTGGGGATGCCCATGGCACCCCAAGTAAATTCAAGATAATCAAGAGCCTAAGCTTGGGGATGCCCCGGGAAGGTATCCCCTCTTTCGTCTTCATCCATCGGTAACTATACTTGGAGCTATATTTTTATTCGCAACATGATATGTGTTTTGCTTGGAACGTCTTGTATAATTTGAGTCTTTGCTTGTTAGTTTGCCACAATTATCCTTGCTGGACACACCTATTTTAGAGAGTTAAATATGGCCTAGAAATTATTAGAACACTCTATGTGCTTCACTTATATCTTTTGAGTTGAATAGTCTTTGCTCTAGTGCTTCACTTATATCTTTTAGAGCACGGTGGTGGTAATATTTTGTAGAAATTGTTGAACTCTCATGGTTCACTTATATCCTTTTGAGAGTCTATTAAAACAGCATGGTAATGTGTTTAGGCTAAAGAAACTAGTCTTCACATGATAAACATCCAATGTCAATGTGGTAAAAATGTTCACACTAAGTGCATTGAATATGATGAGATGTTGGATGCTTGATAATTGTTTTGAGATATGAGGATAGTGATATTAGAGTCATGTTAGTGGAGTTATTATTAAATTGAGAAATACTTGTGTTAAGGTTAGTGATTCCCGTATCATGCACGCATGGTGAACCGCTCTGTGACGAAGTTAGAGCATGAGGTATTTGTAGAGTGTCAACCTTTGTGTGGAGGTCGGGGGCGCGCGATGGTAAACTCCTACCAACCTCCCCCCTAGGAGCATGCGTTGATTGCTTTGTTTTGATGACTCGTAAATTTTTGCAATAAGTATATGAGTTCTTATGACTAATGTTGAGTCCATGGATTATACACACTCTCACCCTTCCACCATTGCTAGCCTCTCTTGTACCGCGCAACTTTCGCCGGTGCCATAAACCCACTATATATCCTTCCTCAAAACAGCCACCATATTGTTCCTCAAAACAGCCACCATACCTACCTATCATGGCATTTCCATAGCCATTCCGAGATATATTGCCATGCAACTTTCCACCGTTCCGTTTATATGACACGCATCATATTGTCATATTGCCATGCATGATCATGTAGTTGACATCGTAGTTGTTGCAAACCCACCATGCATAATTTTTCATATATGTCACTCTTGATTCATTGCATATCCTGGTACACCGCCGGAGGCATTCATGTAGAGTCATACTTGTTGTAGTATCGAGTTGGAATTTCGAGTTGTAATAAAAAGTGTGATGATCATCATTATTAGAGCATTGTCCCATGTGAGGAAAGGCCAATAAAAAAATAGATGGCCCCAAAAAAATAAAAAAATAGAGAGGGGCTAATAAAAAAAGGAGAAAGCCCCTCCACAAAAAAAATGAGAGAAAAGAGAGAAGGGACAATTGCTACTATCTTTTTTCCACACTTGTGCTTCAAAGTAGCACCATGTTCTTCATTGTAGAGAGTCTCATGCTTAGTCACTTTCATATGCTAGTGGGAATTTTCATTATAGAACTTGGCTTGTATATTCCAACGATGGGCTTCCTCAAATGCCCTAGGTCTTCGTGAGCAAGCAAGTTGGATGCACACCCACTAGTTTCTTTTGTTGAGCTTTCATTCATATTTAGCTCTAGTGCATCCGTTGCATGGCAATCCCTACTCACTCACATTGATATCTATTGATGGGCATCTCCATAGCCCGTTGATACGCCTAGTCGATGTGAGATTATCTCCCTCCATTTTGTCTTCTCCGCAACCACCTCTATTCCACCCATAGTGCTATATCCATGGCTCACGCTCATGTATTGCATGAAAATTGAAAGGTTTAAAAAGATAGAGTATGAAAAAAAGTGCTTGGATGAAATCGGGGTTGTGCATGATATGAATATTTTGTGTGATGAAGAGGGAGCATAGCCAGACTATATGATTTTGTAGGGATAACTTGCTTTAGCCATAGTATTTTGAGAAGACATGATTGCTTTGTTAGTATGCTTGAAGTATTGTTATTTCTTATGTCAATATAGACTTTTATCTTAAATCTTTCAGATCTGAACATTCATGCCACAATTAAGAGAATTACATTGAAAAACTATATTGGTTCGCATTCCACATCAAAAATTCTTTCTTTATCATTTACCTACTCGAGGATGAGCAGGAATTAAGCTTGGGGATGCTTGATACGTCTCCAACGAATCTATAATTTTTTATTGTTCCATGCTATTATTTATGAAGTCTTGGATGTTTAATGGGCTTTATCATTCACTTTTATATCATTTTTGGGACTAACCTACTAACCCAAAGGCCCAGTCCAGATTGCTGTTTTTTGCCTGTTTCAGGGTTTTGCAGAAAAAGAATATCAAACGGCGTCCAAACGGAATGAAACCTTCGCGAGAGATATTTTGGAGAAAATCACACACATGGAGCTTGAGAACCACGTCAGGGGATCAAGAGCTAGCCCACGAGGGTGGGGGGCGCGCCCCCCTGCCTCGTGGCCCCCTCGAGCGTCCCCCAGTGCCCTCCTTCTTCCTATATAAGTCTACGTACCCCAGAAACTCCGTGAACAGAGAGAAAACCCTAATTCCACCGCCGTACCTTCTATTCCCGTGAAGATCCCATCTTGGAGCCTGTTCCGGAGCTCCACCGGAGGGGGATCCATCACGGAGTTCTTCATCATCATCATCATCGCCCTCACCATGAGTTGTGAGTAGTTTATCACAGACCTTCGGGTCCATAGCTAGTATCTAGATGGCTTCTTCTCTCTCTCTCTCTCTCGATGTCAATACAAAGTTCTCCTCGGTCTTCGAGGAGATCTATTCGATGTAATCTCTTTTTGCGGTGTGTTTGTCGAGATCCGATGAATTGTGAGTTTATGATCAAGGTTATCTATGAAAGATATTTGATTCTTCTCTGAACTTTTTATGTGTGCTCATAATATCCTTGCAAGTCTCTTCGAATTATTTGTTTGGTTTGGCCTACTAGATCTATAGTTCTTGCAATGGGAGAAGTGCTTGGCTTTGGGTTCAATCTTGCGGTGTCCTTTCCCAGTGACAGTAGGGGCAGCAAGGCACCTATTGTATTGTTTCCATCGAGGATAAAAAGATGGGGTTTATATCATATTGCTTGAGTTTATCTCTCTACATCATGTCATCTTGCTTAAGGTGTTACTCTGTTCTTGTGAACTCAATACACTAGATGCATGCTGGATAGCGGTCGATGTGTAGAGTAATAGTAGTAGATACAGAATCGTTTCGGTCTACTTGTGTCGGACGTGATGCCTATATACAATGATCATGCCTAGATAGTCTCATAATTATTCGCTTTTCTATTAATTGCTCGACAGTAATTTGTTTACCCGCCGTAGAATATCGCTATCATGAAAGAAGCCACTAGAGAAAACTACGGCCCCCGGGTCTATTCTCAACATATTAATCTACATCCACTTTACTTTTATCGCTTTTATTTGCTGTTCTTATAAACTAAAAATACCAAAAATATAAACTATCATCTCTATCAGATCTCACTTTCGTAAGTGACCGTAAAGGGATTGACAACCCCTTATCGCGTTGGCTGTGAAGTTCTTATTTGTTTGTGCAGGTGCGAGGGACTCGCGCGTGGTCTCCTACTGGATTGATACCTTGGTTCTCAAAAACTGAGGGAAATACTTACACTATTGTGCTTCATCTCCCTTTCCTCTTCGAGGGAATACAACGCAAGCTCAAGAAATAGCAGAGACTAACTAGAAAAGGCACGCTTGTAGGGGACTCAATAATATGCAGGGATGGGCATTCTTGGTCTGAAGCACACTACACAGTTCTACAGAGCTCTACCTTGGTGACCCGGTATGTCAATGAACACAAGAACAGTCTGCGCTCCAAACACCCGGAGCAGTGTGATGACTGGATTACATGTGAACACATCAAAACTTTCGGCAGTTGGTTGGAAACACGTCTCATTGGTGACAACACTGTTTGTGATGAGATGTACTCGTTGTCCAGGGGACCATCTTTGACTGTATTGACTTACAAAGGATACGTGATAAATGGGAATACATTTTACACGATCGCCCAAGATCAAAAGAGCACCAACCAAAACATCGGTGTCCACTTTGATGCAGCAACCAAGAAGGGAAATGACACATATTATGGTTACATAGTGGACATATGGGAACTTGACAATGGACATGATTTTAAGGTCCCTTTGTTTAAGTGCAAATGGGTCAATCTGTCAGGAGGCGGGGTACAGGTAGACCCAGATTACTGAATGACCTCAGTGGGTCTGAACAATCTTGGGTACACAGACCAACCGTTTGTCCTAGCCAATGATGTGGCGCAGGTTTTCTATGTGAAGGACATGTCTACAAAAACCAGAAAAAGAAATGATAAGGAAGCGAACACATCATACGATGAGCCAAAGCGCCACATAGTTCTTTCAGGAAAAATATACATCGTGGGAGTGGAGGGCAAGACAGACATTTCCGAAGATTATGAAAAGTTTCATGAAATTCCCCCCTTCAAAGTCAAGGCTGACCCAAGCACCCTGATAAACGATGAAGATTATCCATGGTTACGACACAATAAGCAAAGGAAACAAGCGAAGAAAAAGTGAAGATTTTCTCTCCACAACTATTATGATGATGCCTTTGATCTAGAATATCATTGCAGTTACATGTGAAAAAATGAAATCCCTTTGTAACAGACGAGTTTCCGTATGAAACCCTGATACCTCAAAAGAGATTGTCCGTTTTGTACACGAAGTGCATCCAGTTTTTGCCGTAACCCTCTCTACTTTTTTGCACATGCTATGTGGGTGAAATGATGATACCATGCCAACTTTCAACCTTTTCAGAGTTCATTTGAAATGCTTTTCAATTTCAGGGTCATATAACTCATAAATATCAGTAAATGCATGAAAAATAACAAATGAAGTCAGAAAGGGTTGAAAATTGATGATGTGGCTTTGAATGGTCCATTTTGAACACAAAAAAATCTGGAGTTCAAATAAGTTCAAAATAAAATGAAATCTCTTTGTAATAGATGAGTTTTCGTCTGAACCCTGATACCTCGAAACAGATAGTCCGTTTTGTACACGAAGTGCATCCAGTTTTGCCGTAACCCTCTCTACTTTTTTACACATGCTATGTGGGTGAAATGATGATGCCATGCCAACTTTCAACCTTTTCAGAGTTCATTTGAAATGCTTTTCAATTTCAGGATCATTTAGCTCAAAGAATGCTCGAGTGAAATAAAAAGTCCATCTCTCTCTTTTGCAAGCCCAGCTTCCGTAGTATTCGTCAATGCCATCACACATTGATTACCGTGTCACCATACTCGACAACAGTATTATATCGTCACCCTGGCAGTCTCTTCCTTGACGTGTGTGAAAAAGAACAACTCTTATATTTGGTGCTACATATAAGAGTTATATATGAAATCAAGATCATTGCTCATTCTTGATTGCATAGTTGAAACTTGAAGGAATTTCACTGTCGTCATGTAGTCATCCCGAGTTAAATTCGCAGTTATCTCATGACATGTGTGACCCACCATTCTTATTGAACGCCTCACCGCTTTCAGCTCGTCGAGCAGACGTTGTTCCGCCCGCGTATCCTTGGTCGAGAATCAAAACCTCATCAACCCCCTACAATTGATCATCATTGACCGTTGTCGAGTTTCACATCTCCATCAAATCACTTATCTCCAACCTGAACCACGTGTTGCTTGCTTTTCATGCTGAAATAGCCTTCGACTTTTGAGCTCTTACGGCGTAGCCCCTCCATCAAAACTAACCATTAGACTCCAGCTCTACGTTCAACGTAAACTCCACGTAGCAAGCCCTGCTACCCGCGCTCCTTTGACTTCTAGCTCCCATGTGTACACTATCTTGAATCAACCCCACACTATCGCCAGATTGAATGGCACAACCCCTCACACCTGCACCTTGTGTTACCATCGTTTGTCACGATTAGCATTACGCTCCTATGTCATTTCGCTCATCTCACAACCGTCTTCTATTTCGATCAACCCCCTTCACCCTTCCCTGGTCGATCCACCATACGTGTCTGACCCCAACCGAACTTATTTGACTAAACCATGCTCCATTTCGTGTCATATTAACTCCACATCACCATGCATTACATGACGCCCTGTAGGTGCACGATCATACGAAACATGCCCTAGACTCCCAAACCATCTTCAGTCAATTATGTTCCATCACATTACACTTCCATCTTAGTTGGCTTGACTTCCTGCAACAGTTTCAAGCAACCATGTTGCGCTAACAAATCGTTCATCCTTGTCTGCCATAATCTGAACTTTTCAATCCCATTGAACTTCTCCACTTAAAACCGGGTACATATTGGCGATATGATTTTCATTTGTATGGCTAACCCAGGAAAAATTAACAAAGCTGCTTCCAGATGCGAAGCCCCGTAGCCAACATGCCCTTAGTAAAGGCCAAAGTTCATGATTTACTTGTCGTGTTAAAGTAGCAAAACTGCATAAAAATAAATTAGACTTATTACTCGGGACAGGTCCTTGTACTAGTAGTTGGCGCTTCACCAATTGCTAGTATATACTACAAGGGAAAAAACAGGACGGTCCTTCGCAAACTCAATCTCCGAACTACTGTCGATGCCTTCTGTTTACTTGATGCTAGGCACAACTCGATGTGGTGTTATTGCTGCCAATGCCCTTGCTCTCCCAATGCACGTGTATCTTATGGGATTGCCTGTATTGCCTGGAGTCGCCAGCACGTCGACGAGTTTCCAGGTTATCCAAAACAAGATATCCCGTCTTGTGCATAGCCCTCGCTCCGTTAGCCACACCAAGACCAACCCATCGCAGCCAATGGCAACCACTGTGACATGCTCAGTCTTGTTTCATGCATAGCGCAGGGTGGTCGAACAAACGAGCACCCTACACATGCTACTGGGCTAACCCAGTTTCATAAGCAATTCTTTAAATTCAAAAAAAATCTAAATTCATGAATATATTTTAATTCTTTAGAATTTAAAAAAAATTGAAATTCGAGAAATGTTTTTGAAATTTGCAAATGTGTTTAAATTTGAGGAACAATTTTTTTGAGATCTTAGATTGGTTTTCACATCAATGAACATTTTTTTACATGAAAAAAATATTAAAAATGCACTTTTAAAATTAATTAAAATTTTGTAATTCGGGATTTTGTTTTCCCAGAACATTTTAATTTTTTTGGAAGAATTGTGTGAAATCTGAGAACATATTTTAAATGAATGAACATTTTATAATGTAGTGAAAATATTGAACATTATTGAAATTTATGAATAATTTTATAAATTCATGAACACTTATTAATTTCTATGGAATTTCATAAATATCTGCACATATTTATTTTGTGAAACTGACAGAAAAAACAAATGGCTGAAATATAATGTTTGTAGCATATCGAGGGAAGTTTATTTAATGGATCGTAGAAGCCATGCAGGATGGTAATGGACTGGCCCGCATAACCATGGCAGATGCGCAACTGTTATCTACCCAACGCTAGGACCGCGGTGTAGGTGCTCCCCCACTATACGCCGCCACCCCCTGCCAGCACTCTGTGTAACATCCCAAAATTCTAAATTTTGGAATGTTAAATTAAATATATAGTTTTGATTGCTTGTGTGATGTGCTGTGTGAAATTGAGTGAAATGTGAAATTTTTGAAATTTAATGAGAGGGAATAAAATGACCTTTCAAAACTTTCACCTTGCATTTATGATCTCCATGAATTCAAATTCATTTCATCACAAAATCCTAGAGAGAAGATGACATGACTTCTTCCATTTAATAAATGAAAGGGGATGTTGAAAATATTTGAATCACATTTGGAAATATTTCAAATTCAGAAACTTTATGCAACTCAATGATTTTCACGAGAGAAGACAAAATGACTTCTTCAAATAATAAGAAATATGAGTTGGAAGTTCCTTTGAATTATTTTTGAAACTCACTTTCAAATTTGAGGTATTTGGTTTTTTATTCAAATTATTTTTCTCCAAAAATAAAATATATGGAAAATAGGGTAAAATGATTCCCTACAAGAGAAAATTGGAGAGAAATGATTTTGAAATAATTTTGGTATTTTAAAATATTTTTATTTGGTTTTTAAATAAACCAGAAGCACTGTTTGATTTATTTAAATTTTCTAGTATTCTAATTGACTGTAAAAAATTGTTCATATTGTATAAAATATTTTTATGAAAATTTTGATATATAATATGCCTATAATATATTTTATTCTTATTCGGGTTTGCTTTTATTTAATGTTTGTTAAAAAACATAACATCGGGCCCCGAACTGAGCCGGCCCAGCGCCCGCACCACCCCCATCTCCAGCTCGGGATTGAGTCCGGAGCGAAGCCGCCGCCGCCAATGAGCCGTGACCTCGTCGGACTCCTTACCCGCTTGCCCCCTCGCCCAAGCTGCTCCTCTCCTCCTCCCTCTTATAAAGGGCGCCACCCTGGCCCTCCTCTCCTCATCCCAAGCCGCCGTCGTCGCCGCACTTCCGCCACCGTCGCCGCCGCCTCGCTAGCTCGCCGCCGCAGTGCTGCACGCTCGCCCCTTGCCTTGCCGCACCCGTGCGCCTGCCTCCGCTCTCGCCCAGGCGCCGTCGCCACCGCACTTCCACGTCGCAGGAGCCACCTCGCCGCCGGCCGATGATACGTCCATTTTGCATCATGCTTATATGTTGTTATTTATCGCATTATGGGCTGTTCTTACATGTTTTGTCACAATACTTATGCCTTTTCTCTCTTATTTTACAAGGTTTACATGAAGAGGGAGAATGCTGCAGCTGGAATTCTGGGCTGGAAAAGGAGCAAACTCTGGAAACCTATTCTGCACAACTCCAAAATCCCTGAAACTCCACAGAACGTCGTTTCAGAAAATATAAAAAATATCTGGCGAAAGAAGTCCACGAGGGGGGCCAGCTGCTGCCCACGAGGGTTGGGGGCGCGCCCCCTGCCTCGTGGGCCAGCCGAAAGGCCCCCGATGGCCATCTTCTCCTATATGAGGTGTTTTGACCTCGAAAAAATCATAAGGAGGCTTTCGGGACCAGACGCCGCCGTCTCGAGGAGGAAACGAGGCGGAAACCAATCTAGGGCTCCGGCAGAGCTGTTCTGCCGGAGATACTTCCCTCCGGGAGGGGGGAAATCGTCACCGCCATCATTACCAACAACTCTCCCATCTTGGGGAGGGCTATCTTCATCAACATCTTCACCAGCACCATCTCCTCTCAAACCCTAGTTCATCTCTTGTATCCAATCTTTGTACCCAAACCTCAGATTGGTACCTGTGGGTTGCTAGTAGTGTTGATTACACCTTGTAGTTGATGCTAGTTGGTTTATTTGGTGGAAGATCATATGTTCAGATCCATTATGCATATTAATACCCCTCTGATCATGAACAATATTATGTCTTGTGAGTAGTTACTTTTGTTCATGAGGACATGGGTGAAGTCTTGCTATTAGTAGTCATGTGAATTTGGTCTTCATTCGATATTTCTGATGAGATGTATGTTGTCTCTCCTCTAGTGGTGCCATGTGAACGTCGACTACATGACACTTCACCATTATTTGGGCCTAGAGGAAGGCATTGGGAAGTAATAAGTAGATGATGGGTTGCTAGAGTGACAGAAGCTTAAACCCTAGTTTATGCGTTGCTTCGTAAGGGGTCGATTTGGATCCATATGTTTCAGGCTATGGTTTGGTTTACCTTAATACTTCTTTCGTAGTTGCGGATGCTTGCATTAGAGGTTAATCATAAGTGGGAGGCTTCTCCAAGTAAGGACAGCACCCAAGCACCGGTCCACCCACATACCAAATTATCAAAGTACCGAATGCGAATCAGATGATCGTGATGAAAACTAGCTTGACGATAATTCCCATGTGTCCTCGGGAGCGCTTTACTTTATATAAGAGTTTGTCCAGGCTTGTCCTTTGCTACAAAAAGGATTGGTCCACCTTGATGCACCTTATTTACTTTTACCGTTTGTCACTTGCTACCAATTAGCTTATCACAAAACTATCTGTTACCTATAATTTCGGTGCTTGCCGAAAATACCTTACTGAAAACTGCCAATCATTTCCTTCTGCTCCTCGTTGGGTTCGACACTCTTACTTATCGAAAGGACTACGATAGATCCCCGACACTTGTGGGTCATGAAGACTCTTTTCTGGCGCCGTTGCCGGGGAGTGAAGCACCTTTGGTAAGTGGAATTTGGTAAGGAAAAATTTATATATTGTGCTAAAATTTAATGTGACTTGTTACTATGGCTCAAAATCCTTTGAGGGGCTTGTTCGGGGTATCTTCACCCCGAACAGAAGAGCAAAGAGTTTCTCCTCAACCTACTGCACCTATTGAAAATGTTTGCTTTGAGATTCCTTCAAGTATGATAGAGAAAGTACTTGAAAATCCCTTTACAAGAGACGGAACACTTGATGGCTTCTCGCCCCTCGTTGGTTACCCCAAGTGGAAGGTTTGAGATGTAGCGTAGCAGCAAGTTTCCCTTGGCAAAGGTACCAAGGATCGAATCCCGTGAGACTCCGAGGGTCGACAAGAAGGTGTCAACGGCGCCAGAAACTTAGCGGTTGACAGGACCTGCACACAGATACAAATAACTTTGCTCCCAACGAGTACAGAGAGGTTGTCAATCCCTCCGGCCTTGTCGTTTACAAAGGATCAAACACAAGAGATAATAATGATAGGTATGACTGCAACTAGGAAGTAAGAACAGGAAGTAAATAGCGGGTGTGATCAATGGTGGTAATATGGACCGGGGTCCCATGATGTTCACTAGTGATGTCTCTCTCCCAAAAGACGATAAAACAGCAAAGCGAGGTAAACAAATTACAGCTGGGCAATTGACAGGATTATGTGCGCAAACCAATGCTAACTATGCTATAAAGAAAGGTAGAGGCTCAAAAGCATGGGCGGTACGCCAAGGCAACTAGACCCAAATCCATCTGCATCTACTACTAATCATCCACCTTGAGATATCTATCCAGAACATCTCGCTGGTATTAAGTTGCGAATCCCACCCAAAGTGTAAACTCAAAGCAACAGATAACTTCATTAAAAGAACTTTGCGTAAAGTAAACAATCCTTGCACCCGCAAGTACAAGCACCGTTATTTTCCCCCTTGTGGCAACAACACATCCCCTAGACTCATGTTTCTGTCACTCAAGCTAGTCATCGAGGGGCATGAACCCACAATCAAGCATAACGTTCCCTCTTGGAGTTACTACCTACTACACGGCCAAAGCAATAAACAGCAACGGAGAACATGCAAGAATTACTCAAGAACATAATATAAAAGAGGTGAATCAAATATATTACTCACACACAATCTGAACATAATCTCATAATCCATCGGATCCCAGCAAACTCAGCAGAGCAACAGCATAAAGATTACATATGTGCCTCGATCATGTAGGGCAGCTCACGAGGTCTAAACCATGAAGATCAAATAGGGGAGGAGAACATCACATAGCTACGGTCATGGACCCATGGTCCAAGGTGGACTACTCACGACTCATCCGGGAAGCGTCCATGGTGGTGGAGAAGCTCCCGGTGGTGGTTCTCCCCTCCGGCAGGGTGCCGGGAAGAGTTCTCCTGATGCTCCCGATCTTGGAAGCGCGGCGGCGGCGGAACAGAGGCGAGATCGCGAAAAAAGGGTTCTGTCCTCGAGGGTTTCGGGACGCAAGGAATATATATGCAAAGGGGGGTCACCAGAGGCGGAGAGGGGGCCCCAGGCGCCCCCCTGGCGCGGCCAGGGGTGGGGCCGCGCCGGGTGGCCGCCTGGGCCACCCCTGGCTCCCCTCTGGCCCTGCTTTGGTTTTTCTCGAAGCTTCCGGTACGCTGATTTTTCCTGTATTTTTTCCCAGAATTTTTTGGGCACTTTTAATATGGGGGAAACCTGAAATAGAAAAACAGCAGAAAACAGGAACTAGCACTGTGGTGCACTGAGTTAATAGGTTAGTCCAAATATGATCAAAAGTGTATGGAAGTGCATAAATATCATAGCAATATCACACAAAAGAGGCATGGAGCAAGCAGAAATTATAGATACGTTTTGGACGTATCAACATCCCCAAGCTTAATTCCTGCTCGTCCTCGAGTAGGTAAATGATAACAAGCATAATTTCTGTGGTGACATGCTATCAACCATATAAGAACTTTTTAAGTAAAGCAATCAAGGCATGTAATTCAATTAAAGTCATAACAAGCAAGAGTCTATATTAGCATTGTAACAAGCAACATAAGAACATAAAGGTGCAAGAGCTCTCGCTGTCCGTGACTCGAATGTCTCCAAATTGTGTTTGCGTGCAAGAAAGGGGATAGGGATATACGAGAGAGTAAAATATAGTTTTTGTATTGTTGAGAACTAAATCTACTAAAGTTTCACACTTGGTCTTCTTTGGAATCTTATCTTGACTCATCCCCAGACCAACAGCCAGGTACAAGTCAAAATGATACACTCCCTTTCGATATTTTGAGCACTCATGCAATGGATGAGCGTAAGCAAGAAAGTTAACACTTAGGATGGCAAAGAGAGAAAAATGATGAAGGGGGAAGACAAAAAAGGTGTGAAAGGCTCACATCAATGAGGACAATCATAGGCGAGAGAAAGCCAAATGATAGATATGATGTGAGGAGTAGGGATTGCCATGCAACGGATGCACATATGAGCTAAGGTAAGCTCTCCAATGGAACTAGTGGGGGTGCATCCAACTTGCTTGCTCAAGAAGACCTAGAGCTCTTTTGAGGAGGCTCATCATTGGAATATAGAAGCCAAGTTCTATAGTTTTAAGGTCCCCACATAGCTATATGCATGAATGATAATCTCTATGGAGTACAAGGTATAAGATGGAGTACGAGTGTGGATCTCTCAAAAGGAATAGTAGTGTGCCCCCTTCTCTCTTTTTATTCCTTTTTGTCTCTTTTTTCTATTTTTTATTTTTTTGTGGCCTCAATGGATCTTTCTATTTAACTCTCATTTGTCCTCTTTGGGATCTTTTGATTTTGTCCTCTTTGGGATCTTTTCCTCAATTTAGGGGCAACACTCTATTTATTACAAGAAGTATAGAAGATCTTTCACACTTTACAAAAGTACTCAACATAAAGAAAATGAAACTATCATGATGTATGCTAATGTATGCCTCTGCCAGTGTAGCAGGATATGCAATGATACTAGCGCGTCATGTAGCAATGATTAGGGTAAGGCCCAACTAGCATGCGGCTCATCGATCAAGCAAAAAGCATGTATGACATGAAGATCAAGTCATGAGAAGATGGATGTTGCATGGCAATGTATCTCGGAAAGGCTATGGAAATGCCTTGATAGGTAGGTATGGTGGCTGTTTTGAGGAAGGATATAATGAGGCTTATGATGACAGAGCGTATCGTGCCAAGGATTTGGATGCACCGGCGAAATATGCGCCAACTCTCGAGGTGAGAAAGGGCAATGCACGGTACCGAAGAGGCTAGAAAAATATGGCTAGGTGGAAGTGTCAACTTTCGAATACTCACATTAGTCCGAAGAACTCATGCACTTATTATCGGTAACTCTCAATCTAATTAGGAGGTTCACAAAGAGATAGGTTGGCTATCCTTGCGTATCCTCGGCTCATGGTACGTGAGTGTACTCTAATATTCGATCCCGCCAAAGATTAGTGATCCATTTAGTAGCTAAAGTTCTCAACTATTTGTAGGTTTTCGAAAATAAACACGGATTGCCCAAAATACGACATCTATCACTAATAGGCTAAAGCTCTTGACACCAAAAGTTCAGACATTACTCATCGCAATACCTCAAAACTATTGCAAGTTACTACTAAAATTAAATAGCAACCTCAATTACCTACTTTAAGTTAAGACACACAACTCAGTGCAACAGGCAAACTCTCTTAACAAGATAAACATGAAAACTCAAGAGAGTTCAGCAACCAACTAAACAAAAGCTCTTTAAAAAGAAAAGCATGAAAACTAAGAGTTAAACATGACAGCAGCTATGGAAAGACAAAGAACACACACAGCAAAGATAAGCATGAAAATCCTATGTTGTGTTCTAGGTTGAAGTGGAGCGTGCTTCTCTCCCACACAAAGAAAGCTGGGTTCTAACTTGTTATGAACAGCAAGCAAAGCTAAAGAAAACTAAAAAGGAAACTAAGAGCAAGACGCTCCAAGCATAGCACATAACACATGAAGTGATAATTATAGTGGAACGAAAGACGAACTGATAATTTTTGATGGAGAAGGGGATGCATGGGGGTATCCCCAAGCTTAGACGCTTGAGTCTTCTTGAATATTTCTTGGGGGTGCACGGGGGCATCCCCAAGCTTGTGCGTTTGACCCTCCTGAATCTTCTTTTATCATTTTCCCTCGCACACTTGAAAACTCCCTTCATACATAACTCATCATAATCTGATTAGCGAGGTTAGTACCCACAATAAAATAACTTTTCCCTAATGGAAATAAGGTTAATCTTGAAGAGCTACTGTTTCTCAAGATTGCCAAAATGTTTTTGCAAAGAAAAAGCAAGCTCAAGGTTTGCAAAACGAAGAAAAGGCAAAACAGGACAGAATCTGTGAAAAACAGACCAGCAGGTAGTAAATAATTTGTTTGGGGAACTTCTGCAACTCAAATCAAAAAACTCAGAACATACGCCCGAAAGCCAATTGTATAGAACATGCTGTCAAAAAAATTCAGATCAAAAAGATGATCTGGTGATTTTATACGAATTTTTCTGTCCAAGGACAGAATCTGTTTTCTGGACAGCACGTCACAACTTTTGAACTTTCTTGCAATCGGAGGCTAAACTTGGCACAAAGCTGAAAAGGAAAGATACAATGATGATGCTACTGTAGTAACAAACATCAAGACACAACAAAAGCAAAATAAAACCTAATTCGTTGTGGGCTGCCTCCCAAAAGCGCTTTCTTTTATGCCTTTAAGCTAGGCATGATGCAAAAAGGAGAAGATCAAGTTTTGTCAAGAGTAAGAGAATAGCTAGCCCGTATAACGGACTCAAAAGGCAACTTAATCTTCTTTCTAGGGAAGTGTTCCATTCCTTTCTTGAGAGGGAATTGGAATTTTATATTCCCCTCTTTCATGTCAATGATAGCACCAACGGTGCGAAGAAAAGGACGTCCCAAAATAATTGGACATGAAGGTTCACATTCAATATCCATAATAGTAAAATCAACGGGAACATAATTGTCATTGACAATGATAAGAACATCGTCGATCTTCCCCAAAGGTTTCTTTACGGAAGAATCAATAAGATGAACACCAAAAGAACAAGGATCAAAAGATTTCAATTTAAACATATCATATATTCTTTTGGGCATAACGGAGGTACTAGCTCCAACATCACATAAAGCATAGCAAGAGAAGTTATTCAACTTAATTTTAATCATAGGATCCCAACCATCTTCTAGCTTTCTAGGTATGGAGGCTTCTACCCTAAGCTTCTCCTCCCTAGCTTTGATGAGAGCATTAGTGATATGCTCCGTGAAGGCAAGGTTAAGTGTGCTAGTGTGGGGATCTCTAGACATATTGTGAAGAAAACCAATAACTTCAGAAAGGGTGCAATTATCAAAATCAAGGTCACTACTATCAAGTAAAGTGGTACTGGTGTCCTTTAGGCTCACTTGTTTGGTAGCTTCTATGATTATAGGAGTTTCTTCTTCTACGGTTGAGGTCATAGCATCACCATTAATAGGTCCATTGGGACTAGGAGTGCATTGGGTGCTAAGAGTTTGGATATCCTCAACAACTTGGATAGTAGCAACCGTGTGGTGTGTAGGAAGGCTCTTAATTCTATCTTCTTCCTCCTTTTCTCTAGCCCATCTCTCTTTAAGTTTATCCATCATCCTAATGTTTTCATTAATTTGCACTTGAATAGCATTCATAGGAGTGGTCTTCCTCTCCTCAAGAGGAGAAGTTCTAATTTTAAGCAAGTCTACCTCATGGGCTAAATTGTCTACCTTCAAAGAGAGATTATCTAGTTTGTCTAGTTTTTCTTCTACACTCTTATTGAAGGCTTTTTGGGTAGTGATGAAGTCTTTAAGCATAATCTCTAGTTCAGAAGTGGAGTTCTTGGTGCTAGGATAAGCATTGTTGTTCCCATAGGAATTAGAGGGGAACGGTCTAGGGTTGCTACCAAAATTACTCCTATAAGTGTTGGAAATATGCCCTAGAGGCAATAATAAATTGGTTATTATTATATTTCCTTGTTCATGATAATCGTTTATTATCCATGCTAGAATTGTATTGATAGGAAACTCAGATACATGTGTGGATACATAGACAAACACTATGTCCCTAGTAAGCCTCTAGACGACTAGCTCGTTGATCAATAGATGGTTACGGTTTCCTAACCATGGACATTGGATGTCGTTGATAACGGGATCACATCATTAGGAGAATGATGTGATGGACAAGACCCAATCCTAAGCCAAGCACAGATCGTGTAGTTCGTATGCTAAAGCTTTTCTATATGTCAAGTATCTTTTCCTTAGACCATGAGATTGTGCAACTCCCGGATACCGTAGGAATGCTTTGGGTGTACCAAACGTCACAACGTAACTGGGTGGCTATAAAGGTGCACTACAGGTATCTCCGAAAGTGTCTGTCGGGTTGGCACGAATCGAGACTGGGATTTGTCACTCCGTATGACGGAGAGGTATCTCTGGGCCCACTCGGTAGGACATCATCATAATGTGCACAATATGTGATCAAGGAGTTGATCACGGGATGATGTGTTACGGAACGAGTAAAGAGACTTGCCGGTAACGAGATTGAGCAAGGTATCGGTATACCGACGATCGAATCTCGGGCAAGTGCTATACCGATAGACAAAGGGAATCGTATACGGGATTGATTGAATCCTTGACATCATTGTTCATCCGATGAGATCATCGTGGAACATGTGGGAGCCAACATGGGTATCCAGATCCCGCTGTTGGTTATTGGCCGGAGAGTTGTCTCGGTCATGTCTACATGGTTCCCGAACCCGTAGGGTCTACACACTTAAGGTTCGATGACGCTAGGGTTATAGGGAAAGTATGTACGCGGTTACCGAATGTTGTTCGGAGTCCCGGATGTGATCCCGGACGTCACGAGGAGTTCCGGAATGGTCCGGAGGTAAAGATTCATATATGGGAAGTCCTGTTTTGGTCACCGGAAAAGTTTCGGGCGATATCGGTAATGTACCGGGACCACCGGGAGGGTCCCGGGGGTCCACCAGGTGGGGCCACCAGCCCCAGGTGGCTGCGTGGGGTAAGTGTGGGAGGGGACCAGCCCCAAGGGGGCTGGTGCGCCCCCCCACCAAGTCCCAGGGCGCCTCCAAGAGGGTAGGGGGGCAAACCCTAATGCAGTTGGGCCCTAGGGCCCAATAGTGGTGCGCCTCCCCCTCTCTCCCCCTTGGCCGCCCCCCTAGAGGGTTTCTAGGGCTGGCCGCACCCTAGGGGAGGGAAACCCTAAAGGGGGGCGCAGCCCTCCCTTCCCCCTATATATATGTGAGGTTTTAGGGCTGTTGGACACACGAGAACATCTCCCTCTTGCTGCAGCCCTACCCCTCTCCCTCCTCGTCTCTTGCAGCGCTTGGCGAAGCCCTGCTGGAGTCCCGCGCTCCTCCACCACCACCATGCCGTCGTGCTGCTGTTGGTTGGAGGTTTCCCAACCTCTCCCTCTCTCCTTGCTGGATCAAGGCGTGGGAGACGTCACCGGGCTGCACGTGTGAAGAACGCGGAGGCACCGTCCGTTCGGTGCTAGGATCTTCGGCGATCTGAATCGCGGCGAGTACGACTCCATCAACCGCGTTCTTGAACGCTTCCGCTTAGCGATCTACAAGGGTATGTGGATCCAACTCTCCTCTCATAGATGCATCTCCTAGATTGATCTTGGTGAACGTAGGAAAATTTTTGTTTCCCATGCGACGTTACCCAACAGTGGTATCAGAGCTAGGATCTTGCGTAGATGCTTTCACGAGTAGAACACAAAGGAGTTTGTGGGCGTTGATGTTTAAATTGCTGCCCTCCTTAGTCTTTCTTGATTCAGCGGTATTATGGGATGAAGCGGCCCGGACCAACTTTACATGTCCACGTACATGAGACCGGTTCCATCGACAGACATGTGACTTTTGTTGCATAAGATGGCTGGCGGGTGTCTGTCTCTCCTATCTTAGTTGAATCGGAATAGAACAAGGCGGTCCTTGTAGAAGGTTAAATAGCAACTTGAATATCACCGTTGTGGCTTTGCGTAGGTAAGAAGCGTTCTTGCTAGATACCCATAGCAGCCACGTAAAACATGCAACAACAAATTAGAGGACGTCTAACTTGTTTTTGCAGGGTATGTATGTGATGTGATATGGCCAATGACATGATGAGATATATTTGATGTATGAGATGATCATGTTGTAATAGTTAATATCGACTTGCATGTCGATGCATACGGCAACCGGCAGGAGCCATAGGGTTGTCTTTAATTTTTGTATGACCTGCGTGTCAATCATTAAGCGCTTTGTAATGCTTTACTTTATCGCTAAACGGTAGCAATAGTAGTAAGAGCATGGTGGGCGTCGACAACCCCGATGGCGACACGATGATGGAGATCATGATGATGGGGATCATGGTGTGGCGCCGGTGACGATGGAGATCATGCCGGTGCTTTGGAGATGGAGATCAAAAGCACGAGTTGATGGCCATATCATGTCACTTATGATTTGCATGTGATGTTAATCCTTTTATGCATCTTATTTTGCTTAGGACGACGGTAGCATTATAAGATGATCCTTCACTAAAATTTCAAGATAAAATTGTGTTCCCCCCAAGTGTGCGCCGTTGCGAAGGTTCGTCGTTTCGAAGCACCACGTGATGATCGGGTGTGATAGACTCTACGTTCGCATACAACGGGTGCAAGCCAGTTTTGCACATGCAGAACACTCGGGTTAGACTTGACGAGCCTAGCATGTACAGACATGGCCTCGGAACACGGAAGACCGAAAGGTCGAACATGAGTCATATAGTAGATATGATCAACATGAAGATGTTCACCATTGACACCACCTCATCTCACGTGATGATCGGACTTGGGTTGGTGGATTTGGATCATGTCACGCTCGGATGACCAGAGGGATGTCAATTTGAGTGGGAGTTATAAGTAATTTGATTAGTTAAAACTCACTTGTCATGAACAATAGTCTAAGTTGTCTTTGCAAATTATGTTGTAGATCAATAGCTTGCGTTGTAGCTCCCTGTTTAATACGATCCTAGAGAAAGACTAAGTTGAAAGATATTGTAAGCAAGGATGCGGACTGGGTCCGTAGTCCGAGGAGTGTCCTCACTGCTGCACAGAAAGCTTGCGTCTTTGATGCACCGCTCAATGTGCAAACCCCTACAACGTTGTCTGTGGATGTTGTGAACACCTGAGAGACACGTCCTGATGACTACTTGATAGTTTAGTGCACCATACTTTACGGCTTAGAATCGGGATTCCAATGACGTTTTGAACGCCATAGAACATATGAGATGTTCTAAGAGCTGAAATTGGGATTTCAGGCTCATGCCCGTGTTGAGAGGTATGAGACCTCTGACAAGTTCTTTTGCCAAAAGGATGGAGGAGAATAGCTCAACTAGTGAGCACGTGCTCAGAATGTCTGGGTGCTGAAATCACTTGAACCAAGTGGGAGTTAATCTTCCAGGTGAGATAGTGGTTGACAGAATTCTCTAGACACTATCACCAAGCTACTAGAACTTCGTGATGAACTATGACATGCAAAGGATGGAGTTGATCCCGGTGCTGTCAGCGGTTCTTAGTACCGCAAAAGTAGAGATCAAGAAGGAGCATCAAGTGTTGATGGTTTAACAAGACCACTGGTTTCGAAAGGGTAAGGGCTAGAAGGGAAACTTCATGAATGGCAAACCTGTTGTCGCTCTGATGAAGGAACCCATGGTTGAACCCAAACCTCGAGACTAAGTGCTTCTATTGTAAGGGGAACGGTCACATGGTAGCGGAACCACCCCAAATACATGGTAGATATGATAGCTGGCAACTTCAACAAAGTATATTTGATATACGTGTTATTGATGTGTACCTTAGTAGTACTCCTTGTAGCACCTGGGTATTGGATACCGGTTCAGTTACTATTATTAGTGACTTGAAGCAAAAGCTACGGACTGAACGGAGACTAGCTAAGGACGAGGTGACGATGTGTTTTGGAAGTGTTTCCAAGGTTGATGAGATCACCATCGCACACTTCCTCTATTTTCGAGATTAGTGTTGAACCTAGATAAATGTTATCAGGTGTCTACGTTGAGCATGAAAATGATTAGATCATGTTCATCGCAATACGGTTATTCATTTAAGTTAGAGAATAATGGTTATTCTGTTTACATGAATAATACCTTTATGGTCATGCACCCAATGGTTCGTTGAAACTCGATCATGGTAATACACATAATGATAATATTAATGCCAAAAGATGTAGAGTTAATAATGATAGTACCACTTTCTTGTGGCACTACCGCTTAGGTCATTTTGGCATAAAATGCATGAAGAAACTCCATGCTGATGGACGTTTGGAGTCACTTGATTTTGAATCGCTTGACACATGCGAGCCATGCCTCATGGGCAGGATGACTGAGATCTCGTTTTCAGGTACAATGAAATGGGTAAGTGACTTATTGGAAATCATACATGCTGATGTATGTGATCCAATGAGAATTAAGGCGTGTGGTGGATATCGTTATTTTCTCATCTTCACTGACGATTTGAGTAGATATGGTATATTTACTTAATGAAGCAAAAGTCTGAAACGTTTGAAAGGTTCAAAAATTTCAGAGTGAAGATTAAGAATCATCATAACAAGAAGATCATGTTCCTACGATCTGATCAAGGGGATATTATCTTAATTATGAGTTTGGCAATCACTTAAGACATTGTGGAATTGTTTCGCAGTTGAAGTCCCCTGGAACACCACAGCGTAATGGTGTGTCCGGACATCGTAATCGAACCTTATGAGATATGGTGCGATCTATGGTGTGTCTTACCGATCTACCGCTATTATTTTGAGGTTATGCATTAGAGACAGCTGCATTCACTTTATATAGGGCACCATCTAAGTCCGTTGAGACGACGTCGTATGGTTTGGCAAGAAACCAAAGTTGTCGTTCTCTTAAATGTTTGGGGTTGCGATGCTTATGGCTTCAGCCAGGAAAAGCTCGAACCCAAAGCGGACAAATACATCTTCATAGGATACCCAAGGGTAACAGTTGGGTATACCTTCTATCTCAGATCCAAGGACAAAAATGTTTGTCGCTAAGAACGGGTCCTTTCTCGAGAAGGAGTTTCTCTCGAAAGGATTGAGTGGGAGGAAGATAGAACTTGATGAGGTTGTCGAACCCTCACTTCAACCGGAGAGTAGTGCAACACAGAAAGATGTTTCTGTAGAATCTACGACAGTTGAAGAGGAAACTAATGATAGTGATCATGAAGCTCCAGATCAAGTTGCTATCGAACCTCGTAGGTTGACAAGGATATGTACTACTCCTGAGTGGTACGTTGATCCTGTCTTAAAGGTCATGTTGTTGGACAACGATGAACCTACGAACTATGGAGAAGCGATGGTGGGCCCATATTCCGACAAATGGTTAGAAGCCGATAAATCCGAGATAGGATCCATGTATCAAAACAAAGTATGGACTTTGGTGGACTTGCCCTATGATCGGCAAGCCATTGGGACAAATGGATCTTTAAGACTAAGACGGACATGGACGGTAATGTCACCGTCTATGAAGCTCGACTTGTGGCGAAGAGTTTTCCACAAGTTCAAGGAGTTGACTACGATGAGATTTTCTCACCCATAGCGATGCTTAAGTCCGTCGGAATCATGTTAGCATTAGCTGCATTTATGAAATCTGGCAGATGGATGACAAAACAAGTTTCCTTACCAGTTTTCGTAAGGAAAGGTTGTATGTGATACAATCAGAAAGGTTTTGTCGATCCTAAGGATGCTAAAAGATATGCTAGCTCCAACGATCCTTCCATGGACTAGAGCAAGCATCTCGGAGTCGGAATATACACTTTGATGGAGTGATCAAAGTTTTTGGGTATACAAAGTTTGGTGGAAACTTGTATTTGCAATAAAGTGAGTGGGAGCACTACAACATTTCTGATAAGTATATGTGAATGACATATTGTTGATCCGAAATGATGTAGAATTTCTGGAAAGCATAAAGGGTTGTTTGAAATGAGTTTTTCAAAGGAAGACCTGGATAAAGCTGCTTACATATTGGGCATCAAGATCTATACAGATAGATCAAGACGCCTGATGACACTTTCAAAAGATCACACACCTTGGCATGATTTTGAAGAAGTTCAAAATAGATCAGTCAAAGAAGGAGTTCTTACCTGAGTTGTAAGGTGTGAAGTTGAGTAAGACTCAAATCTTGACCACGGCAGAAGGAAGAGGAAGGACGAAGGTCGTCCCCTATGCTTTTGTCATAGGCTCTATACGATATGCCATGCTAAGTACCGCACCTGATGTGTGCCTTGCCACATGTCTGGCAAGAGGGTACAAAGGTGATCCAGGAGTGGATTACTAGATAGTGGTCAAAATTATCCTTAGAGGAGTAAGGAAATGTTTCTCGGTTATGGAGGTGATAAAGAGTTCGACGTAAAGAGTTACGTCGATGCAAGCTTAACACCTATCCGGATAACTCTAAGTGGAGATACCGGATACGTATAATGGAGCAACAGTTTGGAATAGCTCCAAGTGGAACGTGGTAGCAGCATCTACGATATGACATAAAGTTTTGCGAAGTACATAGGGATCTGAATGTTGCAGACCCGTTAACTACTAACCTCTCTCACAAGCATAACATGATCAAACACAGAACTCATTGAGTGTTAATCACATAATGATGTGAACTAGATTACTGACTCTAGTAAACTCTTTGGATGTTGGTCACATGGCGATGTGACCTGTGAGTGTTAATCACATGGCGATGTGAACTAGATTATTGACTCTAGTGCAAGTGGGAGACTGTTGGAAATATGCCCTAGAGGCAATAATAAATTGGTTATTATTATATTTCCTTGTTCATGATAATCGTTTATTATCCATGCTAGAATTGTATTGATAGGAAACTCAGATACATGTGTGGATACATAGACAAACACTATGTCCCTAGTAAGCCTCTAGACGACTAGCTCGTTGATCAATAGATGGTTACGGTTTCCTAACCATGGACATTGGATGTCGTTGATAACGGGATCACATCATTAGGAGAATGATGTGATGGACAAGACCCAATCCTAAGCCAAGCACAGATCGTGTAGTTCGTATGCTAAAGCTTTTCTATATGTCAAGTATCTTTTCCTTAGACCATGAGATTGTGCAACTCCCGGATACCGTAGGAATGCTTTGGGTGTACCAAACGTCACAACGTAACTGGGTGGCTATAAAGGTGCACTACAGGTATCTCCGAAAGTGTCTGTCGGGTTGGCACGAATCGAGACTGGGATTTGTCACTCCGTGTGACGGAGAGGTATCTCTGGGCCCACTCGGTAGGACATCATCATAATGTGCACAATATGTGATCAAGGAGTTGACCACGGGATGATGTGTTACGGAACGAGTAAAGAGACTTGCCGGCAACGAGATTGAGCAAGGTATCGGTATACCGACGATCGAATCTCGGGCAAGTGCTGTACCGATAGACAAAGGGAATCGTATACGGGATTGATTGAATCCTTGACATCGTGGTTCATCCGATGAGATCATCGTGGAACATGTGGGAGCCAACATGGGTATCCAGATCCCGCTGTTGGTTATTGGCCGGAGAGTTGTCTCGGTCATGTCTACATGGTTCCCGAACCCGTAGGGTCTACACACTTAAGGTTCGATGACGCTAGGGTTATAGGGAAAGTATGTACGCGGTTACCGAATGTTGTTCGGAGTCCCGGATGTGATCCCGGACGTCACGAGGAGTTCCGGAATGGTCCGGAGGTAAAGATTCATATATGGGAAGTCCTGTTTTGGTCACCGGAAAAGTTTCGGGCGATATCGGTAATGTACCGGGACCACCGGGAGGGTCCCGGGGGTCCACCAGGTGGGGCCACCAGCCCCAGGTGGCTGCGTGGGGTAAGTGTGGGAGGGGACCAGCCCCAAGGGGGCTGGTGCGCCCCCCCCACCAAGTCCCAGGGCGCCTCCAAGAGGGTAGGGGGGCAAACCCTAATGCAGTTGGGCCCTAAGGCCCAATAGTGGTGCGCCTCCCCCTCTCTCCCCCTTGGCCGCCCCCCTAGAGGGTTTCTAGGGCTGGCCGCACCCTAGGGGAGGGAAACCCTAAAGGGGGGCGCAGCCCTCCCTTCCCCCTATATATATGTGAGGTTTTAGGGCTGTTGGACACACGAGAACATCTCCCTCTTGGTGCAGCCCTACCCCTCTTCCTCCTCGTCTCCCGCAGCGCTTGGCGAAGCCCTGCTGGAGTCCCGCGCTCCTCCACCACCACCATGCCGTCGTGCTGCTGTTGGTTGGAGGTTTCCCAACCTCTCCCTCTCTCCTTGCTGGATCAAGGCGTGGGAGACGTCACCGGGCTGTACGTGTGAAGAACGCGGAGGCACCGTCCGTTCGGTGCTAGGATCTTCGGCGATCTGAATCGCGGCGAGTACGACTCCATCAACCGCGTTCTAGTAACGCTTCCGCTTAGCGATCTACAAGGGTATGTGGATCCAACTCTCCTCTCGTAGATGTGCATCTCCTAGATTGATCTTGGTGAGCGTAGGAAAATTTTTGTTTCCCATGCTACGTTCCCCAACAATAAGCATTGTTATTGAAATTGTTTCTAGAGATAAAGTTCACATCTACTTGATCTTGAGCAATCAAAGAATTTAAAGGAACATCATGAGGATCAATAGAAGATTGCTTGGAAAGTAGATACATGATCAAGTCAACTTTTTCATTTAGGGAGGAAATCTCCTCGACAGAGTTTACCTTCCTACCTGTTGGAGCGCGTTCGGTGTGCCACTGGGAATAGTTGGTCATCATCTCATCGAGAAGCCTCATGGCAGCACCAAGTGTAGTTGACATAAAGGTTCCTCCCGCGGCCGAATCCAACAAGTTCCGCGAGGTAAAGTTCAAGCCTGCATAAAAAGTTTGGATAACCATCCAAGTAGTCAAACCATGAGTAGGGCAGTTCTTGACAAGAGATTTCATGTGTTCCCAAGCTTGGGCAACATGTTCATTATCCAATTGTTTAAAATTCATTATGTTACTCCTTAGTTGGATAATTTTAGCAGGGGGATAGTACTTCCCAATAAAGGCATCCTTGCACTTGTCCCAAGAATCTATACTATTCCTAGGCAAGGATTGAAACCAGATTTTAGCTCCTCCTCTCAAGGAGAAAGGAAAAAGCTTAAGCTTAACAATATCACCATCTATTTCTTGGTACTTTTGCATATCACAGAGCTCAACAAAATTATTTAAGTGCAAAGCAGCATCATCTCCAGCACCGGAGAATTGATCTTTCATAACTAGGTTCAGTAAAGCAGGTTTAATCTCATAAGAAGGTGCTGAAGCGGCAGGTGTAGCAATAGGCGTGTAGATAAAGTCATCGTTGTTATTACTAGTGAAGTCACACAACTTGGTGTTCTCGGTGGAACCCATAGCAGCAGCAAGCAAGATAACTATTTTTGTGATTTTTGGTAAGGGACACTAGAGCAGAAACTGAAAGGTAAACTAACAAGACTAAAAGGCAAAGATAAAAGATAGCGTGCAACTCCCCTATCTTGAAGAGTGGAGTCCCCGGCAACGGCGCCAGAAACTTTGCTTGATGGCTTCTCGCCCCTCGTTGGTTACCCCAAGTGGAAGGTTTGAGATGTAGCGTAGCAGCAAGTTTCCCTTGGCAAAGGTACCAAGGATCGAATCCCGTGAGACTCCGAGGGTCGACAAGAAGGTGTCAACGGCGCCAGAAACTTAGCGGTTGACAGGACCTGCACACAGATACAAATAACTTTGCTCCCAACGAGTACAGAGAGGTTGTCAATCCCTCCGGCCTTGTCGTTTACAAAGGATCAAACACAAGAGATAATAATGATAGGTATGACTGCAACTAGGAAGTAAGAACAGGAAGTAAATAGCGGGTGTGATCAATGGTGGTAATATGGACCGGGGTCCCATGATGTTCACTAGTGATGTCTCTCTCCCAAAAGACGATAAAACAGCAAAGCGAGGTAAACAAATTACAGCTGGGCAATTGACAGGATTATGTGCGCAAACCAATGCTAACTATGCTATAAAGAAAGGTAGAGGCTCAAAAGCATGGGCGGTACGCCAAGGCAACTAGACCCAAATCCATCTGCATCTACTACTAATCATCCACCTTGAGATATCTATCCAGAACATCTCGCTGGTATTAAGTTGCGAATCCCACCCAAAGTGTAAACTCAAAGCAACAGATAACTTCATTAAAAGAACTTTGCGTAAAGTAAACAATCCTTGCACCCGCAAGTACAAGCACCGTTGTTTTCCCCCTTGTGGCAACAACACATCCCCTAGACTCATGTTTCTGTCACTCAAGCTAGTCATCGAGGGGCATGAACCCACAATCAAGCATAACGTTCCCTCTTGGAGTTACTACCTACTACACGGCCAAAGCAATAAACAGCAACGGAGAACATGCAAGAATTACTCAAGAACATAATATAAAAGAGGTGACTCAAATATATTACTCACACACAATCTGAACATAATCTCATAATCCATCGGATCCCAGCAAACTCAGCAGAGCAACAGCATAAAGATTACATATGTGCCTCGATCATGTAGGGCAGCTCATGTGGTCTAAACCATGAAGAACAAAGAGGGGAGGAGAACATCACATAGCTACTGGTCATGGACCCATGGTCCAAGGTGGACTACTCACGACTCATCCGGGAAGCGTCCATGGTGGTGGAGAAGCTCCCGGTGGTGGTTCTCCCCTCCGGCAGGGTGCCGGGAAGAGTTCTCCTGATGCTCCCGATCTTGGAAGCGCGGCGGCGGCGGATCAGAGGTGAGATCGCGAAAAAAGGGTTCCGTCCTCGAGGGTTTCGGGACGCGAGGAATATATATGCGAAGGGGGGTCACCAGAGGCGGAGAGGGGGCCCCAGGCGCCCCCCTGGCGCGGCCAGGGGTGGGGCCGCGCCGTGTCGGTGTACTAAAGTAGGGGTACCATAGTATCCCGACTTGTGCACGGGCAGTAGCAGCGTCCCGTGGTCTGGCTCACCATGCGCCCCGCCGAAGCCCACTCTGGATCCTTTTGAAGCCATTCAAGAACAAAGTATACAAGTCAGAAGAACAAGGCCCCGGCAAGAGGAGCTTGCCGGGAAGGCCGCGCCAGGCTCAAGGTTATCATTCCAGCACAAGACCCTGGCAAGAGGAGCTTGCCAGGTAGGCCAAAGAACAGTACCTCAGGAGATATCGCGACGCATCCTGCGCCCCGGCAGGACCCGGAGAGCGGCAAGCTTCCGGTCCCGGCAAGGTAGCAACCCTGGCAAGGTGCTTGCCGGGGAAGGCTTACACTGTGTGCCTGCGCTCCAGCTCATCTAGCCACGCGTCGCCCTGGGGCCCTTCCAGGGGCACGTGGCGGATGGCTGTGCAGCCTGGGGTACACGGTGGCGAGCCGCGGTGACGAGGCCATCGTCGTGGCGAACGGAGACGCCCGGGCGGACGCTTTTGGGGTGACGGCGACGGGCATTCAATGCCTTTGTCCCCCACCGTCTGGGTTAGGTATAGATCACTGTACATGCACTGTACGTACACTGTTACAACCACCACCGTTTTTACACTTTTACCCTCCTCTACGTCGACACCTGTCGGTGACCCCTTTGAGCTATAAAAGGAGGCCCATGCACAACGTAGAGGGGGTTCGATTCCAGAAACTTGATCACTCCCTCGCTCGGAGTAGCTAGTACTGTAGATCTTCAAGCTCCCGAGCCCAAGAACCCAATACAACCAAAGCAGGAGTAGGGTTTTATGCATCCGTGCGGCCCGAACCTGGGTAAACTGCCCGCGTGTGCCCCTCGATCCGCTCTTCGTGCACCCTCCGCACCCTTGCCGTACCGTAGAAGGGGCTCCGGTCCCATAGGTGTTCGTGGGCGGTCAGTTTCCCCGACATCTTTGGCGCGCCAGGTAGGGGCGCGTCGAGGTTGTGCGAACCTGATCCGGCGCTCACGCGGGCACAACCTTCGCCAACTTCGCCAGCTTCATCGACTACATCAACATGCCTCCGAAGAAGAAGGCTTCGGAGGTCGGAGGCCCGTCCGCGTCGATCCCACCACCACCAGAACCGACGGTTGGTGGGGGAGACGCCGGCGGAAGGGTGGACGCCGGTGGGAAGACTCACGGCGCCACCAAGTCCAAGGACAAGACGGACGACCGGGCGAACTCCAAAGCCTCGGCGTCCGTGCACGCACCACGTCCCTCTCAGGAGGTGCCGGACCAGCAGCGACGTGGTACCGGAGGTACCATACGCTTGCTGGGACGTGGCCAAACCGGCGGGTCACGGGACGCTCAAGGCCAGCGTGCTGGCACGAGCAAGGCGCGGTCGCCGGAGCGAGAACCTGCTCCTTCTAACGATGTTAGAAGTCCGAGCATATCTCGCTCCTCGCACCGCTCGCCACCGCTCCCTTCCACTCCGGCTGAAGCTCTCGCCAGAGCTCAGCTGCTCCTCGACTTCCCTCCAGCGGCGGACAAGGCCGAAGACTGGAGGGCTACAATCCAGAGCCTCATCGCCTTCGCCAACAACGACACGCCGTAGCAGCCGGCAACATCACGGCCGCGGCAAGTCGACCAAGCGAAGGCCGATGGAGACAAGACCGCCGGGGGTGCAACTACCGTGCACTCCCCGCCGCGGAAGCAGAAATCGCCGATCCGCCGGATCAATGTCGACGATGACTCCACAGCGTCGTCGGATCCGCGGGCTCGCCGCGATCAGCGCCAAGTCCTTGATGACAGGCGACAAGAGGACGCTCGAACTCGTATCGAGCATCGAAGAGAAGCCCGAAGACAGTCCGACCAGCGCGCTGGGACCACTGTCGACATGCACGCGCCCGGTGAACCAGGCGACTTGCCGTACGCGGCAGGCTGCCATGCGTTCACCCGAGAGCTGCGGCAAGTCCAGTGGCCCAGCATGAAGAACTTTAAGCCCGACGTACCCGAGAAGTACGACGGCAAGACACACCCCTCTGAGTTCCTAAGCATCTACACCATTGCGGTGCAGGCTGCCGGGGGACGCGACGAGAAGATCTTAGCGAACTACTTCCCGCTCGTGCTTAAGCCAAACGTCAGGTCTTGGCTTATGCACTTGCCGGAGAACTCCATCTCCTCTTGGGCAGATCTGTGCCACCAGTTTGTCGGCGCCTTCACGGGCGGCCACAAACCCCACGGCTAGGAGAGCGATCTACACATTCTTGCCCAGAAGGAGGGAGAGTCCCTGCGCAAGTATATCCAGAGGTTCAGCCGCGTTCAGGACAATATCCCCGATGTCCACCCTACCGCGGTTATCAGCGCGTTCCACCAGAACGTGCGTAACCGCCGGATGAGGGAGGAGATGGCGATGACCAAGATCCGGGACGTCAGCGAGCTTTATGCTCTGGCTGATAAGTGTGCGCGTGCCGAAGAGGGGAGGAGACTCCCCGGAGAGGATACTAGAGCAGGAGGAACGGATAGCGAGGATGCTGCCCCGGCAAGGAAAAACCGGCGGCGGAACAATAAGAAGAAGAAGAACAAGGAGGTACTAGTTGTCGAGCAGTCCGGCAAGGAGGCTGCCGCCAAGAAGACACAGGCTGGTGGCCCCGGCAAGGAGGCCACCCCTGTAGCGGCCGCCGACAGGAAGGACGGCTCCGACAAGCAGTACTGCAAGATCCACCGCACCAAGGGCCACGATCTCCAGAACTGCAAGAGAGTAGAGTACCTCGTAGAGCAGCAGAAGGCTGAATACGAGAGACGCGACAAGGAGAAGGCCCAAGGAGGCGGAGGAGAGCCCAGCAAGAAGCGGCCGTTCAATGGCCGGGGAGGACGCCGCGGCAAGGCCAAGCAGCGGCAAGGAGACAGACCTCCCCGGGGCCGCGACAAGGATGAAGACGAAGACGATGACGAGGACATGGATGAAGGAGATAATAGCGAGCAGGAGTTCCAGAAGGCCACAGAAGTTCTGTGCGTCGATGGGGGCGCCTCTCTGCACACTTCCCACCGCCAACTCAAGCAGTGGGTGAGGGAAGTGAATGCAGCGGAGCCACCCGTCGAGTCGCGCAGGCTACTGAAGTGGTCCAGCACGCCCATCATCTTCGACCTTGAGGACCACCCTGACCGCACCACCGCGGTCGGGTGCTTGCCGACGTTGGTTTCACCAACAATCCGCAACCTCAAGGTCACCAAGATGTTGGTTGACGGCGGGGCCGGCCTGAACTTGATCTCCTCTGCTGTAATCCGGAAGCTGCATATCCCCGACAGCGAGCTCGAGGAAACCGGTACGTTCCAAGGAATCAACCCGGGAAGGAGCAAGCTGATGGGGAAGATCACGCTGCCGGTGACCTTTGGCGGAGAGCTTAACTTCAGGACGGAGAGGATCACCTTCGATGTTGCCGATATCCCATTGCCGTACAATCGGATACTTGGCCGTCCTGCGCTCGCCAAGTTCATGGCAGCCTCCCACTATGCTTACAACATGCTCAAGATGCCAGGGCCAATAAGCGTCATCTCTGTCCCCGGCGACAAGAAGGACGCGCTTATTTGCGTCGACAAGATTTACCGGGACGCAGCAGCCGCGGCAGAGAGCAACACACTTGCCGCTGAAGCTCCAGGGGGGAAGACCAAGACCGAGTCCGGCAAGAGCTCTGGGGCCCACTCCGGCAAACGCACCTCTTCGGAGTGCTGCGCTGCCGTTGAGGACGCACCATCGAGCTCCACCGGCAAGTGCAAGAGAGGAATGGCAGCTCCACCTGCAACCAAGAAGGTGTCCGCCAAGGAGGACGGCACTGGTGGTACTTTCACCATCAGTGCTACGCTCGACCCCAAATAGGAAAGCGCGCTCGTTGCCTTCCTGCGGGCGAATGTCGATGTGTTTGCATGGCAACCATCTGACATCCCCGGCGTTCCCAGGAAGGTAATTGAGCACAAGCTTGTTGTTTGTCCTCACGCGCGGCCCGTCAAGCAGAAGGTCAGGAAGCAAGCGGTGCAGCGTCAAGAGTTTATCGCCGAGGAGATCAAGAAGTTGGGAGCAGCATGCCTTGTTAGAGGTGTACTACATCCCACGTGGTTGGCCAATCCAGTTGTCGTGCGCAAGGCTAATGGGAAGTGGAGACTTTGTATAGACTTCACTGATGTGAATAAAGCTTGTCCTAAGGATCCATTTCCCTTGCCGCGCATTGACCAGATTGTTGACTCCACCGCCGGATGTGAGTTGCTTTCGTTTCTCGATGCATACTCAGGTTACCACCAGATATTCATGGCTGAGGAAGATGAAGAGAAGACTGCATTCATCACTCCATGTGGCACATATTGCTTCATACGCATGCCCTTTGGATTGAAGAATGCGGGCTCAACATTTGCAAGGGTGGTCCACACCGCTTTTGAGCCGCAGATACACAGGAATGTAGAAGCCTACATGGATGATATAGTGGTCAAGAGCAAGGACAAGAATACCCTAGTTCAAGACCTAGAAGAAACCTTTGAGAATCTGCGCAAGATACAGCTCAAGTTGAACCCCGAGAAGTGCGTTTTCGGAGTCCCCTCCGGCAAGCTTCTCGGGTTCTTTGTGTCCCAGAGGGGCATTGAAGCCAATCCCGACAAGATCAAGGCCATCGAGCAGATCGAAGCCCCGAAGCGCGTCAAGGATGTACGAAGACTTGCTGGTTGCATGGCTGCCCTCAGCAGGTTCATTTCGAAGTCTGCAGAACGCGCCCTGCCTTTCTTCAAAATCTTGAAAAAGGCAGGTCCTATGAAATGGACTCCGGAAGCGGAGACAGCGCTGCAAGACTTGCAAGGATACCTGTCCTCTACTCCAATACTTGTCGCACCTAGGCCACAAGAGAAGTTGTTGCTATACTTAGCAGCAACCAATCAAGTGGTTAGTGTTGCGTTGGTAGCGGAGAGGGAGGCGGAGGAAGAGCCCACAACCCCGGCAAGCACTTCTAGCGACAAGCAGGGGGCTTCCCCGACAAGCTCTGGCCCCGACAAGGACAAGTCTGCGCAGGAACAAGGAGAAGTGCGGAAGAAGATGGTACAGCGCCCGGTTTATTTTGTAAGTTCCCTCTTGCAGGGGGCTAGGTCAAGATACTCTGGGGTGCAGAAGTTGCTTTTCGGCCTCCTCATGGCCTCAAGGAAGTTGCGCCTTTACTTCCAAGCGCACAAGATAACAGTGGTCACTCGCTTTCCGTTGAAGAGGATATTGCAAAATCCAGAAGCAACAGGCAGGATCGTCGAGTGGGCACAAGAGCTATCAAGCTTTGGTCTCAAGTTTGAGAGTACTTCAACTATACAGAGCCGAGCATTGGCAGAGTTCATAGCAGAATGGACTCCAACACCAGATGAAGAAGTTCCAGAGACAAGCATCCCCGTCCAAGAAGCAAGCAAAGAGTGGATAATGTACTTTGATGGTGCCTTCTCGCTGCAAGGCGCCGGCGCTCGCATGTTACTCATAGCGCCCACCGGAGAGCATCTCAAGTACGTTGTTCAGATGCACTTTCCCAAGGAGCAAGCGACAAACCATACTGCTGAGTATGAAGGTTTGCTTGCCGGCCTCAGAATTGCGGCCGAACTTGGGATCAAGAAGCTGATTGTGCGGGGAGATTCACAATTGGTGGTCCGACAAGTAAACAAGAGTTACCAGAGTCCTTTGATGGAAGCTTATGTCGATGAAGTGAGGAAGCTTGAAGAACACTTTGAAGGCCTACAAATGGAGCACGTTCCAAGAGCTCAAAATGATATCGCAGATGGCCTCTCAAAGTGTGCTGCAATGAAGTTACCTATGGAACCAGGGACCTTCATGCTCAAGCTAACTCAACCATCCGTTACACCATCAGTCGGGCAAAGTAAGAAGAGGAAGTTGGTCTCCGGCGACTACTTGTCGGCGGACCTTCCCGAAACCGCCGCCAAGGTCCCCAAGATCAACGACCAAGTTGCTGAGGAACAGTCTGCTCCTGCAGACCCAAGGGTCTGTACAGTTGAAGCAGGCATTCCCGACAAGTCTTGCCCCGGCAGGCTTGCCGGGGGACGTTCAGCTCCGGCAGAGCCGCAGGTTCTTGCCGTAGAAGCTGACGTCCCTGCAGCAGCACTGATGCCTTTTGTCCTTGTTGTTGAGCCTCAGGCTCTAGCATGGGCACAGCAAATCGTCCGCTTTCTTCAAACTGGGGAACTTCCCGAAGAACCAGAAGAGGTAGAGAGGATTACCAGGCAGTCAAGTATGTATCAGTTCGTCGGCAATGAGCTATACAGAAGAAGACTCAATGGTGTCAGATTGAAGTGCATTTCTCGGGAAGATGGACAGAAGCTGTTGGCAGAAATACACGGAGGCATATGTGGCCACCACATTGGCGCAAGAGCACTTGCCGGGAAGGCGTTCCGGCAAGGTTTCTTCTGGCCAGAAGCCATCCAAGATGCAACTGCACAAGTAACCAAGTGTGAAGCGTGCCAATTCCACGCCAAGAAGATTCACCAGCCAGCTCAAGCTCTCCAGACAATACCTTTGTCCTGGCCCTTCTCGGTCTGGGGGCTCGACATCCTCGGCCCCTTTCCTCGCGCAGTCGGGGCTTTGAGTACTTGTACGTTGCAATCGATAAGTTCACAAAGTGGCCAGAAGTGGAACCAGTGAGAAAGGTGACCGCACAGTCAGCAGTCAGGTTCTTCAAATCGATAGTTTGCCGTTTCGGAATCCCTAATAGGATCATCACCGACAACGGCACACAGTTCACAAGTCGCACCTTCATGCAGTACGTCCAAGACCTTGGCGCCAGGGTCTGCTTCGCTTCTGTTGCTCACCCGAGGAGCAATGGTCAAGCGGAGAGGGCCAATGCTGAAGTGCTGCGCGGGCTCAAAACAAGAACCTTCGACAGGCTGCACAAGTGTGGAAGAAACTGGATCGAGGAATTACCGGCGGCTCTTTGGTCAATCAGGACGACACCAAATCGAGCCACCGGACAGACCCCCTTTGCTCTTGTCTATGGAGCAGATGCAGTTCTCCCCACGGAACTCGTGTACGGGTCTCCTCGAGTACTCGCTTACGATGAGCTCGAGCAAGAGCAGCTGCGGCAAGATGATGCACTGCTCCTCGAGGAGGACCGTCTCCAGGCTGCTGTACGAGCTGCTCGATACCAGCAAGCCTTGCGTCGCTATCACAGCCGCAAGGTCAAGGCCAGGAGTCTCGAGGAAGGCGACCTTGTTCTTCGGCGCGTTCAGTCCGGCAAGAACTCCAACAAGTTGACGCCAAAGTGGGAAGGCCCTTATCGGGTGAGGCAAGTCACAAGGCCCGGCGCTATCCGCCTTGAGACCGAAGAAGGCTTATCGGTGAGCAACTCCTGGAACATTGAGCATCTTCGCAAGTTTCACCCATGAGGCGCGGTTGCCGTGATCCGCTCCGGCAACCACCTTTTGTACAAGTCTTGCCGCTGTTGCATGTAAACCTTTGTACAAAGCCGGGTGCAGACCCCGTGCATCAGTAAAACTTTTGTGCTTCGCACCATTTGTCATTTCGTGCCTTTCCTTTTACTTGCATGTATCATCTGACACTTTGTGCAGCACACATCCCCGGTAAGCAGTAACAAGCCACGAGGCTCCATACTTGTGTTTCTTCCTCTTTTCCTTTCTCTCTTAAACAGAAAAAGTGTTCCTCGCGCACAAGTTTGCCGGGGGGGAGGAGATAGTGAGATGGACCAAGTGCTGTTCAAGGAAGGAAAGCCTTGCCGAGAAGCAAACATAATACATAAGATAAGTTGACAAAGTTTGAACATTCAAAATTTTAAATTCTTAGTTGTCTCCCTTGAACCACCACACTTTGTATGGAAAACCTGTGCGCGGAGGAACCTACCCGTGGCTAGCCGCACCCTTACTTTGTTTCGAGCACGCTCAACGGCTTAAGTGAGCTGCGACAAGTGTCGCGCCCTTACTTCGTTTTTCGAGTTCGCTCAACAATCTAAGTGTGCTGCGACTAGCTGCGGCAAGGTTTCTTGCCGGTAAGGGCATTGCCAGCAGGCTGCTAAGAGTCCCGTACTCGGCGCTCGCGGCAAGGGCTCCTTTGCCGGCAAGTTCCCTAAAAGCGTAGGGTGAAGAAGCATACAAAGTGAAGGAACAAAGCAAGGGGGATAATACTGCACTGAATACCCAAAATAAAGTTATATTACAAGATAACTTGCCGCTGTTCTAACCAACTACTATCCATGACTTAATCGGCAGCGGCAAGGGAAGCGGAAAGAAGGAAGCCTAGTCTACGCGGTCTCCGTCAACCCTTTTGATCTTGCCCGCCTTGGCCACGATATGGGCAACTTGTGCCTTCAACGCCTCCTGGTCAGCTTCGGGCGGCAAGGTCCGGAGGACGTTGTTGAGGTTGATCCCGGGGTTGCGGTAGACAATCTTCAACAACACCCGCTCCATAGTACCCATGCAAAGCCGGCGCGCTTCGTCAGCCAGCTGCGTGGGGATCTTCTCCCGTAGCTGCGCAAGAGCCGGCGCCACTCCTCTGAAGAACAGGCTCAGCTTGGCGCTGTGGGGGAGGCTCTCGTTGGGGGAGTACATGAGGTGCTCCGCCCTCAGCGCCACCATCTCCTTGTCGATGTTGGCGGCGGAAGCGACGAGCTCCTCGGTCCACTGCTCCACCGTCCGCTGGAAGTTGTTCTGCGACAGGGCGGCGCTGTCCAACAGCGCCCTTTCAGACCGAAGTTCTTCTTTCAGCTTCGTTTCACGGGTCCGGGCGGCGTCAAGTGAGTCATTGAGGGTGGAAACCTTCAGTTCCAAGTCTGCGATGGAGTCCTTGGCGTCGTTGAGCTCTTTGCCCTTCTCGGAGAGACGGACTTGCAGCTCCGAATTGGTGTGGGCGTCTTTCTCCCGCGCCACGTTGAGCGCGGCAACCCTGTCCTCGCTCACCTTCAAGCCCGTCTCCAACTACGCCACCCGGGCCTCCAGATCCCTCTTGGCGGTCTCTGCGGCAGCAGCGGCATCCCTCGCCTCCTACAGAGCCCCGCCAATGGCCTGCTCACGAGCGGTAAGGTCGTCCTCGTGGCTATCGAGGTCGACCTTCCGCTGGTTGAGCTCTCCCTCCCGCCGAGACAGATCCTCGGCGGCCAGTCGCTGCTGCTCCTCCACCTCGGCCTTCGCGAGGAGGAATGCTTGGTGTGCTCCGGCAAGCTCTTCGCGCTCCTCCGCCAAGTTCCGGAGGGCCGCCTGGTTGGCAGCACGGTGCTCCGCGACACGCTTCTCCAGATCAGCACCAGCCTTGGCAGCCAGAGCCTACCGGGACTCCAGCTTTGCTTGCCTGGCCCGGTACAAGCCTAGGAGTCGACGTAGGAGTTGCTCCTCTTCGGGCTCGTCACTGCTGCCGGGCGCGTCGACAATCCTCAGCCCGGCGGAGGCGAGAACTTCTCCGTCGAAGGTCTCCCCCTCCGCGGGTGCCCTTGATGAGGACGCCCACGGGACTTGGATAAAGACCCCGTTGGCGGCCTCCAGATAGACGCCCGACCCAGCCGCGGGGGCGGAGGGGTCGGCGGCCGGCGCAGCGTCCGACGCTCTTGCGGCCTCAGGGCCAGCAGTGCAGTCGCTGGTCCCTTCCCCAGCTCCCGCGTCAGCGGTCGGGGCGGTCTCCTCAGCGACTGGCTCGTCGGCGCCGGCCGTTCCCTCAGCGGTGGTGGCGTCGCCAGCGTCGCCGCGCACTTCCTCCTCGGCGATGGTCTCCGTCTCCATCGGCTCCGGGGCGGGCGGATCTAACAGAAGAAAAAGAAAAGAAAGAGAAGATCGTCAAGCAAATATCCAAAAAGAAGAATCTAAGAAGAAGAAATTACAAGGGTTACCTACGCGGGCCTCCTCGGTAACGGGGTCCCTCGCCGGGGAGTCCTCTCTTGGCGGCGTAGTAGTGGCCCCTGCCGGCGGAGGGCCACTTGCGCCTTCCCTTGGCGGGGTGCCCACCCTTGTCGGGGTGCTCACCCTTGGCGGGGTACTCGCCCTTGGCGGAGTACCCATCCTTGGCGGAGCGCTGTCCCTCGCCGGGGAGCTCCTCCTTGGCGGGGAAGGTGGAACAAGCGGCTCGTCGGGGGCGGCCTCTTGGTGCTCCTGCGGCTGCGGCTCCACTTCTGCACAAGACAACAAGACATCAATAAGGGTAACAAGCTCAAGCGCGCCCATCAAGCGGAAAAGTGAACGCAAAGCTTACGCTGGGGGCTGCGCTGGGGGCTGCTCTCCGGAGCAGCAGGCTGATCCGACAAGTTTGTCGCTAGCGCATCCCCCGTCGCTGCGACAGGCTCGTCGTCCTCAAGGTCAACCACATGGATCTTGGCCCTCTTCGCCATCCTCTGGGTCAAGGTCCTGGAAGCCAAACAAGATCAGAACCAAGCAAGAAAATTCCAGACAAGAACAAAAATCAAAGGAAATAGAAATTGCAAGTGCTTACTCTTCCTCCTCTTCATCGGAGCTGAGGGCGGAGAAGTCAAACTCCGCCTCGCGTGCTCCAGCGTGAGGAGCTGGAGGAGAAGGCTCCCTCGGACGCTTGGCGGGCTCCTGAGCCGTGGGTTGTGAAGACCCCGCTCCGGTCGTCCCCGAGGACAGAGGGGCGGAAGGAACACCGGAACCGCTCCGGGAAGATCCCCCTCCACTTGTCGCTAGGACACGGGACGCCTCCTTGACGACCTTGCTCGTCATGGTGGCACGCGTAGCACGACGCTTCGGCTGTTGTCGGGGCGCCGGTGGCCTCGCCGTCTCAGCGGTCTTGCTGAGGCGCTTCTTCTGCGGCGGTGGAGGACTTGGTGGTGGCGGAGAGTTTTCTGAGGATGAGGAGGCGTCGTCGAGGTTCAGTGACCCGCCGGAGTCTTCGTCAGAATCGCCAGATTCAGCATCCTCCTCGGCGGGCTCACTGGACTCAGTGCCTTGACCGGCAACCTCGCTCGTCCCGGCAGGCTCCCCGGCGAACTCCTCGGGAGCAATCTTCAACAGCTTGAGGATTTCCTCCTCCTCGGCCTGACTCACCGCATCCGCCGCTTCCGCTTCCTCCACGGTGTACCCAAATTCCCCCGCGGCCGCCGCTGCGGCGGCCTCCTCCATCCTGTTAGCTATATATGCCACATCCCGCTCGGTGGTCGCCCGGGTGAGGCCCTTTTTCTCCTCGGGGTTGCGTGGCCGTTCGACCAAGCTGTCGAAGAAGGCCTGCACAGTCTCCTCTAAAGGCGTCAGCCAAGTGGGGACAACCCCGTGGGAGTCGCACTCGGGCATTGCCGCGCGGATGGCACTAAGAGCAGTATTGTTGCACAACAGAACTACTCCCTGGGACGGGGTGAACCATTCCTTGTGCTTGGGGTCATGTTTGAATAGCTCCCGGACCATCCCCTTGAGTTCCAAGATAGTGAAGTTATAATTCATCCCGGGGCGCAGCCTCATGCGGTCTGCCGCGTTGCCGAACTCCCAGGCAGGTCTCTTCCTTTCCTGCAAAGGAGCAATGCGGCGGCGGAGGAAATCAGCCCCGACTTCACCTACAGTAAGGTTGGCGACCCGGAGACGAAGGATCCTAGTAAGAGCAATCTGCAGCTTGTCGTCCTCCGGGGCCAAGTCACTCCATTCCCTGCTGCGCACTTTTGCAGTCCGGCGCGGCGAGGTGAACTGCTCAGGCTCATCTTCCATGACCCAGCACCAATCAGCCCTCCACTCTTCCCACTTGCCGCGGAGCTCTCCAATCAAGTACGCCTCTTTCTTGCCGAGCCTGAAGATCCAGGAGATACCGCCGGAGAGTGGAGATCCGGACTCTACTCTAGGTGTGAAGAAGTGGCGGAAGAGAGCTACGTTTGGGTGGACCCCGACATAGTTTTCGCATAGATGTGCGAAAACGGCCAAAGTAAGGACGACATTCGGGGTGAAATCTAGGAGGTGGAATCCATATGTGTTCATCACATCGCAGAAGAACTCTGAATACGGAGGACAGAGACCGCAATGGAAGAACAAAGCGAAGAAGTGGTAACCTCCCGGGTACAGGTCGACGGCTTCGGCGGGGAGGACTCTGGTGCGCGGGTGAGCCTTCGTCCCCCTCGCCCAGAACAAGTAATACTTGTCCCGCAGCTCCCTCGCGCCGAGCCTCGGTGGGAACACCACCATCCTCCTCCGCATGGCTGCCAGCTTCGCCGCTTTGTCGGACTTCTCCTTCTTCGCCTTGTCGCTCTTCGGGGCCATGGCGGGGGCGGCGAGGGGGGGGGGGTCGACGGCGCCGCGGATGCTGGAAACAGCGGAGGAGAGGGTGGAGCTCGGCTCTCTGTGGACCTCTGCGGAAGCAGAGAGCGGCGGGGGTTTCTGGAGATTCAAGACACAATGAAAGCAATGGGGGAAACTGCCCCTGCTTCCTCTGCTTTTAAGGGGGAACTGGGGGACGTTCCGCATTTCCCCATTAAAGAAACAGGCCACGATCTCTCCCACGACGCCGCAATCGACGCGTGCCGTTAGGGAGGGATGCGGCGAATCTGGAGTGGGAAACGGCGCGCCGTGGGCCGCGTGTGCCCGTGCACTGTTCAGGGCCTGGCCCAACAGCGCTGGGCACCGTGTGTGGCCCAGGCCCGGGGGCTCCTGTCGGTGTACTAAAGTAGGGGTACCTTAGTATCCCGACTTGTGCACGGGCAGTAGCAGCGTCCCGTGGTCTAGCTCACCATGCGCCCCGCCGAAGCCCACTCTGGATCCTTTTGAAGCCATTCAAGAACAAAGTATACAAGTCAGAAGAACAAGGCCCCGGCAAGAGGAGCTTGCCGGGAAGGCCGCGCCAGGCTCAAGGTTATCATTCCAGCACAAGACCCTGGCAAGAGGAGCTTGCCAGGTAGGCCAAAGAACAGCACCACAGGAGATATCGCGGCGCATCCTGTGCCCCGGCAGGACCCGGAGAGCGGCAAGCTTCCGGACCCGGCAAGGTAGCAACCCCGGCAAGGTGCTTGCCGGGGAAGGCTTACACTGTGTGCCTGCGCTCCAGCTCATCTAGCCACGCGTCGCCCTGGGGCCCTTCCAGGGGCACATGGCGGATGGCTGTGCAGCCTGGGGTACACGGTGGCGAGCCGCGGTGACGAGGCCATCGTCGTGGCGAACGGAGACGCCCGGGCGGACGCTTTTGGGGTGACGGCGACGGGCATTCAATGCCTTTGTCCCCCACCGTCTGGGTTAGGTATAGATCACTGTACGTGCACTGTACGTACACTGTTCATGCACTGTTACAACCACCACCGTTTTTACACTTTTACCCTCCTCTACGTCGACACCTGTCGGTGACCCCTTTGAGCTATAAAAGGAGGCCCATGCACAACGTAGAGGGGGGTCGATTCCAGAAACTTGATCACTCCCTCGCTCGGAGTAGCTAGTACTGTAGATCTTCAAGCTCCCGAGCCCAAGAACCCAATACAACCAAAGCAGGAGTAGGGTTTTACGCATCCGTGCGGCCCGAACCTGGGTAAAGTGCCCGCGTGTGCCCCTCGATCCGCTCTTCGTGCACCCTCCGCACCCTTGCCGTACCGTAGAAGGGGCTCCGGTCCCATAGGTGTTCGTGGGCGGTCAGTTTCCCCGACACGCCGGGTGGCCGCCTGGGCCACCCCTGGCTCCCCTCTGGCCCTGCTTTGGTTTTTCTCGAAGCTTCCGGTACGCTGATTTTTCCTGTATTTTTCCCGGAATTTTTTGGGCACTTTTAATATGGGGGAAACCTGAAATAGAAAAACAGCAGAAAACAGGAACTGGCACTGTGGTGCACTGAGTTAATAGGTTAGTCCAAATATGATCAAAAGTGTATGGAAGTGCATAAATATCATAGCAATATCACACAAAAGAGGCATGGAGCAAGCAGAAATTATAGATACGTTTTGGACGTATCAACACTGCATCCTGACTTACACCTAATCTATGTGGATTAAGTTTATGGATTGTTTAAGCTTGCAGGTATGCCCGAGGATGTTATAAAGAAGAAGGTCTTCCCTTTATCTTTGAAGGGAGATGCATTGACATGGTTTAGGCTATGCGATGATATGGGATCATGGAACTATAATCGTCTGAAGTTGGAATTTCATCAGAAGTTCTACCCTATGCACCGGGTTCATCGTGATCATGATTATATTTATAATTTCTGGCCTCACGAAGGAGAAAGCATCGCTCAAGCTTGGGGGAGGCTTAAGTCAATGTTATATTCATGCCCCAATCATGAGCTCTCAAGAGAAATGATCATTCAAAATTTTTATGCTCGGCTTTCTCTTAATAATCGCTCCATGCTCGATACTTATTGTTCTGGCTCTTATATGATGAAGACTATTGAATTCAAATGAGATTTATTGGAAAGAATTAAACACAACTTTGAAGATTGGGATCTCGACGAAGGTAAGGAGTCAGGTATGACCCCTAAGTTTGATTGTGTTAAAGCTTTTATGGATACCGATGTTTTCTGTAAGTTTAGCACTAAATATGGACTTGACTCTGAGATAGTAGCTTCTTTTTGTGAATCTTTTGCTACTCATGTTGATCTCCCCAAGGAGAAGTGGTTTAAATACTATCCCCCTATTGAAGTAAAAGTAGTTGAACCTATTAAAGTTGAAGAAAAGACTATCACTTATAATGTTGATCCTGTTATACCTACTGCTTATATTGAGAAACCACCTTTCCCTGTTAGGATAAAGGATCATGCTCAAGCTTCAACTGTAGTTCGTAAGAGTAATACTAGAACACCTACACCCTCTGAGCAAATTAAAGTTGAACCTAGTGTTGCTATGGTTAAAGATCTCTTGGTAGAAGATTTAGATGGACATGTTATTTACCTCCAAGAAGAGTCTGCTAGAATAGCCAAATCCAATGCTAGGAACAAACATAGACCTGTTGTGGGCTTGCCTGTTATCTCCGTTAAGATAGGAGATCATTGCTATCATGGTTTATGTGACGTAGGCGCTAGTGCGAGTATTATCCCTCTTGATTTGTATAACGAAATTATGCATGATATTGCACCTATTGAGTTAGAAGGGATTGATTAAGCTTGCTAATAGAGATACTATTTCACCAGTTGGGATTGTTAGAGATATTGAAGTCTTGTGTGGGAAGGTTAAATACCCTACTGATTTTCTTCTTCTTAGTTCCCCACAAGATGAATTCTGTCCCATTATATTTGGTAGACCCTTCTTGAATACCGTTAATGGCAAGATAGACTGCGTGAAAGATATTGTCACTGTTGGATTAGGGGATATGTCTCATGATATTAACTTTGCTAAATTCCGTAGACAACCCCTTGAAAAGGCACCACCCAGTAAGGATGAAATTATTGGTTTGGTTCCTATTGCCGTGGCACCTAATGATCCTTTAGAACAATACTTGCTAGACCACGAAAATGATATGCATATGAATGAGAGAAGGGAGTGATACGTCCAAAATGTATCTATAATTTCAGCTTGCTCCATGCCTCTTTTGGGTGATATTGCTATGATATTTATACACTTCCATACACTTTTGATCATATTTGGACTAACCTATTAACTCAGTGCACCCCAGTGCCAGTTTCTGTTTTCTGCTGTTTTTGTATTTCAGGTTTTCCCATTACGAGAACTGCCAGAAAAATCCCGGAAAAATTATATAAAAAATCAGCGTTCCAGAATATTCCCGGCACCCGAAGTAGAGCCGGAGGGGGGCCACCAGGGCTCCAGGCGCCCTGGTGGCGCGGCCCCCCTCCTGGCCGCGCCGGGGGGCGCCTGGGCCCCCCCAGGCCTCCGCTGATGCCCCCCTTTGGCATATATTTATATCATGTCCCGAAACCCTCGAGACGGGAACCCTTTTTCGCGATCTCATCTCTGTTCCGCCGCCGCCGCGCTTCCAAGATTGGGAGCACCAGGAGAACTCTTCCCGGCACCCTGCCGGAGGGGAGGATCACCACCGGGAGCCTCTCCACCACCATGGACGCCTCCCGGATGAGTTGTGAGTAGTCTCCCTTGGACCATGGGTCCATGACCAGTAGCTATGTGATGTTCTCCTCCCGTTCTTGTGCTTCACTAATTAGTCCTCGTGAGCTGCCCTACATGATCGAGGCACATATGTAATCCTTATGCTGTTGCTATGATGAGTTTGCTGGGATTCGATGGATTGTGAGATTATGTTCAGATTGTGTTTGAGTAATATATTTGATCTACCTCTTTTATATTTATGTTCGTAAGTAATTCTTGCATGTTCTCCTTTGTTATTTATTGCTTTGGCCAAGTAGTAGGTAGTGACTCCAAGAGGGAACGTTATGCTTGATTGTGGGTTCATGCCCCTCGATGACTAGCTTGAGTGACAGAAACATAAGTCTAGGGGATGTGCTGTTGCCACAAGGGGGAAAACAACGGTGCTTGTGCCCACGGGTGCAAGGATTGTTTACTTTACGCAAAGTTCTTTTAATGCAGTTGTCTGTTGCTTTGAGTTTACACTATGGGTGGGACTCACAACTTAATACAAGGGAGATGTTTTGGATAGATATCTCAAGGTGGATGATTAGTAGTAGATGCAGATGGATTTCGGTCTACTTGCCTTGGCGTACCGCCCATGCTTTGAACCTCTACCTTTCTTGCAACATAGTTAGCATTGGTTTGCGCACATAATTCTGTCAATTGCCCAGCTGTAATTCGTTTACCTCACATAGCTGTTTTATCGTCTTTTGGGAGAGAGACATCACTAGTGAATATCATGGGACCCCGGTCCATATTACCATCACTGATCACATCCGCTATTTACTTTATGCTTTTACTTACTATTGCAGCAAAACCTATCACTATTATCACTTGGGTTTAATCTTTTGTAAACGACAAGGCCGGAGGGATTGACAACCTCTCTGTACTCGTTGGGAGCAAAGTTATTTGTATCTGTGTGCAGGTCCACGTTGATTGCTAATATCTGGCGCCGTTAGCAGTTGACACCTTCTTGTTGAAACTGGGAGTCTCAGGGGAAATCGATCCTTGGTATCTTTGCCAAGGGAAAACTTCCGCTACACTGCATCTCAAACCTTCCACTTGGGGTAACCAACGAGGGGCGAGAAGCCATCAAGCAAAGTTTTCTGGCGCCGTTGCCGGGGACTCCACTCTTCAAGATAGGGGAGTTGCACGCTATCTTTTACCTTTGCTTTTTAGTCTTGTTAGTTTACCTTTCAGTTTTTTGCTTTAGTATCTTTTATAGAAAATCACAAAAATAGTTATCTTGCTTGCTTGCTACTATGGGTTCCACCGAGAACACCAAGTTGTGTGACTTCACTAGTCACAACAACGATGACTTTATCTGCACACCTATCACTACACCAGCCACTTCAGCACCTTCGTATGAAATTAAACCTGCTTTACTGAACCTAGTTATGAAAGATCAATTCTCCGGTGCTGGAGAGGATGCTGCTTTACACTTGAACAACTTTGTTGAACTTTGTGATATGCAAAAGTACCGAGAAGTAGATGGTAATATTGTTAAGCTTAAGCTTTTTCCTTTCTCCTTGAGAGGAGGAGCTAAAATTTGGTTTCAGTCTTTGCCTAGAAATAGCATAGATTCATGGGACAAGTGCAAAGATGCTTTTATTGGAAAATACTATCCACCTAATAAAATTATCCAACTAAGAAGTAACATAATGAATTTTAAACAATTGGATAATGAACACGTTGCCCAAGCTTGGGAACGTATGAAATCTCTTATCAAGAACTGCCCTACTCATGGTTTGACTACTTGGATGGTTATCAAAACTTTTTATGCAGGCCTGAACTTTACCTCCTGTCGGTATACTAAGATAGGGGTACCTTAGTACCCCAACTTGTGCACGGGCAGTAGCAGCTTCTCGCGGCAGGGTCCACCGCGTGCTTGCCGGAAACCTTTCTGGTTCCTATAAAGCCATTCAAGAACAAAGTATACAAGGCAGAAGATCAAGGCCCCGGCAAGTGGAGCTTGCCGGGAAGGCCATCCCAGGCTCAAGACTATCACATTAACACAAGGCCCTGGCAAGAGGAGCTTGCCAAGAAGACCAGAAGACTGCATCTCAGAAGACATGCCTCGGCGCACCCTGCGCCCCGGCAAGACCCGGGGAGCGACAAGCCTCCGGGCCCGGGAAGATCAAGACCCCGGCAAGGTGCTTGCCGGGGGAAGCCTGCACTGTGTGCCCGCGCTCCAGCTCATCGGCCCACGCGTCGCCCTGGGGCCCTTCCAGGGACGCGTGGCGGATGGCTGTGCAGCCTGGGGGACACGGTGGCACTCCACGATGACAAGGCTACCGTCGTGGCGAACGGAGACGCATGGACGGGCGCTTTTGGGGTCGACGGTGACGGGCATTTAAGGCCCTTGTCCCCCACTGTCAAGGTTAGGTAAAGACCACTGTTCATCCACTATTCATGCACTGTTCCCGCACTGTTACAACTACCACCAAAGTTACATTTTTGCCCTCCTCTACGTTGACACCTGTCGGTGACCCCTTGAGCTATAAAAGGAGGCCCATGCACAACGTAGAGGGGGTTCGGAACCTAGACAGCTCTCTTGCTTGGTGTAGCTAGCTCTTCAAGCTCCCGAGCCCAAGAACTCAATACAATCTAAGCAGGAGTAGGGTTTTACGCGTCCATCGCGGCCTGAACCTGGGTAAACTGCCCGCGTGCTCTCCTCGATCTGCTCTTCGTGCTCCCTCCGCTCCCTTACCGCAACGTAGAAGGGGCTCTGGTCACATAGGTGCTCGTGGGAGGACAGTTTCCCCCGACATCTTTGGCGCGCCAGGTAAGGGGCGTCGAGGTTGTGCGAACCTGATCCGGTGCTCACGCGGGCGCATTCTTCATCAACCTCTCCAGCTTCACCAACTTCACCAGCAGCAGCATGGCCCCGAAGAAGAAGGCTTCAGAGGTCGGAGGCCCGTCCGCGTCTATTCCACCGCCACCAGAACCAACGGTGGGTGGAGGAGACGTTGGCGGAAGGGTGGTCGCCGGCGAGGAAACTCGCGGCACCACCAAATCCAAAGACAAGACGGACGACCGAGCCTCGGTGTCCGTAGACGCGCCACGTCCATCTCAGCAGACGACTGGCCAGCAGCGCCGTGGTACAGGAGGTACCATCCGCTTGCTGGGCCAAGGACAAACCGAAGGATCGCGGGACGCTCTAGGCCATCGTCCTGGCACGAGCAAGGCGCGGTCGCCGGGGCGGGAAACTGCTCCTTCTAACCCCGTTAGGAGTCCGAGCATATCCCGCTCCTCGCATCGCTCGCCCCTGCTCCCCTCCTCTCCAGCAGAAGTGCTCGCAAGGGCGCAACTGCTCCTCGATTTCCCTCCAGCGGCAGACAAGGCCGAAGACTGGAGGGCAACAATCCAGAGCCTCATCGCCTTCGCCAATAACGACATGCCGCAGCAGCCGGCGACATCGCGGCCACGGCAAGTCGAGAAGACGAAGGCCGATGGCGACAAGACCGCCGGGGGTGCAACCACCGTGCACTCCCCGCCGCGGAAGCAGAAGACGCCGCCCCGCCGGATTAACGTCGACGACGACTCCACGGCGTCGTCGGATCCGCGGGCTCGTCGGGACCAGCGCCAAGTCCTTGACGACCGGCGACAAGAAGACGCTCGGACGACAATCGAGCGCCGCCGAGAAGCCCGGCGACAATCGGATCAGCGTGTTGGGACCGCTGTCGACACGCACACGCCCGGTGAGCCAAGCGACTTGCCGTACGCGGCAGGTTGCCCTGCGTTCACCCGTGAGCTGCAGCGCGTCCAGTGGCCCAGCATGAAAAACTTCAAGCCCGACGTACCCGAGAAGTACGACGGCAAGACGCACCCCTCCGAGTTCCTCAGCATCTACACCATCGCGGTGCAGGCTGCCGGGGGACGCGACGAGAAGATATTGGCCAACTACTTCCCGTTAGTGCTTAAGCCGAACGTCCGTTCTTGGCTTATGCACTTGCCGGAAGGCTCCATTTCTTCGTGGGCAGATCTGTGCCATCAATTTGTTGGCGCCTTCACAGGCGGCCACAAACCCCACGGCCAGGAGAGTGACCTCCACATCTTGGCCCAGAAGGAAGGAGAACCCCTGCGCAAGTACATTCAACGGTTTAGCCGCGTGCAGCACAACATTCCCGACGTCCACCCTACTGCGGTTATCAGCGCGTTCCACCAGAACGTGCGTAACCGCCGCATGCGAGAAGAGATGGCCATGACCAAGATTCGGGATGTCAGCGAGCTCTACGCTCTGGCTGACAAGTGCGCGCGCGCCGAAGAGGGGAGGAGGCTCCCCGAAGAGGCTGCTGGCGCAGGGGGAAGCGACAGCGAGGATGCCGCCCCGGCAAAGAAAAGCCGGCGGCGGAACAATAGGAAGAAGAAGAGCAAGGAGGTGCTGGTCGTCAAGAAGTCCGGCAAGGAGGCTCCCGCCAAGACAGCACAGGCTGGCGGCTCCGGCAAGGAGCCTGCCCCTGTAGCGGCAGCCGACAAGCAGGACGGCTCCGACAAGCAATACTGCAAGATCCACCGCACCAAGGGCCACGACCTCTCCAACTGCAAGCGCGTCGAGTACCTCGTAGAACAGCAGAAGGCTGAATACGAGCGGCGCGACAAAGAGAAGGCCCAAGGTGGCGGAGGAGAGCCAAGCAAGAAGCAGCCATTCAATGGCCGGGGAGGACGCCGCGGCAAGGCCAAGCAGCGGCAAGGTGATCGACCTCCCCGGGGCCGCGACAAGGATGAGGAGGAAGACGACGACGACGACATGAAGGAAGGTGATAACAGCGAGCAGGAGTTCCAGAAGGCCACAGAAGTCCTGTGTGTCGACGGGGGCGCCTCTCTGCATACTTCCCACCGCCAACTCAAGCAGTGGGTGCGGGAAGTAAATGCAGCTGAGCCGCCCGTTGAGTCACGCAGGCTCCTGAGGTGGTCCAGCACGCCCATCATTTTTGATCTTGAGGATCACCCTGACCGCACCACTGCGGTCGGGTGCTTGCCGATGTTGGTCTCACCAACCATCCGCAACCTCAAGGTCACCAAAATGTTGGTTGACGGCGGGGCCGACCTAAACTTGATCTCCTCGGCTGTGATCAAGAAACTCCAAATCCCAGACGGCGAGCAAGAAGAGACCGGTTCGTTCCAAGGAATAAACCTGGGAAGGAGCAAGCCCAAGGGGAAGATTACTCAGCCGGTGACATTTGGCGGGGAGCTTAACTTCAGGACGGAGAGGATAACCTTTGATGTTGCCGATATCCCATTGCCATACAATGGGATACTTGGACGTCCTGCCCTCGCCAAGTTCATGGCAGCTTCCCACTACGCCTACAACATACTCAAGATGCCGGGGCCGATAAGCGTCATCTCTGTCCCTGGCGACAAGAAGGACGCGCTTATCTGCGCGGACAAGATATACCGGGACGCAGCAGCCGCAGCGGAGAGCAACGCACTTGCCGCTGAAGCTCCCGGGGGGAAGAAGACCAAGTCCAAGTCCGGCAAGAGCTCTGGGGCCCACTCCGGCAAACGCACCTCTTCGGAGTGCTGCGCCGCCGTCGAGGACGTTCCATCGAGCTCCACCGGCAAGTGCAAGAAGGGGATGGACGCTCCACCGGCAACCAAGAAGGTGTCCGCCAAGGAGGACGGCACTGGTGGTACCTTCACCATCAGTGCTACACTTGACAGCAAATAGGAAAGCGCGCTCGTTGCCTTCCTGCGGGCGAATGTCGATGTGTTTGCGTGGCAACCATCTGACATCCCCGGTGTTCCCAGGAAGGTGATTGAGCACAAGCTTGCTGTTTGTCCTCATGCGCGGCCCGTCAAGCAGAAGGTCAGGAAGCAGGCTGTGGAGCGCCAAGAATTCATCGCCGAAGAAATCAAGAAGCTAGAAGCAGCAGGCCTGGTTAGAGGCGTGATCCATCCCACGTGGTTGGCCAATCCAGTTGTCGTACGCAAGGCCAATGGGAAATGGAGACTGTGTATAGACTTCACCGATGTGAATAAAGCATGTCCTAAGGATCCATTTCCCTAGCCGCGTATTGACCAGATTGTTGACTCCACCGCCGGATGTGAGCTGTTTTCCTTCCTTGACGCATACTCAGGTTACCACTAGATTTTCATGGCCAAGGAAGATGAAGAGAAGACTGCATTTATCACTCCATGCGGCACATATTGCTTCATACGCATGCCCTTTGGATTGAAGAATGCAGGCTCCACCTTTGCAAGGGTAGTGCACACTGCTTTTGAGCCACAGATTCACAGAAATGTAGAAGCTTACATGGATGACATGGTGGTCAAGAGCAAGAGCAAAGACACCCTGATACAAGATCTGGAAGAGACATTTGAGAATTTGCGCAAGATCCAGCTTAAGTTGAACCCCGAGAAGTGCGTCTTTGGAGTCCCCTCCGGCAAGCTTCTCGGGTTCTTTGTGTCCCAGAGGGGGATTGAGGCCAATCCCGACAAGATAAAAGCCATTGAGCAGATCGAAGCCCCGAAGCGCGTCAAGGATGTAAGGAGACTTGCAGGTTGTGTTGCTGCCCTCAGTAGGTTCATTTCAAAGTCTGCAGAATGCGCCCTGCCTTTCTTCAAAATCTTGAAAAAGGAAGGTCCTATGAAATGGACTCCGGAAGCGGAGGCAGCGCTGCAAGACTTGAAGAGATACCTATCCTCCACTCCAATACTTGTCGCACCTAGGCCACAAGAGAAGTTGCTGCTGTACCTAGCAGCAACCAATCAAGTGGTTAGTGCTGCGTTAGTAGCGGAGAGGGAGGCGGATGAGGAACCCACACCACCGGCAAGCGGATCCAGCGACAAGCAGGGGGCTCCTCCGACAAGCTCTGGCCCCGACAAGGACAACTTTGCGCAGGAACAAGGAGAAGTGCGGAAGAAGATGGTACATCGCCCAGTGTATTTTGTGAGTTCCCTCTTGCAGGGGGCTAGGTCAAGATACTCTGGAGTGCAGAAGTTGTTTTTCGGCCTCCTCATGGCCTCGAGAAAGCTGCGCCATTACTTCCAAGCACACGAGATAACAGTGGTCACTCGCTTTCCGTTGAAGAGGATATTGCACAATCCAGAAGCAACAGGCAGGATCGTCGAGTGGGCACTGGAATTGTCTATCTTTGGTCTCAAGTTTGAAAGTACCTCAACTATACAGAGCAGAGCTTTGGCAAAATTCATAGCTGAATGGACCCCAACGCCCGATGAAGAAGTTCCAGAGACAAGCGTCCCCGTACAAGAAGCAAGCAGAGAATGGGTAATGTACTTTGATGGTGCCTTCTCGCTGCAAGGCGCCGGTGCCGGCGTGGTACTTATAGCGCCCACCGGAGAGCACCTCAAGTATGTTATCCAGATGCACTTTCCCAGGGAGCAAGCGACAAACAATACTGCTGAGTATGAAGGGTTGCTTGCCGCCTCAGGATTTCGGCCGAACTTGGGATCAAGAAGTTGATCGTGCGGGGAGATTCTCAGTTGGTGGTCCGGCAAGTGAACAAGAGTTATCAGAGCCCTTTGATGAAAGCTTATGTAGATGAAGTGAGGAAGCTTGAAGAGCACTTTGAAGGTCTGCAAATGGAGCACGTCCCGAGAGCCCAGAATGAGATTGCCAACGGCCTTTCAAAGTGTGCTGCAATGAAGTTACCTGTGGAACCAGGGACCTTCCTGCTCAAGCTAACTCAGCCATCCGTTACACCATCAGTTGGGCAAAGTAAGAAGAGAAAGTTGGTCTCCGGCGACTACTTGCCGGCGGATCTCCCTGAAGCCGCCGCCAAGGTCCCCAAGATCAACAACCAAGATGCTGAGGAACAGTTTGCTCCTGCAGATCCAAGGATCTGTACAGTTGAAGCAAACATTCCCGACAAGTCTTGCCCCGGCGAGCTTGCCGGGGGACCATCAGCTCCGGCGGAGCCAGAGGTTCTTGCCGTAGAAGCTGGGGTCCCCGCAGCAGCCCTCATGCCTTTAGTCCTTGCCGTTGAGCCCCAAGCTCCGGCATGGGCACGGCAGATCGTCCGTTTTCTGCAAACTGGAGAACTTCCCGACGACCCAGAAGAAATAGAGAAGATAACCAGGCAGTCAAGTATGTACCAGTTCGTGGATAACGAACTGTACAGAAGAAGACTCAATGGTGTCAGGTTGAAGTGCATTTCCAAAGAAGATGGACAGAAGCTGCTGGCGGAGATACACGGAGGCATATGTGGTCACCACATTGGCGCAAGGGCACTTGCCGGGAAGGCGTTCGGGCAAGGGTTCTTCTGGCCAGAAGCCCTCCAAGATGCAACCGCACAAGTAACCAAGTGTGAAGCGTGCCAGTTTCATGCCAAGCAAATTCATCAGCCAACTCAAGCTCTCCAGACGATCCCTTTGTCCTGGCCCTTCTCGGTCTGGGGGCTCGATATCCTCGGCCCCTTCCCCCGTGCTGTCGGGGGCTTTGAGTACTTGTACGTTGCAATCGACAAGTTCACAAAGTGGCCAGAAGTGGAGCCAGTGAGAAAGGTGACAGCACAGTCAGCAGTCAGGTTCTTCAGGTCAATCGTTTGCCGTTTCGGAATCCCTAACAGGATCATCACCGACAACGGCACACAATTCACTAGTCGCACCTTCATGCAATACGTCCAAGACCTTGGCGCCAAGGTCTACTTCGCTTCTGTTGCTCACCCGAGGAGCAATGGTCAAGCGGAGAGGGCAAATGCTGAAGTGCTGCGCGGACTCAAGACAAGAACCTTCGACAGGCTGCGCAAGTGCGGAAGAAACTGGATAGAGGAGCTACCGACGGCTCTTTGGTCAATCAAAACGACACCAAGTCGAGCCACCGGACAGACACCCTTTGCTCTTGTTTATGGAGCAGAGGCAGTTCTCCCCACGGAACTCGTATACGGATCTCCTCGAGTGCTCGCTTATGATGAGCTCGAGCAAGAGCAACTGCGACAAGATGATGCATTGCTCCTCGAGGAGGAACGTCTCCAGGCTGCTGTACGAGCTGCTCGATACCAGCAAGCCTTGCGCTGCTATCATAGCCGCAAGGTTAAAGCCAGGAGTCTCGAGGAAGGCGACCTTGTTCTTCGGCGTGTTCAGTCCGCCACGAATTCCAACAAGTTGATGCCGAAGTGGGAAGGCCCTTATCGGGTGAGACAAGTCACAAGGCCCGGCGCTGTCCGCCTTGAGACCGAAGAAGGCTTACCGGTGAGCAACTCCTGGAACATAGAGCATCTTCGCAAGTTTTACCCATAAGGCGTGGTTGCCGTGATCCGCTCCGGCAACTACCTTTTGTACAAGTCTTGCCGCTGTTGCATGTAATCCTTTGTACAAAGCCGGGCGCAGATCCCGTGCATCAGTAAAGCTTTTGTGTTTTGCATTATTTGCCTTCTCCATGCTTTTCTTCGTTATTTGCATGCATTGTTTGGCATCTTCTGCAACACACATACCCGGTAAGCATTAGCACGCCGAAAGGCCCTATACTTGTTTTTCCTCCTCTTTTTCTTTCCCTCTTAAGCAGAAGGAGTGTTCCTCGCGCACAAGTTTGCCGGGGGGAAGGAGATGGAGGATGAACCAAGTGCTGTTCAAAAAAGAGAAGCCTTGTCGGGGAAACAAGCAATATATGAAAGCTAAGTTACCAGAATTCGAGCAGTTCAAATTTTTAAAATTTTAGTTATCTTCCTTGAACAACCACACTTTGTATGGTAAACCTGTGCGCGGAGGAACCTACCCGTGGCTAGCCGCACCCTTACTTTGTTTTCGAGTACGCTCAACGACTTAAGTGAGCTGCGACAAGTGTCGCGCCCTTGCTTCGTTTCGAGTTCGCTCAGCAAGCTAAGTGCGTTGCGACTAGCCGCGGCAAGGTTACTTACCGGTAAAGCCTTTGCCAGCAGGCTGCTCGGAGTCCAGCACTCAGCGCTCGCGGCAAGGGCCCCTTGCCGGCTAGTCCCCTAAAAGCGTAGGGTGAAAAGCATACAAAGTGGAGGATCAAAAGCAAGGGAGATAACACTGCGCATTCATTGCTCGAAAATAAGATAATATATTACAAAGATAACTTGTCGCAATGACTAATAGATTCATGCTCGTGGTACACTTTGCAGCAGCAAAGGAAATAAAAAGAAAGAGGCCTAATCCACGCGATCGCCTTCACGCCTGGAGATCTTGTTCACCATGGCGATGATGTGGGCGACCTGCGCCTTCAGCGCCCCCATATCTGCGTCGGCCGGCAAGCTGCGGAGGACGTTGACGAGATTTATGCCAGGGTTGCGGTAGACTATCTTCGTCAAGACGCGCTCCAAGGTACCCGCGCAGAGCTGGCGCGACTCCTCGGCCAGCTGCGCGGGGAGTTTCTCCTGCAGACGTGCAAGCGCCGGCGCGACTCCCCTGAAGAAGAGACTTAGCTTGGCGCTGTGGGGGAGATTTGGATCCGGAGAGTACACGAGGTGCTCCACCCTCAGCGCCATCAGCTCCTTGTCGATGTTGGCGGCGGAGGTGACCAGGTCCTCCGTCCATTGCTCCACCGCCTGGTTGAAGTTGTTTGCGGAGGTGGCAGCGCTCTCCACCAGCTCCCGCTCCTTGCGGAGCTCCTCCTTCAGCTTGGTCTCGCGGTCCCGGGCGGCGTCGAGCGAATCCTTCAAAGTGGAGACCTTCAACTCCAAGTCAGCGATCGAGTCCTTGGCGGCGGTAAGCTCGTCGCCCTTCTTGGAGAGGCGTACCTGAAGGTCGGAGTTGGTGTAGGCGTCCTTCTCGCGCTCTATGTTGAGCGCGGTGACCCTATCCTCACTCGCCTTCAGGTACCGCTCCAACTGATCGACTTTGAGCTCCAGTTCCCTCTTGGCGGTTTCCGCGGCAACTGCGGCTTCCTTTGCCTCCTTCATAGCCTGCTCCCGGGCGGTGAGCTCGTCGTCATGGGCGTCGAGCTCAACCTTCCGCTGGTTGAGCGCTCCTTCTCGCCGGGACAGCTCTTCACCAACTAGTCGCTGCTGCTCCTCGGCCTCAGCTTTCTCCAGGAGGAACTCTTGGTGCTCTCCGGCAAGCCTTTCGCGCTCCTCCGCCAAGTCACGGAGGGCCGCCTGGTTGGCGGCGCGGAGCTCCGCGGCGCGCTTCTCCAAGTCTGCTCCAGCCTTGGCGATGAGGGCTTCTCGGGAGTCCAGCTTCGCCTGCCTGGCCCGGTAAAGGGCCAGGAGCCGGCGAAGCAGCTTCTCCTCTTCAGGCTCGTCGCTCCCGCGAGGCGCTTCAACAATCTTCAACTCCGCGGAGGCGAGGACCTCTCCATCAAAGGTCTCTCCCTCCACGGGGGCTCGCGACGAGGACCCCCACGGGACTTGTATGAAGACGCCGTTGGGGGCCTCAAGGTAGATGCCCGACTGCTCCTTGTCGGCGGAGGGGTCGGCGGCCGGCGCAGCGCTTGACGCTCCTGCTGCCTCCGGGCCAGCAGTGTGGTCGCCTTCCCCCTCCCCAGCCGCGGCGTCTCCGGTCAGGACAGTCTCCTCAGCGGCAGGCTCGTCGGCTCCTGCCATGCCCTCAGCGGCAGTGCCGTTGCCGCCGTCGCCTTGCGCGCCCTCCTCGCCGGTGGCCTCGGTCTCCATCCGGTCCGGCGCAGGAGGATCTAGCAGAAGAAGAAGAAAAGAAAAGATCAAGCAAATATCCAAAAAGACAAGTTCAAGAAGATAAAGTTGCAAGACTTACCTTCGAGGACTTCTTCGACGACAGGCTCCCTCGCCGGGGAGTCCTCCCTTGGCGGTGGAGCAGTGGCCCCTGCTGACGGAGGGCCGCCCGTGCCCTCCCTTGACGGGGTGGCCACCCTCGTCGGGCTGCTCGCCCTTGGCGGGGTGCTCGCCCTTGGCGGAGTACCCGTCCTTGGCGGAGCACTCTCCCTCGTCGGGGAGCTCACCCTTGGCGGGGAGGGTGGAATCTGTGGCTCGTCGGAGGCAGTCTCCGGGCGCTCCTGTGGCTGCGGCTCCACTTCTGCACAAGACAAACAAGGAAACAAGATATTAGTACAAGCCAAAAAACTCAAGCGCGCCCGACAAGCAGAAAGTTCTAGACCAGACTTACGCTGGGGGCTGCGCTGGGGGCTGCTCCTCGGAGCAGCGGGTTGATCCGGCAAGTTCGTCGCCGGCGCGTCCCCTGTCGCCACGACGGGCGAGTCGTCCTCAACCTCAACTACGGGGATCTTGGCCCGCTTCGCCATCCGCTGGGCCAGAGGCCTGAAAGCAAAACAAAAACAGGATCAGAATCAGAATCACCAAGACAAAGACAAAGTCGAAGAAATTACAAGTTACAGACACTTACTCCTCTTCCTCGTCGTCGTCGGAGCTGAGGGCGGAGAAATCGAACTCCACCTGAGGTGCTCCCGCGCGAGGAGCAGGAGGAGAAGGCTCCCTCGGACGCTTGGCGGTCTCCGGGGCTGGGGGCTGCGAAGACCCTGCCCCCGTTGACGCCGAGGCCCGAGGAGCAGGCGGAGCGGCCGCTTCGCTCCGGGAGGTTCCCCCTCCACTTGGCGCTGGTGCGCGGGGCGCCTCCGCCACGGCTGGTGCGCGGGGCGCCTCCGTCGCGGCTTGGCTCGCCCTGGTGGCTCGCGCCGCCCGGCGAACAGGCTGCTGTCGGGGCGCCTGCGTCCTCGTCGCTGTAGCCGCCTTGCGGAGGCGTTTCCCCGGCACTTGCTTGGGACTTGCCGGAGGTGGGGAGTTCTCCGACGACGAGGAGGCGTCGTCGTCGAGTCCTAGGGATCCGCCAGTGTCTTCATCGGCCTCGACGTCTTCCTCCTCCTTCCCAGCAGGCCCGCTGGGTCCAGCATCCTGCCCTGCGGCCTCGCTCCCTCCGGCGGCTCCGCTCCCTCCGGCACCTCTGCTCCCTCCGGCGACCTCGCCTCCGGCGGCGGCGGCCTCGCTCACAATCCCGGGAATCCCGGCATACCTCAGATAAGGAACCCCGGCAAGCTCGTCGGGCGGAAGCTTGAGCAGTCTGCGGATCTCTGCCTCCTCTGCTTGGCACGACGCGTCCGCAACATCTGCCTCGTCGACGGTGAATCCGAAGTCTCCAGCCGCTGCTGCTGCGGCGGCCTCTTCCATCCGGGAAGCTATATAGGCTATATCCCGCTCCGTGGTGGCCCGGGTGAGACCCTTGTTCTCCTCGGTGTTCTTCGGTACCTCGACCAAGTTATCGAAGAAACTCAGTATCGCGTCCGGCGGAGGCTCTATCCAGGTGGGGTCGACGCCGTGGGAGTCACACGCGGGCAGCGCCGCGCGCAAGGAGTCCCGGGCAGTGCTGTTGCACAGCGGCACCACTCCCCGGGGAGATATAAACCACTCCGGATGGGCCGGGTCGTGCTTTAAAAGCTCCCGGACCATCCCCTTCAGCTCCAAAGCCGTGAAGTTGAAGTTCAATCCCGGGCGCAGCCTCATGATGTCCGCCGCATTGCCAAATTCCCATGCTGGCCTTTTCCTCTCTTGTAAAGGGGCAATGCGGCGGCGGAGGAAATCTGCCCCCACCTCTCCGATGGTCAGTTTGGCTACCCGGAGACAAAGTATCCTGATAAGGGCGATGTTGAGCTTGCCGTCCTCCGGGGCCAACTCGCTCCAGTCTCTGCCGCGCACTATAGCTGTTGTGCGCGGCGCGGTAAAAGGCTCCGGATGGTCCTCCACTACCCAACACCAATCTGCGCGCCATTCTTCCCACTTGCCGCGGAGTTCTCCTTTCAGATATGAATCCTTCTTGTTCAAGCGGAAGATCCAGAAGATACCTCCGGAGAGGGGAGCGCCGGCCTCTACTCTAGGCATAAAGAAATGGCGAAAGAGCGCTACATTGGGATGGATCCCTACATAGTTTTCGCACAGATGTGCGAAAACCGCCATCGTAAGGATGGCGTTGGGGGTGAAGTCTAGGAGGTGGAGGCCGTATGAGTTCATGATGTCACAGAAAAACTCCGAGAACGGAGGGCACAAGCCGCAGTGAAAGAAGACAGCAAAGAAGAAATACCCGCCGGGGTACAGATCTCTAGCGGCGGCGGGGTAGACTCTGGTGCGGGGATGAGCCTTGGTCTCCTTGGCCCAGAAGAGGTAGTACTTGTTCCAGAGCTCCCTCCCGCTGAGCCTCGGCGCGAAGACCACGTTCCTCTTCCGCAAGGCGGCAAGCTTCGCCGCCTGCTCGGATATCTCCCTCTTGGCCTTGTCCGCTTTCTCCTTCTCGGCCTTCGGAGCCATGGCGGAGGCGGCGAGGGAAGGGGTGAGGAACTCGACGGCGCCGCGGATGCGGAAGACGGCGGAGGAGGGGCGGGGGCAACAGCAGCAGAAGTTTTTCTGGAGGTTGAAGACGCAGTGAAGACGAAGGAGGGAAACTGCCCCTGCTTCCTCTGCTTTTAAGGGGGAAGTGGGGGACGCTCCGCATTTCCCATTAAAGAACGTGGCCACGATCTCTCCCACGACGCCGCAATCGACGCGTGCCGTTAGGGAGGGGCGCGGCGGATGCGGAAGGGGATTAACGGCTTGCCGTGGGCCGCGCGTGCCTGTGCACTGTTTTGGGCCTGGCCCAACAGCGCTCGGCACCGTGTGTGGCCCAGGCCCGGGGGCTCCTGTCGGTGTACTAAGATAGGGGTACCTTAGTACCCCAACTTGTGCACGGGCAGTAGCAGCTTCCCGCGGCAGGGTCCACCGCGTGCTTGCCGGAAACCTTTCTTGTTCCTATAAAGCCATTCAAGAACAAAGTATACAAGGCAGAATATCAAGGCCCCGGCAAGTGGAGCTTGCCGGGAAGGCCATCCCAGGCTCAAGACTATCACATTAACACAAGGCCCTGGCAAGAGGAGCTTGCCAGGAAGACCAGAAGACTGCATCTCAGAAGACATGCCTCAGCGCACCCTGCGCCCCGGCAAGACCCGGGGAGCGACAAGCCTCCGGGCCCGGCAAGATCAAGACCCTGGCAAGGTGCTTGCCGGGGGAAGCCTGCACTGTGTGCCCGCGCTCCAGCTCATCAGCCCATGCGTCGCCCTGGGGCCCTTCCAGGGACGCGTGGCGGATGGCTGTGCAGCCTGGGGGACACGGTGGCACTCCACGATGACAAGGCTACCGTCGTGGCGAACGGAGACGCATGGACGGGCGCTTTTGGGGTAGACGGTGACGGGCATTTAAGGCCCTTGTCCCCCACTGTCAAGGTTAGGTAAAGACCACTGTTCATCCACTGTTCATGCACTGTTCCCGCACTGTTACAACTACCACCAAAGTTACATTTTTGCCCTCCTCTACGTTGACACCTGTCGGTGACCCCTTGAGCTATAAAAGGAGGCCCATGCACAACGTAGAGGGGGTGCGGAACCTAGACAGCTCTCTTGCTCGGTGTAGCTAGCTCTTCAAGCTCCCGAGCCCAAGAACTCAATACAATCTAAGCAGGAGTAGGGTTTTACGCGTCCATCGCGGCCCGAACCTGGGTAAACTGCCCGCGTGCTCTCCTCGATCTGCTCTTCGTGCTCCCTCCGCTCCCTTACCGCAACGTAGAAGGGGCTCCGGTCCCATAGGTGCTCGTGGGAGGACAGTTTCCCCCGACACCTCGCGGAACTTGTTAGATTCTACCGCGGGAGGAACTTTTATGTCAACTACACTTGGTGCTGCCACAAAGCTTCTCGATGAGATGATGACCAACTATTCCCAATGGCACATCGAACGCGCTCCAACAGGTAGGAAGGTAAACTCTGTCGAGGAGATTTCCTCCCTAAATGAAAAAGTTGACTTGATCATGTCTCTACTTTCGAAGCAATCTTCTGTTGATCCTCGTGATGTTCCTTCAAATTCTTTGATTTCTCAAGAACAAGTAGATGTGAACTTTATCTCTAGAAACAATTTCAACAACAATGCTTATAGGAGTAATTTTGGTAGCAATCCTAGACCGTTCCCCTCTAATTCTTATGGGAACAACAATGCATATCCTAGCACCAAGAACTCCACTACTGAACTAGAGATTATGCTTAAAGATTTCATCACTACCCAAAAAGCCTTTAATATGAGTGTAGGAGAAAAACTAAACAAACTAGATGATCTCTCTTCGAAGGTAGACAATTTAGCCAATGAGGTAGAATTGCTTAAAATTAGAACTTCTCCTCTTGAGGAGAGGAAGGTCACTCCTATGAATGATATTCAAGTGCAAATTAATGAAAACATTAGGATGTTGGCTAAACTTAAAGAGAGATGGGCTAGAGAAAGGGAGGAAGAAGATAGAATTAAGAACCTTCCTACCCACCACACTGTTGCTACTATCCAAGTTGTTGAGGATATCGAAACTCTTAGCACCCAATGCACTCCTGGTCCCATTGGACCTATTAATGGTGATGCTATGACTATAGAAACTACCAAACAAGTGAACCTAAAGGACACCACTACCACCTTACTTGATAGTAGTGACCTTGATTTTGATAATTGCACTCTTACCGAAGTTATTGATTTCCTTCACAAGATGTCTAGAGATCCCCGCACTAGCACGCTTAACCTTGCCTTCACAGAGCATATCACTAATGCTCTGATCAAAGCTAGGGAGGAGAAACTTAGAGTAGAAGCCTCCATACCTAGAAAGCTAGAAGATGGTTGGGATCCTATGATTAAAGTTAAGTTGAATAACTTCTCTTGCTATGCTTTATGTGATGTTGGAGCTAGTACCTCCGTTATGCCCAAAAGAATATATGATATGCTCATATTGAAACCTTTTGATTCTTGTTCTTTTGGTGTTCGTCTCGTTGATTCTTCCATAAAGAAACCTTTGGGGAGGATCGATGATGTTCTTATCATTGTCAATGACAATTACGTTCCCGTTGATTGTACTATTATGGATATTAAATGTGAACCTTCTTGTCCAATTATTTTGGGACGTCCTTTTCTACGCACCGTTGGTGCTATCATTGACATGAAAGAGGGGAATATAAAATTTCAATTTCCTCTCAAGAAAGGGATGGAACACTTCCCTAGAAAGAAGATTAAGTTACCTTTTGAATCCGTTATACGGGCTAGCTATTCTTTTACTCTTGATAAAACTTGATCTTTTTGCATTATGCCTAGCTTAAAGGCATAAAAGAAAGCGCTTTTGGGAGGCAGCCCACATGAATAAAATTTTATTTTGCTTTTGTTGTCTCTTGATGTTGTTACTATAGTAGCATCATCATTGTATCTTTGCTTTTCAACTTTGTGCCAAGTGTAGCCTCTGATTGCAAGAAAAATCAAAAGTTGTGACGTGTTGTCCAGGAAACAGATTCTGTCCTTGGATAGAAAAATTCGTATAAAATCACTAGTTCATCTTTTTGGTCTGAATTGTTTCGACAGCGTGCTCTATACAATTGTCTTTCATGCGTCTGTTCTGAGTTTTTTGATTAGAGTTGCAGAAGTGCCCCGAAAAAATCATTTACTACCTGCTGTTCTGTTTTTCACAGATTCTGTACTGTTTTGCCTTTCCTTCATTTTGCAAACCTTGAGCTTGCTTTTTCTTTGCAAAAACCTTTTGGCAATCTTGAGAAACAGTAGACCTTCAAGAATATCCTTATTTCCAGCAAGGAACAATTATTTTATTATGGGTACTAACCTCGCTAATCAGATTATGATGAGTTATGTATGAAGGGAGTTTTCAAGTGTGCGAGGGAAGATGATAAAAAGATTCAGGAGTGTCAAACGCTCAAGCTTGGGGATGCCCCCATGCACCCCCAAGAAATATTCAAGGAGACTCAAGCGTCTAAGCTTGGGGATGCCCCCGTGCATCCCCTTCTCCATCAACATTATCAGTTCGTCTTTCGTTCCACTATATTTTTATCACTTCATGTGTTATGTGCTATGCTTGGAGCGTCTTGCTTTTAGTTTCCTTTTTAGTTTTCTTTAGCTTTTCATAACGAGTCGGAACTCGGCTTTCTTTATGTGGGAGAGAAACACGCTCCACTTCTACCTAGGACACAACATAGAATTTTCATGTCTATCTTTGCTGTGTGTGTTCTTTGTCTTTCAATAGCTACTATCATGTTTAGCTTTTAGTTTTCATGCTTATCTTTTTAAAGAGCTTTTGTTTAGTTGGTTGCTTGAACTCTCTTTATTTATCATGATTATCTTATTAAGAGAGTTTGCTTCTGTTGCATGGTTGATATGTCTATGATAAAGATGCTACGTGCATAATGGTGCTTAGTAGTTCATGTTTTCTTATGGTTAGTCTCAAATAGCTGGGGGGTTCCCAATGTGTTATTGGAATACCAACATGATTTGTTTGCCTATGATGTGGTATGGTTTAGTAATATCTTCCTTCAAGAATTTATTTTGATTGACTTGGCGTATGCTCACGCATATTTAAGACTGTAAAGAAAGTCTGTCAAGCCTTGATGATCTTTTGTTTCTGAGTAGCGATATAACTACCATGCCTGATTCAATGTTCCTTTGTCGCTCTGCATGATTATGACCATCATTACTCTCTTAGTTGGTCGCTCCCAGTCTTTTGCTAACCTCCACCTGTACTAAGCGGACTGACTGCTTGTGCATCCAAATTCTTTTAAACCAGTTATGCCATATGAGTCCACCATACCTTCCTACATGGTATTTACCTGCCATTCCTAACGAAGACTTTCATGTACCATCTCGAAATTATTCAAAAAAAATGCATTTCTGTTTTGTGCCTCTGTTTTAAGTTCATGAGGAAGTAGTAGTTAATTCATGATCTTTTTAAGTTGGACAAGCTTCACCCCGGGATTGCATGACTAATGTGCAAACCCATAACACGAGAAGGAACTGGCATTGAGTGCGCCCGGCTCAAAATTAATATAACAAACAAACCCTCCTTCACGCTTTGTTCATGAGAAATCAGAAAACTTTGGCAGTGATAAACAAAGGAGATTAAGAGGATGTGATCGTCCTCATTCAGGAGCCGTTCCTCGAAACTTGTCCATCTCAAGAAGTGATTGAGTTATCTGCTAGCATTCGTTGACGAAACATGCATAATCTAAAAATAATAATAATTATTACCTCTGTTTTTTAAACCAAGAGCTCTGGTACATGTTTTGTCTTTGTTTCCGACTACGGGTTTTCAACCTTGCCAACAAAAGCCACGGTTCGAGAGTCTCCACCTTCTTTTAAAGCATCAACTACTCAGAGCATGATTGTCATTCTGAGTGTAATGTGCATTGTCCCAAAGTAGCATTGTCTTTTGCATGATTATGATATCGTTTATTCTGAAATCATTGTATCTAGTCATCACTTAAACCTTGGAGGTGCCCCTGCATTTATGTTTTGCTTCACTAAAGGGGGCAAGCGAGATATCACTTTGTCATATTTGCATACCATGCTCATTACAAATCTATTTGATGTTTCAGTATCATATTGTAAAACTTTCAGTTCTTTGTGATTTTCTCACGAGGCAACTTAATTACTACAGATTCATTGTCTCAGTAAGCTTTTGTCATATGACTATGAAAAACCATTATATGGTTAATAGCATGTCACCACAGAAATTATTCTTGTTATCATTACCTACTCGAGGACGAGCAGGAATTAAGCTTGGGGATGTTGATACGTCCAAAACGTATCTATAATTTCTGCTTGCTCCATGCCTCTTTTGGGTGATATTGCTATGATATTTATACACTTCCATACACTTTTGATCATATTTGGACTAACCTATTAACTCAGTGCACCCCAGTGCCAGTTTCTGTTTTCTGCTGTTTTTGTATTTCAGGTTTTCCCATTACGAGAACTGCCAGAAAAATCCCGGAAAAATTATATAAAAAATCAGCGTTCCAGAAGCTTCCCGGCACCCGAAGTAGAGCCGGAGGGGGGCCACCAGGGCTCCAGGCGCCCTGGTGGCGCGGCCCCCCTCCTGGCCGCGCCGGGGGGGCGCCTGTGCCCCCCAGGCCTCCGCTAATGCCCCCCTTTGGCATATATTTATATCGTGTCCCGAAACCCTCGAGACGGGAACCCTTTTTCGTGATCTCATCTCTGTTCCGCCGCCGCCGCGCTTCCAAGATCGGGAGCACCAGGAGAACTCTTCCCGGCACCCTGCCGGAGGGGAGGATCACCACCGGGAGCCTCTCCACCACCATGGACGCCTCCCGGATGAGTTGTGAGTAGTCTCCCTTGGACCATGGGTCCATGAACAGTAGATATGTGATGTTCTCCTCCCGTTCTTGTGCTTCACTAATTAGTCCTCGTGAGCTGCCCTACATGATCGAGGCACATATGTAATCCTTATGCTGTTGCTATGATGAGTTTGCTGGGATCCGATGGATTGTGAGATTATGTTCAGATTGTGTTTGAGTAATATATTTGATCTACCTCTTTTATATTTATGTTCGTAAGTAATTCTTGCATGTTCTCCGTTGTTATTTATTGCTTTGGCCAAGTAGTAGGTAGTGACTCCAAGAGGGAACGTTATGCTTGATTGTGGGTTCATGCCCCTCGATGACTAGCTTGAGTGACAGAAACATGAGTCTAGGGGATGTGATGTTGCCACAAGGGGGAAAACGACAGTGCTTGTGCCCGCGGGTGCAAGGATTGTTTACTTTACGCAAAGTTCTTTTAATGCAGTTGTCTGTTGCTTTGAGTTTACACTATGGGTGGGACTCGCAACTTAATACCAGCGAGATGTTCTGGATAGATATCTCAAGGTGGATGATTAGTAGTAGATGCAGATGGATTTCAGTCTACTTGCCTTGGCGTACCGCCCATGCTTTGAACCTCTACCTTTTTTGCAACATAGTTAGCATTGGTTTGCGCACATAATTCTGTCAATTGCCCAGCTATAATTCGTTTACCTCACATAGCTGTTTTATCGTCTTTTGGGAGAGAGACATCACTAGTGAACATCATGGGACCCCGGTCCATATTACCATCACTGATCACATCCGCTATTTACTTTATGCTTTTACTTACTATTGCAGCAAAACCTATCACTATTATCACTTGCGTTTAATCCTTTGTAAACGACAAGGCCGGAGGGATTGACAACCTCTCTGTACTCGTTGGGAGCAAAGTTATTTGTATCTGTGTGCAGGTCCACGTTGATTGCTAATATCTGGCGCCGTTAGCAGTTGACACCTTCTTGTTGAAACTGGGAGTCTCAGGGGAAATCGATCCTTGGTATCTTTGCCAAGGGAGAACTTCCGCTACACTGCATCTCAAACCTTCCACTTGGGGTAACCAACGAGGGGCGAGAAGCCATCAGGGAGACATATAAATATTCCTTACACATGGACCCGTATTGAAAAACAACTTGCCTGTTCAAATCTTAGGGGATCCTCCTCCACCCAAGGGTGTTTGAACTTAAACCTTTACCTGATAATCTTAAATATGTTTATCTTGATGAAAAGAAGATATATCCTGTTATTATTAGTGCTAACCTTTCAGAGCAGGAAGAAGAAAAACTATTGAAAACTCTGAAGAAGCACCGAGCTGCTATTGGATATACTCTGAATGATCTTAAGGGCATTAGTCCCACTATATGCCAACACAAGATAAAATTGGAAGAAAATGCTAAACTTGTTATTAATCATCAGCGATGGTTAAATCCTAAGATGAAAGAAGTGGTAAGAAAGGAAATACTAAAGCTTCTAGAGGCAGGTATTATCTATCCAGTTGCTGATAGCCAGTGGGTAAGTCCTATCCATTGTGTCCCTAAGAAAGGAGGTATGACTGTCGTTCCTAATGATAAAGATGAATTGATCCCGCAAAGAATAGTTACAGGTTATGCGATGGTAATTGATTTCCATAAGTTAAATAAATCTACTAAGAAAGATTATTACCCCTTGCCATTTATTGATCAAATGCTAGAAAGGTTATCCAAACATACTCATTTCTGCTTTCTAGATGGTTATTCTGGTTTCTCTCAAATACCTCTGTCAAAAGGGGATCAAGAAAAGACTACTTTTACTTGTCCTTTCAGTACCTTTGCTTATAGACGTATGCCTTTTGGTTTATATAATGCACCTGCTACCTTTCAAAGATGCATGATGGCTATATTCTCTGATTTTTGTGAAAAGATTGTTGAGGTGTTCATGGATGATTTCTCCGTTTATCGAACTTCTTTTGATGATTGCTTAAGCAACCTTGATCGAGTTTTGCAGAGATGTGAAGACACTAACCTTGTCTTGAATTGGGAGAAGTGCCACTATGGTTAATGAAGGCATTGTCTTGGGACATAAAATTTCCGAAAGAGGTATTGAAGTTGACAAAGCTAAAGTTGATGCTATTGAAAAGATGCCATGCCCTAAGGATATCAAAGGTATACGAAGTTTCCTTGGTCATGCATGGTTTTATAGGAGGTTCATTGAGGACTTCTCCAAAATCTCCGGGCCTCTGACTAATATCTTACAAAAAGATATTCCTTTTGTCTTTGATGATGATTGTCTAGAAGCATTTGAAATACTTAAGGAAGCATTGATGTCTGCACCTATTGTCCAGCCTCCTGACTGGAATTTACCCTTTGAGATTATGTGCGATGCTAGCGATTATGCTGTAGGTGTTGTTCTAGGGCAAAGAGTTGATAAAAAATTGAATGTTATCCAGTATGCTAGTAAAACTCTAGATAGTGCCCAAAGAAATTATGCCACTACTGAGAAAGAATTTTCAGCAGTTGTATTTGCTTGTGATAAGTTTAGACCCTACATCGTTGATTCTAAAGTAACTATACACACTGATCATGCTGCTATCAAATACCTTATGGAAAAGAAAGATGCTAAGCCTAGACTTATTAGATGGGTTCTCTTGCTGCAAGAATTTGACTTGCATATTATTGATAGAAAGGGAGCTGAGAACGCCGTAGCAGATAACTTGTCTAGGTTAGAGAATATACTTGATGACCAACAACCTATTGATGATAGCTTCCCTGATGAACAACTAGCTGTCATAAATACTTCTCGTACTGCTCCATGGTATGCTGATTATGCTAATTATATTGTTGCTAAGTTTATACCTTCTAGCTTCACATACCAGCAAAAGAAAAAGCTCTTCTATGATTTGAGACATTACTTCTCGGATGACCCACATCTTTATAAAGAAGCAGTAGATGGTATTATTAGACGTTGTGTACCTAAGCATGAACAGGAACAAATCCTACGCAAGTGCCACTCCGAAGCTTATGGAGGACACCATGCGGGAGATAGAACTGCACACAAGGTAATGTAATCCGGTTTTTATTGGCCTACTCTCTTCAAGGATGCTCGTAAGTTTGTCTTATCTTGTGATGAATGTCAAAGAATTGGTAATATTAGTAGACATGAAGAAGTGCCTATGAATTATTCACTTGTTATTGAACCATTTGATGTTTGGGGCTTTGATTATATGGGACCATTTCCTGCCTCTAATGGGTACACACATATTTTAGTTGTTGTTGATTACATTACTAAGTGGGTAGAAGCTATTCCAACTAGTAGTGCTGATCATAACACCTCTATTAAGATGCTTAAAGAAGTTATATTTTCGAGGTTTGGAGTCCCTAGATACCTAATGACTGATGGTGGTTCACACTTAATTCATGGTGCTTTCCGTAAGATGCTTGCTAAATATGATGTCAACCATAGAATTGCATCCCCTATCACCCACAGACTAGTGGTCAAGTAGAACTAAGTAATAGGGAGTTGAAATTAATCTTGCAGAAGATAGTTAATAGGTCTAGGAAGAATTGGTCCAAGAAACTAGATGATGCATTATGGGCTATAGAACTGCATACAAAAATCCTATGGGTATGTCTCCATTTAAAATGGTATATGGAAAAGCTTGTCACTTACCTCTTGAGCTAGAACATAAGGCATATTGGGCTATTAAAGAGCTCAACTATGATTTCAAACTTGCCGGTGAGAAGAGGCTATTTGACATTAGCTGTCTCGATTAATGGTGAACCCAGGCCTATGAGAATGCCAAGTTGTTTAAAGAAAAAGTTAAAAGATGGCATGACAAAAGGATACAAAAGCGTGAGTTTAACGTAGGGATTATGTCTTGCTACTCAACTCTCATTTAAGATATTTTTGTATGAAAACTTCTCTCCAAGTGGGAAGGACCTTATGTTATCGAGGAGGTCTATCGTTCCGGTGCCATAAAAATCAACAACTTCGAAGGCACAAATCCGAAGGTGGCGAACGGTCAAAGAATCAAACATTATATCTCAGGTAATCCTATAAATGTTGAAACCAATATTACTAAAACCGTAACCCCGGAGGAATACATAAGGGACACTTTCCAGAATGGTTTAGCCTACAAAAAGGAAGAGGTACGTGATACGGTAAGTAAACCGACTCCAAAACAGTTCTAAAGGAAATTTTTCTCCGTTTTGGAATATTTAGAAAAATAGAAAAATAAGAAGCAGTCCGGAGGGGACACGAGGCATCCACGAGGGTGGAGGGTGCGCCCCCTGCCTCGTGGGCACCCTGTGTGTCCCCTGGACTCCGTTTTCTTGTGGGTTACTCCTTTTGGTCGGTAAAAATTCATTATATATTCTCCCGAAGTTTTTGACCTCTGTATCACGCAAAAATCCTCTGTTTTCGTTTCGAGCTACTGTTTTTGACAGATCTAGATCATCATGGCGTCCTCCAACACCCCCAAAGACAAGTTCTTCGAGACGGTCATCAACCCTTACCTTGCGGAGGTGCTGCACCACCCTAAAACCATGGAGTTGCATCAGGGGGTGCTGCATATCCGTGACGTTGATGGGCCGAGGAGGACCGGAAGCGTGGAGGCAAGACTCGAAGTAATGGAGCAGCAAGTTTTCAAGTGCCAAGGTATGGTGGAACGAGGACTCAACGCCAACCACATGATGATCTCCGAGCTCGCCAACAACCTCAAGCTGGACTCAAGGATCTTTGGGCAAGCTATCTCCAATCGTCAAGAGAAGATCGAACACCTCCAAGCCCAGATCTATGACCTGCAGAACCAAAACAGTGAGTATGAATATAGATTCAAGAAGATGAGTTTGGCTGTAGATTTGACTATCTCGGAGACTCGATCATCCTTCTACGATGGTGAACCCATGCCTTGGAAGGTGGACAACAAGCCTACATCATCAACAACTCCATCATCACCACCCCCGAAGAAGGAGACATAATCATATGGGTATGGGCACTCCCCTTGGCAACTGCCAAGCTTGGGGGAGTGACCCCGGTATAGTATCACCATCACTCCTATCTTTACCATTTTACTTAGTTCAATCCTTTTGGTAGTATCTTGATCTAGTAGAATAAAGTTAGCATGATCTAGTTGTGAGATTTTGCTTTGTGAGCTTTACCCTTTGTAATCGAGTCCGTGAGCTATATAATAAAGATTAGTGTTGAGTCAAGGGCTTGATTTCCTCACTTGGGTCATGATAAAAGAAAGAAAACATAAATAGTATCAAAGAGATCATATCGATCTTATGGGAAGTAATGACTTCACATATAAGAGTATGATAAATAAAAGTTGTTGGGAGTTGAAAAACATAGTTTTGGTCATCGTTATAATTAACAGGAAGTAATAAAAGAAGAGAGGCTTCACATGCAAATATACTATCTTGGACATCTTTTATGATTGTGGCCACTCATTAAAGTATGACATGCTAAAGAGTTGATGTTGGACAAAGAAGACAACATAATGAGTTATGTCTTCTTATATCCGAAATAAAGTATATTGTCATGGATCATCCAACATGTTGATCTTGCATTTCCCCCTCATGCTAGCCAAACCCCCTCGCACTAAGTAGAGATACTACTTGTGCTTCCATATATCCTTAAACCTAGTTTTGTCATGAGAGTCCACCATACCTACCTATGGATTGAGAAAGATCCTTCCAAGTAAGTTGTCATGTTGCAAACTCGCTAAAATATGTATGATTTGTTAGTGTGGGAGAAATTAGCTTTATACGATCTTGTGATATGGAAGTAATAAAAGCGACGGACTGCATAATAAAGTTCCTTATCACAAGTGCCAATATAAAGTGAAGTTCTTCTATGCTAAGACTTTGTTCATCCAATCATAAAAACACATGACAACCTCTGCTTCCCTCTGCGAAGGGCCTATCTATTTTTCCTGTCTTATAAGTGTCAAGGTGAAATCCACCTTTCCTTTTTACATTTTATCCTTTGGCAAGCACATTGTGTTGGAAAGATCCTGACATATATACCCACTTGGATGTAAGTTTTCGTGATCTATTACTGTTGACATTACCCTTGAGGTAAAAGGTTGGGAGGCAACACCATAAGCCCCTATCTTTCTTTGTGTCCGATTAAAGCTCCATAAACATAAGTATTGCGTGAGTATGAGCAATTGTGAAAGACTATATGATAGTTGAGTATGTAGGCTTGCTGAAAAGCTCTTATATTGACTCAATGACCAAGATAAAAGTTTGTTAGTTTCCAATGAAGTTTATGATTCATACTTGATATTGTGGATGATTTGTTACTTCAGCATAAGAATCATATGACTATATTTATATATGTTGTTGTTATGAGAATGATCATGATGCCCTCATGTCCGTATTCTGTTTTTATCGACACCTCTATCTCTAAACATGTGGACATATTTTTCGATATCGGCTTTCGCTTGAGGACAAGCGAGGTCTAAGCTTGGGGGAGTTGATACGTCCATTTTGCATCATGCTTATATGTTGATATTTATTGCATTATGGGCTGTTATTACAAGTTATGTCACAATACTTATGCCTTTTCTCTCTTATATGAAGAGGGAGAATGCCGACAGCTGGAATTCTGGGCTGGAAAAGAAGCAAACTCTGGAAACCTATTCTGCACAACTCAAAAAGCTCTGAAACTCCACAGGACACCGTTTCAGAAAATATAAAAAATATCTGGCGAAAGAAGATCACCAGGGGGACCACCACCTGTCCACGAGGGTGCCCCCCCCCTCTGGGCGTGCCCCCTGCCTCATGGGCCCCCCGATGGCCCCCCGATGCCCATCTTCTCCTATATGAGGTGTTTTGACCTAGAAAAATCATAAGGAGGCTTTCGACACCAGACGCCGCCGTCTCGAGGCGGAACCTTGGCAGAAACCAATCTAGGGCTCCGACAGAGCTGTTTTGCCGGGGATACTTCCCTCCGGGAGGGGGAAATCGTCACCGTTGTCATCACCAACAACTCTCCCATCTTGGGGAGGGCTATCTTCATCAACATCTTCACCAGCACCATCTCCTCTCGAACCCTAGTTCATCTCTTGTATCCAATCTTTGTATCCAAACCTCTGATTGGTACCTGTGGGTTGCTAGTAGTGTTGATTACTCCTTGTAGTTGATGCTAGTTGGTTTATTTGGTGGAAGATCATATGTTCAGATCCATTATGCATATTAATACCCCTCTAATCATGAACAATATTGTGTCTTATTAGTAGTTACTTTTATTCCTAAGGACATGGGAGAAGTCTTGCTATTAGTAGTCATGTGAATTTGGTCTTCGTTCGATATTTTGATGAGATGTATGTTGTCTCTCCTCTAGTGGTGTCATGTGAACGTCGACTACATGACACTTCACCATTATTTGGGCCTAGAGGAAGGCATTGGGAAGTAATAAGTAGATGATGGGTTGCTAGAGTGACAGAAGCTTAAACCCTAGTTTATGCGTTGCTTCGTAAGGGGCTGATTTGGATCCATATGTTTCAGGCTATGGTTAGGTTTACCTTAATACTTCTTTTGTAGTTGCGGATGCTTGCATTAGAGGTTAATCATAAGTGGGAGGCTTGTCCAAGTAAGGACAGCACCCAAGCACCGGTCCACCCACATACCAAATTATCAAAGTACCGAATGCGAATCAGATGATCGTGATGAAAACTAGCTTGACGATAATTCCCATGTGTCCCCAAGAGCGCTTTACTTTATATAGGAGTTTGTCCACGCTTGTCCTTTGCTACAAAAAGGATTGGGCCACCTTGCTGCACCTTATTTACTTTTACCGTTTGTCACTTGCTACAAATTACCTTATCACAAAAATATCTGTTACCTATAATTTCAGTGCTTGCAGAAAATACCTTACTAAAAACTGCCTATCATTTCCTTCTACTCCTCGTTGGGTTCGACACTCTTACTTATCGAAAGGACTACGATAGATCCCCTACACTTGTGGGTCATCAGCCGACGCCCTCGCCGGAGCTCCGCGCCCCGACCTGTGCCGGACCCGATCTGCCCCGATCCGCCCCGGCGGTTTTCGACGAAAAACTGCTAGAATCGGTAATAAACCGTGTCGTTTTTCGTTTTGTTTTTTATTAGTTTAGGTTTTTCTGTTAAAATTGGTCGGTGGGTTATTTAACAAACGTCCGTTCGTTTAGGATCTGCAGTGAACAGATTCGTTAGATTAGTTACTGTTAGTGAGCGTTTGCTCGATAGATTTTTCTTTTTCCTTTCATTTTCGGCCAGGGACTTAGATGTAATTAGTTTTCTTACAATTTAGTCCCTGCTCTTCAAACCTTCGTTAATTTTTACTTGTTTGTCCAAATCCAACGAAACCAGTGCCAAACTCTTTGTTACGATCCTTTCTATCTAGTAAAACAACTTAAATATATTTTTGAAAGTTTTAAAATTTGAACTCAAACAAATTTGATTTAAACTTCTTTTTGTCATAACTTGAGTTTTATAACTCCGTTTTAGTTGATTCTATTTGCAAATCGAAGCTCTTGACCTAAACTTTTTGATAAGGACAAATTCACTTAATTTTGGTACTGTTAGAAATTGTTTTCTGTTCATAGAACTATTTGCTTGTTTTGAAGCTTTTTGAGATCTTTTTGAGATCTTTTCTTCGATTCTTTTGTATGATTGCTTATGTGTGGTTATTATTGAATTCTTACGATAATCGGAGTGTGACGAGTAGATCTATCACGAGTTATGAGTGCGAAGAATCTACATCAACAGTACAAGGCAAGTTCATACTTTGATCATACTTTTCTATACCCAGTTTTACTTGCATTAGTTATACCTTCAAACACTTGCATGAGTAGGACTGGCTACATGTGATGTTTCTTTGTAGTTCATGAGGTAGGAACCCAATGACTTGAGATCAAAGCCGAGAATATACGTTTTGTTATTCATTACTTAGCCATGCTTGTAGACGTGGATTGGTATGAGAGATTTCATGAAAGCTGTGAGTGTAATAATAACTAAGGAAATGTTTAAGGTGGAAATTTAATGCACGTCTGGGTGGATTGGTTGTGGCACCCTGGGGATGTACCAGTGGTTTGCCAGGGCACCTGGGGATATACCAGTGTTGTCCTAGGATATCCCAGGGGTACCGTATGATTATCCTATTGGAATGCCACCCACACTCAAAGGGATCATATGATATTTTCATGCCTAGAAACTTCCGTGTGCAGCCACAAGCCATTATGGGCTCTCTCATAGTTGAGTATGTTGTGTGAGCTCTTTTAGTGGTGGCATATCAGATGTAGCGAAGTGTAGGTGTACCGGTCTACCCGGGGTAAAGAGTTAATGCTTCTAAAGACTATGTCTCGATCCTCCGATCATGGATGCGATCGAGTCTTGTGGGGAAAAGTGCACAAACCTCTGCAGAGTATACAAACTGATCATGAGTAGCCGTGTCCACGGTCATGGACATCTTTGAGTATCTAGAAGTGGATTATTTAGTTGATCTCATCAGTCTATTTAATTAACTTGATGAGTTATTAATGACTATGGTAAACTTTGGGATTTGAGATGGGGGTACCATTCTCAATATTGCTTAACTAAACTGAGTAGTAAATAAAATTTAATCATTTGTTTTAGGGAAAACTAGCTTTATGCAAAATAAACCTTACAACCTCCACCAGCCAAATATGCATGTAGGGATAGATATTGTTCATCATTATTCTATGGTGTGAATTTGCCAGTACATTCAATGTACTGACCTACATGGCTGCAACGTCTCATGTTGTAGGAATTATTCGACAAGTAAGTAAAACGTTAGGGTTGCGATGTCTACACTCAACTTTGCCGTTGGTGTTGTTGGAACTCCACAACCTTGTTGTTACTTCCGCTATGTTGATTGAGGTAATAGTATTTACGTTACTTTATACGTGTGATTTACCTCTGTTATAAATCCTCGAGTACTGTGTGTCTCAGCATACCGATGCAGGAATGACACTTAAAGCACATAGACTTGATCCATTCAGGTCAGGTCGCTACACTCTATCTTGGAATCCACACGCGTTGCGCTTCACATTTTCACTTGATCGGCCCTCCGAGCTATCTGCAGGTTGCACCCCTGGTCTACCCTATAGATTGATCTATCCATTCTGACTCCTATTTGGTGCCTTCAGCGCCGGTTAAAAGGCTATTTCGCAAACCGGCGCCCCCCGCCCCCTCTGCGTTGGGTTGGACCATTTACTTTTTTCTATTAAACATTTAAAAAGTAGATTTCTCAGAAGAAAACTCCAGAAAATAGTGCGAGTGACATCATTCGAACTCATGACCTCTTCGTTGAGAGAGAACCACACTAGTAAACCAGGACATCTTAGTCGTCGATCTTGTTTTTTAGGAGATTGTATACAGTTTTTGAAAAATACTCATATGTTTTAATAATAGATGATGAACATTTTTTAACTAATGATCATTTCCATAAAAATGTGATGATGAATTTTAAATACATGTTGAACTTTTCTTTAATACATGATCAACTTTTTTTAGCACAGAAAAAAAATTAAATACATTAGAACATCTTCTAAATATATGTTGAACATTTTTTATACACGATGAATATCTTTTAATACGTGATACTCAATTTTCGTATTACGCGATTAATATTTTCTAAAATACAGGAATAATATATTTTCAATACACAATTCAATTCTCAGTACATGATGAATATTTTATAGATGAAAATTAATACCTTCAATACACAAGGAACATTTTAAATTCATGGTGAATACTTTTCGAATATGCAATGATTAATTGTGGATAACATGATGAACCTTTTCTAAAGTAAACGGAAAATAGTTTTTTAATGCACAATGTACTCTTTCTAGATAGACAATAGTCATTTTAAATACGTGACTAATAATTTTGATACATGAAGAACATTTTTGAAATACACGATTAACATTTTCTAGGTACTCGGAGACCAATTTCTTATTACAGGATCAATATTTTTGAAATATCATATGCATTTTAATTTCTTTAGATGCAATATGGAGATTTGCGAAAATTAGCTCCAACACTTGACGTTAAGATCCGCTAAAATTGCTCCACTACCAACCGACTTCGAAATTTTAATACACTGCTAACATTAAAAAAATTTATTAGGTCAAAATATTTTTCCAAACATATAAATCCGAAGAAATTATACATATTTTTAGACCAGCGAACTGTATGTAGCCTGCAAAATACCAGCAATCAATTCTTTAAAAAGTAGTGTGATCAGACGGGATAATGGGGCAGCACATCTACGCACACACGGCTCACACAAAACAAGGTATAAATCGAAAATTCCTATTTGTCGTGTGCTAAAGTGTCGCTAGTTAGCGAACAAGGTGGGCTGGGCTAATGACGAGATAAGGCACACGCTACAGTTACAGTTTTGGGAACATCCAAGAAGGATTCTTATCGACTTCGGGAAGCTTCTAGAAGGTCTCTGAACTTGTTTTCTGTAGTTTTCAGTTTTTTATTTGTGGTATTTTATTTTCATTTTTCTTCTCTTAACTTTACTCTTTTTTCGTTCCATTTTTTCTTTTTTCTTTTTTCGTATTTCTCTTTCTTTTTTCTATTTTGCAATTTTTTGTAATTCCTTTTCTATTTTGTTCTTCAGAATTTCAATATTTGTTTGAAATTTCAAAAAAATGTCAGGAACATGAAAACATGTTCTTGTTTTTAAATTATTGTAAAAAAATCAGAAACTTTGGTGATTTTTAAAAATATTCACATATTTGAAAAAATATACACCTTTCAAAAAATATCATAGGTTCAAAACTTTGTACCTGTTCCAAATTTTGTTCAAAACTCATGAAAGTCCTTGATTTTCAAAAAATGTCCGTCTTTTGAAATACGGAAAACTTTGTTTTTGCCACTCTAGTTTTTCCCCACGTTGATTATGCCACTGTAGAATTTGGCATTTCAGTTTTGCCACTCTTAGCTTTTGACAATATATCACTTTTTCCATTCCGTGGCAAAACCAAAATTTTCAGAGTGGCAATTGTGATACGTTGTCAAAAGCTAAGAGTGGGAAAAGTGAAATGAAAAAAAAAATAATTTTTTCCATGGAATGGCATTTGTGATGTAATTTCAAAAGCTAAGAGTGGAAAAGTGAGATGTCAAATTCTAAAGTGGAACAAGCAAAATTGTTAAAAGCTAGGGTCGCAAAAACAAAGTTTTCCCTTCAAAATATGTTCATAAGTTCAAAAAATGCTCCTATTTTCAATTTTATTTTTAATTTTGTTCAGAGTTTGAAACAAAAAAAAAATTCACAGATGCAAAAAATTGTTCCCTTTTGTCCCAATTTTTCAGTTTTTTAAACAAATGTTCCTTTTTTCCAACGGTGTTCATAAATTTAAAAAAGTTAGTGTCTTTAAATTTGTTTGCAAATTCAAAAAAAATTCATTTCAAAAAAATGGAATTTTTAAAAGGTTACTATTTTTAAAATTTTGGTTACAAATTCATAAATTCTTTCCGTTTTGAAATTGGGTTACGGATCGAAAAATTGGGTAATTTTTTAATAGTTATTCTTTTTTAAATTGTTCAGATTTTTTAGAATTATTCTGAATTTTCTTTAATTGTTTGAAACAGGGTAAAATATTTGGATCTGCCGATATAGTTAGTACTAAAGGTTTTTGCTCTGCATGTTTAGAATTTGCGCTGATTAGCTCCAGTGGTTAGGTTGTTGTCTCTACTAGTACCGACTTACGGGTTCATATCCTACCCAAAACATTACCTATAGATGCAGAACGAGGCAGATTGGAGATCCCTATAGATGCTCCCTATGAAGATTTGCGAAAACGTGACCGGCGGAAGCTTACTGGTCGCCCATATAGAGTTTCATTTTTTACATTTTCAATTTTTTATGAGAAATATACAAATAATTAATAAATATATTAATTTTAAAAATAATACTCAACAATATTGTCGGGGGAAACTGTTCTCCACGAACACCTATGGGACCGGAGTCCCTTGCTTATGCGATAAGAGGGCGGAGGGAGCACGAAGAGCAGATCGTGGAGATCACGCAGGCAGTTTACCCAGGTTCGGGCCGCGATAGACGCGTAAAACCCTACTCCTGCTTAGTTTGTATTGAGTTGGAGAGCTCGGGAGCTTGAAGAACTAGCTACACCGAGCGTATGAGCGATCTAGGTTCCGAACCCTTTCTACGTTGTGCATGGGCCTCCTTTTATAGTGTAAGGGGTCACCGACAGGTGTCAACGTAGGAGAAAGGGTAAAAATGTAAAAGAGGTGGTAGTTGTAACAGTGCGGGAATAGTGGAGCTACAGTGCGTGAACAGTGGTCGCTACCTACTTTGACAGTGGGGGACAAGAGCATTTATGCCCGTCGCCGTCGACCCCAAAAGCGCCCGCCCTTGCGTCTCCGTTTGCCACGGCGATGGCTTCACCACCGTGGAGTGCCACCGTGTCCCCCAGGCTGCACAGCCATCCGCCACGCGTCCCCGGAATGGCCCCAGGGCGACGCGTGGTTCGATGAGCTGGAGCGCGGGCACACAGCGCAATCCTCCCCGGCAAATACCTTGCCGGGGTCTTGACCTTGCCGGGCCCGGGAGCTTGCCGGGCTCTGAAGCTTGTCGCTCCCCGGGCCCTGCCGGGGCGCATATAGCGCCGAGGCATGTCTTCTGTGATGTAATCTTCTAGTCTTCCTGGCAAGCTCCTCTTGCCAGGGTCTTGTGTTAGTGAAGTAATCTTGAGCCTGGAACGGCCTTCCCGGCAAGCTCCACTTGCCGGGGTCTCGATCTTCTGTCCTATATACTTTGTTTTTGAATGGTTTTATATGGAGCAGGAAGGTCTCCGGCAAGCGCGTGGTAAGCCCTGCCGCGGGAAGCTGCTACTGTCCGTGCACAAGTTGGGGTACTGAGGTACCCCTACCTTAGTACACCGACAGGAGCCCCCGGGCCTGGGCCACACACGGTGCCGAGCGCTGTTGGGCCAGGCCCAAAACAGTGCACGGACACACGCGGCCCACGGCGCGCCGAATCCACTTCCGCATCCGCCGCGTCCCCCCGTAACGGCACGCGTCGATTGCAGCGTCGTGGGATGGGACGTGGCCACGTTCTTTTAATGGAAAGAGCGAAACGCCCCCCCACTTCCCCATAAAAGCAGAGGAAGCAGGAGCGGTTCCCCTCCTACGCCTTCATTGCCTCTTCTTCCATCTCCAGAGATCCCCTCTTGCGCTCCGCCTCCACACCTCCGCCGTCGCCTCCCGCATCTGCGGCGCCGCCGGACTCTTCGTCCCCCTTCCCTCGCCGCCTCCGCCATGGCCCCGAAGACCGAGAAGGCGAAGGCGGAGAAGACCAAGAAGGAGAAATCGGAGCAAGCGGCGAGGCTCGCCGCGTTGCGGAAGCGGAACGTCGTCTTCTCACCGAGGCTCAGCGCGCGGGAGCTCTGGAACAAGTACTACTTGTTCTGGGCCAAGAAGACCAAGGCGCACCCCTGCACCCGAGCCTATCCGGCCGCCGCCAAGGACAACTACCCCGGCGGGTACTTCTTCTTCGCAGTTTTCTTCCACTGCGGCCTCTGTCCCCCTTTTTCCGAATTTTTCTGCGATATAATGCACACCTACGGCCTCCACCTTCTTGACTTCACCCCCAACGCCATCCTCACGATGGCGGTTTTCGCACACATGTGCGAAAACTATATTGGGATATACCCAAACGTAGCGCTGTTTAGGCACTTCTTCACCCCTAGAGCAGAGGCCGGCGCCCCCCTCTCCGGAGGAATATCTTGGGTTTTTCGTTTGAACAAGAAGGAGTCCTACTTGCCGGGGGAGCTCCGCGGCAAGTGGGAGGAGTGGTGTGCAGACTGGTGTTGGATTGTCGAGGACGAGCCGCAGTCCTTCACCGCGCCGCGCACAACACCTATCGTGCGCGGCAGGGACTGGAGCGAGCTGGATTCGGACGACAGCAAGCTCGACATCGCCCTCATCAGGATTCTTCGTCTCCGGGTAGCAAGGTTGTCTGTCGCAGAAGTAGGCACAGATTTCCTCCGCTGCCGCATCGCCCCCCTCCAAGATAGGAAGAGGCCAGCCTGGGATTACGGCAACGCGGCGGACATAATGAGGCTACGCCTCGGGCTCAACTTTAACTTCACGTCGCTGGAGCTGACGGGGATGGTCCGGGAACTATTTAAGCACGACCCTGATGGGGAACGTCGCATGGGAAACAAAAATTTTCCTACGTTCACCAAGATCAATCTAGGAGATGCATCTACGAGAGGAGAGTTGGATCCACATACCCTTGTAGATCGCTAAGCGGAAGCGTTCAAGAACGCGGTTGATGGAGTCGTACTCGCCGCGATTCAGATCGCCGAAGATCCTAGCACCGAACGGACGGTGCCTCCGCGTTCTTCACACGTGCAGCCCGGTGACGTCTCCCACGCCTTGATCCAGCAAGGAGAGAGGGAGAGGTTGGGGAAGACTCCATCCAACAGCAGCACGACGGCGTGGTGGTGGTGGAGGAGCGCGGGACTCCAGCAGGGCTTCGCCAAGCGCTGCAAGAGACGAGGAGGGAGAGGGGTAGGGCTGCGCCAAGAGGGAGACGTTCTCGTGTGTCAAACAGCCCTAAAACCTCACATATATATAGGGGGAAGGGAGGGCTGCGCCCCCCTTTAGGGTTTCCCTCCCCTAGGGTGCGGCCAGCCCTAGATCCCATCTAGGGGGGCGGCCAAGGGGGAGAGAGGGGGAGGCGCACCACTATTGGGCCCTAGGGCCCAACTGCCTTAGGGTTTGCCCCCCTCCCCTCTTGGAGGCGCCCTGGGACTTGGTGGGGGGGCGCACCAGCCCCCTTGGGGCTGGTCCCCTCCCACACTTAGCCCACGCAGCCTTCTGGGGCTGGTGGCCCCACCTGGTGGACCCCCGGGACCCTCCCGGTGGTCCCGGTACATTACCGATATCGCCCGAAACTTTTCCGGTGACCAAAACAGGACTTCCCATATATGAATCTTTACCTCCGGACCATTCCGGAACTCCTCATGACGTCCGGGATCTCATCCGGGACTCCGAACAACATTCGGTAACCGCGTACATACTTTCCCTATAACCCTAGCGTCATCGAACCTTAAGTGTGTAGACCCTACGGGTTCGGGAACCATGTAGACATGACCGAGACAACTCTCCGGCCAATAACCAACAGCGGGATCTGGATACCCATGTTGGCTCCCACATGTTCCACGATGATCTCATCGGATGAACCACGATGTCAAGGATTCAATCAATCCCGTATACGATTCCCTTTGTCTATCGGTACAGCACTTGCCCGAGATTCGATCGTCGGTATTACCGATACCTTGCTCAATCTCGTTGCCGGCAAGTCTCTTTACTCGTTCCGTAACACATCATCCCGTGATCAACTCCTTGATCACATATTGTGCACATTATGATGATGTCCTACCGAGTGGGCCCAGAGATACCTCTCCGTCATACGGAGTGACAAATCCCAGTCTCGATTCGTGCCAACCCAACAGACACTTTCGGAGATACCTGTAGTGCACCTTTATAGCCACCCAGTTACGTTGTGACGTTTGGTACACCCAAAGCATTCCTACGGTATCCGAGAGTTGCACAATCTCATGGTCTAAGGAAAAGATACTTGACATATAGAAAAGCTTTAGCATACGAACTACACGATCTGTGCTAGGCTTAGGATTGGGTCTTGTCCATCACATCATTCTCCTAATGATGTGATCCCGTTATCAACGACATCCAATGTCCATGGTCAGGAAACCGTAACCATCTATTTGATCAACGAGCTAGTCATCTAGAGGCTTACTAGGGACATGGTGTTTGTCTATGTATCCACACATGTATCTGAGTTTCCTATCAATACAATTCTAGCATGGATAATAAACGATTATCGTGAACAAGGAAATATAATAATAACCAATTTATTATTGCCTCTAGGGCATATTTCCAACAGTCTCCCACTTGCACTAGAGTCAATAATCTAGTTCACATCGCCATGTGATTAACACTCACAGGTCACATCGCCATGTGATCAACATCCAAAGAGTTTACCAGAGTCAGCAATCTAGTTCACATCAATATGTGATTAACACTCAATGAGTTCTGGGTTTGATGATGTTATGCTTGTGAGAGAGGTTGTAGTCAACGGGTCTGCAACATTCAGATCCCTATGTTCTTCGCAAAACCTTATGTCATATCGTAGATGCTGCTATCACGTTCCACTTGGAGCTATTCCAAACTGTTGCTCCATTATACGCATCCGGTATCTCCACTTAGAGTTATCCGGATAGGTGTTAAGCTTGCATCGACGTAACTCTTTACGTCGAACTCTTTAACACCTCCATAGTCGAGAAACATTTCCTTATTCCTCTAAGGATAATTTTGACCACTATCTAGTGATCCACTCCTGGATCACCTTTGTACCCTCTTGCCAGACATGTGGCAAGGCATACATCAGGTGCGGTACTTAGCATGGCATACTGTATAGAGCCTATGACAAAACCATAGGGGACGACCTTCGTCCTTCCTCTTTCTTCTGCCGTGGTCAAGCTTTGAGTCTTACTCAACTTCACACCTTACAAATCAGGCAAGAACTCCTTCTTTGACTGACCTATTTTGAACTCCTTCAAAATCATGTCAAAGGTGTGTGTTTCTTTTGAAAGTATCATCAGGCGTCTTGATCTATCTCTATAGATCTTGATGCCCAATATGTAAGCAGCTTTATCTAGGTCTTCCTTTGAAAAACTCATTTCAAACAACCCTTTATGCTTTCCAGAAATTCTACATCATTTCGGATCAACAATATGTCATTCACATATACTTATCAGAAATGTTGTAGTGCTCCCACTCACTTTATTGCAAATACAAGTTTCCAACAAACTTTGTATACCCAAAAACTTTGATCACTCCATCAAAGTGTATATTCCGACTCCGAGATGCTTGCTCTAGTCCATGGAAGGATCGCTGGAGCTAGCATATCCTTTTAGCATCCTTAGGATCGACAAAACCTTTCTGATTGTATCACATACAACCTTTCCTTACGAAAACTGGTAAGGAAACTTGTTTTGTCATCCATCTGCCAGATTTCATAAATGCAGCTAATGCTAACATGATTCCGACGGACTTAAGCATCGCTACGGGTGAGAAAATCTCATCGTAGTCAACTCCTTGAACTTGTGAAAAACTCTTTGCCACAAGTCGAGCTTCATAGATGGTGACATTACCGTCCACGTCCGTCTTCTTCTTAAAGATCCATTTATCTCAATGGCTTGCCAGTCATCGGGCAAGTCCACCAAAGTCTATACTTTGTTTCGATACATGGATCCTATCTCGGATTTCTCGGCTTCTAACCATTTGTCGGAATATGGGCCAACCATCGCTTCTCCATAGTTCGTAGGTTCATCGTTGTCCAACAACATGACCTCTAAGACAGGATCACCGTACCACTCAGGAGTAGTACATATCCTTGTCGACCTACGAGGTTTGATAGCAACTTGATCCGAAACTTCATGATCACTATCATTAGTTTCCTCTTCAACAGTCGTAGGTTCCACAGAAACATCTTTCTGTGTTGCACTACTCTCCGGTTGAAGTGAGGGTTCGACGACCTCATCAAGTTCTATCTTCCTCCCACTCAATTCTTTCGAGAGAAACTCCTTCTCGAGAAAGGACCCGTTCTTAGGGACAAACAATTTTTCCCTTGGATCTGAGATAGGAGGTATACCCAACTGTTACCTTTGGGTATCATATGAAGATGTATTTGTCCGCTTTGGGTTCGAGCTTTTCCCGGCTGAAGCCATAAGCATCGCAGCCCCAAACATCAAGAAAACGACAACTTTGGTTTCTTGCCAAACCATAGTTCATACGGCGTCGTCTCAACGGACTTAGATGGTGCCCTATCTAAAGTGAATGCAGCTGTCTCTAATGCATAACCTCAAAATAATAGCGGTAGATCGGTAAGATATACCATAGATCGCACCATATCTCATAAGGTTCGATTACGATGTCCGGACACACCATTACTGTGGTGTTCCAGGGGACTTCAACTGCGAAACAATTCCACAATGTCTTAAGTGATTGCCAAACTCATAATTCAGATAATATCCCCTTGATCAGATCGTAGGAACATGATCTTCTTGTTATGATGATTCTTAATCTTCACTCTGAAATTGTTTGAACCTTTCAAACGTTTCAGACTTTTGCTTCATTAAGTAAATATACCATATCTACTCAAATCGTCATTGAAGATGAGAAAATAACGATATCCACCACACGCCTTAATTCTCATTGGATCACATACATCAGCATGTATGATCTCCAACAAGTCACTTGCCCGTTTCATTGTACCTGAAAACGGGATCTCAGTCATCCTGCCCAAGAGGCATGGCTCGCATGTGTCAAGCGATTCAAAATCAAGTGACTCCAAACATCCATCAGCATGGAGTTTCTTCATGCATTTTATGCCAAAATGACCTAAGCGGCAGTGCCACAAGAAAGTGGTACTATCATTATTAACTCTACATCTTTTGGCATTAATATTACCATCATGTGTATTACTATGATCGAGATTCAACGAACCATTGGGTGCATGACCATAAAGGTATTATTCATGTAAACAGAATAACCATTATTCTCTAACTTAAATGAATAACCGTATTGCGATGAACATGATCTAATCATTTTCACGCTCAACGTAGACACCTGATAACATTTATCTAGGTTCAACACTAATCTCGAAAATAGAGGAAGTGTGCGATGGTGATCTTATCAACCTTGGAAACACTTCCAACACACATCGTCACCTCGCCCTTAGCTAGTCTCCGTTCAGTGCGTAGCTTTTGCTTCAAGTCACTAATAATAGCAACTGAACCGGTATCCAATACCCAGGTGCTACAAGGAGCACTACTAAGGTACACATCAATAACACGTATATCAAATATACTTTGTTGAAGTTGCCAGCTATCATATCTACCATGTATTTGGGGTGGTTCCGCTACCATGTGACCGTACCCCTTACAATAGAAGCACTTAGTCTCGAGGTTTGGGTTCAACCATGGGTTCCTTCATCAGAGCGACAACAGGTTTGCCATTCATGAAGTTTCCCTTCTAGCCCTTACCCTTTTGAAACCAGTGGTCTTGTTAAACCATCAACACTTGATGCTCCTTCTTGATCTCTACTTTTGCGGTACTAAGAACCGCTGACAGCACCGGGATCATCTCCATCCTTTGCATATCATAGTTCATCACGAAGTTCTAGTAGCTTGGTGATAGTGTCTAGAGAATTCTGTCAACCACTATCTCACCTGGAAGATTAACTCCCACTTGGTTCAAGTGGTTTTAGCACCCAGACATTCTGAGCACGTGCTCACTAGTTGAGCTATTCTCCTCCATCTTTTTGGCAAAGGAACTTGTCAGAGGTCTCATACCTCTCAACACGGGCATGAGCCTGAAATCCCAATTTCAGCTTTTAGAACATCTCATATGTTCCATGGCGTTCAAAACGTCATTGGAATCCCGATTCTAAGCCGTAAAGTATGGTGCACTAAACTATCAAGTAGTCATCAGGACGTGTCTCTCAGGTGTTCACAACATCCACAGACAACGTTGTAGGGGTTTGCACATTGAGCGGTGCATCAAAGACGTAAGCTTTCTGTGCAGCAGTGAGGACACTCCTCGGACTACGAACCCAGTCCGCATCCTTGCTTACAATATCTTTCAACTTAGTCTTTCTCTAGGATCGTATTAAACAGGGAGCTACAACGCAAGCTATTGATCTACAACATAATTTGCAAAGGCAACTTAGACTATTGTTCATGATAAGTGAGTTTAACTAATCAAATTACTTATAACTCCCACTCAAATTGACATCCCTCTGGTCATCCGAGCGTGACATGATCCAAATCCACCAACCCAAGTCCGATCATCACGTGAGATGAGGTGGTGTCAATGGTGAACATCTTCATGTTGATCATATCTACTATATGACTCATGCTCGACCTTTCGGTCTTCCGTGTTCCGAGGCCATGTCTGTACATGCTAGGCTCGACAAGTCTAACCCGAGTGTTCTGCATGTGCAAAACTGGCTTGCACCCGTTGTATGCGAACGTAGAGTCTATCACACCCGATCATCACGTGGTGCTTCGAAACGACGAACCTTCGCAACGGCGCACACTCGGGGGGAACACAATTTCATCTTGAAATTTTAGTGAGGGATCATCTTATAATGCTACCGACGTCCTAAGCAAAATAAGATGCATAAAAGGATTAACATCACATGCAAATCATAAGTGACATGATATGGCCATCAACTCGTGCTTTTGATCTCCATCTCCAAAGCACCGGCATGATCTCCATCGTCACCGGCGTAACACCATGATCCCCATCATCATGATCTCCATCATCGTGTCGCCATCGGGGTTGTCGCGCGCCCACCATGCTCTTACTACTATTGCTACCGTTTAGCGATAAAGTAAAGCATTACATAGCGCTTAATGATTGACACGCAGGTCATACAAAATTAAAGACAACCCTATGGCTCCTGCCGGTTGCCGTATACATCGACATGCAAGTCGATATTAACTATTACAACATGATCATCTCATACATCAAATATATCTCATCATGTCATTGGCCATATCATATCACAAACATACCCTGCAAAAACAAGTTAGACGTCCTCTAATTTGTTGTTGCATGTTTTACGTGGCTGCTATGGGTATCTAGCAAGAACGCTTCTTACCTACGCAAAGCCACAACGGTGATATTCAAGTTGCTATTTAACCTTCTACAAGGACCGCCTTTGTCTATTCCGATTCAACTAAGATAGGAGAGACAGACACCCGCCAGCCATCTTATGCAACAAAAGTCACATGTCTGTCGATGGAACCGGTCTCATGTACGTGGACATGTAAAGTTGGTCCGGGCCGCTTCATCCCATAATACCGCTGAATCAAGAAAGACTTAGGAGGGCAGCAATTTAAACATCAACGCCCACAAACCCTTTTGTGTTCTACTCGTGAAAGCATCTACGCAAGATCCTAGCTCATGATGCCACTGTTGGGGAACGTTGCATGGGAAACAAAAATTTTCCTACGCTCACCAAGATCAATCTAGGAGATGCACATCTACGAGAGGAGAGTTGGATCCACATACCCTTGTAGATCGCTAAGCGGAAGCGTTACTAGAACGCGGTTGATGGAGTCGTACTCGTCGTGATCCAAATCACCGATGATCCTAGCGCCGAACGGACGGCGCCTCCGCGTTCAACACACGTGCAGCCCGGTGACGTCTCCCACGCCTTGATCCAGCAAGGAGAGAGGGAGAGGTTGGGAAACCTCCAACCAACAGCAGCACGACGGCGTGGTGGTGGTGGAGGAGCGCGGGACTCCAGCAGGGCTTCGCCAAGCGCTGCAAGAGACGAGGAGGGAGAGGGGTAGGGCTGCACCAAGAGGGAGATGTTCTCGTGTGTCCAACAGCCCTAAAACCTCACATATATATAGGGGGAAGGGAGGGCTGCGCCCCCCTTTAGGGTTTCCCTCCCCTAGGGTGCGGCCAGCCCTAGATCCCATCTAGGGGGGGGGGCGGCCAAGGGGGAGAGAGGGGGAGGCGCACCACTATTGGGCCCTAGGGCCCAACTGCCTTAGGGTTTGCCCCCCTCCCCTCTTGGAGGCGCCCTGGGACTTGGTGGGGGGGCGCACCAGCCCCCTTGGGGCTGGTCCCCTCCCACACTTAGCCCACGCATCCACCTGGGGCTGGTGGCCCCACCTGGTGGACCCCCGGGACCCTCCCGGTGGTCCCGGTACATTACCGATATCGCCCGAAACTTTTCCGGTGACCAAAACAGGACTTCCCATATATGAATCTTTACCTCCGGACCATTCCGGAACTCCTCGTGACGTCCGGGATCTCATCCGGGACTCCGAACAACATTCGGTAACCGCGTACATACTTTCCCTATAACCCTAGCGTCATCGAACCTTAAGTGTGTAGACCCTACGGGTTCGGGAACCATGTAGACATGACCGAGACAACTCTCCGGCCAATAACCAACAGCGGGATCTGGATACCCATGTTGGCTCCCACATGTTCCACGATGATCTCATCGGATGAACCACGATGTCAAGGATTCAATCAATCCCGTATACGATTCCCTTTGTCTATCGGTACAGCACTTGCCCGAGATTCGATCGTCGGTATTACCGATACCTTGCTCAATCTCGTTGCCGGCAAGTCTCTTTACTCGTTCCGTAACACATCATCCCGTGATCAACTCCTTGATCACATATTGTGCACATTATGATGATGTCCTACCGAGTGGGCCCAGAGATACCTCTCCGTCATACGGAGTGACAAATCCCAGTCTCGATTCGTGCCAACCCAACAGACACTTTCGGAGATACCTGTAGTGCACCTTTATAGCCACCCAGTTACGTTGTGACGTTTGGTACACCCAAAGCATTCCTACGGTATCCGAGAGTTGCACAATCTCATGGTCTAAGGAAAAGATACTTGACATATAGAAAAGCTTTAGCATACGAACTACACGATCTGTGCTAGGCTTAGGATTGGGTCTTGTCCATCACATCATTCTCCTAATGATGTGATCCCGTTATCAACGACATCCAATGTCCATGGTCAGGAAACCGTAACCATCTATTTGATCAACGAGCTAGTCATCTAGAGGCTTACTAGGGACATGGTGTTTGTCTATGTATCCACACATGTATCTGAGTTTCCTATCAATACAATTCTAGCATGGATAATAAACGATTATCGTGAACAAGGAAATATAATAATAACCAATTTATTATTGCCTCTAGGGCATATTTCCAACAGACCCGGCCCACCCAGAGTGGTTCAGGGGTCCCCGGGGAGTGGTGCCTCTCTGCAACAGCACTGCCCGGGAATCCCTTCGCGCCATGATGCCCGCGTGTGACTCGCACGGCGTCGACCGCACGTGGATTCCGCCCAAGCCAGACGTCATCTTGAACTTCTTCGACAACCTGGTGGAGGTGGCGAAGAACAAGGACGAGATCCGGGAGCTGACACGGGACACCACCGACCAGGAGATAGCGTACATAGCATCTCGGGTTGAAGAGGCCGCTGCAGCCGCAGCGGCAGGAGAATTCGGCTTCTCGCCCGAGGAGGCAGAGGCTGCGGAAGCGTCCTGCCAAGCAGAGGAGGCGGAGATCCGCAGGCTGCTGAAACTTCCTCCCGACGAGCTCGCCGGGGTCCCTTCCCTGAGGCACTCCGGGATCCCCGGGATTCTGACCGAGGCCGCGGCGAGAGGCAACGCCGCCGGAGGAAACAGAGGCGCCGCAGGGAGCGGAGGCGCCGCAGGGAGCGGAGGCGCCGGAGGGAAAGCGGCCACAGTGCAGGACGCTGGGCCCAGCAAGCCTGCCGGGGAGGAGGAGGAGGAGGAGGACGCCGGGGCCGACGAAGACTCCGACGGATCCCTGGGGCTCTACGCCGACGACCTTTCTTCATCTTCGGAGACCTCCCCGCCTCGAGCAAGCCCTAGGCGCTCTCCGCTGAAGCGTCTCCGCAAGACGGCGACGGGGACGAGGGCGCAGGCGCCCCGGCAACAACCAGCTCGCCGGGCAGCGCGAGCTACCCGGGGGAGCCAAGCTGCGACGGGGGCGCCCGGCGCACCAACCATGGCGGAGGCGGCCCGCACGCAGGCCACGGCAGAGGCGCCCCGCAAGCAGGCCACGGCAGAGGCGCCCCGCAAGTCAGCGCCGAGCGGAAGGGAGTCTTCACAGAGCGGAGCGGCGGCTCCGCCCGCTCCCCGGGCCTCGGCTACCACAGGGGCTGGGTCTTCGCAGCCCCCAGCCCCAGGGACCGCCAAGCGCCCGAGGGAGTCTTCGCCTCCCGCTCCCCGCGCGGACGCGCCCCAGGTGGAGTTTGACTTCTCCGCCTTGAGCGACGACGACGACGAGGATGAACAGGAGTAAGAACTTGAGATCTTGCATCTTCTTTAACATTATCTTGATTCTTGTTGATGCTGATCTTGCTTTTGTTTTAATCTTCAGGACCTTGGCGGAGCGAGTGGCGAAGAAAGCCAAGGTGCCCGTGGTCGAGGTCGCGGACGACTCGCCTGTCGCGGCGACAGGGCACGTGCCGGAGACGAGCCTGCCGGACCCGAGCGCTGCTCCGAGGAGCAGCCCCCAGCTCGGCCCCCAGCGTAAGTCCGAGTTCCATACTTCCGCTCGTCGGGCGCGCTTGGGGATTTGGTCTTGTGCTAATATCTTGATGTTTTTGTCTTGTGCAGAGGCGGAGCCACAACCACAGGAGCATCCGGAGATCGCTCCCGAGGAGCCGCTGGCCTCGCCGTCCCCGCCAAGGCCGAGCTCCCCGGCAAGGGAGAGCACTCCGCCAAGGGCGGGTACTCCGCCAATGGCGAGTACCCCGCCAAGGGCGAGTAGCCCGGCGAGGACGGCCACTCCGCCAAGGCAGAGCTCCCCGGCGAGGGAGCCTGCCGCTGACAACGTCCGTCAAGGTAAGTTCCGTAACTTGTCTTCTTGGATTCGTCTCTTTTTGGATATTTGCTTGAACTTCTTTTGCTTTTCCTTCTTCTTCTAGATCCTCCTCCCCCCGAGCAGATGGAGACGGAGGTCATCGACGTCGAGGAGGAGGGCGCGCAGGGCGGCGGCGGCGACGCCCCTGTCGCTGAGGACACGGCGGGAGCCGCCGAGCCGGCTGCGGAGGAGACCGCTCCGGCTGCGGACGCAGCGGCCGGGGAGGGGGACGGCGACCGCACTGCCGGCCCGGAGGCGGCAGGAGCATCGAGTGCTGCGCCGGCCGCCGACCCCTCCACCGAAAAGGAGCAGGCCGGCTACTATCTTGAAGCTCCCAACGACGTCTTCATCCAGGTGCCTTGGGGTTCTTCATCGCGAGCCCCCGCGGAGGGCGAGGCCTTTGACGGAGAGGTCCTCGCCTCCGCGGGTTTGAAGATCGTCGAGGCGCCCGGCGGAAGCGACGGGCCCGAAGAGGAGAAGCTGCTTCACCAGCTCCTGGCCCTTTACCGGGCCAGGCAGGCGAAGCTTGCTTCTCGGGAGGCCCTTGCCGCCAAGGCCGCCGTCGAGATGGAGAAACGCGCGGCGGAGCTCCGCGCCGCCAACCAGGCTGCCCTCCACGACGTGGCGGAGGAGCGTGAAAGGCTCGCCGGGGAGTACCAGGAATGGTTGCTGGAGAAGGCTGAAGCTGAAGAGCAACAGCGACTTGCCGGGGTGGAGCTGTCCCGGCGAGAAGGAGAGCTCGCCCAGCGGAAGGTCAACCTCGACTCCCACGAGGAAGACCTTGCCGCTCGGGAACAGGCCCTTGGCGGAGAGCTGAAGGAGGCGAAAGCCGCCGCGGCTGCCGCGGAGACCGCCAAGGAGGAGCTTGCCGCCAAGGTCGCGCAACTGGAGGAGTCATTGAAGGCGAGCGTGGAGAGGGTCGCCGCGCTCAACACAGAGCGCGAGAAGGACGCCCACACCAATTCCGAACTCCAGGTGCGTCTCTCTAAGAAGGGCGACGAGCTGAAGGCCGCCAAGGACTCCATCGAGGATCTGGAGCTGAAGGTTTCCACGTTGAAGGACTCGCTTGACGCCGTCCGGGTCCGGGAAACCAAGCTGAAGGAAGAGCTCCGCAAGGAGCGAGGCTTGGTGGCGAGCGCCAACACCGCGGCCGAAAACTTCCGCCGGACCGTCGAGGTGTGGACCGACGACCTGGTATCTTCTGCATCCAACATCGACCAGGAGCTGCTGGCGCTGAAGTTGGAGCATCTCATCTACTCTCCGGACCCAAACCTCCCTCACAGCGCCAAGCTCAGCCTCTTCTTCAGGGGAATCGCGCCGGCTCTCGCAGATCTTCGGAAGAAGATTCCCGCGCAGCTAGCCGAGGAGTCGCGCCAGCTCTGCACGGGAACCTTGGAGCGCGTACTGACGAAGATTGTATACCGCAATCCCGGTATAAACCTCACCAACGTTCTTCGCAGCCTGCCGGCCGACGCGAACATGGAGGCGCTGAAGGAGCAGGTCGCCCACATCATCGCCAAAGTGAACAAGATCTCCAGGATCGAGGGCGACCGCGTAGACTAGGCCTCCTTTATCTTTATCTCTTTTTGTTGCTGCATAGGGTGTTAAGAACTCATTAATCATTGCGACAAGTTATCCTTTGTAAGATATTTATCTTATTTTAATTGATCAGTGCAATGTTATCTTCCTTGTCTTGGTCATCTACTTTGTACGTTTTTCACCCTACGCTTCCAGGGAGCTTGCCGGCAAGGGTCCTTTGCCGCGAGCGCTGAGTGCTGGACTCTGAGCAGCCTGCTGGCCAAGGTCTCACCGACAAGCAACCTTGCCGCAGCTAGTCGCAATGCACTCGGCTTGTTGAGTGAAACTCGAAAACGATCCAAGGGCGCGACACTTGTCGCAGCTCACTTAAGTCGTTGAGCGTACTCGAGAACAAGACAAGGGTGCGGCTAGCCACGGGTAGGTTCCTCTGCGCACAGGTTTTCCATACAAAGTGTGATTGTTCAAGGAAGACAACTAAAAATTAAAAATTTGAACTGCTCAAATTCCAATAACTTAGCTTATATATAATGCTTGCTTCTTGGTAAGGCTTCTCTTTCTTGAACAGCACTTGGTTCCTCTTCCATCTCCTTCCCCCCCGGCAAACTTGTGCGCGAGGAACGTTCCATCTGCTTGAGAGGCAAGGAAAAAGAAGAGAGAAACAAGTATATGGCCTTTCGGCGTGCTAATGCTTACCGGATGTGTATGTTGTGCCAGGCGCCAAATAACACATGCAAATAGCAAAGAAAAGCATGTAAAAGGCGAATAGCGCAAAACACAGAAAACTTTACTAATGCACGGGGTCTGTGCCCGGCTTTGTACAAAGGGTTACATGCAGCAGCGGCAAAGCTTGTACAAAAGGTGGTTGCCGGAGCGGATCACGGCAACCGCGCCTTATGGGTGAAACTTGCGAAGATGCTCTATGTTCCAGGAGTTGCTCACCGGTAAGCCTTCTTCGGTCTCAAGGCGGACAGCGCCGGGCCTTGTGACTTGTCTCACCCGATAAGGGCCTTCCCACTTCGGCGTCAACTTGTTGGAATTCTTGGCGGACTGAACACGCCGAAGAACAAGGTCGCCTTCCTCGAGACTCCTGTCCTTGACCTTGCGGCTATGATAGCGGCGCAAGGCTTGCTGGTATCGAGCAGCTCGTACACCAGCCTGGAGACGTTCCTCCTCGAGGAGCAATGCATCATCTTGCCGCAGTTGCTCTTGCTCGAGCTCATCATAAGCGAGCACTCGAGGAGATCCGTATACGAGTTCCGTGGGGAGAACTGCCTCTGCTCCATAGACTAGAGCAAAGGGTGTCTGTCCGGTGGCTCGACTTGGTGTCGTTCTGATTGACCAAAGAGCCGCCGGTAGCTCCTCTATCCAATTTCTTCCGCACTTACGCAGCCTGTCAAAGGTCCTCGTCTTGAGTCCGCGCAACACTTCAGCATTTGCCCTCTCCGCTTGACCGTTGCTTCTCGGGTGAGCAACAGAAGCGAAACAGACCTTGGCGCCAAGGTCTTGGACGCACAGCATGAAGGTGCGACTAGTAAATTGTGTACCGTTGTCGGTGATGATCCTGTTGGGGATTCCGAAACGGCAAACAATTGACCTGAAGAACCTGACCACTGACTGTGCTGTCACCTTTCTCACTGGTTCCACTTCTGGCCACTTTGTGAACATGTCGATTGCAACGTACAAGTACTCAAAGCCCCCGACGGCTCGGGGGAAGGGGCCGAGGATATCGAGCCCCCAGACCGAGAAGGGCCAGGACAAAGGGATTGTTTGGAGAGCTTGAGCTGGCTGATGAATCTGCTTTGCATGGAACTGGCACGCTTCACACTTGGTTACTAGTGCAGTTGCATCTTGGAGGGCTTCTTGCCAAAAGAACCCTTGCCGGAAAGCTTTCCCGGCAAGCGCCCTTGCGCCAATGTGGTGGCCGCATATGCCTCCGTGTATTTCTGCCAACAGCTTCTGTCCATCTTCCCTGGAGATGCACTTCAACCTGATACCATTGAGCCTCCTTCTGTACAGCTCGTTATCCACGAACTGGTACATACTTGACTGCCTGGTTATCTTCTCTATTTCTTCTGGGTCGTCGGGAAGTTCTCCAGTTTGCAGGAAACGGACGATCTGCTGCGCCCATGCCGGTGCTTGAGGCTCAACGGCAAGGACTAAAGGCATGAGGGCCGCTGCGGGGACCTCGGCTTCTACGGCAAGAACCTCTGGTTCCGCCGGAGCTGATGGTCCCCCGGCAAGCTCGTCGGGGCGAAGCTTGTCGGGAACACTTGCTTCAACTGCACAGATCCTCTGATCTGCAGGAGCAGACTGTTCCTCAGCGTTCTGGTCGTTGATCTTGGGGACCTTGGCGGCGTTTTCAGGAAGATCCGCTGGCAAGTAGTCGCCGGAGACCAACTTTCTCTTCTTGGACTGCCCAATTGATGGTGTAACGGATGGTTGAGTCAGCTTGCGCAAGAAGGTCCCTGGTTCCACAGGTAACTTCATCGAAGCACATTTTGAAAGGCCATCTGCAATATCATTCTGAGCTCTCGGAACATGCTCCATTTGCAGACCTTCAAAGTGCTCTTCAAGCTTTCTCACTTCATCTACATAAGCTTCCATCAAAGGGCTTTGGTAACTCTTGTTAACTTGCCGGGCCACCAACTGAGAATCTCCCCGCACAATCAGCTTTCTGATCCCAAGTTCGGCCGCAATCCTGAGGCCGGCGAGCAAACCTTCATATTCAACAGTGTTGTTTGTCGCTTGCTCTCTTGGGAAGTGCATCTGGATAACATACTTGAGGTGCTCCCCGGTGGGCGCGATGAGTACCACGCCAGCACCGGCGCCTTGCAGCGAGAAGGCACCATCAAAGTACATTACCCATTCACTTGTTGCTTCTTGTACGGGTGCACTTGTTTCTTGGACTTCTTCATCGGGCGTCGGGGTCCACTCAGCTATGAACTCTGCCAAAGCTCGACTCTGTATGGTTGAGGTACTTTCAAACTTGAGTCCAAAGCTCGACAGCTCCAGTGCCCACTCAACGATCCTGCCTGTTGCTTCTGGATTGTGCAATATCCTCTTCAGCGGAAAGCGAGTGACCACCGTTATCTCATGTGCTTGGAAGTAATGGCGCAGCTTTCTCGAGGCCATAAGGAGGCCGAAAAGCAACTTCTGCACCCCAGAGTATCTTGATCTAGCCCCCTGCAAGAGGGAACTCACAAAATACACTGGGCGCTGCACCATCTTCTTCCGCATTTCATCCTGTTCCTGCGCAGAGTTGTTCTTGTCGGGGCCAGAGCTTGTCGGAGCAGCCCCCTGCTTGTCGCTGGACTCGCTTGCCGGTGGTGCAGACTCCTCGTCGGCCTCCCTCTCCGCTACTAACGCAGCACTAACCACCTGGTTGGTTGCCGCTAGGTACAGCAGCAACTTTTCCTGTGGTCTAGGTGCGACAAGTATTGGAGTGGAGGATAGGTACCGTTTCAAATCTTGCAGCGCTGGCTCCGCTTCCGGAGTCCACTTCATGGGACCTGCCTTCTTCAAGATTTTGAAGAAAGGTAGGGCGCGTTCCGCAGACTTCGAAATGAACCTACTGAGGGCAGCCACACAACCTGTAAGTCTTCTGACATCCTTGACGCGCTTCGGGGCCTCGATCTGCTCAATGGCTTTAATCTTGTCGGGGTTAGCTTCAATCCCCCTCTATGACACAAAGAACCCGAGAAGCTTGCCGAAGGGGACTCCAAAGACGCACTTCTCGGGGTTCAACTTGAGCTGTATCTTGCGCAGGTTCTGAAATGTCTCTTCCAAATCTTGGACCAGGGTTTCCTTGCTCTTGCTCTTCACCACGATGTCATCCATGTAAGCCTCTACATTTCTATGGATCTGTGGCTCGAAAGCAGTGTGCACTACCCTTGCAAAGGTTGATCCTGCATTCTTCAGTCCAAATGGCATGCGTATGAAGCAATAAGTGCCACATGGAGTGATAAATGCAGTCTTCTCTTCATCTTCTTTGGCCATAAAGATCTGGTGGTAGCCTGAGTATGCATCAAGAAAAGAGAGTAGCTCACATCCGGCATTGGAGTCAACGATTTGGTCAATGCGCGGCAAAGGGAACGGATCCTTGGGACATGCTTTATTCACATCGGTGAAGTCTATACACAGTCTCCACTTCCCATTGGCCTTGCGCACGACGACTGGGTTTGCTAACCACGTCGGATGGATCACACCTCTAACTAGGCATGCTGCCTCTAGCTTCTTGATTTCTTCAGCAATGAATTCTTGGCGCTCCACGGCTTGCTTCCTCACTTTCTGCTTGACGGGCCGCGCATGAGGACAAACAGCAAGCTTGTGCTCAATTACCTTCCTGGGAACACCGGGGATGTCAGATGGCTGCCAGGCAAACACATCGACATTCGCCCGCAGGAAGGCAACGAGCGCGCTTTCCTATTTGCTGTCAAGCGTGGCACTGACGGTGAAGGTACCACCAGTGTCGTCCTCCTTGGCGGACACCTTCTTGGTTGCCGGAGGAGCGGCCATCCCCTTCTTACACTTGCCGGTGGAGCTCGATGGAACGTCCTCGACGGCAGCGCAGCACTCCGAAGAGGTGCGGTTGCCGGAGTGGGCCCCAGAGCACTTACCGGACTTGGTCTTCGTCTTCTTCCCCCCGGGAGCTTCAGCGACAAGTGTATCCTTTTCTGCTGCGGCTGCTGCGTCCCGGTAGATCTTGTCGGCGCAGACAAGCGCATCTTTCTTGTCGCCATGGACAGTGATGACGCTTATCGGCCCCGGCATCTTGAGTACGTTGTAGGCATAGTGGGAAGCTGCCATGAACTTGGCGAGGGCGGGACGGCCGAGTATTCCATTATACGGTAATGGAATATCGGCGACGTCGAATGTGATGCGCTCAGTTATGAAGTTGAGCTCCCCGCCAAAGGTCACCGGCAGAGTGATCTTCCCCTTGGGCTTGCTCCTTCCCGGGTTGATTCCTTGGAAAGAACCGGTCTCTTCGAGCTCGCCATCTGGGATTTGGAGTTTCTTGATCACAGCAGAGGAGATCAAGTTCAGCCCGGCCCCGCCGTCAACCAACATTTTGGTGACCTTGAGGTTGCGGATGGTGGGTGAGACCAGCATCGGCAAGCACCCGACCGCGGTGGTGCGGTCAGGGTGATCCTCAAGATCAAAAATGATGGGCGTGCTGGACCATTTGAGGAGCCTGCGCGACTCCACGGGCGGCTCTGCTGCGTTCACCTCGCGCACCCACTGCTTGAGCTGGCGGTGAGAGGTGTGCAGAGCGGCGCCACCGTCGACGCACAGGACCTCCGTGGCCTTCTGGAACTCCTGCTCGCTGTTATCCTCATCCTCCATATCTTCGTCGTCGTCTTCTTCATCCTTGTCGCGGCCCCGGGGAGGTCGGTCACCTTGCCGCTGCTTGGCCTTGCCGCGGCGTCCTCCCCGGCCATTGAACGGCCGCTTCTTGCTTGGTTCTCCTCCGCCACCTTGGGCCTTCTCCTTGTCGCGCCTCTCATACTCAGCCTTCTGCTGCTCGACGAGGTACTCGACGCGTTTGCAGTTGGAGAGGTCGTGGCCCTTGGTGCGGTGGATTTTGCAGTATTGCTTGTCGGAGCCGTCCTGCTTGTCGGCTGCCGCTACAGGGGCAGGCTCCTTGCCGGAGCCGCCAGCCTGTGTTTGCTTGGCGGGAGCCTCCTTGCCGGACTTCTCGACGGCAAGCACCTCCTTCTTGTTCTTCCTTCTGTTGTTCCACCGCCGGCTCTTCTTTGCCGGGGCGGTGTTGTCGCTGTCGCTTCCTCCTGCTCCAGCATCCTCCCCGGGGAGTCTCCTCCCCTCTTCTGCGCGTGCGCACTTATCAGCTAGAGCATAAAGCTCGCTGACATCCCGTATCTTGGTCATGGCCATCTCTTCACGCATGCGGCGGTTACACACGTTCTGGTGGAACGCGCTGATAACCGCGGCAGGGTGGACGTCGGGGATGTTGTGCTGCACACGGCTGAAGCGTTGGATGTACTTGCGCAGGGATTCTCCTTCCTTCTGGGCCAGAATGTGGAGATCGCTCTCCTGGCCGTGGGGTTTGTGGCCGCCCGTAAAGGCGCCAACAAACTGGTGGCAAAGGTCCGCCCAAGAAGAAATGGAACCTTCCGGCAAGTGCATGAGCCAGGAACGAACGTTCGGCTTTAGCACGAGCGGGAAGTAGTTCGCCAAAATCTTCTCGTCGCGCCCCCCGGCAGCCTGCACCGCGATGGTGTAGATGCTGAGGAATTCCGAGGGGTGCGTCTTGCCGTCGTACTTCTCCGGTACGTCGGGCTTGAAGTTCTTCATGCTGGGCCACTGGACGCGCCGCAGCTCACGGGTAAACGCAGGGCAACCTGCCGCATACGGCAAGTCGCCTGGTTCACCGGGCGCGCGCGCGTCGACAGCGTTCCCAGCTCTCTGGTCTGATTGTCGCCGAGCTTCTCGGCGGCGCTCGATCGTTGTTCGAGCGTCTTCTTGTCGCCGGTCGACAAGGACTTGGCGCTGGTCCCGACGAGCCCGCGGATCCGACGACGCCGTGGAGCCGTCGTCGGCGTTGTTCCGGCGGGGCGGCGTCTTCTGCTTCCGTGGCGGGGAGTGCACGGTGGTTGCACCCCCGGCGGTCTTGTCGCCGTCGGCCTTCGTCTTCTCGACTTGCCGCGGCCGCGAGGTCTCCGGCTGCTGCGGCGTATCGTTGTTGGCGAAGGCGATCAGGCTCTGAATAGTTGCCCTCCAGTCTTCGGCCTTGTCTGCCGCTGGAGGGAAGTCGAGGAGCAGTTGCGCCCTTGCGAGCGCTTCTGCTGGAGTGGAGGGGAGCGGGGGCGAGCGGTGCGAGGAGCGGGATATGCTCGGACTTCTAACAGCGTTAGAAGGAGCAGGATCCCGCCCCGGCGACCGCACTTTGCTCGTGTCAGGACGATGGCCTGGAGCGTCCCGCGAACCTCCGGTTTGCCCTTGGCCCAGCAAGCGGATGCCACCTCCTGTGACATGGCGCTGCTGGGTTGTCGTTTGCTGAGACGGACGTGGCGCGTCCACGGAGACCGAGGCTCGGTCGTCCGTTCTATCCTTGGATTTGGTGGCGCCGCGCGTGTCTTCGCCGGCGACCACCCTTCCGACGGCGTCTCCCCCGCCCACCTTTGGCTCCGGTGGCGGCGGGTGAGACGCAGACGGGCCTCCGACCTCCGAAGCCTTCTTCTTCGGGGCCATGGCGCAGTTGCGGATGAAGCTGACGAATTCGGAGAGGTTGATGGAGGATGCGCCCGCGTGAGCGCCGGATCAGATTCGCACAACCTCGACGCCCCCTACCTGGCGCGCCAAAGATGTCGGGGGAAACTGTCCTCCACGAACACCTATGGGACCGGAGTCCCTTGCTTATGCGGTAAGAGGGCGGAGGGAGCACGAAGAGCAGATCGTGGAGATCACGCAGGCAGTTTACCCAGGTTCGGGCCGCGATAGACGCGTAAAACCCTACTCCTGCTTAGTTTGTATTGAGTTGGAGAGCTCGGGAGCTTGAAGAACTAGCTACACCGAGCGTATGAGCGATCTAGGTTCCGAACCCTTTCTACGTTGTGCATGGGCCTCCTTTTATAGTGTAAGGGGTCACCGACAGGTGTCAACGTAGGAGAAAGGGTAAAAATGTAAAAGAGGTGGTAGTTGTAACAGTGCGGGAATAGTGGAGCTACAATGCGTGAACAGTGGTCGCTACCTACTTTGACAGTGGGGGACAAGAGCATTTAACGCCCGTCGCCGTCGACCCCAAAAGCGCCCGCCCTTGTGTCTCTGTTTGCCACGGCGATGGCTTCACCACCGTGGAGTGCCACCGTGTCCCCCAGGCTGCACAACCATCCACCACGCGTCCCTGGAATGGCCCCAGGGCGACGGGTGGTTCGATGAGCTGGAGCGCGGGCACACAGCGCAATCCTCCCCGGCAAGTACCTTGCCGGGCCCGGGAGCTTGCCGGGCTCTGAAGCTTGTCGCTCCCCGGGCCCTGCCGGGGCGCATATAGCGCCGAGGCATGTCTTCTGTGATGTAATCTTCTAGTCTTCCTGGCAAGCTCCTCTTGCCAGGGTCTTGTGTTAGTGAAGTAATCTTGAGCCTGGAACGGCCTTCCCGGCAAGCTCCACTTGCCGGGGTCTCGATCTTCTGTCCTATATACTTTGTTTTTGAATGGTTTTATATGGAGCAGGAAGGTCTCCGGCAAGCGCGTGGTAAGCCCTGCCGCGGGAAGCTGCTACTGTCCGTGCACAAGTTGGGGTACTGAGGTACCCCTACCTTAGTACACCGACAAATATTAACAAGATAAAATACTCATTTACTGCTAGAAATATTGATGTACATTTCTAAAATCGTACATGTATTTTTAGAAATTTCTGTGTAATTAAATAAATTTTTCATATGGTTTCTCTTATTAATGGATGTCAAAGGAGTGATCATGCATTTCAGAATATTCATATAATTAAAATAATTCTTCATGTATTTTCAGAAAATAGTCATATGCTTTTATAAAGTGTTTATGTCCTTCAAAAATATAGTCATGAAACTATAAAATTGTTCAAGAATTTTGGAAAAACGTTCATGTAATATTCCAACAAGGTGTTCACCTATTAAAAAAATCATTTTACTTTAAAAAGTGTTCACATACTGTTTTTTTTATAAAAATTAGTTTGCTTCAAAAAATGTTCACTTGTTTTTCGACATATATTTATATTACTTGCAAAATAGAAATAGAAAATTTTAAATAGAAATGAACAATAAAATGGAAAAGTTAAAAAAATACAAAAGACAAAATAAATTGAAATTAAAATTGAAAACGGAAAACCGACGACAACAAAAAGCAGGAAGGGAAGAAAAAATGAAGCAAAACCGGGCAAAGCAGATGCAAAAAAAGAAGAAGATGGAACACCCACATCTAGTCCCATGCTATTGGGCATTGGCCTACACCGAGTACCAACGTGTGATTCCTGTGCTAGATACTGCTATAAGCGGTATATAACATTTAAGAAAAAACCATATATCTTTTTTGGCAACGAAGAAGCTACCTCATGCGAGCTTTGCTTTGAGCCCAACTACATGTCATACTTGGGTGCACAACTCGGCCTTCTTTTGTGGAATAGTAAGTTGACTGAATTTTCTCTAACAGAGCTAATCCTCTTTCCATTAGTTCTTCAATGGAAATACTACTACAAGTCTTATAGGTAGCAAAAAAAAAAGGAAACATGAAATAGAATTGTGAGTTGAGAACATCCTTTGAAGCTTTAGCCAGGAGCAACATCACAAAGATGATGTTCCACAAGGTAAAGCAGGGGGCGCATTTTGGAGATGATGTGTGTCGTTGTGAGGAGTGAGAGATGGGGAAGGAGAGCCAACACCATTTGTGAGGAGGTATTTGTTAGCTATGATTACAAACTAGGATGGGGCTTAGCCAGGGACGGAGCCAAGGGAGGGGGGGATACATACTACTAAAATTTAGATGGTCCCAAGTAGAAAATGCTTCCTTTTTACATATACGATTAAAGGGTATATGTAATAATTTTTCAATCTTACGGGGCACAATGACCATGTGCTCAATGACACCCTCTCAAAATGAACAACTCATTGATTGGCCATGACTATTTTTAGGCGATCACAACGACCGATACCTAGTGTTCTTGATGGAATCCTACACAGGCGGTCTTGGGTTTTTACTACAGCACAACGATGGATATCATGTATTCTTCTCGGTGGAAATCTAGATCTAGTGGTGCTCCTTTTCCTTTGAACATTGGCGTGTCCACCGAGCGCCACACATGTGGAGACCAGTGAGTTAATTGGCTTCTTGCGATGGATAGAGGATTAGTATTTGCAAAATCCAACAGCCGAAAGTGCACAGCTTGTGAGAGAGTTTGGACGGTGCTCAGTATTGATATCCTCAAAATATATGTGCAAAATACCAAACCAGCCCACGGTTTTTTGCAAAAAACTAGGGGTGGCTTCTCTCCCCAACTAGAAACTGAAATTACAAACACTTTTGTCTACGAGTGAAATTACGATATACCAACGACGGATATGGCTGCACTATATGGAAGCTTCCTAGTGTTTCTTCTTGGCGAAAAGGGAAGCTTCCTAGTTGAGATCAAACCATATAAAGTAGGTTGCAATGCTTACATAGGCTCAGCCTTGACGATCCTGGAACAACCAACGTCAGATTTGACAAAACTTTTTGTTGTCTCCTTTTATTCCTCGATCCTTCTTTTTTTGTTCATTTTCCGATCTTCATTAATAGTTAGGGCGCTGTGATTGCAAATATTGCTGCCTCGTTCTATTGAAAAAGCTAGCTAGCGGCACGGGTTCTCTTCAGAAAAAATAAATGTGATTGGCTTTGTTGTACTTGAACTAATTGTACAGGTTTGATTTTAGCCAAACATTTATAAATATTAAAGATGGGAATTTTTTATAAGGTTATTGTCTATTATAGGTAAAAATCAGCTCCGAGACTTGACGGTATGCGAGGGTAAGGGGACTACGAACTGAAAAAAGACTACAAGTAAACAGACGATTTCTCTCTTTCCAGATGTTTCATAGGGCATAAATAGGATGGCACCTGCACTGCACATACCGGCATCTTTCCACCAAGTAAAAGGGAAATGTTTCTTAGAAAAGCTTACAGTCTCCCCCACCGGCGGCAATAATATAGATTAATAAAGACCACATAGAACTAGATAAACAGATACTCCAAGTACTAAATAGATAGATGGTGCTGCAGCGGTGCGGCGCACCTACTCAAGCAGTCCCAAGGCGCTATATATGCACAAATACACCGTGCATCTAGGGTGTCCATACACAAATACAGAAACACACCAACAACCCACAACATGCTCAACGGGTCGAGCTCGCAGGTGTTCATCATGCCCGCCGCCGGCCATGTCAACTACCTCCTCGCCGGAGGCTCCGGAGGAGGCGACGACCCCAGGTACCCCTGGATCTTCAAGTCCATGCACGAGGTGGACGCCGTGGTCCCTGCCATCGCCCGTGCCGGCAAGAGGCCGGTCGCCGTCCCCAGTGGACCACAGGTAGAGCCCTACGGTTGCCCCATCTGCTTCCGCATCTTTGCCACTGCCAAGGCCGTCCATGGCCACATGCGCAGCCACACGGACCGCAGCTGGCGCGGCATGGAGCCGCCCCGGCCGCCGCCCCTGGGCCTGGGTGAGGTCCGTTACCCGTACATGTGCGACCGCTGCAAGATGCCGTTCCAGACGCGGCAGGCGCTCGGTGGCCACCGCGCCAGCCACAATGGTAAGAAAGGCTGCTCCTGGCTCGAAAGGGAGGAGCTCGCCGTTGCCGAGGAAGCTCAGAAGCCCATCGTGTTCGACGTTGATCTGAATCTTCCGGCTCCCGAGGCAGAGGATCAGGATGGGGAGTAGTAGGAGTCATGAACAGATCGATCGAGCAGCTTGCTAGTGTTCTCAGTTGACAGTTGTTCGAGCTGTGCTTGCGTGTGCTATATTTGGTGTTTAGCTTCTCCGATATTATATTCTGCCTTTCTTCTCTTTGACTTTGTGTTTCGAGACTCGGAGTGTAAATAGCTCTCGATCGATCCCCGCTTAATAGATAAATAAATGAAGACTGCAATTAAGCTGATATATAGTACTCCCTCCGTAAACTAATATAAGAGCGTTTAGAATACTAAAGTAGTAATCTAAACGCTCTTATAATAGTTTACAGAGGGAGTATGTGTGTTAGATTGTGTTTGATACTTTGATGCAGCTAGAACTAACTTTTCAGGTTATTTCATGTGATTCTTTGTTTCTTGAGCTGATTTGGTGCTGTTTTACTTGAAATTAGCCGATCTAAAATTAGATCTATAGGTCAACTACCTTTGTGTCCAGCTCCAGCAATTTTGTATGGTGAATGAAATTATTTAATGAGTTGCATTAATCCATAGCTCGCTCAATTTTGCATGCATATATCTTATTTCTTAACAGTTCCGACGAGAATCACATGAGTTCTTTTATTCGGGTGTTGTGCCAATTTAGTGTAGATAGGAAAAGAAGGAAAAAGGGTCACAATGTATATGCATGAGATTAATGGAGGATAAAAGGGTCGATTCAGTCCTAGCATGATATACTCTCATTAGATGAACTGTGAATTCCAAATCTTTTCTTCCTTAGCAGAAAGAAAAAGTGGCTTTGCAAAAAAGAACAGAAATAGTGTGAGTATTTATGTCTTCTAGTGAAACATGAAGTGCGTTGTGTTCTTTAAATACCATTTCCCAAGTTACTGATGTTGCTTCACGATGTATATATTGGAGATATATATATTGGCATCATTGGAGTAATTAATGCAGTCTATTTCGACTCTATATGCTATAAGAGTGTCCTTGTTTCTATATCAGAAATAAGAAGAACAATGGGGCCAAAAAATATATTTGATTTTTTTCCATATTTGTATGAAACAAAACCATGTATGTCAAACATACTGTTACTCAATACCAATGTTTCATTTCTCAGCTGCATGGATATACATTTACAATTTAGCGCACACTACAGCATTAGACACAAATACAACTGTCCGAATCCGAGTCGGATTGGGATGTCTAACTCGGCCATCAAAGATTAACGTATAGTGGAAGAAAATTGGACCTGGATATGTCTATTGAATCCCCATCGCAGTCCTAGAGGATTGGGTATGACTGAGTTTGAGATGAAAATTATCAGTCAGACATGGATACAACTGTAAACATCAGACTTAATGATATTGCTTCACATTGTATATATTCGGGATACATTGGCATCATTGGAGTAATTAATTAACTCTATTTCGACTCTATATATGTTATAGGAGTCTCATCGTTTCTATATAGGAAATCAGAAGAACAATGAGGCCAAAAAATAATTTTTATTTTTTCTCTCCATATTTTCTTGAAACAAAACCATGTGTGATGAATCCAATGTTACTCAAAACCAATGTTCCATTTTCAGCTACATGGATATACATTTATAATGCTAGTGCGCTGCACAACATCAGACACGAACACAACTGTCCGAATCAGACTCGGATTCGGATGTCTAATTCGACTACAAAAAATTTCCGCGTAACGAAGACAATCTGACACGTATATATGTGTTTAATCCAGCGCAATCCTAGAGGATTGGGCACAACTAAAAGGTTGACATGAGGGTTATCAATCGGACATGGATACAAGTGTAACCATCAGAGTTATATTTATTTGATCATCGGACTTAATATTTTTGAAGGAAGAACCTACCTCATAGAGCATATATTGGTTATATATAAATTTACCCGTTATAGATTGTTTTTAATAATTACCCAAGAAAAATTAAGAATTATGTCACACTTGCAACTGAAAACAACACTGAATAAATAATTTCTCGCTACTAATACTACTACACAAATGCTAGTTAGAGAATACCGACGTAACTGTCACCTACCATTTCCTACACACTCATCATGTCTCTAGCTATATAGTCCAAGTACCACCGAGGTGTGTCAATAGTCAGTGCCTTGCTTAGATTTAGATACATAAACCATAGCACATGATGAGGATGAGGTCAACATCACATGCCTTCATAGGTCACTTGAAAATGTAATTAGCTTTATAGTTGCCAAATAAAAGAGTGCAAGCTTGAGCAAAAAATGCCAAATGGTGGCTTTAATTTTGAAAATTCAAATCCATAAACTTTTGAAAAAATAGACATATACCCAAAGACACATTGTACATGTGTGCAATTTTTTATGATGAAATAGGTTAAAATGAGAGCTAAGCAAAAAAATGTGGCTTTTCAACACATGTACTATTCATCCCCGAAGTCCATCATGTCTTTTGTGCAACTCACAATTCAAAAAGTTTAAAAAATTAAATGTTCATGGTCTATTTAGAACAAAAAAATGTTCAATGTATGTTGCAAAAACTACAAAAACAAAATGTGCAAACATAAAATAAGGCAAAACCAAAAGAAAAACTAAATCTCAAAAAAGAAATAGGAAAAATTATAAATATAAAGAAAAAGAAAACAGAAACAAAAAAACACTCATAGAAGAAAAAAATATAGCCGAAAATAGATAGAAGAAAAATATATATCTTATTTCTGAACAGTTCCAAACATAATCACATGAGCTTTTTTCCCAGGTGTTGTGCCCATTTCATATATATAGCAAAAAGAGGAAAAGGGTCACAATACATGTATATATATATAGTGGCATCATTGGAGTAATTAATGCACTCTATTTATCCTTGTTTCTATATAGGAAATCAGAAGAACAATGGGGCCAAAAAATATTTTTTAAACAAAAAAAATCCATATTTTCATGAAACAAAACCATGTATGTCAAACACATTGTTACTCAAAACCAACGTTTCATTTTCAGCTGCATGGATATGCATTTACAATGTAGCGCACAATAGAGCATTAGACACAAACAAGACTGTCTGGATCCGAGTCGGATTCGGATGTCTAATTCGGTCATCAGAAGTTTCAGCATAGTGGAAGAAAATTGGACCTAAATATGTGTGTTGAATCCATCGCAGTCCCAGAGGATTGGCTATGAATGAGTTTATCATGACAATTATAATTCAAACATGGATTCAACTATAAACTTCGGACTTAATGATATTGCTTCACAATGTGTGTGTGTGTGTGTGTGTGTGTGTGTGTGTGTGTGTGTGTGTGTCTATATATATAGTAATTAATGCACTCTTTTTCGACTCTATACGTGTTATAGGAGTCTCATTGTTTCTATAAAAGAAATCAGAAGAACAAAGGGGCGAAGAAATATTTTTGAAACAAAATAATTCATATTTTCATGAAACAAAACCATGTATGCCGAATACAATGTTACTCAAAACCGATGTTCCATTTTCAGCTACATGGATATACATTTATAATGCTAGTGCATTGCACAACATCAGACCCAAACACAACTATCTGAATTAGACTCAGATTCGGATGTCTAATTCGACCATCAGAGATTTCCGCGTAGCCAAAGACAATCTGACATGGATATGTGTGTTGACTGTGGCAATCCTATTGGATTGGGTATGACTGAAAGGTTGACATGACAATGATCAGTCTGACATGGATACAAATGTAACCATCAGACTTATATTTATTTGATCATCTAGCTTAATATTTTATAAGAAAGAACCTACCTCATAAAGCATATATTGGTTATATATAAATTTATCCCGTATAGCTATTTTTGTAATAATTACCCAAGAAAAAATAAGAATTATGTCACACTTGCAACTTAAAACAATGCAAAAATAAATAAGTTTTCCCTATTACATAATATTGTTACACAAATGCTAGTCAGAGAATACCCATGTAACCGTCAACTACCATTTCCTAGACACTACTCGCGTCTATAGCTATATAGTCATAGTACCACAGAGGTGTGTCAAGCATCGGGTGCCTTTCATGGATATAGAGACATAAACCACCACCTTCATAGGTTACATGGAAATGTAATTAGATCGATAATTGCCAAATAAAAGAGTGCAAGTTTGAGCAAAAATGCCAAATGGAGGCTTTAATTTTCAAAATTCAAATTCATATTTTGATGTTTCAAAAACTATTTGAATAACGACATATACCAAAAGAGACATTGTATATGTGTGCAAATTTTCATGATGAAATAGGTTAAAATGAGAGCTAAATAAAAAATGTGGATTTTCAGAACATGTATTGTTCATCCCCATAATCCATGATTTGTTTCGTGCAACTCACAATTCAATATATCTCATCATAAAATTTTACACACATACACATTACATCCTTGTGTCCCTGACCATATGCAAATACATGTCCAATGCAATGTTACCCAGACTACAGTGTCACGTTTACATGCCCATGTCGATGAGGTTCCCAATATTATGGAAGATCATGTTGAATAACCTATAAGTGCACTGTTGTAATTTTCCTAGCTCTGTTGAGAATACATTCTCCCTTTTAAAAAGATAAGTACAAAAAAAATTCTGCAATGAGGTTGTGTGCATCAATTGATGCAGTAGCTGAGGGTCTACTTGCCTTTTCAGAAAGGAAATACCAAATGGGGGTAGATTCTGTATTAGGAATCAAATTTCAATTTATGTACCATACCTGGAGTGTTACGATTTTTTATGTTTCAATAATAGTATCTCTAGAAGGGACACCTAAATCCGAAAAGGATCGCAACACTAGAATGTGTGTTGATACAATATAATCTTCATGTTTTTATGGATGTGTTTCTTCACAGTGATCTCATTCAAAAGATACTGACACGTGCCATAGGGAAGATGTGCTGAAACTGTGCGTCGTATGAAAAATAGCCGGCTTGACAATTGGACTAATATCTCGCCAGGCTCAACACCTCAGCCCCAAACACCGCCCCACCCATCCTTGCACCTCGCCAGCATACCATTTGGTGTTGAAGTTGTGAAAAAAAAAACAAGTCCCAAAGAGGCATTCAGACATGTTGGACGAGGAACCAAATACCAACGGTTTTGCAACAAAGCATTAAGTACATCAAGCATAACATGATACCATTTCAGGTCTGGAGTGCTACTTTATAAGAAGTAATAGACGTAATGGTTGATAAAATATACATTGAAATTTTATTTTTTGTCATAAAATAGCCTGATATTTCCCATAGGTACTATTCATCCCTTGTGCATTGTGTGGTGTATCTACTAGGATGGAATTGAGTGCGAAACAGGGCTGAGGTGGCACACACGGAGAAGCTGGCATACATCGACGGGGAGATGCATTCAAAGACACAAATGACCAAACGAGCTGGTGTGGTGCATGAGCCGAGGGTGATGTCATCGAGCTGGAAACGAGCTGTGTTCATCAATTGATGCAGTAGCTGAGGGTGTACCTGCCTTTTCAAAAAATGAAATACAAAATGGGGGCATATTATGTATTAGGAATCAAATTTGAATTCATGTGCCATACCTAGAGTGTTACGATTTTTTATGTTTCCAAAATAGTCTCTCTAGAATGGACACCGAAATCCGAAAAGGACTGCAACACTAGAATGTGTGTCGATAGAATATAATCTTCATGTTTTTAAGGATGTGTTTCTTCACAATGATCTCATTCAAAATATACTAACACGTACCATGGGGAGGATGTAGTGAGACCGTGCACCGTATGAAAAATAGCCGGCGTGACAATTGGACTAATATCTCGCCAGGCTCAACACCCTCGCGTTTAGCGAAGCCACGAACAACCCCCCTCCCCCGGTCCTTGCACCTCGCCAGCATACCATTATTGGTATTGAAGTTCTGTCAAAAGATCCATATCGCCCTAAGATGGCATTCAGACATGTTGGACGAGGAACCAAAGACCAACGTCATTTTGCAACAAAGCATTAAATACATCAAGCATTACATGATGCAATTTTAGATCTTGGAGTGCTACTTTATAATAAGTAATAGATGAAATACCCGAGAAAATATACATTTAATTTTCCTTTTTGGCATAAAATAGCCCGATATTTTCCATAGGTACTATTCATCTCATGTGCATTGTGTGGTGTATCTACTAGGATGGAATTTTGTGTGAAACAGGGCTGAGGTGGCATGTACGGAGAAGCTGACATAGATCGATGGGAAGACGCGATCAAATACACAAACGACAAAACGATGTGGTGTGGTGGAGGAGCCGAGGGTGATGTTGTCGAGCTGGAAACAAGTGATGTTGGGCTGAGTCGAGCTGTTGTGTTTGGAGGGGAGTGGCATATGCATGTTAGAGTTAGAGGCAATCCTGGAGTGGACGTGGGTGTCATACATAAGGGTACGAGGTATGCCACGTTCGGAGCTTGAAGTAGACCAGACAAAAGGGCTCAAGAGGCACGGGATTCGCTGCAGGAGGCCCGTGTGTAGGTTATTGTGTGGTATAAACATATAAACAATGTTAATAAACACTTAACATGGGAGGACACTAACTTTTTGAGTTTGAAGATCAAGACACTGATACCCTTGTGCATGATATCGCTAGTGGACCGAATGAGATGCCCGGCTTTGCCATTTTGAAGGGAGGTGCGGGCCACACAATGCAAAGAACTCAGCCATCGAGTCCTACAGGCCGCAGTCGTGAAATTTTTCTACAAAAGAACTCGTCTTGGTTACATGTTACTGTGTGTCAAAAGATTATACATATATATTTCACATGTTCTTGTGTGTGAAAATATTTCACGATTTTGAAAAGTTGGTGCATGTATCTCAAAAATGATTAATACATTGAAATAGAGAACAAAATTAAGTAATATTGAATAATAGAACCATAAAACGTAAAAACAAAAGGAAAAAGGAAAATAAAATGAGGATCATATATAATGAAAATGAAACAAATAAAAAAAGAATGGAAGAAAATAAGTAGTGTTACTGGGCCTCCGCCTATACTTGAGGAGAGGTCACGTACGATGCCTGCGTGCGTCCAACAGCTGGACCTTCAGACCCGGTGCGAAACGTGTGGGTGGTCCATTTAGCAACACTGTAGCTTTCGATACACTTTAACACACTGGTTTTAAATAGGATTTTCCTAACAATTTCTTAAAATAGGAATAAGCTTAAAAAACACAAACAATTTCCCAATTTTTTTAAAAAAATCTGAAATTTTGAACAACTTCCAAAAGTTTCTACAATTTTTGAAGATATTTTTAAAATTTTGAAAAAAATATTATCTTTAAAAAATTAGAGTATATTAATAAAGATTCGTCTTATATTGAATAGAAAACTACCATATATAAAAAAAATGATCCGTTTGTATTAAAAAATGTTCATCATATATCTTAAAAAGGTTGATGTTATATTAAATCATTCAATGTATACTACATAAATGTTAAGTGTGTATTCAGAAAATTTACATTGTATATTAATGATTTTTTGTCATGTGTTAAAATGGTTGAAAAATTAAATGTTCACTGTTCTATTTAAATAAAATGTTTAACATATGTTGCAAAAACTATAAAAATCAAATATGAAAAAATAAAACGAAAACCAAAATGAAAAACAAATGTCAAAAGAGAAATAGAAAAAAGGGAAAAGAAAAAGAAAACTGAAAGAAAAACCACACATAGAAAAAAGAAAATAACACAGCCGAAAAAAGACGGAAGAAAAAGGACGGCCTGGTTGGAGGCTCGGCCATTAGAATGCATCAGGACACCAATGTCATGAAATCTGATGGCCGAAAGCGCATAGGTCATGACAAAATATATTTGCAGAATGCCAAACTAGCCCATGGTTTTCGCAAAACCACGGGTGCCTTCTGTCCTCAATCAGAAACTAAAATTATAGAGCTTTGTCTCCATGTGAAATTACGAAGAATTGTATTGTGCGAATTTTGCAGTCAAAACTATTTTCTTTCATTTCAGATGTTAGGGATATACATCATGATATAAGAGCAACTCTAGCAGACACCGCAAAACGCCGGCCCGCAAAACGCGTATGCAGTTCGCGCAAAACAGCTTTTGCGGGCTGGCGCGGGCTGGCTCAGATGCAGACCCCCCAAACGGATCCACAAAAAAGTATATTCGCGGAATATGCCTTTTTACGGGTCGGTTATGCGGGTTCTCCTCTTTGCGCCGCTGCATCCCCGCAAATCATTAGCCCGCAAATCTCAAATCCAACATAATTCAACAATCGAAAACAAACTGAATTATTCAAATCAAACATAAAACAATAATCATCCGCATTACAAATAATTATTCATATCACCGTAGCAAACAAAACTTGTCATGAATACAAATACAAATGAGTACAAAAATTAGTCACTGTCCAGCCCTTTACCAATGGTGCTCGTCTTCACGCTCCTTCACGGCAAGCGCCATGACCAATGTTTGCTGCCGAAAGTTCGCAAGCATGGTCTCCACATCCGAGTCGTCCGAATCAGACGAATCGGATAGCAAGAACTTCTTGCACGGGTCAACTCCATCTACACACACGCCGGCGCGTAAATCTACTACACAGCTCGCGAAAACCATAAAAAGGGGACTAACCGGTGGTGCGCTCGGCGGTGGTCGATCCCAGCGGCGGCGGCGACTGGGGGGTGGCTCTTCTCGTCGGATCCGGAGGGGCGGCGCAGCGGCTCGGCGCGGGAGGGTGTGGGGCCCCGCGGAGCGATTCCGCCCGCAGATATTGCCGGAATCGCCGGCAGCGGGCGGGCGGAAGCAAGGGCGGGGGACGGCGGAAGGAAGGGGAAAAAGAGCACGGGCTGAAATGTCCCTCCCGCCAACTGCTTCTCTGTGATGCAGGGCACCGCAATCACGAGGGGGAAACCCGCTTTTCCCGGGTTGGGGCCAGAAATTTGCCGCGCCCCCTAAAATGTTTTGCGGGCCGGGGCGGAATGCAGGTCTGGTCGGGCAGGCTTTCCGGCCCGCACCCGTATTTTGGCGATTATTTTGCGGGTCGGGGGCGGATGCGGGGTCTGCTAGAGTTGCTCTAAGACATAAATCTTCGGCTCCTGCACCACACCAGCTCGTTTTGTCGTGTGTGTCTTCGAATGCATCACCCCGTCGATGTATGCCAGCTTCTCCGTGTGTGCCTCCTCAGCCCTATTTCGCACTCAATTCCATCCTAGTAGATACACCACACAATGCACAAGGGATGAATAGTACCTATGGGAAATATCAGGCTATTTTATGACAAAAAAGAAAATTTCAATGTATATTTTATCAACCATTTCGTCTATTACTTCTTATAAAGTAGCAATCCAGACCTGAAATGGTATCATGTAATGCTTGATGTATTTAATGCTTTGTTGCAAAACCGTTGGTATTTGGTTCCTCGTCGAACATGTCTGAATGCCTCTTTGGGACATGGATCTTTCGACACAACTTCAACACCAAATGGTATGCTGGCGAGGTGCAAGGATGGGTGGGGGGAGGCGTTGTTCGGGGCTTCACTAAACCTAAGGGTGTTGAGCCTGTCGAGGTATTAGTCCAATTGTCAAGCCGGCTATTTTTCATACGGCGCACAGTTTCACCACATCCTCCCTATGGCACGTGTCAGTATCTTTTAAATGAGATCATTGTGAAGAAACACATCCATAAACACATGAAGATTATATTGTATCAACACACATTCTAGTGTTGCGATCCTTTTCGGATTTAGGTGTCCATTCTAGAGATACTATTATTGAAACATAAAAAATCGTAACACTCCAGGTATGGTAGATGAATTGAAATTCGATTCCTAATACAGAATCTACCCCCATTTGGTATTTCCTTTCTGAAAAGGCAAGTAGACCCTCAGCTGCTGCATCAATTGATGCACACAACCTCATTGCAGAATTTTTTTGTACTTATCTTTTTAAGGGAGAATGTATTCTCAACAGAGCTAGGAAGATTACAACAGTGCACTTATAGGTTATTCAACATGATCTTACATAATATTGGGAACCTCATCAACATGGGCATGTAAAATGTGGAATCCTGCATGAACGTGACACTGTAGTCTGGGTAACATTGCATTGGACATGTATTTGCATATGGTCAGGGACACAAGGATGTAATGTGTATGTGTGTAAAATTTTATGATGAGATATATTGAATTGTGAGTTGCACGAAACAACTCATGTATTATGGGGATGAACAATACATGTGCTGAAAATCCACATTTTTTATTTAGCATTCATTTAAACCTATTTCATCATGAAAATTTGCACACATGTACAATGTCTCTTTTGGTATATGTCTTTTTTCAAATAGTTTTTGAAACATCAAAGTATGAATTTGAATTTTGAAAATTAAAGCCTCCATTTGGCATTTTTGCTCAAACTTGCACTCTTTTATTTGGCAATTATCGATCTAATTACATTTCCATGTAACCTATGAAGGTTGTGGTTTATGTCTCTATATCCATGCAAGGCACCCGATGCTTGACCCCGCATCCGCACCAGATGCTTGACCTCTCAATGCAAATCGAGATCTGATGGTGCTTTGTTTCTCTAAACCTCCACTAAACAGGCTGCGAGCGATGAAGAGGGATGCCCGTTTAACCTATGGGATAAACTTTTTTCCTCCGAAAAGCTTCCGTCTAGTACTTTCGGCTTGCGAATCTGCACCAAGGTTTTGGGTTTCGTTTTCCAAAATTTACCATTCTCGAACGAAGTGGTCGAATTTCGGATTTTCTTTTTTTTTCGGAAAACCTCGGATGAAAATGAAAATCCAAAAAATTGAAATTTTGGACGAAAAACTGCGAAATATGAACGAAAAACGATCGAAATTATACTTTTTTTTAAATCCTGCAGCAATGGAATAAAGCAGAATGAAACTAAACGACACCGATCCATTGATTGATACACACACACAGGAATTATTCACTACAATTCGATTTAGCAGACTATCCTGGATCTCAAACTACAATCAGCAGAATACCACACAGTACTTACTAGTCATCTTGGTCTGATTTGTACATCAACCATGCTACCTAGGCACACCCATCTGCTCCCGTTCCAGCCGCCGGGAAGAGCAAGCACGCACCCCAACCAATTAGTCGCCGTGGACATAGCCAGCGGAGGGGACCCTCAGGGCCATAGAGCAATACCTCGCCAGTCGCGGACGGATGCCAGGGACGATGGAAGTCAGGAGGAGGCGGCGGCACAGAGGAGAGTTTGGGGAAATATGTTATTTCTAGGGTTTGGGGATCAATTTGGGCCTTTTAAGTCACGGGAGGAGTAGTGTAGGTTGGGCCTGAGGCTGTGTCGGGGCACAATTCTGGATTGGGCCGAAATATTTGGGCCGACGAACAATTCTACTGGGCCTGAAAGAAATGGCCGAATTTTGGCGGAATTTCGTTTTTTGCGGCCGAAATCCAAAACCTTGATATGCACATGGTGGCCGGATGGCCCGTGCGAGAGTGGACCCCATATTAGAACTCTTCACGACGGCAAGAATACAAAACCCGACCACCAAAAGTGTGATGGTTCTGAGAGGGTTAGAGAGTGTCCAGTTTTAATAAACAACCCATTGTTTTTGCAAAAACCAAGGGTGGCTTCTCTTCTCAAACAGTAACTGAAATTGTCTCCATCTGAAATTACGCAAATGTATCTTAGCAAAGCATATGGCCTCCCCACCGGCGACACTAATATGAATGAATTAATAAAGAGAAGACCGAACTAGATAAACCGATACTACTCACCACGCCTACTGCAGCAGTCCCAAGCCGCGACAGATACACAAATATATACAAAGTGCAGCTAGAGTGTGTTGTCGTCTTCGTCTACATACACAAATAAAGAAACGGCAGCCACAACCCACTACCCACAACATGATGACCAGATCGAGCTCCCAAGTGTTCATCATGCCCGGCGCTGGCCATGTCCACTACCTCGTCGCGGGAGGCTCCGGAGGAGGCGACGACCCCAGGTAACCCTGGACCTTCAAGTCGTTGCACGAGGTGAACGCCGTCGTCCCTGTCATCGCCCGTGTAGCACCCGTACATCCCTACGGGTGCCCCATCTGCTTCCGCACATTCGCCAATGCCAAGGCCATCCATGGCCACATGCGGAGCCACACGGACCGCAGTTGGCGCGGCATGGAGCTGCCCCAGCCGGAACCTCTCGGCGAGGTTGGGCCGGACGGGCGGCGCTACCCGTACGTGTGTGACCACTGCAAGATGCCATTCCAGACGTGGCAGGCGCTCGGCGGCCACCGTGCCAGCCACAATGGTAAGAAAGCAACGAAAAAATAGCACGCTATCTAAAATAGCATGGCCCTTCTCCAAATGCTATACAAGTTATTGCGTGCTATTTGCGTGCTATATTCAAAATAACGTTTTGAAAAAAAAGCCAAATATATCATAAAAATTAAGGATTTCAACGTCTAATTTTTTTTATCTAGGAGCTATACATGAATACCGCTGGTGTACACATTATAACATTAGATGCACTTAAGAGAATTCTTCTTGTTTTCATCCAGAAAGATGCAATATTTCCATCCTAGATGGGCCTATTATTGCATTGCATTGGGCCGATGCCCAATGGGCTGCTATGGGCTGAGTGTCTGTAGAAGTGCACGCTCTAGCCAATGCAACCAAAAGATCGATCTGATGGAAAAGACAAGGCCGCACATTATACGTCAACACTCCCCCTCACGTGTGGCTCCCTCAGGCCTAAACGTGGACCGAAAGTGGGCTGCAATTTAATTGCGCCAGCCGGGTCTTGAACTCAAGACCTCTTGGCTTTGATACTATGTAGAAGTGCACACTCTAGCCAATGCAACCAAAAGACCGATCTGATGGAAAAGACTAGGCAGCACATTATACATCAACAGTGTCGTCCATGTTTCTATCGCACCATGCTAAAAATGCTAAACGTGAATAGCGGCATATCGTGTAAACTGGGTAAAACATAACGTCACGCCCTCAAATATGCTATAACTAAGTTTAAACGCCGAAATAGCGCGCTATTTGTTTCGTTGTAAGAAAGACAGCTCCTGGCTCGAATTTCTGTAAACGAAAAATAGACATATACCCAAAGACACATTGTACATGTGTGCAAATTTTTATGATGAAATAGGTTAAAATGAGAGCTAAGTAAAAGAATGTGGCTTTTCAACACATGTACTATTCATCCCCAAAGTCCTTCATTTCTTTTGTGCAACTCACAATTCAACAAGTTTAAATATTTAAATGTTCACGGTCTATTTAGAACAAAAAAGTATTCAATGTATGTTGCAAAAACTACAAAAACAAAATGTGCAAACATAAAACAAGGCAAAACTAGAAGAAAAACTAAATCTCAAAAGAGAAATAGGAAAAATTATAAATATAAAGAAAAAGAAAACAGAAACAACAAAACACTCATAGAAGAAAAAAATATAGCCGAAAATAGATAGAAGAAAAATTTATATCTTATTTCTCAACAGTTCCAAACAGAATCACATGAGTTTTTTTCCCAGGTGTTGTGCCCATTTCATATAGATAGCAAAAAGAGGAAAAGGGTCACAATGTATATGCATGAGATTAATGGATGATAAAAGGGCCAATCCAGTCCTAGTATGATATACTCTCATTAATTGCACCGTGATTTCCAAATCTTTTCTTCCTTTGCAGAAAGAAAAAGTGGCTTCGCAAAAAAGAACATAAATAGTTCGAGTGTTTATGTCTTCTAGTGAAACATGAAGTGTGTTGTGTGGTTTAAATACCATTACCCAAGTTAATGATGTTGTTTCACAATGTATCCTATATAACTATATATATATTGGATATAGTGGCATCATTGGAGTAATTAATGCACTCTATTTCAACTCTATATGCAATAAGAGCGTCCTTGTTTCTATATAGGAAATCAGAAGAACAATGGGGCCAAAAAATATTTTTTAAACAAAAAAATCCATATTTTCATGAAACAAAACCATGTATGTCAAACACATTGTTACTCAAAACCAACGTTTCATTTTCAGCTGCATGGATATGCATTTGCAATGTAGCGCACAATAGAGCATCAGACACAAACAAGACTGTCCGGATCCGAGTCGGATTCGGATGTCTAATTCGGTCATCAGAAGTTTCAGCATAGTGGAAGAAAATTGGACCTAAATATGTGTGTTGAATCCATCACAGTCCCAGAGGATTGGCTATGAATGAGTTTAACATGACAATTATAATTCAAACATGGATTCAACTATAAACTTTGGACTTAATGATATTGCTTCACAATGTGTGTGTTATATATATACATATATATATATATATTTCGACTCTATATATGTTATAGGAGTCTCGTTGTTTCTATAAAAGAAATCAGAAGAACAAATGGGCCAAGAAATATTTTTGAAACAAAAAAGTTCATATTTTCATGAAACAAAACCATGTATGCCGAATACAATGTTAAAAACGGATGTTCCATTTTCAGCTACATGGATATACATTTATAATGCTAGTGCATTGCACAACATCAGACCCAAACACAACTATCTCAATTAGACTCGGATTTGGATGTCTAATTCGACCATCAGAGATTTCCGCTTAGCCAAAGACAATCTGACATGGATATGTGTGTTGACTATGGCAATCCTATTGGATTGGGTATGACTGAAAGGTTGACATGACAATGATCAGTCTGACATGGATACAAATGTAACCATCGGACTTATATTTATTTGATCATCTAGCTTAATATTTTATAAGGAAGAACCTACCTCATAAAGCATATATTGGTTATATATAAATTTATCCCTTATAGCAATTTTTGTAATAATTACCCAAGAAAAAAATAAGAATTATGTCACACTTGCAACTTAAAACAATGCAAAAATAAATAAGTTTTCCCTATTACATAATATTGTTACAAAAATGCTAGTCAGAGAATACCCATGTAACCGTCAACTACCATTTCCTAGACACTAATCGCGTCTATAGCTATATAGTCATAGTACCACAGAGGTGTGTCAAGCATCGGGTGCCTTGCATGGATATAGAGACATAAACCACAACCTTCATAGGTTACATGGAAATGTAATTAGATCGATAATTGCCAACTAAAAGAGTGCAAGTTTGAGCAAAAATGCCAAATGGAGGCTTTAATTTTCAAAATTCAAATTCATACTTTGATGTTTCAAAAACTATTTGAAAAAAGACATATACCAAAAGAGACATTGTACATGTGTGAAAATTTTCATGATGAAATAGGTTAAAATGAGAGCTAAATAAAAAATGTGGATTTTCAGCACATGTATTGTTCATCCCCATAATCCATGATTTGTTTCGTGCAACTCACAATTCAATATATCTCATCATAAAATTTTACACACATACACACATTACATCCTTGTGTCCCTGACCATATGCAAATACATGTCCAATGCAATGTTACCCAGACTACACTGTCACGTTTACATGCCCATGTCAATGAGGTTCCCAATATTATTTAAGATCATGTTGAATAACCTATAAGTACACTGTTGTAATTTTCCTAGCTCTGTTGAGAATACATTCTCCCTTTTAAAAAGATAAGTACAAAAAAATTTCTACAATGAGGTTGTGTGCATCAATTGATGCAGTAGCTAAGGGTCTACTTGCCTTTTCAGAAAGGAAATACCAAATGGGGGTAGATTCTGTATTAGGAATCGAATTTCAATTCATGTACCATACCTGGAGTGTTACGATTTTTTATGTTTCAATAATAGTATCTCTAGAATGGACACCTAAATCCGAAAAGGATCGCAACACTAGAATGTGTGTTGATACAATATAATCTTCATGTTTCTATGGATGTGTTTCTTCACAGTGATCTCATTCAAAAGATACTGACACGTGCCATAGGGAGGATGTGGTGAAACTGTGCGACGTATGAAAAGTAGCCGGCTTGACAATTGGACTAATATCTTGCCAGGGTCAACACCTCACGTTTAGTGAAGCCCCGAACACCGCCTCCCCCCACCCATCCTTGCACCTCACCAGCATACCATTTGATGTTGAAGTTGTGTCAAAAGATCCATGTCCCAAAGAGGCATTCAGACATGTTGGACGAGGAACCAAATACCAACAGTTTTGCAACAAAGCTTTAAATACATCAAGCATTACATGATACCATTTCAGGTATGGAGTGCTACTTTATAAGAAGTAATAGACGAAATGGTTGATAAAATATACATTGAAATTTTATTTCTTGTCATAAAATAGCCTGATATTTCCCATAGGTACTATTCATCCCTTGTGCATTGTGTGGTGTATCTACTAGGATGGAATTGAGTGCGAAACAGGGCTGAGGTGGCACGCACAGAGAAGCTGGCATACATCGACGGGGAGATGCATTCAAAGACACAAATGACAAAATGAGCTGGTGTGGTGCATGAGCCGAGGGTGATGTCATCGAGCTGGAAACAAGCTGTGTTCATCAATTGATGCAGTAGCTGAGGGTGTACCTGCCTTTTCAAAAATGAAATACAAAATGGGGGCAGATTATGTATTAGGAATCAAATTTGAATTCATGTGCCATACCTAGAGTGTTACGATTTTTTATGTTTCCAAAATAGTCTCTCTAGAATGGACACCGAAATCCGAAAAGGACCGCAACACTAGAATGTGTGTCGATAGAATATAATCTTCATGTTTTTAAGGATGTGTTTCTTCACAATGATCTCATTCAAAATATACTAACACGTACCATGGGGAGGATGTAGTGGGACTGTGCACCGTATGAAAAATAGCCGGCGTGACAATTGGACTAATATCTCGCCAGGCTCAACACCCTCGCGTTTAGCGAAGCCACAAACAACCCCCCTCCCCCGGTCCTTGCACCTCGCCAGCATACCATTATTGGTGTTGAAGTTTTGTCAAAAGATCCATATCGCCCAAAGATGGTATTCAGACATGTTGGACGAGGAACCAAAGACCAACGTCATTTTGCAACAAAGCATTAAATACATCAAGCATTACATGATGCCATTTTAGATCTTGGAGTGCTACTTTATAATAAGTAATAGATGAAATGCCCGAGAAAATATACATTTAATTTTCTTTTTTGGCATAAAATAGCCCGATATTTTCCATAGGTACTATTCATCTCATGTGCACTGTGTGGTGTATCTACTAGGATGGAATTCAGTGTGAAACAGGGCTGAGGTGGCATGTACGGAGAAGCTGGCATAGATCGATGGGAAGACGCGATCAAATACACAAACGACAAAACGATCTGGTGTGGTGGAGGCGCCGAGGGTGATGTTGTCGAGCTGGAAACAAGTGATGTTGGGCTGAGTCGAGCCGTTGTGTTTGGAGGGGAGTGGCATATGCATGTTAGAGTTAGAGGCAATCCTGGAGTGGACGTGGGTGTCATACATAAGGGTACGAGGTATGCCACGTTCGGAGCTTGAAGTAGACCTGACAAAAGGGCTCAAGAGGCACGGGATTCGCTGCAGGAGGCCCGTGTGTATGTTATTGTGTGGTATAAACATATAAATAATGTTAATAGACACTTAACATGGGAGGACACTAAATTTTTGAGTTTGAAGATCAAGACACCGATACCCTTGTGCATGATATCGCTAGTGGACCGAATGAGATGCCCGGCTTTGCCATTTTGAAGGGAGGGGCGGGCCACACAATGCAAAGAACTTAGCCATCGAGTCCTCCAGGTCGCAGTCGTGAAATTTTTGTACAAAAGAACTCGTCTTGGTTACATGTTATTGTGTGTCAAAAGATTATACATATATATATTTCACATGTTCTTGTGTGCGAAAATATCTCACGATTTTGAAAAGTTGGTGCATGTATCTCAAAAATGATTAATACATTGAAATAGAGAACAAAATTAAGTAATATTGAATAATAGAACCATAAAACGTAAAAACAAAAGGAAAAAGGAAAATAAAATGAGGATCATATATAATGAAAATGAAACAAATAAAAAAAGAATGGAAGAAAATAAGTAGTGTTACTGGGCCTCCGCCTATACTTGAGGAGAGGTCACGTACGATGCCTGCGTGCGTCCAACAGCTGGACCTTCAGACCCAGTGCGAAACGTCTGGGTGGTCCATTTAGCAACACTGTAGCTTTCGATACACTTTAACACACTGGTTTTAAATAGGATTTTCCTAACAATTTCTTAAAATAGGAATAAGCTTAAAAAAACAAACAATTTCCCAAATTTTTTAAAAAAATCTGAAATTTTGAACAACTTCCAAAAGTTTCTACAATTTTTGAAGATATTTTTAAAATTTGAAAAAAAATATTATCTTTAAAAAAATTAGAGTATATTAATAAAGATTCGTCTTATATTGAATAGAAATCTACCATATATAAAAAATCATCCGTTTGTATTAAAAAATGTTCATCATATATCTTAAAAAGGTTGATGTTATATTAAATTATTCAATGTATACTACATAAATGTTAAGTGTGTATTCAGAAAATTTACATTGTATATTAATGATTTTTTGTCATGTGTTAAAATGGTTTAAAAATTAAATGTTCACTGTTCTATTTAAATAAAATGTTTAACATATGTTGCAAAAACTATAAAAATCAAATATGAAAAAAATAAAACGAAAGCCAAAATGAAAAACAAATGTCAAAAGAGAAATAGAAAAAGAAAAAAGAAAAAGAAAACTGAAAGAAAAAACCACACATAGAAAAAAGAAAATAACACAGCCAAAAAAAGACGGAAGGAAAAGGGCGGCCTGGTTGGAGGCTCGGCCATTAGAATGCATCAGGACACCAATGTCACGAAATCTGACGGCCGAAAGCGCACAGGTCATGACAAAATATATTTGGAGAATGCCAAACTAGCCCATGGTTTTCGCAAAACCACGGGTGCCTTCTGTCCTCAGTCTGAAACTAAAAGTATAGAGCTTTGTCTCCATGTGAAATTACGAAGAATTGTATTGTGCGAACTTTGCAGTCAAAACTATTTCCTTTCATTTCAGATGTTAGGGATATACATCATGATATAAGAGCAACTCTAGCACACCCCGCAAAACGCCGGCCCGCAAAACGCATATGTAGTTCGCGCAAAACAGCTTTTGCGGGCTGGCGCGGGCTGGCACAGATGCAGACCCCCCAAACGGATCCGTAAAAAAGTATATTCGCGGAATATGCCTTTTTACGGGTCGGCTATGCGGGTTCTCCTCTTTGCGCCGCTGCATCACCGCAAATCATCAGCCCGCAAATCTCAAATCCAACATAATTCAGCAATCGAAAACAAACTGAATTATTCAAATCAAACATAAAACAATAATCATCCGCATTACAAATAATTATTCATATCACCATAGCAAACTAAAAATAATGCAATACAAAACTTGTCATGAATACAAATACAAATGAGTACAAAAATTAGTCACTGTCCAGCCCTTTGCCAATGGTGCTCGTCTTCATGCTCCTTCACGGCAAGCGCCATGACCAATGTTTTCTGCCGAAAGTTCACAAGCATGGTCTCCACATCCGAGTCGTCCGAATCAGACGAATCGGATAGCAAGAATTTCTCGCACGGGGTCAACTCCATCTACACGCATGTCGGCGCGTAAATCTACTACACAACTCGCGAAAACCATAAAAAGGGGACTAACCGGTGGTGCGGTCGGCGGTGGTCGATCCCAACGGCGGCGGCGACTGGGGGTGGCTCTCTTCGCCGGATTCGGAGGGGCGGTGCAGCGGCTCGGCACGGGAGGGTGTGGGGCGGCCGCGCGGAGTGATTCCGCCTGCAGATATGGCCGGAATCGCCGGCGGCGGGCGGACGGAAGCAAGGGCGGGGGACGGCGGAAGGAATGGGCAAAAGAGCTCGGGCTGAAATGTCCCTCCCGCCAACTACTTCTCTGTGATGCAGGGCACCGCAGCCACGAGGGGAAAACCCGCATTTTCCCGGGTTGGGGCAGGAAATTTGCCGCGCCCCCTAAATTTTTTTGCGGGCCGGGGCGGAATGCAGGGTCTGGTCGGGCAGGCTTTCCGGCCCGCACCCGCATTTTGGCGGTTATTTTACGGGTCGGGGGCGGATGCGGTGTCGGGGGAAACTGTCCACCACGAACACCTATGGGACCGGAGCCCCTTCTACGTTGCGGTAAGGGAGCGGAGGGAGCACGGAGAGCAGATCGAGGAACACACGCGGGCAGTTTTACCCAGGTTCGGGCCGCGCGAACGCGTAAAACCCTACTCCTGCCTTAGGTTGTATTGAGTTCTTGAGCTCGGGAGCTTGAAGAGCTACAGTACTAGCTACACCGAGCGATAGAGTTGTCTAGGTTTCAAACCCTCTCTACGTTGTGCATGGGCCTCCTTTTATAGCTAAAGGGGTCACCGACAGGTGTCAACGTAGAGGAGGGTAAAAGTGTAAATTTGGTGGTAGTTGTAACAGTGCGTGAATAGTGCATGAACAGTGGATGAACAGTGGTCTTCACCTAACCTTGACAGTGGGGGACAAGGGCATTAAATGCCCGTCGCCGTCGACCCCCAAAGCGCCCGTCCTTGCTTCTCCGTTCGCCACGGCGGTAGCCTCGTCATCGTGGTCTGCCACCGTGTCCCCCAGGCTGCACAGCCATCCGCCACGCGTCCCTGGAAGGGCCCCAGTGCGACGCGTGGGCCGATGAGCTGGAGCGCGGGCACACAGCGCAGGTTTCCCCGGCAAGCACCTTGCCGGGGTCTTGATCTTGCCGGGCCCGGAAGCTTGTCGCTCCCCGGGTCCAACCGGGGCATAGGGTGCGCCGAGGCATCTTTTGAGATACGCATTCCTTGGCTTTCCTGGCAAGCTCCTCTTGCCAGGGTCTTGCGTTTAAGTGATAATCTTGAGCCTGGTGCGGCCTTCCCGGCAAGCTCCTCTTGCCGGGGTCTTGACCTTCTGTCTTGTATACTTTGTTTTTGAATGGCTTCATAAGGACCAGAAAAGGTTTCCGGCGAGCACGCGGTAAACCCAGCCGCGGGAAACTGCTACTGCCCGTGCACAAGTTGGGGTACTAAGGTACCCCTATCTTAGTACACCGACAGGAGCCCCTGGGCCTGGGCCACACACGATGCGGAGCGCTGTTTGGCCAGGCCCAAGACAGTGCATGGGCACGCACGGCCCACGGCAAGCCGTATCCCCTTCCTTATCCGCCGCATCCCTCCCTAACGGCACGCGTCGATTGCGGCGTCGTGGGAGAGATCGTGGCCTTGTTCTTTAATGGGAAATGCGGAACGTCCCCCACTTCCCCCTTAAAAGCAGAGGAAACAGGGGCAGTTCCCCTCCTTCGTCTTCATTGCGCCTGTCTTCTCCAAAAACCTCCGTTGCTTCTTGCCTCCGCCCCTCCTCCGCTGTCTTCCGCATCCGCGGCGCCGTCGAGCTCCTCGCCTCCTCCCTCGTCGCCTTCGCAATGGCTCCGAAGAGCGACAAGGCGAAAAGCGACAAGGCCAAGAACGACAAGGCCAAGAAGGAGAAGTCCGAGCAGGCAACGAAGCTGGCCGCCCTACGGAAGAAGAGCGTGGTCTTCGCGCCGAGGCTTGGCGCGAGGGAGCTGCGGAACAAATATTATCTGTTCTGGGCGAGGGAGACCAAAGCTCATCCCCGCACCAGAGCCTTCCCCGCCGTCGCCAAAGATATGTTCCCCGACGGGTACTTCTTCTTCACTGCATTTTTCCACTGTGGTCTGTGCCCTCCGTTCTCGGAGTTCTTTTGTGATATCATGAACACATATGGCCTCCACCTCCTAGATTTCACCCCCAACGCCATCCTTACGATGGCTGTTTTCGCACATATGTGCGAAAACTATGTTGGGGTTCATCCCAATGTAGCCCTTTTTCGCCACTTCTTCATGCCTAGAGTAGAAGCTGGCGCCCCCCTCTCCCGCGGTATCTCCTGGATCTTCAGGTTGAACAAGAAGGACTCGTACCTGAAGGGAGAACTCCGCGGCAAGTGGGAGGAATGGAGAGCCGATTGGTGTTGGGTGGTGGAGGATAAGCCGGAGCCCTTCACTGCGCCGCGCACAACTGCCATAGTGCGCGGCAGGGATTGGAGCGAATTGGCCCCGGAAGACAACAAGCTCAGTATTGCCCTCATCAGGATTATTCGTCTCCGGGTCGCCAATCTGACCATCGGAGAGGTTGGGGCAGATTTCCTCCGCCGCCGCATCGCCCCCTTACAAGAAAGGAAGAGGGCCGCCTGGGAATTCGGCAATGCGGCGGATATCATGAGGCTGCGCCCTGGATTAAACTAGAACTTCACTGCTCTGGAGTTGAAAGGGATGGTCCGGGAGCTCTTCAAGCATGACCCGGCCCACCCGGAGTGGTTTAGACCTTCCCGGGGAGTGGTGCCGCTGTGCAACAGCACCGCCCGAGATTCCTTGCGCGCGATGATGCCTGCGTGTGACTCCCATGGCGTCGCCCCCACCTGGATAGAGCCTCCGCCGGATACTGTGCTGAGCTTCTTCGACAACTTGGTCGAGACGCCCAAAAACGCCGAGGAGAATAAAGGCCTCACCCGGGCTACTACGGAGCGGGACTTGGCCTACATCGCCACCAGGATGGAGGAGGCCGCCGCAGCTGCGGCGGCGGGAGATTTTGGATATACTGTGGAGGAGGCACAGGCCGCGGACACGGTGAGCCAAGCGGAGGAGGCGGAAATCCTCAAGCTGCTCAAGATTCCGTCCGAGGAGTTTGCCGGGGTGCCTTCCGTGCAGTTTGCTGGGACGAACGAGGTCGCCGGGGGAAGCGAGGTCGCCGGGGGGAGCGAGGCCGCTGAACATGGTGCTGGGTCCAGCGGGCCTGCCGGGGAGGAGGAGGACGTCGGGGCTGACGAAGACTCTGGTGGATCTCTGGGTCTCGATGACGACGCCTCCTCATCTTCAGAGAACTCCCCGCCTCCGGCAAGTCCTAAGCAGCAACCGAGGAAGCGCCTCCGCAAGGCGGCTGAGGCGGCGAGGCCACAGGCGCCCCGACAGCAGCCGGCGCGCCGTGCGACGCGCGCCACCAAGACGAGCGAAGTCGTCAAGGAGGCGGCCCGCGCTCATGCGCCAAGCGGAGGAGGATCTTCCCGGAGCGGAACGGGTGTTCCTTCTGCTCCTCGGGCCTCGGCGACGACGGGGGCTGGGTCTTCGCAGCCCACAGCTCCGGAGACCGCCAAGCGCCCGAGGGAGCCTTCTCCTCCAGCTCCCCGCGCGGGAGCAAACTAGGCGGAGTTTGATTTCTCCGCCCTCAGCTCCGACGACGAGGAAGAGGAGTAAGCACTTGTACTTCTTTAGTTTCTTCGATTTTGTCTTGATTTTCCTTGTTGATTCTGATCTTGTTTTTGTTTTGCCTTCAGGACCCTGACCCAGCGGATGGCGAAGAGGGCCAAGACCCCCGTGGTCGAGGTTGAAGACGACTCGCCCGCCACGGCGACCGGAGACGTGCCAGCGGCAAGCTTGCCGGATCAACATGCTGCTCCGAGGAGCAGCCCCCAGCGTAAGTCTGGTTTTTGAGTTTTCTGCTTGACGGGCGCGCTTGAGATTGTTGCTTGTACTGATATCTTGATGTCTTGTTGTCTTGTGCAGAAGTGGAGCTGCAGCCGCAGGAGCACCAGGAGGTCGCCCCTGAAGAGCCACTTGCTCCACCCTCCCCGCCAAGGACGGACTCCCCGGCAAGGGAGGATGCTCCGCCAAGGACGGGCACCCCGCCAAGGGCGGGCACCCCGCCAAGGGTGAGCAGCCCGACGAGGGTGAGCACCCCGCCACGGGAGGGCGCGGGCGGCCCTCCGCCAGTAGGGGCCACCACTCCGCCGCCAAGGGTGGATTCCCCGGCGAGGGAGCCTGTCGTTGAAGAAGTCCGCGAAGGTAAATCTTGTAGCTTCTTCTTCTTGAACTTGTCTTTTTGGATATTTGCTTGACTCTTTCTTTTCTTCTTTCTTCTGCTAGATCCTCCTGCACCGGAGCGGATGGAAACGGAGGCCACCGGCGAGGAGGGCACGCACGGCGACGGCGGCAACGCCACTGCTCCCGAGGGAGGGGCTGGAGCCGACGGGCCTGCCGCTGAAGAGACCGCCCCGCCCGCAGATGCCGCGGCTGGGGAAGGGACCGGCGACCACACTGCTGGCCCGGAGGCAGCAGGAGCGTCAAGCGCTGCACCGGCCGCCGATCCTTCCGCCTCTGCGGCTGGGCAGGGCGTCTACCTGGAGGCCCCCAACGGGGTCTTCATACAAGTCCCGTGGGGGACCTCGTCTCGGGCCCCCGTGGAGGGAGAGACCTTTGACGGAGAGGTCCTCGCCTCCGCGGGGTTGAAGGTTGTTGAAGCACCTGGCGGTAGTGACGAGCCCGAAGAGGAGAAGCTCCTTCGCCGGCTTCTGGCTCTGTACCGGGCCAGGCAGGCGAAGCTGGAGTCTCGGGAAGCTCTCACCGCCAAGGCTGGAGCTGACTTGGAGAAGCGCGCCACGGAGCTCCGCGCCGCCAACCAGGCGGCCCTCCGCAACTTGGCGGAGGAGCGCGAAGGGCTTGCCGAGGAGCAGCAAGCATTCCTCCTTGAGAAAGCTGAGGCCGAGGAGCAGCAGCGACTGGCCGCCGAGGAGCTGTCCCGGCGAGAAGGAGTGCTCAACCAGCGGAAGGTCGACCTCGATGCCCACGAGGACGACCTCACCGCCCGGGAGCAGGCCATTGGTGGGGCCCTGAAGGAGGCGAAGGCCACCGCAGCCACCGCGGAGACCGCCAAGAAGGACCTGGAGGCCAAGGTGGAGCAGCTGGAGCGGTACCTGAAGGCGAGCGCGGACAGAATCACCGCGCTTAATATGGAGCGGGAGAAAGATGCCCACACCAACTCTGACTTGCAGGTACGTCTCTCCAAGAAAGGCGACGAGCTCACTGCCGCCAAGGATTCCATTGCTGACTTAGAGTTGAAGGTCTCCACTCTGACTGATTCGCTCGACGCCGCCCGGGACCACGAGACGAAGCTGAAGGACGAGCTCCGCAAGGAGCGGAACTTGGTGGAGAGCGCCGCCGTCTCAGCAAACAACTTCAGCCGGGCGGTGGAGCAGTGGACTGACGATCTGGTCACCTTCGCTGCCAATATTGACAAGGAGATGGTGGCACTGAGGGCGGAGCACCTCGCGTACTCTCCGGACGAGAATCTCCCCCACAGCGCCAAGTTAAGTCTGTTCTTCAGGGGAATAGCGCCGGCACTTGCGAGGTTGCAGGAGAAGATCCTCATGCAGCTGGCCGACTAGGCACGTCGGCTCTGCATGGGCACCTTGGAGCGTGTCTTGACGAAGATCATCTACCGCAACCCCGGCATCAACCTCGTCAACGTCCTCCGCACCTTGCCGGCCGAAGCTGATCAGGAGGCGTTGAAGGCACAGGTTGCCCACATCATTGCCAAGGTGAACAAGATCACAAGGCGTGAAGGCGACCGCGTAGATTAGATCTCTTTCTTTTTGTTTCCCTTGCCGCTGCAAGGCATGTTATTGGACAAGAATCTATTAGTATCGCGGCAAGCTATCTTTGTAATATACAATCTTATTTCGAGCTATCATTGCAGTGTTATCTCCCTTGCTTTTGATCCTTCACTTTGTATGCTTTTTACCCTACGCCTTTTAGCGAACTTGCCGGCAAGGGGCCCTTGCCGCGAGCGCTGACTGCCGGACTCTTAGCAGCCTGCTGGCAAAGGCCTTGTCGGCAAGCAACCTTGCCGCAGCTAGTCGCAGCACACTTAGACTGCTGAACGAACTCAAAAACGAAGTAAGGGCGCGACACGTGTCGCAGCTCACTTAAGCCGTTGAGCGTGCTCGAAACAGAGTAAGGGCGCAGCTAGCCACGGGTAGGTTCCTCCGCGCACAGGTTTTCCATACGAAGTGTGGTTGTTCAAGGAAGACAACTAGAAATTTTTAAAAAATTTGAATGCTCAAACTTTGATAACTTAGCTTTCATAGATTGTTTGCTTTCGGCAAGTCTTCTCTTTCTTGAACTGCACTTGGTTCACCCTCCATCTTCTTCCCCCCCGGCAAACTTGTGCACGAGGAATGTCCCTTCTGCTTAAAAGGGAAAGAAAAAGAGGAGGAAAAACAAGTATAGAGCTTGACGGCTCGTTAGTGCTTACCGGGGATGTGCGTTGCACAGGGTGCCAAATGATGCATGCAAATAACAAAGAAAAGCATGGAAATGGCAAATAGTGCGAAACACAAAAGCTTTACTGATGCACGGGATCTGCGCCCGGCTTTGTACAAAGGTTTACATGCGACAGCAGCAAGACTCGTACAAAAGGTGGTTGCCGGAGCGGATCACGGCAACCGCGCCTTATGGGTGAAACTTGCGAAGATGCTCTATGTTCCAGGAATTGCTCACCGGTAAGCCTTCTTCAGTCTCAAGGCGGACAACTCCGGGCCTTGTGACTTGTCTCACCCGATAAGGGCCTTCCCACTTCGGCGTCAACTTGTTGGAATTCTTGGCGGACTGAACACGCCGAAGAACAAGGTCGCCTTCCTCGAGACTCCTGGCCTTGACCTTGCGGCTATGATAGCGACGCAAGGCTTTGCTGGTATCGAGCAGCTCGTACAGCAGCCTGGAGACGTTCCTCCTCGAGGAGCAATGCATCATCTTGTCGCAGTTGCTCTTGCTCGAGCTCATCATAAGCGAGCACTCGAGGAGATCCGTATACGAGTTTCGTGGGGAGAACTGCCTCTGCTCCATAGACAAGAGCAAAGGGTGTCTGTCCGGTAGCTCGGTTTGGTGTCGTCCTGATTGACCAAAGAGCCGCCAGCAACTCCTCTATCCAGTTTCTTCCGCACTTGCGCAGCCTGTCGAAGGTTCTTGTCTTGAGGCCGCGCAGCACTTCAGCATTGGCCCTCTCCGCTTGACCGTTGCTCCTCGGGTGAGCAACAGAAGCGAAGCAGACCTTGGAGCCAAGGTCTTGGACGTACTGCATGAAGGTGCGGCTTGTGAACTGTGTGCCGTTGTCGGTGATGATCCTGTTAGGGATTCCGAAACGGCAAACAATCGCTCTGAAGAACCTGACTGCTGAATGTGCTGTCACCTTTCTCACCGGTTCCACTTCTAGCCACTTTGTGAACTTGTCGATTGCTACGTACAAGTACTCAAATCCCCCAACCGCGCAGGGAAAGGGGCCGAGGATATTGAGCCCCCAGACCGAGAAGGGCCAGGACAAAGGAATCGTCTGGAGAGCTTGAGCTGGCTGGTGAATTTGCTTGGCATGGAACTGGCACGCTTCACACTTGGTAACTTGTGCAGTTTCATCTTGGAGGGCTTCTTGCCAGAAGAACCCTTGCCGGAATGCCTTCCCGGCAAGTGCCCTTGCGCCTATGTGGTGGCCACATATGCCTCCATGTATCTCTGCCAATAGCTTCTGTCCATCTTCTCTGGAAATGCACTTCAACCTGACACCGTTGAGTCTTCTTCTGTACACTTCATTGTCAACGAACTGGTACATACTTGACTGTCTGGTTATTTTCTCTATCTCTTCTGGCTCATCGGTAAGTTCTCCAGTTTGCAGAAAACGGACGATCTGCTGTGCCCATGCCGGAGCCCGAGGCTCAACGGCAAGGACTAAAGGCATGAGGGCTGCTGCGTGAGTACCACGCCGGCACCAGCGCCTTGCAGGGAGAAAGCACCATCAAAGTACATCATCCATTCTTTGCTTGCTTCTTGGACGGGGATGCTTGTCTCTGGAACTTCTTCATCCGGCGTTGGGGTCCATTCTGCTATGAATTCTGCCAAAGCTCTGCTCTGTATGGTTGAAGTACTTTCAAACTTGAGACCAAAGCTTGACAATTCCAGTGCCCACTCGAGGATCCTGCCCGTTGCCTATGGATTTTGCAATATCCTCTTCAACGGAAAGCGAGTGACCACTGTTATCTCGTGTGCTTGAAAGTAATGGCGCAGCTTCCTTGAGGCCATGAGGAGGCCGAATAGCAACTTCTGCACCCCAGAGTATCTTGATCTAGCCCCCTGCAAGAGGGAACTTACGAAATACACTGGGCGCTGCACCATCTTCCTTCGCACCTCACCTTGTCCCTGCGCAGACTTGTCCTTGTCGGGGCCAGAGCTTGTCGGTGGAGCCCCCTGCTTGTCGCTGGATTCGCTTGCCGGGGATGTGGGTTCCTCATCTGCCTCCCTCTCCGCTACTAACGCAGCACTAACCACTTGATTGGTTGCCGCTATGTACAACAACAACTTCTCTTGTGGTCTAGGTGCGACAAGTATTGGAGTAGAGGACAGGTATCCTTTCAAGTCTTGCAGCGTTGCCTCCGCTTCCGGAGTCCATTTCATAGGACCTTCCTTTTTCAAGATTTTGAAGAAAGGCAGGGCGCGTTCTGCAGACTATGAAATGAACCTGCTAAGGGCAGCCACACAACCGGCAAGTCTTCTTACGTCCTTGACGCGCTTCGGGGCTTCAATCTGCTCGATGGCTTTTATCTTGTCGGGATTGGCTTCAATCCCCCTCTGGGACACAAAGAACCCGAGAAGCTTGCCGGAGGGGACTCCGAAAACGCACTTCTCGGGGTTCAGCTTGAGCTGGATCTTGCGCAGGTTCTCAAAGGTTTCCTCTAAGTCTTGGATCAGGGTATCCTTGCTCTTGCTCTTGACCACTATGTCATCCATGTAGGCTTCTACATTTCTGTGTATCTGTGGCTCAAAAGCAGTGTGCACCACCCTTGCAAATGTTGAGCCTGCATTCTTCAATCCAAAGGGCATGCGTATGAAGCAATATGTGCCACATGGAGTAATGAATGCAGTCTTCTCTTCATCTTCCTTGGCCATGAATATATGGTGGTAACCTGAGTATGCATCAAGGAAGGAAAGCAGCTCACATCCGGCGGTGGAGTCAACAATCTGGTCAATACGCGGCAAGGGAAATGGATCCTTGGGACATGCTTTATTCACATCAGTGAAGTCTATACAAAGCCTCCATTTTCCATTGGCCTTGCGTACGACAACTGGATTGGCCAACCACGTAGGATGGATCACGCCTCTAACCAGGCCTGCTGCTTCTAGCTTCTTTATCTCTTCGGCTATGAATTCTTGGCGCTCCACGGCTTGCTTTCTGACCTTCTGCTTGACGGGCCGCGCATGAGGACAAACAACAAGCTTGTGCTCAATTACCTTCCTGGGAACGCCGGGGATGTCAGATGGTTGCCATGCAAACACATCGACATTCGCCCGCAGGAAGGCAACGAGCGCGCTTTCCTATTTGTTGTCGAGCGTAGCACTGATGGTGAAGGTACCACCAGTGCCGTCCTCCTTGGCGGACACCTTCTTGGTTGCCGGTGGAGCTGCCATTCCTTTCTTGCACTTGCCGGTGGAGCTCGATGGAGCGTCCTCGACGGCAGCGCAGCACTCCGAGGAGGTGTGTTTGCCGGAGTGGGCCCCAGAGCTCTTGCCGGACTTGGTCTTGGTCTTCCCCCCGGGAGCTTCAGCGGCAAGTGTGTTGCTTTCTGCTGCGGCTGCTGCATCCCGGTAGATCTTGTCGGCGCAGATAAGCGCGTCCTTCTTGTCGCTAGGGACAGAGATGACGCTTATCGGCCCCGGCATCTTGAGTACGTTGTAAGCATAGTGGGAAGCTGCCATGAACTTGGCGAGGGCAGGACGTCCAAGTATCCCATTGTATGGCAATGGGATATCGGCAACATCAAACGTGATCCTCTCCGTCCTGAAGTTAAGCTCCCTGCCAAAGGTCACTGGCAGAGTAATCTTTCCCTTCAGCTTGCTCCTTCCCGGGTTGATCCCCTGGAACGACCCGGTTTCTTCGAGCTCGCCGTCTTGGATTTGTAGTTTCTTGATCACAGCTGAGGAGATCAAGTTCAGGCCAGCCCCGCCGTCAACCAACATCTTGGTGACCTTGAGGTTGCGGATAGTTGGTGAGACCAACATCGGCAAGCACCCAACCGCTGTGGTACGGTCAGGGTGGTCCTCAAGGTCAAAGATGATGGGCGTGCCAGACCACTTCAGCAGCCTGCGTGACTCGACGGGTGGCTCAGCTGCGTTCACTTCTCGCACCCACTGCTTGAGTTGGCGGTGGGAAGTGTGCAGAGAGGCACCTCCGTCGACACACAGAACCTCTGTGGCCTTCTGGAACTCCTGCTCGCTGTTGTCTCCTTCTTCCATGTCGTCATCGTCGTCTTCTTCCTCATCCTTGTCGCGGCCCCGGGGAGGTCTATCACCTTGCCGCTGCTTGGCCTTGCCGCGGCGTCCTCCCCGGCCATTGAATGGCCGCTTCTTGCTGGGCTCTCCTCCGCCTCCTTGGGCCTTCTCCTTGTCGCGACGCTCGTATTCAGCCTTTTGCTGCTCTACGAGGTACTCGACTCTTTTACAGTTCTGAAGATCGTGGCCCTTGGTGCGGTGGATCTTGCAGTACTGCTTGTCGGAGCCTTCCTGCTTGTCGGCTGCCGCTACAGGGGCGGGCTCCTTGCCGGAACCGCCAGCCAGTGTCTTCTTGGCGGGAGCCTCCTTGCCGGATTGCTCGACAGCCAGCACCTCCTTGTTCTTCTTCCTTCTATTGTTCCGCCGCCGGCTCTTCTTTGCTAGGGCGGCGTCGTCGCTGTCGCTTCCTCCTGCGCCAGAGTCCTCTCCGGGGAGTTTCCTCCCCTCCTCAGCGCGCGCGCACTTGTCAGCCAGAGCGTAGAGCTCGCTGACATCCCGGATCTTGGTCATGGCCATTTCTTCCCTCATGCGGCGGTTACGCACGTTCTGGTGGAACGCGCTGATAACCGCGGCAGGGTGGACGTCGGGAATGTTGTGTTGCACGCGGCTGAATCGTTGTATGTACTTGCGCAGGGATTCTCCCTCCTTCTGGGCGAGGATGTGGAGATCGCTCTCTTGGCCGTGGGGTTTGTGGCCGCCCGTGAAGGCGCCAACAAACTGGTGGCACAGATCCGCCCATGAAGAAATGGAGTTCTCCGGCAAGTGCATAAGCCAAGAGCGGACGTTTGGCTTAAGCACTAGCGGGAAGTAGTTGGCGAGGATCTTCTCGTCGCGTCCCCCGGCAGCTTGCACCGCGATGGTGTAGATGCTGAGGAATTCCGAGGGGTGCGTCTTGCCGTCGTACTTCTCGGGTACGTCGGGCTTGAAGTTCTTCATGCTGGGCCACTGGACTTGCCGCAGCTCTCGGGTGAACGCGGGGCAACCTACCGCGTACGGCAAGTCTCCTGGTTCACCGGGCGCGTGCATATCGACAGCGGTCCCAGCTCGATGATCGGATTGCCTTCTAGCTTCTCGTCGACGCTCGATGCGAGTCCGAGCGTCTTCTTGCCGCCTGTCGTCTAGGACTTGGCGCTGATCGCGGCAAGCCCGCGGATCCGACGACGCCGTGGAGTCGTCGTCGACGTTGATCCGGCGGGGTGGCGATTTCTGCTTCCGCGGCAGGGAGTGCACGGTAGTCGCACCCCCGGCGGTCTTGTTGCCATCGGCCTTCGCTTGATCGATTTGCCGCGGCCGCGAAGTTGCCGGCTGCTGTGGCGCGTCATTGTTGGCGAAGGCGATGAGGCTCTGGATCGTCGCCCTCCAGTCTTCGGCCTTGTCTGCCGCTGGAGGGAAATCGAGGAGTAGCTGTGCTCTTGCTAGAGCTTCTGCGGGAGAAGAGGGGAGCGGCGGCGAGCGGTGCGAGGAGCGGGACACGCTCGGACTTCTAACAGCGTTAGAAGGAGCACGTTCCCGCCCCGGCGACCGGGCCTTGCTCGTACCAGCTTGCTGGCCTTGAGCATCCCACGATCCTCCGGCTTGGCTTCGTCCCAGCAAGCGTATGGTACCTCCTGTACCACGACGCTGTGGGTCTTGCACCTCCCGAGAGAGACGTGGCGCGTCCACAGACACCGAGGCCTTAGAATTCGCCCGGTCGTCCGTCTTGTCTTTGGACTTGGTGGTGCCGTGAGTTTCCTCGCCGGTGACCACCCTTCCGCCGGCGTCTCCTCCACCAACCGTTGGCTCTGGTGGCGGTGGAATCAACGCAGACGGGCCTCCGACCTCCGAAGCCTTCTTCTTCGGAGGCATGTCGTTGTAGCTGATGAAGTTGATGAAGCTGGAGAGGTTGATGAAGAATGCGCCCGCGTGAGCGCCGGATCAGGTTCGCACAACCTCGACGCCCCCTACCTGGCGCGCCAAAGATGTCGGGGGAAACTGTCCACCACGAACACCTATGGGACCGGAGCCCCTTCTACGTTGCGGTAAGGGAGCGGAGGGAGCACGGAGAGCAGATCGAGGAACACACGCGGGCAGTTTTACCCAGGTTCGGGCCGCGCGGACGCGTAAAACCCTACTCCTGCCTTAGGTTGTATTGAGTTCTTGAGCTCGGGAGCTTGAAGAGCTACAGTACTAGCTACACCGAGCGATAGAGTTGTCTAGGTTTCGAACCCTCTCTACGTCGTGCATGGGCCTCCTTTTATAGCTAAAGGGGTCACCGACAGGTGTCAACGTAGAGGAGGGTAAAAGTGTAAATTTGGTGGTAGTTGTAACAGTGTGTGAATAGTGCATGAACAGTGGATGAACAGTGGTCTTCACCTAACCTTGACAGTGGGGGACAAGGGCATTAAATGCCCGTCGCCGTCGACCCCAAAAGCGCCCTTCCTTGCTTCTCCGTTCGCCACGGCGGTAGCCTCGTCACCGTGGTCTGCCACCGTGTCCCCCAGGCTGCACAGCCATCCGCCACGCGTCCCTGGAAGGGCCCGAGGGCGACGCGTGGGCCGATGAGCTGGAGCGCGGGCAGACGGCGCAGGTTTCCCCGGCAAGCACCTTGCCGGGGTCTTGATCTTGCCGGGCCTGGAAGCTTGTCGCCCCCCGGGTCCAACCGGGGCGCAGGGTGCGCCGAGGCATCTTTTGAGATACGCATTCCTTGGCTTTCCTGGCAAGCTCCTCTTGCCAGGGTCTTGCGTTTAAGTGATAATCTTGAGCCTGGTGCGGCCTTCCCGGCAAGCTCCTCTTGCCGGGGTCTTGACCTTCTGTCTTGTATACTTTGTTTTTGAATGGCTTCATAAGGACCAGAAAAGGTTTCCGGCGAGCACGCGGTAAACCCAGCCGCGGGAAACTGCTACTGCCCGTGCACAAGTTGGGGTACTAAGGTACCCCTATCTTAGTACACCGACATGCGGGGTCTACTAGAGATGCTCTAAGACATAAACCCCCGGCTCCTGCAAGACACCAGCTCGTTTTGTCGGGTGTGTCTTTGAATGCATCTCCCCGTCGATGTATGCCAGCTTCTCCGTGCGTGCCTCCTCAGCCATGTTTCCCACTCAATTCCATCCTAGTAGATACACCACACAATGCACAAGGGATGAATAGTACCTATGGGAAATATCAGGCTATTTTATGACAAAAAAGAAAATTTAAATGTATATTTTATCAACCATTTCGTCTATTACTTCTTATAAAGTAGCACTCCAGACCTGAAATGGTATCATGTAATGCTTGATGTATTTAATGCTTTGTTGCAAAACCGTTGGTATTTGGTTCCTCGTCCAACATGTCTGAATGCCTCTTTGGGACATGGATCTTTCAACACAAATTCAACACCAAATGGTATGCTGATGTCTACTGCATGCTTCTATTCCTGTAGACAGTGTTGGGCCTCCAAGAGCAGAGGTTTGTAGGACAACAAAAAATTTCCCTTAAGTGAGTAACCCAAGGTTTATCGAACTCAGGGAAGTGGAGGTTGAACGTACCCCTTTCAAGCAACCCTGCAATCAAGATACAAGAAGTCTCTTGTGTCCCCAACACACATAAGACACTTGTCAGATGTATAGGTGCACTAGTTCGGCGAAGAGATGTTAAATGGCAAGTGATATGGATGGCAAAAGATGTATTTGTAAATCTGAAATAAAAATGGCAGCAAGCAAACATGTAACAAAACTGAAAGTAAACGGTGTTGAATTGATGAAAACAAGGCCTAGGGATCATACTTTCACTAGTGGACTCTCTCAACTTCGCTAACTTAATCAATCAAACACTACTTCACCAAAGCATATATTGTAATTGTTTCTCCAAACCCATTCCTAGGGACCAAAGTAGGATGAGATTGCGTAGGGCTACAAAAGCACACCTTAAAGTCTATCGTTCCTATCCCGGGCACCCCACGCTATCACTTTGAGCCCCCAAGACTGTACTAAACAAACACCACAACATATTCCCTGATTAGTTCTTTCCATTGACATACACGGCACCCACAATGTCACCTTGGCACCATGCAGTTTGTAAAGCACACCTCAAGAAACCTCATGATTCCAGTATTCAATCACACATAAGAACAAATTCATGATAAGTAATACCACTTGAGAGACATCATACTCATTACATATGGAAAAATAGCATCCGATCAATCTACATTAACAAAGCTCATGATCACTACAAGATCACATCATGGGAGAGAGAGATAACCACATAGCTACACGTACAAGCCCTCAGCCCCGGAGAAGACTACTCACACATGGCCATGGTGAGCAAGAGATTGATGGTGGTGTTGATTGAGAGGTGCAGCCCGGAGAGGAGGAGGCGGCCGGCGGCAGCCCTCCGGGGCGGCGGCGGCCCTAGGGGGCAGCGGCTCCTTGGCCCCCCTTCTTCCTTGTGGATGGTGCTGCAATGGTGCTGGTCCTCCCCTCCAAGACGGCGGCCTGGGAGGAGGAAAATTCGTGGCCCTTGGTGACCTAGGTTTCCTCTCTTTATATAGACTCTCGGATTCCCGTCATCAAATTTTGGGCTTCAGTAAAACGGGCTTTTCACGGACGTCCGGACTCCGATTTGGACGAATTTTATATCCAGAAGCATCCTCTCGAAATTCCCCACAACTTTCGCAACTAGGCTTTTTCCGTTTGACGCTGTCTTCGGGCCGGAACGTGACCATCTTCTAAAAACGTTCTCAGACAGATTTCAGGAAAGTCAGAGTCCTACTCCAATACGACTCCTTTTTTGTTTTTGTCAATTTCCAAGTAATTCCTACACAATAAAGTGTAAAACAAGAACATTGTGCACTTTTGCAACCATTAGTAGGTTAGTCCAATAAATGCCTAAAAAGATAGAAAACTTTGATATAAACATGAGACAATGATGCAAAACAAGCATGTCACAAGCAAAAATTATGGATACGTTTGGGACGTATCAACATCCCCAAGCTTAATTCCTACTCGTCCTCGAGTAGGTAGAATGATAACATAGATAATTTTTGAGGTGACATGCTACTAACACAATCTTGATCAAGTAATATAGTAAAGCACATGAACTGAAGTAAAGTGAACCAAAACAATTGTCTATAGTTGAAAGCAAGTAAACAATGAATAACCAAGTGATCATCTAAGTAAATTCTTTTCATGAATAGTACAATTGAAGACATGAAACTATAAAGTTAAGCACAACTGTTAGCCCCAAAGGAGTTCTCTCATCAAAAGCATTCTAGCCAACACAAAGGAAGATAAAGTTTCAGCAATGCTTTCCACTTTTCAACATATTTATCTCATGGATAAGTTCAATGCACAAGGATTATATATAAATAAGCATAAATTTTGAACATAATCAACTTGAACCCAGGGTTAACACTAGATGCTTGCTTATGGTGGAGGAAGAAGATTAGAACATAGGAAAACTGACTTAACATTTAAAAGTAAAAAGATAGGCCCTTCGCAGAGGGAAGCAGGGATTACTCATGTGCTAGAGCTTTTTATTTTTGAAAACATAGAGATATAAAAGCAATTTTGAGAGATATATGCTTATGTCAACGAATGGTAATAAACAATGCACTACTACTCATGCCAAACAGAACTTAAGAGCGGCTCCCATAGAGGAATGATAACACTCCCCTTTCTCCTTTGTTTATCATTAGCCAAAGTTTGTCTGATTTCTCAGGTACGATGTGTGAAGGAGGTTTTTGATATTGGTATTGATGACATGTAAAGTGGGTTGGGCATACCCTTTTGCCAGCTCTTTTTGCAAAATTAAGGACATGCACATTATTCATGCACGTCAGGGGTCGTTCTGTCCAACACAAGTAATAATGAACTGTCTACCACTTCCTCATGAGCTAAAACAGAGACACAAATAAGGATAAATTTTGAAGGTTTTAAAGGTAGCACATGAGCAATTTATTTGGAATGGCTATTAAATACCATGCATATAGGTAGGTATGGTGGACACGTATGGCAGAATTTTGGCTATGGAATTTGGATGCACGAGCAGCATTCCCGCTCAGTACAGAGTTTTTGGTTTAGCAAGTTTTTAGCAAGCACATGTTAACCGGTACAAGAGAATTATAACATCCTTTCAGCATAATTATAAGACTTCTACACTGTCTTCCTTGTCAACCAACTTACTTCTAAAGAGAAAACAAGAACTTTAAAACTACCAATGGTGAAAAACTGAACAATTGCAAACTTCAAAGGTATTTCTTCACTAATAAGACTTTATTAAATGATCTCCATGTTTAGACATCACTACTTAATTTCTCAAAACAATTGATAGGGATCAAGTTACTCAATGATCTTCAAGACTATGCAAGCTTTTTATTCTTTGCACCACGGCCACACTTGGCATTTACTTTACCAACATATTATTTAGCAATTCAAACCAATTCAACTCTCCAAAAAGATATAAGTGAAGCAAGAGAGTACTTTCTATAAAAGAACTAATAGCTCTGAACATGATATGAAAGAAAAACAAGAGCTAGAAGCATATAACAAGGTAGCTAAAATACTCAAAAAGATATAAGTGAAGAACATGAGTGTTTCATGAAAAAGCGGAGCGTGTCTCTCTTCGAAACAAGAATGATCAGATGCAACTTATTTATGAACAGCAAAGAAAACAATACAAAACTGAAAACAAAACAAAAAGACGCTCCAAGAATAACACATAACACATGAAGTGATAATTATAGTGGAACGAAAGACGAACAGATAATTGTTGATGGAGAAGGGGATGCATGGGGGCATCCCCAAGCTTAGACGCTTGAGTCTTCTTGAATATTTCTTGGGGGTGCATGGGGGCGTCCCCAAGCTTGAGCGTTTGACACTCCTGAATCTTCTTTTATCATTTTCCCTCGCACACTTGAAAACTCCCTTCATACATAACTCATCATAATCTGATTAGAGAGGTTAGTACCCACAATAAAATAATTTCTCTCTACTGGAAACAAAGATATTCTTGAAGGTCTACTGTTTCTCAAGAATGCCAAAAGGTTTTTGTAAAGAAAAAGCAAGCTCAAGGTTTGCAAAACGAAGAAAAGGCAAAACAGGACAGAATCTGCGAAAAACAGTCCAGCAGGTAGTAAATAATTTTTTCGGGGGCACTTCTGCAACTCAAATCAAAAAACTCAGAACAGACGCCCGAAAGCCAATTGTATAGAGCACGCTGTCAAAAAAATTCAGATCAAAAAGATGATCTGGTGATTTTATTCAAATTTTTCTGTTCAAGGACAGAATCTGTTTTCTGGACAGCGCGTCACAACTTTTGAACTTTCTTGCAATCGGAGGCAAAACTTGGCACAAAGCTGAAAAGAAAAGATACAATGATGATGCTACTGTAGTAACAAACATCAAGACCACTAAAAACTGAAAGAACAAACTGAAAGCAAAGATAACAAGGGTTGTCTCCCTAGAGCTCTTTCTTTATAGCCATAAAGATAGGCTTAATACTTTAATGATGCTCTCGTAGGAATAAGAGTTGAAGAACAAAGGAGAGCATCAAGAAGCAAATACCAAACACATTTAAGCCTAACATGCTTCCTATGCATAGGAATATTGCAATAGAATAATTCATTGAAGCACAAAGCAATAAGCATATGAAGACAAAACAAGTGCAGCTTCAAAACCTTCAACATAATGAGAGGGAACTTGATATTATTGAAATATTTTTGAAATCAGAAGAACAAATGGGCCAAGAAATATTTTTGAAACAAAAAAGTTCATATTTTCATGAAACAAAACCATGTATGCCGAATACAATGTTACTCAAAACCGATGTTCCATTTTCAGCTACATGGATATACATTTATAATGCTAGTGCATTGCACAACATCAGACCCAAACACAACTATCTGAATTAGACTCGGATTCGGATGTCTAATTTGACCATCAGAGATTTCCGCGTAGCCAAAGACAATCTGACATGGATATGTGTGTTGACTGTGGCAATCCTATTGCATTGGGTATGACTGAAAGGTTGACATGACAATGATCAGTCTGACATGGATACAAATGTAACCATCGGACTTATATTTATTTGATCATCTAGCTTAATATTTTATAAGGAAGAACCTACCTCATAAAGCATATATTGGTTATATATAAATTTATCCCTTATAGCAATTTTTGTAATAATTACCCAAGAAAAAAATAAGAATTATGTCACACTTGCAACTTAAAACAATGCAAAAATAAATAAGTTTTCCCTATTACATAATATTGTTACAAAAATGCTAGTAAGAGAATACCCATGTAACCGTCAACTACCATTTCCTAGACACTAATCGCGTCTATAGCTATATAGTCATAGTACCACAGAGGTGTGTCAAGCATCGGGTGCCTTGCATGGATATAGAGACATAAACCACAACCTTCATAGGTTACATGGAAATGCAATTAGATCGATAATTGCCAACTAAAAGAGTGCAGGTTTGAGCAAAAATGCCAAATGGAGGCTTTAATTTTCAAAATTCAAATTCATACTTTGATGTTTCAAAAACTATTTGAAAAAAGACATATACCAAAAGAGACATTGTACATGTGTGAAAATTTTCATGATGAAATAGGTTAAAATGAGAGCTAAATAAAAAATGTGGATTTTCAGCACATGTATTGTTCATCCCCATAATCCATGATTTGTTTCGTGCAACTCACAATTCAATATATCTCATCATAAAATTTTACACACATACACATTACATCCTTGTGTCCCTGACCATATGCAAATACATGTCCAATGCAATGTTACCCAGACTACACTGTCACGTTTACATGCCCATGTCAATGAGGTTCCCAATATTATTTAAGATCATGTTGAATAACCTATAGGTGCACTGTTGTAATTTTCCTAGCTCTGTTGAGAATACATTCTCCCTTTTAAAAAGATAAGTACAAAAAAATTTCTACAATGAGGTTGTGTGCATCAATTGATGCAGTAGCTAAGGGTCTACTTGCCTTTTCAGAAAGGAAATACCAAATGGGGGTAGATTCTGTATTAGGAATCGAATTTCAATTCATGTACCATACCTGGAGTGTTACGATTTTTTATGTTTCAATAATAGTATCTCTAGAATGGACACCTAAATCCGAAAAGGATCGCAACAGTAGAATGTGTGTTGATACAATATAATCTTCATGTTTTTATGGATGTGTTTCTTCACAGTGATCTCATTCAAAAGATACTGACACGTGCCATAGGGAGGATGTGGTGAAACTGTGCGTCGTATGAAAAGTAGCCGGCTTGACAATTGGACTAATATCTTGCCAGGGTCAACACCTCACGTTTAGTGAAGCCCCGAACACCGCCTCCCCCCACCCATCCTTGCACCTCACCAGCATACCATTTGATGTTGAAGTTGTGTCAAAAGATCCATGTCCCAAAGAGGCATTCAGACATGTTGGACGAGGAACCAAATACCAACGGTTTTGCAACAAAGCTTTAAATACATCAAGCATTACATGATACCATTTCAGGTCTGGTGTGCTACTTTATAAGAAGTAATAGACGAAATGGTTGATAAAATATACATTGAAATTTTCTTTCTTGTCATAAAATAGCCTGATATTTCCCATAGGTACTATTCATCCCTTGTGCATTGTGTGGTGTATCTACTAGGATGGAATTGAGTGTGAAACAGGGCTGAGGTGGCACGCACAGAGAAGCTGGCATACATCGACGGGGAGATGCATTCAAAGACACAAATGACAAAACGAGCTGGTGTGGTGCATGAGCCGAGGGTGATGTCGTCGAGCTGGAAACAAGCTGTGTTCATCAATTGATGCAGTAGCTGAGGGTGTACCTGCCTTTTCAAAAATGAAATACAAAATGGGGGCAGATTTTGTATTAGGAATCAAATTTGAATTCATGTGCCATACCTAGAGTGTTACGATTTTTTATGTTTCCAAAATAGTCTCTCTAGAATGGACACCGAAATCCGAAAAGGACCGCAACACTAGAATGTGTGTCGATAGAATATAATCTTCATGTTTTTAAGGATGTGTTTCTTCACAATGATCTCATTCAAAATATACTAACACGTACCATGGGGAGGATGTAGTGAGACTGTGCACCGTATGAAAAATAGCCGGCATGACAATTGGACTAATATCACGCCAGGCTCAACACCCTCGCGTTTAGCGAAGCCACAAACAACCCCCCTCCCCCGGTCCTTGCACCTCGCCAGCATACCATTATTGGTGTTGAAGTTCTGTCAAAAGATCCATATCGCCCAAAGATGGTATTCAGACATGTTGGACGAGGAACCAAAGACCAACGTCATTTTGCAACAAAGCATTAAATACATCAAGCATTACATGATGCCATTTTAGATCTTGGAGTGCTACTTTATAATAAGTAATAGATGAAATGCCCGAGAAAATATACATTTAATTTTCTTTTTTGGCATAAAATAGCCCGATATTTTCCATAGGTACTATTCATCTCATTTGCATTGTGTGGTGTATCTACTAGGATGGAATTCAGTGTGAAACAGGGCTGAGGTGGCATGTACGGAGAAGCTGGCATAGATCGATGGGAGGACGCGATCAAATACACAAACGACAAAACGATCTGGTGTGGTGGAGGCGCCGAGGGTGATGTTGTCGAGCTGGAAACAAGTGATGTTGGGCTGAGTCGAGCCGTTGTGTTTGGAGGGGAGTGGCATATGCATGTTAGAGTTAGAGGCAATCCTGGAGTGGACGTGGGTGTCATACATAAGGGTACGAGGTATGCCACGTTCGGAGCTTGAAGTAGACCTGACAAAAGGGCTCAAGAGGCACGGGATTCGCTGCAGGAGGCCCGTGTGTATGTTATTGTGTGGTATAAACATATAAATAATGTTAATAGACACTTAACATGGGAGGACACTAAATTTTTGAGTTTGAAGATCAAGACACCGATACCCTTGTGCATGATATCGCTAGTGGACCGAATGAGATGCCCGGCTTTGCCATTTTGAAGGGAGGGGCGGGCCACACAATGCAAAGAACTCAGCCATCGAGTCCTCCAGGTCGCAGTCGTGAAATTTTTGTACAAAAGAACTCGTTTTGGTTACATGTTATTGTGTGTCAAAAGATTATACATATATATATTTCACATGTTCTTGTGTGCGAAAATATTTCACGATTTTGAAAAGTTGGTGCATGTATCTCAAAAATGATTAATACATTGAAATAGAGAACAAAATTAAGTAATATTGAATAATAGAACCATAAAACGTAAAAACAAAAGGAAAAAGGAAAATAAAATGAGGATCATATATAATGAAAATGAAACAAATAAAAAAAGAATGGAAGAAAATAAGTAGTGTTACTGGGCCTCCGCCTATACTTGAGGAGAGGTCACGTACGATGCCTGCGTGCGTCCAACAGTTGGACCTTCAGACCCAGTGCGAAACGTCTGGGTGGTCCATTTAGCAACACTGTAGCTTTCGATACACTTTAACACACTGGTTTTAAATAGGATTTTCCTAACAATTTCTTAAAATAGGAATAAGCTTAAAAAACACAAACAATTTCCCAAAAAATTTAAAAAAATCTGAACTTTTGAACAACTTCCAAAAGTTTCTACAATTTTTGAAGATATTTTTAAAATTTTGAAAAAAATATTATCTTTAAAAAAATTAGAGTATATTAATAAAGATTCGTCTTATATTGAATAGAAATCTACCATATATAAAAAAATGATCCGTTTGTATTAAAAAATGTTCATCATATATCTTAAAAAGGTTGATGTTATATTAAATTATTCAATGTATACTACATAAATGTTAAGTGTGTATTCAGAAAATTTACATTGTATATTAATCATTTTTTGTCATGTGTTAAAATGGTTTAAAAATTAAATGTTCACTGTTCTATTTAAATAAAATGTTTAACATATGTTGCAAAAACTATAAAAATCAAATATGAAAAAATAAAACGAAAACCAAAATGAAAAACAAATGTCAAAAGAGAAATAGAAAAAGAAAAAAGAAAAAGAAAACCGAAAGAAAAAACCACACATAGAAAAAAGAAAATAACACAGCCAAAAAAAGACGGAAGAAAAAGGGCGGCCTGGTTGGAGGCTCGGCCATTAGAATGCATCAGGACACCAATGTCACGAAATCTGACGGCCGAAAGCGCACAGGTCATGACAAAATATATTTGGAGAATGCCAAACTAGCCCATGGTTTTCGCAAAACCACGGGTGCCTTCTGTCCTCAGTCTGAAACTAAAAGTATAGAGCTTTGTCTCCATGTGAAATTACGAAGAATTGTATTGTGCGAACTTTGCAGTCAAAACTATTTCCTTTCATTTGAGATGTTAGGGATATACATCATGATATAAGAGCAACTCTAGCAGACCCTGCAAAACGCCGGCCCGCAAAACGCGTATGTAGTTCGCGCAAAACAGCTTTTGCGGGCCGGCGCGGGCTGGCACAGATGCAGACCCCCCAAATGGATCCGTAAAAAAGTATATTCGCGGAATATGCCTTTTTACGGGTCGGCTATGCGGGTTCTCCTCTTTGCGCCGCTGCATCACCGCAAATCATCAGCCCGCAAATCTCAAATCCAACATAATTCAACAATCGAAAACAAACTAAATTATTCAAATCAAACATAAAACAATAATCATCTGCATTACAAATAATTATTCATATCACCATAGCAAACTAAAAATAATGCAATACAAAACTTGTCATGAATACAAATACAAATGAGTACAAAAATTAGTCACTGTCCAGCCCTTTGCCAATGGTGCTCGTCTTCATGCTCCTTCACGGCAAGCGCCATGACCAATGTTTTCTGCCGAAAGTTCGCAAGCATGGTCTCCACATCCGAGTCGTCCGAATCGGACGAATCGGATAGCAAGAACTTCTCGCACGGGGTCAACTCCATCTACACGCATGTCGGCGCGTAAATCTACTACACAACTCGCGAAAACCATAAAAAGGGGACTAACCGGTGGTGCGGTCGGCGGTGGTCGATCCCAGCGGCGGCGGCGACTGGGGGTGGCTCTTCTCGCCGGATTCGGAGGGGCGGTGCAGCGGCTCGGCACGGGAGGGTGTGGGGCGGCCGTGCGGAGCGATTCCGCCCGCAGATATGGCCGGAATCGCCGGCGGCGGGCGGACGGAAGCAAGGGCGGGGGACGGCGGAAGGAATGGGCAAAAGAGCTCGGGCTGAAATGTCCCTCCCGCCAACTACTTCTCTGTGATGCAGGGCACCGCAGCCACGAGGGGAAAACCCGCATTTTCCCGGGTTGGGGCCGGAAATTTGCCGCGCCCCCTAAAATTTTTTGCGGGCCGGGGCGGAATGCAGGGTCTGGTCGGGCAGGCTTTCCGGCCCGCACCCTCATTTTGGCGGTTGTTTTGCGGGTCGGGGGCGGATGCGGGGTCTGCTAGAGTTGCTCTAAGACATAAACCCTCGGCTCCTGCAAGACACCAGCTCGTTTTGTCGTGTGTGTCTTTGAATGCATCTCCCCGTCGATGTATGCCAGCTTCTCCGTGCGTGCCTCCTCAGCCCTGTTTCGCACTCAATTCCATCCTAGTATGTCGGGGGAAACTGTCTTCCCACGAGCACCTATGGGACCGGAGCCCCTTCTACGTTGCGGTAAGGGAGCGGAGGGAGCACGGAGAGCAGATCGAGGAGCACACGCGGGCAGTTTTACCCAGGTTCGGGCCGCGCGGACGCGTAAAACCCTACTCCTGCTTGGGTTATATTGAATTCTTGAGCTCGGGAGCTTGAAGAGCTACAGTACTAGCTACACCGAGCGAGAGTATGAGCAAGCTTCTGGGATTCAACCTCCTCTACGTTGTGCATGGGCCTCCTTTTATAGCCCAAAGGGGTCACCGACAGGTGTCAACGTAGAGGAGGGTAAAAGTGTAATTTTGGTGGTAGTTGTAACAGTGCGTGAACAGTGGATGAACAGTGGTCTTCACCTAACTTTGACAGTGGGGGACAAGGGCATTAACTGCCCGTCGCCGTCGACCCCAAAAGTGTCCGTCCATGCTTCTCCGTTCGCCACGGCGGTAGCCTCGTCACCGTGGCTTGCCACCGTGTGCCCCAGGCTGCACAGCCGTCCGCCACGCGTCCCTGGAAGGGCCCCAGGGCGACGCGTGGGCCGATGAGCTGGAGCGCGGGCACACAGCATAGGTTTCCCCGGCAAGCACCTTGCCGGGGTCTTGATCTTGCCGGGCCCGGAAGCTTGTCGCTCTCCGGGTCCTGCCGGGGCGCAAGGTGCGCCGAGGCATCTATTGAGATACGTGTTCCTTGGCCTTCCTGGCAAGCTCCTCTTGCCAGGGTCTTGTGTTAAAGTGATAACCTTGAGCCTGGTGCGGCCTTCCCGGCAAGCTCCTTTTGCCGGGGCCTTGATCTTCTGTCTTGTATACTTTGTTCTTGAATGGCTTCATAAGGACCAGAAAGGTTACCGGCGAGCACGTGGTAAGCCCTGCCACGGGAAGCTGCTACTGCCCGTGCACAAGTTGGGGGTACTAAGGTACCCCTATCTTAGTACACCGACAGGAGCCCCCGGGCCTGGGCCACACACGGTGCCGAGCGCTGTTGGGCCAGGCCCAAGACAGTGCACGGGCACGCGCGGCCCACGGCAAGCCGTATCCCCTTCCGTATCCGCGGCATCCCTCCCTAACGGCACGCGTCGATTGCGGCGTCGTGGGAGAGATCGTGGCCTGTTCTTTAATGGGAAATGCGGAGCGTCCCCCACTTCCCCCTTAAAAGCAGAGGAAGCAGGGACAGTTCCCCTCCATCGTCTTCATTGCGTCTTGATTCTCCAGAAAACCCCCGCTGCTTCTTGCCTCCGCCCTTCCTCCACCGTCTCCCACATCCGCGGCACCGTCGAGCTCCTCGCATCTTTCCTCGCCGCCCTCGCCATGGCTCCGAAGAGCGACAAGGCGAAGAGCGACAAGGCCAAGAAGGAGAAGTCCGAGCAGGCGGCAAAGCTGGCTGCCCTGCGGAAGAGGTGCGTGGTCTTCGTGCCGAGGCTTGGCGCGAGGGAGCTGCGGGACAAATATTATTTGTTCAGGTCGAGGGAGAACCAAGCTCATCCCCGCACCAGAGTCTTCCCCGCCGTTGCCAAGGACATGTTCCCCGACGGGTACTTTTTCTTCGCTGCGTTCTTCCATTGTGGTTTGTGCCCTCCGTTCTCGGAGTTCTTCTGCGATGTAATGAATACATACGGCCTCCACCTCCTAGATTTCACCCCGAACGCCATCCTTACGATGGCTGTTTTCGTACATCTGTGCGAAAACTATGTTGGGGTTCATCCAAGCGTAGCCCTCTTTCGCCACTTCTTTATGCCTAGAGTAGAATCCGGTGCCCCTCTCTCCGGTGGCATCTCCTGGATCTTCAGGCTGAACAAGAAGGACTCGTACCTGAGGGGAGAACTTCGCGGCAAGTGGGAGGAGTGGAGAGCCGATTGGTGCTGGGTGGTAGAAGATAACCCAGAGCCCTTTACCGCGCCGCGCACAACTGCCATAGTGCGCGGCAGGGATTGGAGTGAATTGGCCCCGGAGGACAACAAGCTTAGTATCGCCCTCATCAGGATCATTCGTCTCCGGGTCGCCAATCTAACTATCGGAGAGGTTGGAGCAGATTTCCTCCGCCGCTACATCGCCCCTCTACAAGAAAGGAAGAGGCCTGCCTGGGAATTCGGCAATGCGGCAGATATCATGAGGTTGCGCCCTGGATTGAACTTCAATTTCACTGCCTTGGAGTTGAAGGGGATGGTTCGGGAGCTCTTCAAGCACGACCCCAACCACCCGGAGTGGTTCAGACCTTCCCGGGGAGTGGTGCCGCTATGCAACAGCACTGCCCGCGATTCTCTACGAGCGATGATGCCCGCGTGCGACTCCCACGGCGTCGCCCCCACTTGGATAGAGCCTCCGCCGGATACTGTGCTGACCTTCTTCGACAACTTGGTCAAGAAGCCCCGCAACACCGAGGAGAACAAGGGCCTCACCCGGGCTACTACGGAGAGGGATTTAGCTTACATCACCTCCAGGATGGAGGAGGCCGCCGCAGCTGCGGCGGCGGGCGACTTCGGGTACACTGTGGAAGAGGCGCAGGCCGCGGACGCAGTGAGCCAAGCAGAGGAGGCAGAAATCCTCAAGATGCTGAAGCTCCCGCCGGAGGAGTTTGGCGGGGAGCCTTCCGTGAAGTTTGCCGGGACGAACGAGGTTGCCGGAGGGAGCGAGGCCGCCGGGCATGGCGCTGAGTCCAGCGGGCCTGCCGAGGAGGAGGAGGGCGCCGAGGCTGATGAAGACTCTGGTGGATCGCTGAATCTTGATGACGACGCCTCCTCATCCTCAGAGAACTCCCCGCCTCCGGCAAGTCCCACGCAGCATACGAAGCAGCGCCTCCGCAAGGCAGCTGAGGCGGCGAGGCCACAGGCGCCTCGACAACAGCCGGCGCGCCGTGCGACGCGCGCCACCAAGACGAGCGAGGTCGTCAAGGAGGCGCCCCGTGCCCGAGCGCCAAGCGGAGGGGGATCTTCGCGGAGCGGAACGGGTGCTCCTTCTGCTCCTCGGGCCTCGGCGACGATGGGGGCCGGGTCTTCGCAGCCCACGGCCCCGGAGACTGCCAAGCGCCCGAGGAAGCCTTCTCCTCCAGCTCCTCGCGCAGGAGCACCGCAGGCGGAGTTCGACTTCTCCGCCCTCAGCTCCGACGAAGAGGAAGAGGAGTAAGTACTTGCACTTCTTTTAGTTTCTTCGATTTTTTCTTGATTTTCCTTGCTGATTCTGATCTTGCTTTTGTTTTGCTTTCAGGACCTTGACCCAGCGGATGGCGAAGAGGGCCAGGATCCCTGTGGTCGAGATTGAAGACGACTCGCCCGCCGCGGCGACGGGAGACGTGCCAGCGGCAAACTTGCCGGATCAACCTGTTGCTCCGGGGAGCAGCCCCCAGCGCAGCCCCCAGCGTAAGTCTGGTATTTATTTTTCTGCTTAACGGGCGCGCTTGAGGTTGTTGCTTGTACTGATATCTTGTTGTCTTGTGCAGAAGTGGAGCCGCAGCCGCAGGAGAACCCGGAGGTCGCCCCCGACGAGCCACTTGCTCCACCCTCCCCGCCAAGGATGAACTCCCCGGTGAGGGAGAACGCTCCGCCAAGGACGGTTACTCCGCCAAGGGCGAGTACCCCGCCAAGGGCGAGCAGCCCGACAAGGGTGAGCACCCCGCCAAGGGAGGGCGCAGGCGGCCCTCCGCCAGCAGGGGCCACTACTTCACCGCCAAGGGAGAACTCCCCGGCGAGGGACCCCGTTGTCGAAGAAGTCCGCGAAGGTAAACCTTGCAACCCCTTCTTCTTGGTTTCGTCTTTTTGGATATTTGCTTGATCCTTTCTTTTCTTTTTCTTCTGCTAGATCCTCCTGCCCCGGAGCGGATGGAGACGGAGGCCACCGCTGAGGAGGAGGTGCACGGCACCGGCGGCAACACCACTGCCACCGAGGGAATGGCTGGAGCCGACGAGCCTGCCGCTGAAGAGACCGCCCCAACCGCCGATGCCGCGGCTGGGGAAGGGACCGGCGACCATACCGCTGGCCCGGAGGCTGCGGGAGCGCCGGACGCTGCACCGGCCGCCGACCCCTCCGCTTTCGCGGACCGGTCGGGCGTCTACTTGGAGGCCGCCAACGGGGTCTTTATACAAGTCTCGTGGGCGTCCTCGTCTCGAGCACCCGCGGAGGGAGAGACCTTTGACGGGGAGGTCCTCGCCTCCGCTGGTTTGAAGGTTGTTGAAGCGCCCGGCAGCAGCAACGAGCCCGAAGAGGAGAGACTCCTTCATCGGCTCCTGGCCCTGTACCGGGCCAGGAAGGCGAAGTTGGAGTCTTGGGAGGCTCTCGCCGCCAAGGCTGGAGCTGACTTGGAGAAGCGTGCCGCGGAGCTCCGCGCCGACAACCAGGCGGCCCTCCGCAACTTGGCGGAGGAACGCGAAGAGCTTGCCGGGGCGCAGCAAGCCTTCATCCTTGAGAAAGCTGAGGCCGAGGAGCAGCAGCGGTTGGCCGCCGAGGAGCTGTCCCGGCGAGAAGGAGCACTCAACCAGCGGAAAGTCGACCTCGATGCCCACGAGGACGACCTCACCGCCCGGGAGCAAGCCATTGGCGGGGCCCTGAAGGAGGCGAGGAGTGCCGCAGCCGCCGTAGATACCGCCAAGAAAGACCTGGAGGCCAAGGTGAAGCAGCTGGAGTTGTTCCTGAAGGCGCGCGAGGACAGAGTCACTGCGCTCAACGTGGAGCGGGAAAAAGATGCCCACACCAACTCTGAGTTGCAGGTACGTCTCTCCAAGAAAGGCGACGAGCTCACTGTCGCCAAGGATTCTATTGCTGACTTAGAGTTGAAGGTCTCCACTCTTACTGATTCGCTCGACGCCGCCCGGGACCGCGAGACGAAACTGAAGGACGAACTCCGCAAGGAACGGGGCTTGGTGGAGAGCGTCGCCGTCTCAATGAACAACTTCAGCCGGGCAGTGGAGCAGTGGACTGATGATCTGGTCACCTCCGCTGCCAACATTGACGCGGAGATGATGGCGCTGAGGGCGGAGCATCTCGTGTACTCCCCGGACGAGAATCTCCCCCACAGCGCCAAGTTGAGTCTATTCTTCAGGGGAATCGCGCCGGCGCTTGCGCGGCTGCAGGAGAAGATCCCCGTGCAGCTAGCCGACGAGGCTCGTCGGCTCTGCATGGGCACCATGGAGTGGGTCTTGTCGAAGATCGTCTACCGCAACCCCGACATCAACCTCGTCAATGTCCTCCGCACCTTGCCGCCCGAAGCTGATCAGGCGGCGCTGAAGGCGCAGGTTGCCCACATCGTCGCCAAGGTGGGCAAGATCACGAGGCGTGAAGGCGACCGCGTAGATTAGATTCCTTTCTTTCTGCTTCCTTTGCCGCTGTCATTTAAACCATAGGCAGTAGTTGATTAGAACAGCGGCAAGCTATCTTTGTAATATACACTTTTATTTTGAACAATCAATGCAGTGTTATCTTCCTTGCTTTTGTTCCTCCACTTTGTATGCTTTTTACCCTACGCTTTTAGGGGACTTGCCGGCAAGGAGCCCTTGCCGCGAGCGCTGAGTGCTGGACTCTTAACAGCCTGCTGGCAAAGACCTTGTCGGCAAGTAACCTTGCCGCAGCTAGTCGCAGCACACTTAGACTGCTGGGCGAACTCGAAAACGAAGTAAGGGCGCGACACTTGTCGCAGCTCACTTAAGCCGTTGAGCGTGCTCGAAACAGAGTAAGGGCGCGGCTAGCCGCGGGTAGGTTCCTCCGCGCACAGGTTTTCCATACGAAGTGTGGTTGTTCAAGAAAGACAACTAAATTTTTTTAAAAATTTGAATGCTCAAACTTTGGCAACTTAGCTTTCATAGATTATTTGCTCCATGACAAAGCTTCTCTTTCTTGAACAGCACTTGGTTCATGTCTCCATCTCCTTCCCCCCGGCAAACTTGTGTGCGAGGAATATTCCTTCTGCTTAAGAGGGAGAAAGAGAAGGAAAAACAAGTATAGGGCCTCACGGCTTGCTAGTGCTTACCGGGGATGTGCGTTGCACAAGGTGCCAAATGATGCATGCAAATAACAAAGAAAAGCACGGAAATGGCAAATAGTGCGAAACACGAAAGCTTTACTGATGCACGGGATCTGCGCCCGGCTTTGTACAAAGGTTTACATGCAACAGCGGCAAGACTCGTACAAAAGGTGGTTGCCGGAGCGGATCACGGCAACCGCGCCTCATGGGTGAAGCTTGCGAAGATGCTCTATGTTCCAGGAATTGCTCACCGGTAAGCCTTCTTCGGTCTCAAGGCGGACAGCTCCGGGCCTTGTGACTTGTCTCACCCGATAAGGGCCTTCCCACTTCGGCGTCAACTTGTTGGAATTCTTGGCGGACTGAACACGCCGAAGAACAAGGTCGCCTTCCTCGAGACTCCTGGCCTTGACCTTGCGGCTATGATAGCGACGCAAGGCTTGCTGGTATCGAGCAGCTTGTACAGCAGCCTGGAGACGTTCCTCCTCGAGGAGCAATGCATCATCTTGCCGCAGTTGCTCTTGCTCGAGCTCATCATAAGCGAGCACTCGAGGAGACCCGTATACGAGTTCCGTGGGGAGAACTGCCTCTGCTCCATAGACAAGAGCAAAGGGTGTTTGTCCGGTGGCTCGATTTGGTGTCGTCCTGATTGACCAAAGAGCTGCCGGCAACTCCTCTATCCAGTTTCTTCCGCACTTACGCAGCCTGTCGAAGGTTCTTGTCTTGAGTCCGCACAGCACTTCAACATTGGCCCTCTCCGCTTGACCATTGCTCCTCGGGTGAGCAACTGAAGCGAAGCAGACCTTGGCGCCAAGGTCTTGGACGTACTGCATGAAGGTGCGACTTGTAAACTGTGTGCCGTTGTCGGTGATGATCCTGTTAGGGATTCCGAAACGACAAACAATTGACCTGAAGAACCTGACTGCTGACTGTGCTGTCACCTTTCTCACCGGTTCCACTTCTGGCCACTTTGTGAACTTGTCGATTGCAACGTACAAGTACTCAAAGCCCCCGGGAGCGCGGGGAAAGGGGCCGAGGATATCGAGCCCCCAGACCGAGAAGGGCCAGGACAAAGGGATCGTCTGGAGAGTTTGAGCTGGCTGGTGAATTTGCTTGGCATGGAACTGGCACGCTTCACACTTGGTTACTTGTGCAGTTGCATCTTGGAGGGCTTCTGGCCAGAAGAACCCTTGCCGGAACGCCTTCCCGGCAAGTGCCCTTGCGCCAATGTGGTGACCACATATGCCTCCATGTATCTCTGCCAATAGCTTCTGTCCATCTTCTCTGGAAATGCACTTCAACCTGACACCATTGAGTCTTCTTCTGTACAGTTCATTGCCAATGAACTGGTACATACTTGACTGCCTGGTTATCTTCTCTATCTCTTCTGGTTCGTCGGGAAGTTCTCCAGTTTGCAGAAAACGGACGATTTGCTGTGCCCATGCTGGAGCCTGAGGCTCAACAGCAAGGACCAAAGGCATGAGGGCTGCTGCGGGAACCTCAGCTTCTACGGCAAGAACATGCGGCTCTGCCGGTGCTGATGGTCCCCCGGCAAGCCTGTCGGGGCAAGGCTTGTCGGGAACGCTTGCTTCAACTGTACAGACCCTTGGATCTGCAGGAGCAAACTGTTCCTCAGCATCTTGGCTGTTGATCTTGGGGACCTTGGCAGCGGCTTCTGGAAGGTCCGCCGGCAAGTAGTCGCCGGAGACCAACTTTCTCTTCTTGTTTTTCCCAACTGATGGTGTAACAGATGGCTGAGTTAACTTGAGCAGGAAGGTCCCTGGTTCCACAGGAACTTCATTGCAGCACACTTTGAGAGGCCATCTGCAATATCATACTGAGCTCTTGGAACGTGCTCCATTTGCAGACCTTCAAAGTGTTCTTCAAGCTTCCTCACTTCATCAACATAAGCTTCCATCAAAGGGCTCTGGTAACTCTTGTTCACTTGTCGGACCACCAACTGTGAATCTCCCCGCACAATCAACTTCTTGATCCCAAGTTCGGCCGCAATTCTGAGGCCGGCAAGCAAACCTTCATACTCAGCAGTATTGTTTGTCGCTTGTTCCTTGGGATAGTGCATCTGGACAACATACTTAAGGTGCTCTCCGGTGGGCGCTATGAGTACCACGCCGGCACCGGCGCCTTGCAGCGAGAAAGCACCATCAAAGTACATTATCCATTCGCTGCTCGCTTCTTGGACGGGGACGCTTGTCTCTGGGACTTCTTCATCTGGCGTTGGGGTCCATTCCGCTATGAATTCTGCCAAAGCTCTGCTCTGTATGGTTGAAGTACTCTCAAACTAGAGACCAAAGCTTGACAGCTCCAGTGCCCACTCGACGATCCTGCCTGTTGCTTCCGGATTCTGCAATATCCTCTTCAACGGAAAGCGAGTGACCACTGTTATCTCGTGTGCTTGGAAGTAATGGCGCAGCTTCCTTGAGGCCATGAGGAGGCCGAAAAGCAACTTCTGCACCCCAGAGTATCTTTACCTAGCCCCCTGCAAGAGGGAACTTACAAAATACACTGGGCGCTGCACCATCTTCTTTCGCACTTCTCCTTGTTCCTGCGCAGACTTGTCCTTGTCGGGGCCAGAGCTTGTCAGGGAAGCCCCCTGCTTGTCGCTGGAAATGCTTGCCGGGGGTGTGGGCTCTTCCTCTGCCTCCCTCTCCGCTACTAACGCAGCACTAACCACTTGATTGGTTGCCGCTAGGTACAGCAGCAACTTCTCTTGTGGCCTAGGTGCGACAAGTATTGGAGTAGAGGACAGGTATCCTTTCAGGTCTTGCAGCGCTGCCTCCGCTTCCGGAGTCCATTTCACAGGACCTGCCTTTTTCAAACTTTTGAAGAAAGGCAGGGCGCGTTCTGCAGACTTTGAAATGAACCTGCTGAGGGCAGCCACACAACCAGCAAGTCTTCTTACGTCCTTGACGCGCTTCGGGGCTTCAATCTGCTCGATGGCTTTTATCTTGTCGGGATTGGCTTCAATCCCCCTCTGGGACACAAAGAACCCGAGAAGCTTGCCGGAGGGGACTCCGAAGACGCACTTCTCGGGGTTCAGCTTGAGCTGGATCTTGCGCAGGTTCGCAAAGGTTTCCTCTAAGTCTAGGATCAGGGTATCTTTGCTCTTACTCTTGACCACTATATCATCCATGTAAGCTTCTACATTTCTGTGTATCTGTGGCTCAAAAGCAGTGTGCACCACCCTTGCAAATTTCGAGCCTGCATTCTTCAATCCAAAGGGCATGCGTATGAAGGAATATGTGCCGCATGGAGTAATGAATGCAGTCTTCTCCTCGTCTTCCTTGGCCATGAATATCTGGTGGTAACCTGAGTATGCATCAAGGAAGGAAAGCAGCTCACATCCGGCGGTGGAGTCAACAATCTGGTCAATACGCGGCAAGGGAAATGGATCCTTGGGACATGCTTTATTCACATCGGTGAAGTCTATACAAAGTCTCCACTTCCCATTGGCCTTGCGTACGACAACTGGATTGGGCAACCACGTAGGATGGATTACGCCTCTAACCAGGCCTGCTGCTTCTAGCTTCTTTATCTCTTCGACGATGAATTCTTGGCGCTCCACGGCTTGCTTCCTGACCTTCTGCTTGACGGGCCGCGCATGAGGGCAAACAGCAAGCTTGTGCTCAATTACCTTCCTGGGAACGCCGGGGATGTCAGATGGTTGCCATGCAAACACATCGACATTCGCCCGCAGGAAGGCAACGAGCGCGCTTTCCTATTTGTCGTCAAGCGTAGCACTGATGGTGAAGGTACCACCAGTGCCGTCCTCCTTGGCGGACACCTTCTTGGTTGCCGGTGGAGCTGCCATTCCTTTCTTGCACTTGCCGGTGGAGCTCGATGGTGCGTCCTCGACGGCAGCGCAGCACTCCGAGGAGGTGCGTTTGCCGGAGTGGGCCCCAGAACTCTTGCCGGACTTGGCCTTGGTCTTCCCCCCGGGAGCTTCAACGGTAAGTGTGTTGCTTTCTGTTGCGGCTGCTGCATCCCGGTAGATCTTGTCGGCGCAAATAAGCGCGTCCTTCTTGTCGCCGGGGACAGAGATGACGCTTATCGGCCCCGGCATCTTGAGTACGTTGTATGCATAGTGGGAAGCTGCCATGAACTTGGCTAGGGCAGGACGGCCAAGTATCCCATTGTATGGCAATGTGATATCGGCAACATCAAATGTGATCCTCTCCGTCCTGAAGTTGAGCTCCCCGCCAAAGGTCACTGGCAGTGTAATCTTCCCCTTCGGCTTGCTCCTTCCCGGGTTGATCCCTTGGAACGACCCGGTTTCTTCGAGCTCGCCGTCTGGGATCTGTAGCGTCTTGATCACAGCTGAGGAGATCAAGTTCAGGCCGGCCCCACCGTCAACCAACATCTTGGTGACCTTGAGGTTGCGGATAGTTGGTGAAACCAACATCGGCAAGCACCCGACCACAGTTGTGCGGTTAGGGTGGTCCTCAAGGTCAAAGATGATGGGCGTGCCGGACCATTTCAGCAGCTTGCGCGACTCGACGGGTGGCTCAGCTGCATTCACTTCCCGCACCCATTGCTTGAGTTGGCGGTGGGAAGTGTGCAGAGAGGCACCTCCATCGACGCACAAAACTTCCGTGGCCTTCTGGAACTCCTGCTCGCTGTTGTCTCCTTCTTCCATGTCATCATCGTCGTCTTCATCATCATCCTTGTCGCGGCCCCGGGGAGGTCTGTCACCTTGCCGCTGCTTGGCCTTGCCGCGGCGTCCTCCCCGGCCATTGAACGGCCGCTTCTTGCTGGGTTCCTCTCCGCCTCCTTGGGCCTTCTCCTTGTCGCGACGCTCGTATTCAGCCTTCTGCTGCTCTACGAGGTACTCCACTCTTTTGCAGTTCTGGAGATCGTGGCCCTTGGTGCGGTGGATCTTGCAGTACTGCTTGTCGGAGCCGTCCTGCTTGTCGGCTGCCGCTACAGGGGCGGGCTCCTTGCCGGAACCGCCAGCCTGTGCCTTCTTGGCGGGAGCCTCCTTGCCGGACTGCTCGACAACCAGCACCTCCTTGCTCTTCTTCTTTCTGTTGTTCCGCCACCGGTTCTTTCTTGCCGGGGCGGCATCCTCGCTGTCGCTTCCTCCTGCGCCAGTATCCTCTCCGAGAAGTCGCCTCCCCTCTTCGGCGCGCGCGCACTTGTCAGCCAGAGCGTAGAGCTCGCTGACATCCCAGATCTTGGTCATGGCCATCTCCTCCCTCATCCGGCGGTTACGCACGTTCTGATGAAACGCGCTGATAACCGCGGCAGGGTGGACGTCGGGAATGTTGTGCTGGACGCGGCTAAACCTCTGGATATACTTGCGCAGGGACTCAACCTCCTTCTGGGCGAGGATGTGGAGATCGCTCTCCTGGCCGTGGGGTTTGTGGCCGCCCGTGAAGGCGCCAACAAATTGGTGGCACAGATCCGCCCACGAAGAAATGGAGTTTTCCGGCAAGTGCATAAGCCAAGACCGGACGTTTGGCTTAAGCACTAGCGGGAAGTAATTGGCTAAGATTTTCTCGTCGCGCCCCCCGGCAGCCTGCACCGCAATGGTGTATATGCTGAGGACCTCCGAGGGGTGCGTCTTGCCGTCGTACTTCTCGGGTACGTCGGGCTTGAAGTTCTTCATGCTGGGCCACTGGACTTGCCGCAGCTCACGGGTGAACGCAGGACAACCTGCCGCGTACGGCAAGTCACCTGGTTCACCGGGCGCGTGCGCGTCGACAGCGGTCCCAGCGCGCTGGTCTGATAGTCTTCGGGCTTCTCGTCGACGCTCGATGCGAGTCCGAGCGCCTTCTTGCCGCCTGTCGTCTAGGACTTGGCGCTGATCGCGGCGAGCCCGCGGATCCGACGACGCCGTGGAGTCGTCGTCGACGTTGATCCGGCGGGGTGGCGATTTCTGCTTCCGCGGCGGGGAGTGCACGGTAGTTGCACCCCCGGCGGTCTTGTTGCCATCGGCCTTCGCTTGGTCGACTTGCCGCGGCCGTGAGGTTGCCGGCTGCTGCGGCGCGTCGTTGTTGGCGAAGGCGATGAGGCTCTGGATCATCGCCCTCCAGTCTTCGGCCTTGTCTGCCGCTGGAGGGAAATCGAGGAGTAGCTGTGCTCTTGCTAGAGCTTCTGCTGGAGAGGAGGGGAACGGCGGCGAGCGGTGCGAGGAGCGGGACACGCTCGGACTTCTAACAGCGTTAGAAGGAGCACGTTCCCGCCCCAGCGACCGCGCCTTGCTCGTACCAGCTTGCTGGCCTTGAGCATCCCGCGATCCTCCGGCTTGGCTACGCCCCAGCAAGCGTATGGTACCTCCAGTACCACGCCGCTGCGGGTCTTGCCCCTCCTTAGAGAGACGTGGTGCGTCCACGGACACCGAGGTTTTGGAATTCGCCCGGTCGTCCGTCTTGTCCTTGGACTTGGTGGCGCCGTGAGTTTCCTCGCCGACGACCACCCTTCCGCCGGCGTCTCCTCCACCAACCGTTGGTTCTGGTGGTGGTGGGATCGACGCAGACGGGCCTCCAACCTCCGAAACCTTCTTCTTCGGAGGCATGTTGTTGTAGCTGACGAAGTTGATGAAATTGGAGAGGTTGATGAAGAATGCACCCGCGTGAGCGCCGGATCAGGTTCGCACAACCTCGACGCCCCCTACCTGGCGCGCCAAAGATGTCGGGGGAAACTGTCCTCCCACGAGCACCTATGGGACCGGAGCCCCTTCTACGTTGCGGTAAGGGAGCGGAGGGAGCACGGAGAGCAGATCGAGGAGCACAGGCGGGCAGTTTTACCCAGGTTCGGGCCGCGCGGACGCGTAAAACCCTACTCCTGCTTGGGTTATATCGAATTCTTGAGCTCGGGAGCTTGAAGAGCTACAGTACTAGCTACACCGAGCGAGAGTATGAGCAAGCTTCTGGGATCCAACCTCCTCTACGTTGTGCATGGGCCTCCTTTTATAGCCCAAAGGGGTCACCGACAGGTGTCAACGTAGAGGAGGGTAAAAGTGTAATTTTGGTGGTAGTTGTAACAGTGCGTGAACAGTGGATGGACAGTGGTCTTCACCTAACTTTGACAGTGGGGGACAAGGGCATTAACTGCCCGTCACCGTCGACCCCAAAAGTGTCCGTCCATGCTTCTCCGTTCGCCATGGCGGTAGCCTCGTCACCGTGGCTTGCCACCGTGTGCCCCAGGCTGCACATCTGTCCGCCACGCGTCCCTGGAAGGGCCCCAGGGCGACGCGTGGGCCGATGAGCTGGAGCGCGGGCACATAGCGTAGGTTTCCCCGGCAAGCACCTTGCCGGGGTCTTGATCTTGCCGGGCCCGGAAGCTTGTCGCTCTCCGGGTCCTGCCGGGGCGCAAGGTGCGCCGAGGCATCTCTTGAGATACGTGTTCCTTGGCCTTCCTGGCAAGCTCCTCTTGCCAGGGTCTTGTGTTAAAGTGATAACCTTGAGCCTGGTGCGGACTTCCCGGCAAGCTCCTCTTGCCGGGGCCTTGATCTTCTGTCTTGTATACTTTGTTCTTAAATGGCTTCATAAGGACCAGAAAGGTTACCGGCGAGCACGTGGTAAGCCCTGCCACGGGAAGCTGCTACTGCCCGTGCACAAGTTGGGGTACTAAGGTACCCCTATCTTAGTACACCGACATAGTAGATACACCACACAATGCACAAGGGATGAATAGTACCTATGGGAAATATCAGGCTATTTTATGACAAAAAAGAAAATTTCAATGTATATTTTATCAACCATTTCGTCTATTACTTCTTATAAAGTAGCACTCCAGACCTGAAATGGTATCATGTAATGCTTGATGTATGTAATGCTTTGTTGCAAAACCGTTGGTATTTGGTTCCTCGTCCAACATGTCTAAATGCCTCTTTGGGACATGGATCTTTCGACACAACTTCAACACCAAATGGTATGCTGATGTCTACTACACGCTTCTATTCCTGTAGACAGTGTTGGGCCTCCAAGAGCAAAGGTTTGTAGGATAACAGCAAATTTCCCTTGAGTGAGTAACCCAAGGTTTATCGAACTCAGGGAAGTGGAGGTTGAACGTACCCCTTTCAAGCAACCCTGCAATCAAGATACAAGAAGTCTCTTGTGTCCCCAACACGCCTAATACACTTCTCAGATGTATAGGTGCACTAGTTCGGCGAAGAGATGTTAAATGGCAAGTGATATGGATGGCAAAAGATGTATTTGTAAATCTGAAATAAAAATGGCAGCAATCAAACATGTAACAAAACTGAAAGTAAACGGTGTTCAATTGATGAAAACAAGGCCTAGGGATCATACTTTCACTACTGGACTCTCTCAACTTCGCTAACTTAATCAATCAAACACTACTTCACCAAAGCATATATTGTAATTGTTTCTCCAAACCCATTCCTAGGGACCAAAGTAGGATGAGATTGCGTAGGGCTACAAAAGCACACCTTAAAGTCTATCGTTCCTATCCCGGGCACCCCACGCTATCACTTTGAGCCCCCAAGACTGTACTAAACAAACACCACAACATATTCCCTGATTAGTTCTTTCCATTGACATACACGGCACCCACAATGTCACCTTGGCACCATGCAGTTTGTAAAGCACACCTCAAGAAACCTCATGATTCCAGTATTCAATCACACATAAGAACAAATTCATGATAAATAATACCACTTGAGAGACATCATACTCATTACATATGGAAAAATAGCATCCGATCAATCTACATTAACAAAGCTCATGATCACTACAAGATCACATCATGGGAGAGAGAGAGATAACCACATAGCTACACGTACAAGCCCTCAGCCCCGGAGAAGACTACTCACACATGGCCATGGTGAGCAAGAGATTGATGGTGGTGTTGATGGAGAGGTGCAGCCCGGAGAGGAGGAGGCGGCCGGCGGCAGCCCTCCGGGGCGGCGGCGGCCCTAGGGGGCAGCGGCTCCTTGGCCCCCCTTCTTCCTTGTGGATGGTGCTGCAATGGTGCTGGTCCTCCCCTCCAAGACGGCGGCCTGGGAGGAGGAAAATTCGTGGCCCTTGGTGACCTAGGTTTCCTCTCTTTATATAGACTCTCGGATTCCCGTCATCAGATTTTGGGCTTCAGTAAAACGGGTTTTCACGGACGTCCGGACTCCGATTTGGACGAATTTTATATCCAGAAGCATCCTCTCGAAATTCCCCACAACTTTCGCAAGTAGGCTTTTTCCGTTTGACGCTGTCTTCGGGCCAGAACGTGACCATCTTCTAAAAATGTTCTCAGACAGATTTCAGGAAAGTCAGAGTCCTACTCCAATACGACTCCTTTTGTGTTTTTGTCAATTTCCAAGTAATTCCTACACAATAAAGTGTAAAACAAGAACATTGTGCACTTTTGCAACCATTAGTAGGTTAGTCCAAGAAATGCCTAAAAAGATAGAAAACTTTGATATAAACATGAGACAATGATGCAAAACAAGCATGTCACAAGCAAAAATTATGGATACGTTTGGGACGTATCAACATCCCCAAGCTTAATTCCTACTCGTCCTCGAGTAGGTAGAATGATAACATAGATAATTTTTGAGGTGACATGCTACTAACACAATCTTGATCAAGTAATATAGTAAAGCACATGAACTGAAGTAAAGTGAACCAAAACAATTGTCTATAGTTGAAAGCAAGTAAACAATGAATAACCAAGTGATCATCTAAGTAAATTCTTTTCATGAATAGTACAATTGAAGACATGAAACTATAAAGTTAAGCACAACTGTTAGCCCCAAAGGAGTTCTCTCATCAAAAGCATTCTAGCCAACACAAAGGAAGATAAAGTTTCAGCAATGCTTTCCACTTTTCAACATATTTATCTCATGGATAAGTTCAATGCACAAGGATTATATATAACTAAGCAGAAATTTTGAACATAATCAACTTGAACCCAGGGTTAACACTAGATGCTTGCTTATGGTGGAGGAAGAAGATTAGAACATAGGAAAACTGACTCAACATTTAAAAGTACAAGATAGGCCCTTCGCAGAGGGAAGCAGGGATTACTCATGTGCTAGAGCTTTTTATTTTTGAAAACATAGAGATATAAAAGCAATTTTGAGAGATATATGCTTATGTCAACGAATGGTAATAAACAATGCACTACTACTCATGCCAAACAGAACTTAAGAGCGGCTCCCATAGAGGAATGATAACACTCCCCTTTCTCCTTTGTTTATCACTAGCCAAAGTTTGTCTGATTTCTCAGGTACGATGTGTGAAGGAGGTTTTTTATATTGATATTGATGACATGTAAAGTGGGCTAGGCATACCCTTTTTCCAGCTCTTTTTGCAAAATTAAGGACATGCACATTATTCATGCACGTCAGGGGTCGTTCTGTCCAACACAAGTAATAATGAACTGTCTACAACTTCCTCATGAGCTAAAACAGAGACACAAATAAGGATAAATTTTGAAGGTTTTAAAGGTAGCACATGAGCAATTTACTTGGAATGGCTATTAAATACCATGCATATAGGTAGGTATGGTGGACACGTATGGCAGAATTTTGGCTATGGAATTTGGATGCACGAGCAGCATTCCCGCTCAGTATAGAGTTTTTTGTTTAGCAAGTTTTTAGCAAGCACATGTTAACCGGTACAAGAGAATTATAACATCCTTTAAGCATAATTATAAGACTTCTACACTGTCTTCCTTGTCAACCAACTTACTTCTAAAGAGAAAACAAGAACTTTAAAACTACCAATGGTGAAAAACTAAACAATTGCAAACTTCAAAGGTATTTCTTCACTAATAAGACTTTATTAAATGATCTCCATGTTTAGACATCACTACTTAATTTCTCAAAACAATTGATAGGGATCAAGTTACTCAATGATCTTCAAGACTATGCAAGCTTTTTATTCTTTGCACCACGGCCACACTTGGCATTTACTTTACCAACATATTATTTAGCAATTCAAACCAATTCAACTCTCCAAAAAGATATAAGTGAAGCAAGAGAGTACTTTCTATAAAAGAACTAATAGCTCTGAACATGATATGAAAGAAAAACAAGAGCTAGAAGCATATAACAAGGTAGCTAAAATACTCAAAAAGATATAAGTGAAGAACATGAGTGTTTCATGAAAAAGCGGAGCGTGTCTCTCTCCGAAAAAAGAATGATCAGATGCAACTTATTTATGAACAGCAAAGAAAACAATACAAAACTGAAAACAAAACAAAAAGACGCTCCAAGAATAACACATAACACATGAAGTGATAATTATAGTGGAACGAAAGACGAACAGATAATTGTTGATGGAGAAGGGGATGCATGGGGGCATCCCCAAGCTTAGACGCTTGAGTCTTCTTGAATATTTCTTGGGGGTGCATGGGGGCATCCCCAAGCTTGAGCGTTTGACACTCCTGAATCTTCTTTTGTCATCTTCCCTCGCACACTTGAAAACTCCCTTCATACATAACTCATCATAATCTGATTAGAGAGGTTAGTACTCACAATAAAATAATTTCTCTCTACTGGAAACAAAGATATTCTTGAAGGTCTACTGTTTCTCAAGAATGCCAAAAGGATTTTGCAAAGAAAAAGCAAGCTCAAGGTTTGCAAAACGAAGAAAAGGCAAAACAGGACAGAATCTGTGAAAAACAGTCCAGCAGGTAGTAAATAATTTTTTCGGGTCACTTCTGCAAGTCAAATCAAAAAACTCAGAACAGATGCCCGAAAGCCAATTGTATAAAGCACGCTTTCAAAAAAAATCAGATCAAAAATATGATCTCGTGATTTTATTCTAATTTTTCTGTTCAAGGACAGAATCTGTTTTCTGGACAGCGCGTCACAACTTTTGAACTTTCTTGCAATCGGAGGCAAAACTTGGCACAAAGCTGAAAAGAAAAGATACAATGATGATGCTACTGTAGTAACAAACATCAAGACCACTATTAACTGAAAGAACAAACTGAAAGCAAAGATAACAAGGGTTGTCTCCCTAGAGCTCTTTCTTTATAGCCATAAAGATAGGCTTAAGACTTTAATGATGCTCTCGTAGGAATAAGAGTTGAAGAACAAAGGAGAGCATCAAGAAGCAAATACCAAACACATTTAAGCCTAACATGCTTCCTATGCATAGGAATATTGCAATAGAATAATTCATTGAAGCACAAAGCAATAAGCATAGGAAGACAAAACAAGTGCAGCTTCAAAACCTTCAACATAAAGAGAGGGAACTTGATATTATTGAAATATCTATAAGCATATGTTCCCTTCTCATAATAATTTTCAGTGGGATCACGAATAAACTCAACAATATAAGCATCACATAAAGCATTGTTACCATGATCCACATGCAAAAAGGTACTCTTACTCTCCACATAAGCATAATCTTTCTCATTGGTAATAGTGGGAGTAGGACTATCATAAACAACTTGAACACTATAGATTAATTGTGTATTAGGAAGATGGTGTTCAACAAGGGAGTAATTCCCTCCATGATTATGACAAGTTTCATAAGGATAATTTCTCCTTATGTCATAGGTACCTTTATAATCACTATAGATTGGAGTTATAACATCATCATAGTAGAGAAGAGCATTATCATTGCTAGCAACTATATTTGTAAACATGTTGTCTTTATTCTTACTAGCAAAAGAATTATCAATTATCACATCACTAGTGGGTAAAGGATTTGCAATCCTATCATCCCCAAGCTTAGAGCTTTCCATATCATCACTTTCAGAGTTGGTACCAAAAAGATTTTCAAGATCATAAGTAGCATTATCATCATTTTCCCGATCACAATAAGTAACATGCATATCATAATCAACATCATCTTCAATAGTACCTACGGACGTATCATCAAGATGATAATTAAGGCAATAAACTTCACCTTCTTCTTTAAACTTACAACCGTTAGGATAAAAGTTGATGGGAGGAATATGCTCAGGCCAGGTTGATACCCATTCTTCTTCCTTCTTGCTCCTCTTCCTCCTCCTCTTCTTTTTCTTCTTCTTCACCTTAGGAGGGAGTGGTTGGAGATGAAGCTTCTCCACATATCCTGGTTTATCATTAGAAACAATAGGGGAAACTTGGGAGAAACTCTCCTTTTTATTAGCAGAAATATAAGAGACATTTTTGTACTTTGGTAAAGTTCCCTCCTTTCTAATCTTACTTATGTAATCATTTTTATGGAAATTAACAACACAATAGAGATGGCAATTTTGCAAAGTGTTTTTTATTCCTATGGCATTAACATCTAGCCAGGAAGTGTTTTCTGATAACTCTTCACACATCAAAAATAACATAAGCTCATCATAAAGATCAGGGGTGATCATGTTATCACACAACTGGTTAACAGTTATGTTTTGAAATTGCATGCATTGAAAATTAAAGTGACCCTCTATACAGCAAAGTTCACAAGTAAAAGGATAAAGGTCACACAATTCTCTAGCAATTTCATTTAAATCTTTGACCCAAGTGATTGTTCTTTCTTGCTTATGTTGCTTACAATACTTCTCTTCTTCAATCATAGGCCTTTCACAAGGTCTATCCACTCCACAAAAATTAACATGCTTATATAAAACTTCATTTTTAGGAATTGGATCATGCATGTTGCAATCATCATGAACAATTTCATTTTCTTTGCAAATCTCTTTAAAAGGTTCATGATGCTTGATCCAATCCTCCTTAGGCATATTAAGATGTGAAGCAAAAGATTTGAGGAAATCAACAAGGAGTTGAGAATCAAGCCCAAACTTAGCACTAAACTTATTAAAACTTGTATTTTCAACAAAGGACTTAATGCAATCATACTCATAAATTATACCTGACTCTTTACCTTTGTTGATCTCCCAATCTTCAGTGTTGCATTGAATTCTTTCAAGGAGTTCCCATTTAGCATCAATCTTTTCGTTTGTGAAAGAACCCATAGAGGAAGCATCGAGCAAATCTTTATCCTGTCGAGAGAGCCTCGCATAGAAATTAGTAATAATCATATCTTTGGGGAGCCCATGGTTAGGACATTTTAGCATTAATGTTTTCAGTCTCCCCCAAGCTTGAGTTATGCTCTCTCCGTCATGAGGATAGAAATTATAAACATAATTCCTATTCTCATGGACTTCATGAAGAGGATAAAACTTGGAGTAAAAGAGAGACTGGATCTCTTCCCAATCCAGCAGGTGAGAGTCATCTAGTAGCCTATACCATTCCAATGCTTTTCCTTTCAGTGACAAGGCAAATAATTTCCTCATGACTCCATCTCTTGTCAAACCTGAAATCTTAAACAACTCACAAAGTTCCGTAAGTTTCAACAAATGAATACTAGGATTGACTGTCCCATCATAACAATCATTCCTAATTATTTCAATTATCCCAAGTGGTATTTGGAACGGGATACATTCAGTAGGTGGAGGAGACTTCTCTACCACGGGTGTGGTGCAGCGGCCTTCCCCAAGCAGCAAACTAAGAGTGCGGTTTTCCATAAACATAACTAGTGAAACTAAAAACAAAAAACAAAAAGATTTAATTGCAAGATCTAAAGAAGGTACCTTCACTTACCTCACTTCCCCGGCAACGGCGCCAGAAATAGCTTGATGTCTACTACACGCTTCTATTCCTGTAGACAGTGTTTGGCCTCCAAGAGTAGAGGTTTGTAGGACATCAGCAAATTTCCCTTAAGTGAGTAACCCAAGGTTTATCAAACTCAGGGAAGTGGAGGTTGAACGTACCCCTTTCAAACAACCCTGCAATCAAGATACAAGAAGTCTCTTGTGTCCCCAACACACCTAATACACTTGCCAGATGTATAGGTGCACTAGTTCGGCGAAGAGATGTTAAATGGCAAGTGATATGGATGGCAAAAGATGTATTTGTAAATCTGAAATAAAAATGGCAGCAAGCAAACATGTAACAAAACTGAAAGTAAACGGTGTTCAATTGATGAAAACAAGGCCTAGGGATCATACTTTCACTAGTGGACTCTCTCAACTTCGCTAACTTAATCAATGAAACACTACTTCACCAAAGCATATATTGTAATTGTTTCTCCAAACCCATTCCTAGGGACCAAAGTAGGATGAGATTGTGTAGGGCTACAAAACCACACCTTAAAGTCTATCGTTCCTATCCCGGGCACCCCACGCTGTCACTTTGAGCCCCCAAGACTGTACTAAACAAACACCACAACATATTCCCTGATTAGTTCTTTCCATTGACATACACGGCACCCACAATGTCACCTTGGCACCATGCAGTTTGTAAAGCACACCTCAAGAAACCTCATGATTCCAGTATTCAATCACACATAAGAACAAATTCATGATAAATAATACCACTTGAGAGACATCATACTCATTACATATGGAAAAATAGCATCCGATCAATCTACATTAACAAAGCTCATGATCACTACAAGATCACATCATGGGAGAGAGAGATAACCACATAGCTACACGTATAAGCCCTCAGCCCCGGAGAAGACTACTCACACATGGCCATGGTGAGCAAGAGATTGATGGTGGTGTTGATGGAGAGGTGCAGCCCGGAGAGGAGGAGGCGGCCGGCGGCAGCCGTGGCGGCGGCGGCCCTCGGGGCGGCGGCGGCCCTAGGGGGCAGCGGCTCCTTGGCCCCCCTTCTTCCTTGTAGATGGTGCTGCAATGGTGCTGGTCCTCCCCTCCAAGACGGCGGCCTGGGAGGAGGAAAATTCGTGGCCCTTGGTGACCTAGGTTTCCTCTTTTTATATAGACTCTCGGATTCCCGTCATCAGATTTTGGGATTCAGTAAAACGGGCTTTTCTCGGCCTTCCGAACTTCGATTTGGACGAATTTTATATCCAGAAGCATCCTCTCGAAAATCCCCACAACTTTCGCAACTAGGCTTTTTCCGTTTGACGTCGTCTTCGGGCCGGAATGTGACCATCTTCTAAAAACGTTCTCAGACAGATTTCAGGAAAGTCAGAGTCCTACTCCAATACGACTCCTTTTGCGTTTTTGTCAATTTCCAAGTAATTCCTACACAATAAAGTGTAAAACAAGAACATTGTGCACTTTTGCAACCATTAGTACGTTAGTCCAATAAATGCCTAAAAAGATAGAAAACTTTGATATAAACATGAGACAATGATGCAAAACAAGCATGTGACAAGCAAAAATTATGGATACGTTTGGGACGTATCATATGCTAGCGAGGGGCAAGGATGGGTGGGGGGAGGCGGTGTTCGGGGCTTCACTAAACCTGAGGGTGTTGAGCCTGTCGAGGTATTAGTCCAATTGTCAAGCCAGCTATTTTTCATACGGCGCACAGTTTCACCACATCCTCCCTATGGCACGTGTCAGTATCTTTTGAATGAGATCATTGTGAAGAAACACATCCATAAACACATGAAGATTATATTGTATCAACACACATTCTAGTGTTGCGATCCTTTTCGGATTTAGGTGTCCATTCTAGAGATACTATTATTGAAACATAAAAAATCGTAACACTCCAGGTATGGTACATGAATTGAAATTCGATTCCTAATACAGAATCTACCCCCATTTGGTATTTCCTTTCTGAAAAGGCAAGTAGACCCTCAGCTACTGCATCAATTGATGCACACAACCTCATTGCAGAATTTTTTTGTACTTATATTTTTAAAAGGGAGAATGTATTCTCAACAGAGCTAGGAAGATTACAACAGTGCACTTATAGGTTATTCAACATGATCTTACATAATATTGGGAACCTCTCGATCAACATAGGCATGTAAAATGTGGAATCCTGCATGAACGTGACACTGTAGTCTGGGTAACATTGCATTGGACATGTATTTGCATATGGTCAGGGACACAAGGATGTAATGTGTATGTGTGTAAAATTTTATGATGAGATATATTGAGTTGTGAGTTGCACGAAACAAATCATGGATTATGGGGATGAACAATACATGTGCTGAAAATCCACATTTTTTATTTAGCTCTCATTTTAACCTATTTCATCATGAAAATTTGCACACATGTACAATGTCTCTTTTGGTATATGTCTTTTTTCAAATAGTTTTTGAAACATCAAAGTATGAATTTGAATTTTGAAAATTAAAGCCTCCATTTGGCATTTTTGCTCAAGCTTGCACTCTTTTATTTGGCAATTATTGATCTAATTACATTTCCATGTAACCTATGAAGGTTGTGGTTTATGTCTCTATATCCATGCAAGGCACCCAATGCTTGACCCTGCATCCGCACCCGATGCTTGACCTCTGAATGCAAATCGAGATCTGATGGTGCTTTGTTTCTCTAAACCTCCACTAAACAGGCTGCGAGCGATGAAGAGGGATGCCCATTTAACATATGGGATACACTTTTTTCCTCCGAAAAGCTTCCGTCTAGTACTTTCGGCCCGCGAATCTGCACCAAGGTTTTGGGTTTCGTTTTCCAAAATTTACCGTTCTCGAATGAAATGTTCGAATTTCGGATTTTCGTTATTTTTCAGAAAACCTCGGATGAAAATGAAAATCCAAAAATTGAAATTTTGGACGAAAAACTGCGAAATTTGAACGACAAACGATCGAAATTATACTTTTTTTTAAATCCTGCAGCAATGGAATAAAGCAGAATGAAACTAAACGACACCGATCCATTGATTGATACACACACACACACACACACACACACGAATTATTCACTACAATTCGATTTAGCAGACTATCCTGGATCTCAAACTACAATCAGCAGAATACCACACAGTACTTACTAGTCATCTTGGTCTGATTTGTACATCAACCATGCTACCAGGCACACCCATCTGCTCCCGTTCCAGTCGTCGGGAAGAGCAAGCACGCACACCAACCAAATAGCCGCCGTGGACATAGCCAGCGGAGGGGACCCTCAGGGCCACAGAGCTCTGCCTCGCCAGTCGCGGATGGATGCCAGGGACGATGGAAGTCAGGAGGAGGCGGCACCGCAGAGGAGAGTTTGGGGAAATTTGTTATTTCTAGGGTTTGGGGATCAGTTTGGGCCTTTTAAGTCACGGGAGGAGTAGTGCAGGCTGGGCCTGAGGCTGTGTCGGGGCACAATTCTGGATTGGGCCGAAATATTTGGGCCGGCAGACAATTCTGCTAGGCCTGAACGAAATGGCCGAATTTCGGCGGAATTTCGTTTTTTCCGGCCGAAATCCAAAACCTTGATATGCACACGGTGACCGGATGGCCCGTGCGAGAGTGGACCCCATATTAGAACCCTTCACGACGGCAAGAATACAAAACCCGACCACCAAAAGCGTGATGGTTGTGAGAGGGTTAGAGAGTGTCCAGTTTTAATAAACAACCCATGGTTTTTGCAAAAACCAAGGGTGGCTTCTCTTCTCAAACAGTAACTGAAATTGTCACCATCTGAAAAATTACGCAAATGTTTCTTAGCAAAGCATATGGCCTCCCCATCGGCGACACTAATATGAATGAATTAATAAACAGAAGACCGAACTTGATAAACCTATACTACTCACCATGCCTACTGCAGCAGTCCCAAGCCGCGGCAGATACACAAATATATACAAAGTGCAGCTAGAGTGTGTTGTCTTCGTCTACATACACAAATAAAGAAACGGCAGCCACAACCCACTACCCACAACATGATGACCGGATCGAGCTCCCAAGTGTTCATCATGCCCGGCGCTGGCCATGTCCACTACCTCGTCGAGGGAGGCTCCGGAGGAGGCGACGGCCCCAGGTAACCCTGGACCTTCAAGTCCTTGCACGAGGTGAACACCGTCGTCCCTGTCATCGCCCGTGTAGTACCGGTAGAGCCCTACGGGTGCCCCATCTGCTTCCGCACATTCGCCAATGCCAAGGCCGTCCATGGCCACATGCGCAGCCACACGGACCGCAGTTGGCGCGGCATGGAGCTGCCCCAGCCGGAACCTCTCGGCGAGGTTGGGCCGGACGGGCGGCGCTACCCGTACGTGTGTGACCACTGCAAGATGCCATTCCAGACGTGGCAGGCGCTCGGCGGCCACCGAGCCAGCCACAATGGTATGAAAGCAACGAAAAAAATAGCACGCTATCTAAAATAGCAAGACCCTTCTCCAAATTCTATACAAGTTATTGCGTGCTATATTCAAAATAGCGTTTTGAAAAAAAATGCCAAATATATCATAAAAATTAAGGATTTCAACGTCTAATTTTTTTTATCTAGGAGCTATACATGAATACCGTTGGTGTACACATTATAACATTAGATGCACTTAAGAGAATTCTTCTTGTTTTCATCCAGAAAGATGCAATATTTCCATCCTAGATGGGCCTATTGTTGCGTTGCATTGGGCCGATGCCCAATGGGCTGCTATGGGCTGAGTGTATGTAGAAGTGCACGCTCTAGCCAATGCAACCAAAAGACCGATCTGATGGAAAAAGACTAGGCCGCACATTATACGTCAACACTCCCCCTCACGTGTGGCTCCCTCGGGCCTAAACGTGGACCGAAAGTGGGCTGCAATTTAATTGCGCCAGCCGCGTCTTGAACTCAAGACCTCTTGGCTCTGATACCATGTAGAAGTGCACACTCTAGCCAATGCAATCAAAAGACCGATCTGATGGAAAAGACTAGGCAGCACATTATACATCAACAGTGTCGTCCATGTTTCTATCGCTCCATGCTAAAAATCATTGTTCGGGAATTCGGTAACTGGTAACCGCTCGGTCGACTACTGATTAGCGATTAATCGGTTAATCGGCCATTTAACTGAATTAATCGGTCGATCATTAATCGGGTGCATATGAGAATATATTGGCAACATGTAACTAGTTTTTGATGTATTGTACACCACATAATCCAATGCTCACAGCTGCACATGAGATGAATCTTAGCAGAACTGTACCTTCTTGGTTTGTGAATCCTTGGGGACCTGGTTTGAGGGGTCGCCGGTGCTGCTGCCTGGCCTAGGTCGCCGTCACTGCTGCCTATCATATGCCGCCGCTGCTGCAGCCTGCAGGTAGGGGCTGGAGGAGAGACGGGGAGAAGATGATGGGATGTGATGGGGGTCAGAGAAGGAGGCTAGGGCCGGCGACGGGAGCAGGGTGATCGCCGGTGGTTGCTAGGGCCGGTGAGGAGAAGCCATGGTCGTCACTTGTGAGGAGTCAGGAAAGGAAGGGGCGCTGCGATTTGGGAGAGGAAGGATGCAGCGCCGGAGGTTACAGGGCCAAATAATGGCCTGGATTGCCGCTTTGGTACCCCTTTTTTTATGGATGCTGCTTCAATTACCTAACCCATCACCGATTAATCGGTTTGACAACCAGTTAAACATCTGACAACAGGTTAAGTGACCGTTAATCGGCTTGACCATTTAATGAACCGAGTATGTGCTATTCGCCTCAGTTAGGCACTGAGTAGCGATTAAATGGGCATTTAAATGGTAACTCGGACGAGTTCTTGAACAATGCTAAAAATGCTAAAACATTTTTGCGTTTAGCGTCGTTATAGCACGCTATAACGTGAATAGCGGCATATCGTGTAAAATGGATAAAACATAACGTCACATCCTCAAATATGCTATAACGAAGTTTAAACGCCGAAATAGCGCGCTATTTGTTTCGTTGTAAGAAAGACAGCTCCTGGCTCGAAAAGGAGGAGCTCGCCGCCGCTAAAGAAGCTTGGAAGCCCATCGTGTTCGATGTTGATCTAAACCTTCCGGCAGAGGCAGAGGAACAGAACGAGGAGTAGCAGGAGTGATCAACAGATCGATCGAGCAGCTTGCTAGTACTGTTCTCAGTTATCAGTTGTTGAAGCTGTGCTTGCGTGTGCTATATTTGGTGTTTAGCTTCTCTATATTTTATTCTGCCTTCTTTCTCTTTGACTTTGTGTTTCCAGACTTGGGGTCCAAATAGCTCTCGATCGAGCCCCCCCCCCTTCCCTAAATAGATAAATAAATGAGGACTGCAATTAAGCTGCTATGTTTGTGTTTGATACTTTGATGCAGGTAGAGCTAATTCTTCAGGTTATTCCATGTGATTCTTTGTTTCTTGAGCTGAATTTGGTCCTGTTTTATTTGACATTAGCCGATCTAAAATTAGATCTGTAGGTGAACTACCGTGTGTCCAGCTCCAGCATTTTTATAAGAATTATTTAATGAGTTGCATTAATACATAGCTAGCTCAATATTGCATGCATATAGTAGTATCTAATTTTTCAACAGTTAAAAAGAGAACCACTTGAGATTGTTTCTCAAGGTGTTGTGCCCATTTCATATATTAGATAGCAAAAGGAGGAAAAAGGTCAGAACGTATATGCATGAGATTAGTGGATGATAAATGGGTCGATCCAGTCCTAGTACGATACCCTCATTAATTGAACTGTGATTTCCAAATCTTTTCTGCATTAGCAGAAACCAAAACTGGCTTTGCAAATAAGAATAGAAATAGTTTGAGTATTTATGTCTTCTAGTGAAACGTGATGTGTGTCGCATGCCTACATACCATTTCCCCATTTAATGATGTTGATTCACAGTGTATATATTGGAGAGATATTTGCATCATTCGGGTAATTAACGTGCTCTTTTTCGACTCTATATTTTAATACATTATAACTGAGCACTTTTCCTGCCCCCTCAGGGCATCATCGTTAGCAGCCGTCCGATCATCACTTTTAGATCTATCTGGTCGTTAGATTAGCTTTTAATCTCACGTACAGTCGCTTCATTCCGTATTAACGAGCTAACCTTGCTGGGCCGCTGCTCTATGGGGCCGTTTGGATGGCCACCAAAGCTGGGCATATGAATAAATTGGTCACGCCCTTAACTTTTGGCTATTGTTTGGATCAGGACCAATTTTGGCTCGCCCCATGGGTGTGCGCCCGTGCAGTTTTCGCCAACGCTTGGGAAAACTTGGGTGCCTATTACTGTTGAATTTGACTGATCCTGCTTCTCTTTGTCCTTGTGTGATGATCGTGCTGATCCACAAGCACATTCTTGCCATCTTTGTTGGCTATTTAGCCGAAATAAGCTGTTCACCCAAGTAAATGTATAGCTACAATTTTAGAAGACTTATGTCCCAGCTAGTAGCCTAGTATTCATCGATCTGCAATCACCTACTTTTTTTTTTGCACTGGTGCGACCTATCAACAGTATAATGGGGAACAACAAGTTTGATGTCATAATGTTCTAGCATATTTAGTTTGTTTGTATGGTCTTTTATTTGTTTTTTTCCTTTTCACGCTTTTTATGTAAATAATTTCAGTTTGTAAAGTTGCCAAATATTTGGCTTGAAACCAAATGAAAGCAAATGGTTTTGACAAAAGTTTGGCAAGTACTAATGGCTACAATCCAAACACAGATGGCTTCCCAAATTTTTTGTCATGCCCTTGAATTGGTCATGCCAATTATTTGATAGGGCTAGATGGGGCTCAATCCAAACAGCAAGATATAAACACTCTAGGAGGGTAAGATCACGAAATCCGACAGCCGAAAGTGCACAGCTTGTGAGAGGGTTTGGACGGTGCTCAGTATTGATGTCCTCCAAATATATGTGCAAAATACCAAACCAGCCCACGATTTTTGCAAAAACTAGGGGTGGCTTCTCTCACCAACTAGAAACTGAAATTACAAACACTTTTGTCTATGAGTGGAATTACGATATACCAACGACGGATATGGCTGCACTATATGGAAGCTTCCTAGTGTTTTTCCTTTGCAAAAAGGGAAGCTTCCTAGTTGATATCAAACCATATAAACTAGGTTGTAATGCTTACATAGGCTCAGCCTTGACAATCCTAGAACAACCAACGTCAGACTTGACAAAACTTTTTGTTGTCTCCTTTTCTTCCTCGGTCCTTCTTCTTTGTTCCTTTTCCTATCTTCATTAATAGTTAGGGCGCTGTGATTGCAAATATTGCTGCCTGGTTATATTCCTTTTCAATAAAAAATGTTCCTTTTCTTCCAACGGTGTTCATGAATTCAAAAAGTGCATGTTTATACATTTGTTTGCAAATTCAAAAATTGTTCAATAAAAAAATGTAATTGGAAAAAGGTTACTGTTTTTAAAAAATTGTTCACAAATTTATAAATTCTTTCCGTTTTGAAATTGGGTTACAGATCGAAACATTGGGTAGTTATTTAATACTTGTTCGTTTTTTAAATTGTTCAGATTTTATTAGAAGTATTCGGATTTTTCTCTAATTGTTTAAAAAAGGATAAAATATCTGGATCTGCCGATATAATTAGTCTCTACTAGTACCGACTTACGGGTTCAAATCCTACCCAAAATATCTCTTTTTCTGCGTTGTTTTTTACACCACCGGCCGCTTCTGCGAGGGCCGACCGAAGCGAGGACTACCCTGTGCGAAGCCCCGCCAGTCTGCTGCATTTTTCTGCATATTTTTACACCACTGATTGCTCCTGCGTGGGCCGGCCTAGCCAAAGAGTGCCCTGTACGAAGCCCCGCCAGTCTGCTGCAGAATGAGGCAGATTGGAGATCCCCATAGATGCTCCCCATGGAGATTTGAGAAAACGTGACCGGCGGAAGCTTACTGGTTGCCCATATGGAGCTTCATTTTTTATATTTTCAGTTTTTTTATGATAAATATACAATATTACCAGTTAGTAAACAAAGAATTCATAAATATATTAATTTAAAAAATAATACTCAACCATATTAACAAGATAAAATACTAATTTACACCTAGAAATATTGATGTACATTTCTAAAATTGTACATGTATTTTTAGAAATGTCTGTCTAATTAAATAATTTTTTCATATGGTTTATCTTATTAATGGAATGTCAAAGTTGTGATCATCCATTTCAGAATATTCATATAATTAAAAGAAGTCTTCAAGTATTTTCAGAAAATAGTCATATGCTTTTAGAAAGTGTTCAGGTCCTTAAAAAATATAGTCATGAAACTATAAAATTGTTCAAGAATTTTGGAAGAACGTTCATGTAATATTCCAAAAAGGTGTTCACCTATTAAAAAATCATTTTACTTTAAAAAGTGTTCACACACTTTAAAGAAAATAGTTTTCTTTAAGAAATGTTCACTTGTTTTTCGACATATATTTATATTACTTGCAAAATTAAAATATTTTTTAAATAGACATGAACAATAAAATGGAAAAGTAAAAAATACAAAAGACAAAATAAATAGAAAGTAAAATTGAAAACAGAAAACCGACGACAACAAGAAAGCAGGAAGGGAAGAAAAAATGAAGCAAAACCGGGCAAAGCAGATGCAAAAAAAAAAGGAACGCACACATCCAGTCCCATGCTATTGGGCATTGGCCCACACCGAGTACCAACGTGTGATTCCTGTGCTAATACTGCTATAAGCGGTATATAACATTTAAGAAAAAACCATATATCTTTTTTGGCAACGAAGAAGCTACCTCATGCGAGCTTTCCTTTGAGCCCAACTACATGTCATACTTGGGTGCACAACTCGGCCTTCTTTTGTGGAATAGTAAGTTGACTGAATTTTCTCTAACAGAGCTAATCCTCTTTCCATTAGTTCTTCAATGGAAATACTACAAGTCTTACAGGTAGCAAAAAAAGGTAACATGAAATAGAATTGTGAGTTGAGAACATCCTTTGAAGCTTTAGCTCCGAGCAACATCATGAAGATGGTGTTCCACAAGGTAAAGCAGGGGGCACAGTTTGAAGATGATGTGTGTCGTTGTGAGGAGTGAGAGATGGGGAAGGAGCCAACACCATTTGTGAGGAGGTATTTGTTAGCTATGATCACAAACTAGGATGGGGCTTAGCCAGGGACGGAGCCAAGGTATTTGTGAGTACTAAAATTTAGACGGTCCCAAGTAGAAAATGCTTCCTTTTTACATATACGATTAAAGGGTATATGTAATAATTTTTTAATCTTAGGGGGCACAATGACCACGTGCTCAGTGACACCCTCTCAAAATGAACCACTCATTGATTGACTATAACTATTTTTAGGCGATCACAACGACCGATACCTAGTGTTCTTGATGGAATCCTACACAGGCGGTCTTGGGTTTTTACTACAGCACAACGATGGATATCATGTATTCTTCTCGGTGGAAATCTAGATCTAGTGGTGTTCCTTTTCCTTTGAACATTGGTGTGTCCACCGAGCGCCACACATGTGGAGACCAGTGAGTTAATTGGCTTCTTGCGATGGAGAGAGGCTTAGTATTTGCAAAATCCAACAGCCGAAAGTGCACAGCTTGTGAGAGAGTTTGGACGGTGCTCAGTATTGATATCCTCAAAATATATGTGCAAAATACCAAACCGGCCCACGGTTTTTTGCAAAAAACTAGGGGTGGCTTCTCTTCCCAACTAGAAACTGAAATTACAAACACTTTTGTCTACGAGTGAAATTACGATATACCAACGACGGATATGGCTGCACTATATGGAAGCTTCCTCGTGTTTTTTCTTTGCGAAAAGGGAAGCTTCCTAGTTGAGATCAAACCATATAAACTAGGTTGCAATGCTTACATAGGCTCAGCCTTGACGATCCTGGAACAACCAACGTCAGATTTGACAAAACTTTTTGTTGTCTCCTTTTCTTCCTCTGTCCTTCTTTTTTGTTACTTTTCCTATCTTCATTAATAGTTAGGTTGCAAATATTGCTGCCTGGTTCTATTGAAAAAGCAAGCTTGCGGAACGGGTTCTCTTCAGAAAAAAAATGTGATTGGCTTCGTTGTACTTGAACTAATTGTACAGGTTTGATTTTAGCCAAACACTTATAATTATTAAAGAGGGGAAATTTTTATAAGGTTATTGTCTATTATAGGTAAAATTCAGCTCCGAGACTTTCCACCAAGTAAAAGGGAAATGTTTCTTAGGAAAGCTTACAGTCTCCCCCACCGGCGGCACTAATATAGATTAATAAAGACCACATAGAACTAGATAAACAGATACTCTAAGTACTAAATAGATAGATGGTGCTGCGGCGGTGCGGCGCACCTACTCAGCAGTCCCAACCCGCTATATATGCACAAATACACCGTGCATCGAGGGTGTCTATACACAAATACAGAAACACACCCACAACCCACAACATGCTCAACGGATCGAGCTCGCCGCCGGCCATGTCAACTACCTTCTCGCGGGAGGCTCCGGAGGAGGCGACGACCCCAGGTACCCCTGGATCTTCAAGTCCCTGCACGAGGTGGACGCCGTGGTCCCTGCCATCGCCCGTGCCGGCAAGAGGCCGGCCGCCGTCCCCGGTGGACCACAGGTAGAGCCCTACGGCTGCCCCATCTGCTTCCGCATCTTCGCCACTGCCAAGGCCGTCCATGGCCACATGCGCAGCCACACGGACCGCAGCTGGCGCGGCATGGAGCCGCCCCGGCCGCCGCCCCTGGGCCTCGGCGAGGTCCGTTACCCGTACATGTGCGACCGCTGCAAGATGCCGTTCCAGACGCGGCAGGCGCTCGGCGGCCACCGTGCCAGCCACAATGGTAAGAAAGGCTGCTCCTGGCTCGAAAGGGAGGAACTTGCCGCTGCCGAGGAAGCTCGGAAGCCCATCGTGTTCGACCTTGATCTGAACCTTCCGGCTCCCGAGGCAGAGGATCAGGATGGGGAGTAGTAGGAGTGACGAACAGATCGATCGAGCGGCTTGCTAGTGTTCTCAGTTGATAGTTGTTCGAGCTGTGCTTGCGTGTGCTATATTTGGTGTTTAGCTTCTCCGTATTATATTCTGCCTTTCTTCTCTTTGACTTTGTGTTTCGAGACTCGGAGTGTGTAAATAGCTCTCATCGATCGATCGATCCCCGCTTAATAGATAAATAAATGAAGACTGCAATTAAGCTGCTATATATGTGTGTTAGATTGTATTTGATACTTTGATGCAGCTAAAACTAACTTTTCAGGTTATTTCATGTGATTCTTTGTTTCTTGAGCTGATTTGGTGCTGTTTTACTTGAAATTAGTCGATCTAAAATTAGATCTATAGGTCAACTACCTTGTGTCCAGCTCCAGCAATTCTGTATGGTGAATGAAATTATTTAATGAGTTGCATTAATCCATAGCTAGCTCAATTTTGCACGCATATATCATATTTCTCAACAGTTCTGACGAGAATCACATGAGTTTTTTTTTTCGGGTGTTGTTCCCATTTCATGTAGATTAATGGAGGATAAAAGGGTCGATCCAGTCCTAGCATGATATAATCTCATTAATTGAACCGTGAATTCCAAATCTTTTCTTCCTTAGCAGAAAGAAAAAGTGGCTTTGCAAAAAAGAACAGAAATAGTGTGAGTATTTATGTCTTCTAGTGAAACATGAAGTGCGTTGTGTGCTTTAAATACCATTTCCCAAGTTACTGATGTTGCTTCACGATGTATATATTGGAGATATATATATATTGGCATCATTGGAGTAATTAATGCACTCTATTTCGACTCTATATGCTATAAGAGTATCCTTGTTTCTATATGGGAAATGAGAAGAACAATGGGGCCAAAAAATATATTTGATTTTTTTCCATATTTGTATGAAACAAAACCATGTATGTCAAACACACTGTTACTCAATACAAATGTTTCATTTCTCAGCTGCATGGATATACATTTACAATTTAGCGCACACCAGAGCATTAGACACAAATACAACTGTCCGAATCCGAGTCGGATTCGGATGTCTAACTCGGCCATCAAAGATTTCCGTATAGTGGAAGACAATTGGACCTGGATATGTCTATTGAATCCCCATCGCAGTCCTAGAGGATTGGGTATGACTGAGTTTGACATGAAAATTATCAGTCGGACATGGATACAACTGTAAACATCAGATTTAATGATATTGCTTCACATTGTATATATTCGGGATACATTGGCATCATTGGAGTAATTAATGAACTCTATTTCGACTCTATATATGTTATAGGAGTCTCATCGTTTCTATATAGGAAATCAGAAGAACAATGAGGCCAAATTTTTTTTTTGATTTTTTCTCTCCCTATTTTCTTGAAACAAAACCATGTGTGATGAATCCAATGTTACTCAAAACCAATGTTCCATTTTCAGCTACATGGATATATATTTATAATGCTAGTGCGCTGCACAACATCAGACACGAACACAACTGTCCGAATCAGACTCGGATTCGGATGTCTAATTCGACTATCAGAAATTTCCGCGTAACGAAGACAATCTGACACGTATATATGTGTTTAATCCAGCGCAATCCTAGAGGATTGGGCACAACTAAAAGGTTGACATGAAGGTTATCAATCGGACATGGATACAAGTGTAACCATCAGAATTATACTTATTTGATCATCGGACTTAATATTTTTGAAGGAAGAACCTACCTCATAGAGCATATATTGGTTATATATAAATTTACCCGTTATAGATTGTTCTTAATAATTACCCAAGAAAAATTAAGAATTATGTCACACTTGCAACTGAAAACAACACCGAATAAATAATTTCTCCCTATTAATACTACTACACAAATGCTAGTTAGAGAATACCGACGTAACTGTCACCTACCATTTCCTACACACTCATCATGTCTCTAGCTATATAGTCCTAGTACCACCGAGGTGTGTCAATAGTCAGTGCCTTGCATAGATTTAGATACATAAACCATAGCACATGATGAGGATGAGGTCAACATCACATGCCTTCATAGGTCACTTGAAAATGTAATTAGCTTTATAATTGCGAAATAAAAGAGTGCAAGCTTGAGCAAAAATGCCAAATGGTGGCTTTAATTTTGAAAATTCAAATCCATAAACTTTTGAAAAAATAGACATATACCCAAAGACACATTGTACATGTGTGCAAATTTTTATGATGAAATAGGTTAAAATGAGAGCTAAGTAAAAAAATGTGGCTTTTCAGCACATGTACTATTCATCCCCAAAGTCCATCATTTCTTTTGTGCAACTCACAATTCAAAAAGTTTAAAAAATTAAATGTTCACGGTCTATTTAGAACAAAAAAAATGTTCAATGTATGTTGCAAAAACTACAAAAACAAAATGTGCAAACATAAAATAAGGCAAAACCAGAAGAAAATCTAAATCTCAAAAGAGAAATAGGAAAAATTATAAATATAAAGAAAAAGAAAACAGAAACAAAAAAACACTCATAGAAGAAAAAAATATAGCCGAAAATAGATAGAAGAAAAATTTATATCTTATTTCTCAACAGTTCCAAACAGAATCACATGAGTTTTTTTCCCAGGTGCCCATTTCATATAGATAGCAAAAAGAGGAAAAGGGTCACAATGTATATGCATGAGATTAATGGATGATAAAAGGGCCAATCCAGTCCTAGTATGATATACTCTCATTAATTGCACCGTGATTTCCAAATCTTTTCTTCCTTTGCAGAAAGAAAAAGTGGCTTCGCAAAAAAGAACATAAATAGTTCGATTGTTTATGTCTTCTAGTGAAACATGAAGTCTGTTGTGTGGTTTAAATACCATTACCCAAGCTAATGATGTTGCTTCACAATATATATGCAATAAGAGCGTCCTTGTTTCTATATAGGAAATCAGAAGAACAATGGGGCCAAAAAATATTTTTTAAACAAAAAAAATTCAGTATTTTCATGAAACAAAACCATGTATGTCAAACAAATTGTTACTCAAAACCAACGTTTCATTTTCAGCTGCATGGATATGCATTTACAATGTAGCGCACAATAGAGCATCAGACACAAACAAGACTGTCCGGATCCGAGTCGGATTCGGATGTCTAATTCGTCATCAGAAGTTTCAGCATAGTGGAAGAAAATTGGACCTAAATATGTGTGTTGAATCCATCGCAGTCCCAGAGGATTGGCTATGAATGAGTTTAACATGACAATTATAATTCAAACATGGATTCAACTATAAACTTCGGACTTAATGATATTGCTTCACAATGATTCAACTATAGTAATTAATGCACTCTATTTCGACTCTATATATGTTATAGGAGTCTCATTGTTTCTATAAAAGAAATCGGAAGAACAAAGGGGTCAAGAAATATTTTTGAAACAAAAAAATTCATATTTTCATGAAACAAAACCATGTATGCCGAATACAATGTTACTCAAAACCGATGTTCCATTTTCAGCTACATGGATATACATTTAAAATGCTAGTGTATTGCACAACATCAGACCCAAACACAACTATCTGAATTAGACTCGGATTCGGATGTCTAATTCGACCATCAGAGATTTCCGCGTAGCCAAAGACAATCTGACATGGATATGTGTGTTGACTGTGGCAATCCTATTGGATTGGGTATGACTGAAAGGTTGGCATGACAATGATCAGTCTGACATGGATACAAATGTAACCATCGGACTTATATTTATATGATCATCTGGCTTAATATTTTATAAGGAAGAACCTACCTCATAAAGCATATATTGGTTATATATAAATTTATCCCTTATAGCAATTTTTGTAATAATTACCCAAGAAAAAAATAAGAATTATGTCACACTTGCAACTTAAAACAATGCAAAAATAAATAAGTTTTCCCTATTACATAATATTGTTACACAAATGCTAGTCAGAGAATACCCATGTAACCGTCAACTACCATTTCCTAGACACTAATCGCGTCTATAGCTATATAGTCATAGTACCACAGAGGTGTGTCAAGCATCGGGTGCCTTGCATGGATATAGAGACATAAACCACAACCTTCATAGGTTACATGGAAATGTAAATTAGATCGATAATTGCCAAATATAAGAGTGCAAGTTTGAGCAAAAATGCCAAATGGAGGCCTTAATTTTCAAAATTCAAATTCATACTTTGATTTTTCAAAAACTATTTGAAAAAAGACATATACCAAAAGAGACATTGTACAAGTGTGCAAATTTTCATGATGAAATAGGTTAAAATGAGAGCTAAATAAAAAATGTGGATTTTCAGCACATGTATTGTTCATCCCCATAATCCATGATTTGTTTCGTGCAACTCACAATTCAATATATCTCATCATAAAATTTTACACACATACACATTACATCCTTGTGTCCCTGACCATATGCAAATACATGTCCAATGCAATGTTACCCAGACTACAATGTCACGTTTACATGCCCATGTCGACGAGGTTCCGAATATTTTGTAAGATCATGTTGAATAACCTATAAGTGCACTTGAAAGGATCGAGATGGACCTAGAGGGGGGGGGGTGAATAGGTACAATTATAAATTTTAATTGTTACTTAGCAATTTTTAGGCAATGGTACTAAATATGAAAGTGAGCCTAACAATTGCAAGTAAGATGCTTAACAAGTTAAGCAAGTAACACGGGTAGGTAGGTAAATTATCACAATGAGATATAAGTAATAACTTAAAGAAAAAGTAACCACAATTAGAAAGTTTAGGTTAGGAATAACCGGAACTTCGAGAGACGAGGATGTATGCCGATGTTCACTTCCTTGGAGGGAAGCTACGTCACCGTTTAGAGAGGTGGGTGCTACCACGAATGCACACCAACGCCACGAAGGCTCACCCTATTCTCTCTTTTAGATATCACCACGAAGGCGATTCCCAACGACTAGTGGTAAGCCTTTAGGTGGCCTCCAAACCCTTACAAACTTTTCCATGGGTAATCACAGAGTTTGATTCCTCACCGAAAGACTCCTACCGCCTAGGAGTCTCCAACCTCCAAGAGTAACAAGAACAATGAAGAAAAGCTCAAGACTTGCTCAAATCACAAATTCCTTTGGTGCAAAGAAGAGGAGGGAGTGGATCTATCACTTGATTGGACAACTTCTCACAAATGTCTTCAAATCCTTTTGGGATCTAAGATTTGGTGTATCAAGGTGAGAGAGAGTGTGAATGTGTTCTTGAGTAAGCTCAAAGTGAATGGTCAACCTCTCTTGTGGAAGAAGAGGACTATATAGTCATAGAGGAGAGAGGTGACCGTTGTACACAAAAACGTACAGCATGTGTCGGACATCCGGTCATTACCGGACGTCCGGTAGCATAGGTAGCACCGGACGTCTGACGGAGGCCGGACGTCCGGAGCCTGACAGTTCACCAGTCGGGGCCACGTATCATGCTGTGTGTACAGGTGACCGGACGTCCGGAAGATTCCGGACATCCGCTAATTCTTTCTGTGAAGAAGTGCCGGACGTCCGGAGTGTGCCGGACGTCCGTTAGGCGCTGAAGGACCGGTCGTCCGGAGGAGACCGGAAAACCGCTGTATAGTTTCTGTTGAGGAATACCGGACATCCGGATGAGGTCGGTCGTCCGTTAGGCGCTGAGTGACCGGACGTCCGGAAGATACCGGTCGTCCGGTAGGCTGTGAAGGTCCGGACGTCCGTAGAGTGCCGGACGTCCGGTGATAACTGGACACATAGGTTTAGTTACTCATACTTCTAGGTGCACAGAATATTATACTTGGTATGGATAGAGTAGAGACAATGTGGGAGGATACTTTGTATGTTTTGAGCAAGTCTTTCACAATATCCATTGATCCCCTCTTAATAGTGCGGGATCCCTATACTCAGAATCAACCTGAAAATCAAGCTAGAACCTATCATCTTTTATATCCATTCTTGAGCGATGTAGATTTGTCTGTATTCATGATCCACGCACGCATTGAGACATAATCCTGAGATATACTTGATAAACATGATTAGTCCCATATATGCATGTTGTCATCATTTATCAAAATATAATTAAAGGCAAGATTGCACTTTCAATCTCCCCCTTTTTGGTAGTTGATGACAACATGCATGCATTTCTCAAGAATTGTATTAAAGGTTTTCAAATATCGAAATGATGTTATAGAGCTACCCCTAAATAGGTGCATGAACAATAATAAACAAGAAGAGAGGAGCTCCCCCTCAATATGATATCATGACAATCTCTTTCACCAGATTTCATAGGAAACTTATACACGAGATATCATACACAAATCTCATACCCATGATATAACACAATAGTTCCATAGATATATAGGTGCATCACATAATAGATAAGGTTTCAACACAGAGTTCATCATAACAGGTTCACATCATAGGTTCGATACAAATCTCACATCATTACATAAATAGATAAGTTCATAGTGAAGTACCTACTCCCCCTTTGGCAGCTACTACCCAAAAGGTGTCAGACCATCAGAAAGCATCATCATCATCATCGTGAGTACCACTGCCACCAGCCTCGTCAATGAATTCAGACCACTCAGGACCCGAGGGGAAGCCAAAGTCAGAAGGCGGAACATCCGGAAGTCGTTCATCATCACTCACATCGAATACTCCGGTGTCTCTCAGACGAGCCTTCAGAGCATTCTTGGAAGTAACCATGCGAGTGACTACATCGTGGTTCTGGGAACACTGAAAGGTGATGGCCTTCATCATGGCAGAGTGAGCTTTCCCAAGAAAGCGAGCAATGCGTCCAAGGGATGAAGAACCGGAATGAGTAGTGGGAGGAAAATGAGCAGCAGTTCGACGAGGATGAGTGGAGGAAGAGGGCCTCACCCAGTCATCCTCCATGTGGGATGGAATGACCCACTGCTCATGTAAATGAGTGCGGACAATGGGAAAGGGAACCACACTCTCAATAAAGGCCTGAAGATAGGGGGCATGAGGAAAGGCTCGCTTGAATTGAAAAGAAGCGAGACGGATCTCATGCCACAGAAAATGAGGAACATTTATCTTTCCTTTAGGTGCCGTGTAGAGACGACGCATTAGGTCAATGCAATAGCTATTGCACGACCCTTTGTCTCCCATTTTAGGATAGACGGTGCGAATGACACACTAAAAAATGATGTAAAAGGGAGAGCGCCAAATTGACACTTGGTTTAGATCTTTTTCTTTCTCCTCCTTAGTCATTTCAGCGATGGGTTTGAGGAGATCCATGCAAACATTTATGCCTTTGGGCTTATGGCGGGGATCATCTTTGTGTATTTTGAGCCCACTATCAGGAAAGCCCAGAGCAACCACAAATTGAGAGTATGAGGCTGTAAGCACTGTGTCGGAGGTCATCCAAGTGACAGTGTTGTTGGGGTGAAAATGACATGTGGCATAAAATTGATGGATCGTAGCATTATTAAAATCATGATGAAAGGAAAAAGGAGCAGCGAGACCCGAAGTATCAATGAGTTCAATGGCTCCCGGATACTTCGCCAGATGAGAACGAATGTGCTCAAGATCCATGCACAAATGTAAAGACAGACCTTTAGGTAAAATGACAGTGGTGAAAATGTCTGCCTGGACATTGGTGCGAAAACGATCATCCGTGGAGTCGCTCGCAACCGTAAATTGGTCTACATCACGGCGAAGAGCAAGATATGATGCGATGGGAATGGTATTGAATCGCTTAACCTTTCGACCGTGAGAGAGAGGAGGCTCAAGGGAGATGTGACGAGCATCACCTTGAGGCTGAACTGGTGGAGGAGGTGGCTTAAACGTGGGTCGCCGAGTCCCGGGCTTGGGTGCAGCAGTGTGGGAAGAGCCAAAGTCCTCCCTCTCCATAGCTGCGAGTTCATCTGCAAAATCTGATTCCTCCGATGAGGAGTCGCTTGTGGGGCTGCGAGGCGGAGCGACGCGCTTCTTAGCGCGAGCATGTTCTTGGGAGTCATCGGAGCCGCCACGGTGAGATGGGCGAGCAATCCCACCGGTGGCCTCCTTGCGTGCGGAGTGTTTAACCTTCGGCATTCCGACCTAGAATAAGAAGAAGGACCCACAATCACCACACTACTCTCATAGATCGAGGGCACACCCGAGGGATGAGAGGAGGGGAAGAAGAGGGGGAAACCTTGGAGTGAAGAAACGAGACGGAGAGAGGCCGGCGAGGGAACCAGGCGAGCAGCCCGGCTTATGGACAGACGAGGGCCCCCTCCTGGCGGCGGCCAGATAGTGAGTTCCAGTGGCGACGGTGGCCAGACGATGGTTCCAGCGGCGGCGGCCAGACGATGGGTTCCAGCGGCGGCGGCCAGGAGATAGGGACGGGGGATGAAGATTTTTAGGGTAAAACTGCCCCTCCCCATGCGGCCTGCCTTATATATGGGCCAGGGATATTCCGGACGACCGGCGGTTTCCGGACGTCCGGTCCTAGTATAAATAGCGGATATCAGACAGTACCGGACGTCCGGCATAGGATTGACAGAAGGGTTTTGACGGACGTCCGGAACGTACCGGACGTCCGGACGCACTCGAAACACCGGACGTCCGGAAAGTACCGGACGACCGGAGGGTCAGAGATGATGGATAGCTTGGGGCATTTTGTAGGGAGACGATGGATGACGCTTGCATGAATCTCGGAGTCGATAAAATAACTTGCTTGGTTACTATGGTTACTCTACGAGCGGTGGTTGATGTCACCATGTTTGAGCATATGTGATATGAGACCTCAAGAATGTTGACTTGAGTGCATAGTCACTACTCCATCATATTAAAGCACCACATGATATGGTAAGCTTTGAGAGTGTTTGTTCTTTTTATGCATTGTATAGGAAGTAGAGTACTCATGAGTTGAGTGTCTCCCCCTAGATATATGCCTACATCAAGACGAGATATTAAGTTTATGCATGAATGGGTACTAGATTTCACATAATATTGTCAAGCTCCAAGATACCAAGTTCACGCCTAAGTCGACAAAACCTAGCTTCATCCAATGGCTTCGTGAAGATGTCTGCAAGTTGCATTTCTGTACCAATGTGGGCAACATCAATGTCACCCTTTTCCACATGATCTCTCAAGAAATGATACCTAATGTCAATGTGCTTGGTGCGAAGATGATCTTTGGGATTTTCAGCAATGTTGATGGCACTTTCATTATCACATAGAAGAGGCACATGTCGATAGGTGATCCCGCAATCCTTCAAAGTCTGCCTCATCCATAGTAATTGAGTTCCATAACTGGCAGCTGCAATGTATTCCGCTTCACAGCTAGAGAGGGCGATACAATTTTGTTTCTTGGAGGACCAACTTACCAATGAGCGTCCAAGAAATTGACATGCACCGGAGGTAGACTTGCGTTCCACTTTGTCACCAGCCCAATCAGCATCCGTGTACCCAATAAGATCAAACTTAGCATCCTTGGGGTACCATAGACCCAACTTTGGGGTGTGAACAAGGTATCTAAGAATATGCTTAACCGCTTTATGATGGCTTTCCCTAGGGGAAGCTTGAAATCTAGCACACATGCATACGCTAAACATGATGTCTGGTCTAGATGCACAAAGATAAAGCAATGAACCAATCATAGAGCGATAAATAGATGGGTCAAAAGGAATACCGTTTGTGTCTTCAGTGAGGGCAACTGTGGTTGGCATGGGTGTCTTACATGGACTAGCATCAGACATGCCAAACTTTGCTAGGATGTCCTTGAGGTATTTTGCTTGAGACAAGAAGATTCCTTCTTGAAATTGTTGAATTTGAAATCCGAGGAAGAATTTCAAATCCGCATTGAGCGACATTTCAAAATTCTTGGTCATTGACGCCGCAAATTCTTGCATAAATGAATGTTAGGAGAACCAAAGATTATGTCGTCTACATAGATTTGGCATAATATCAAATCACCCTTGTGTCTCTTAGTAAAAAGAGTGGGATCGATCACCCCTCTCACAAAACCATCATCGAGTAGAAACTTCTTAAGATGATCATACCAAGCACGAGGTGCTTGTTTAAGGCCATACAAGGCCTTATGAAGTTTGTACACATAGTTTTTGTGATCGGGATCAACGAACCCAGGTGGTTGTGATACATATACTTCTTCTTGTAGAGGACCGTTAAGGAAAGCACTCTTCACATCCATTTGATGTAATGTAAATCCATTGAAAGCAGCATAAGCAAGTAAGATGCGAATAGATTCGAGACGGGCAACGGGAGCAAAGGTCTCACCAAAGTCCAAACCTTCGACTTGTGAGTACCCTTGTGCCACTAACCTTGCCTTGTTGCGGATGATGACACCATTCTCATCTTGCTTGTTCTTGAAAATCCATTTTGTTCCAATGACATTGTGTTCTGTAGTTGGTCTCTCCACCAGAGACCATACTTGGTTGCGTTCAAAACTGTTCAACTCTTCTTGCATTGCCACGAGCCAATCGTTGTCCATTAATGTGTCTTGTACCTTGACTGGCTCAATACTAGACACAAACGAGAAGTGAGCACAAAAGTTTGTCAATTGTTTACGAGTGACCCTACCTTCGGATATGCCAGTGAGAATCTTGTCAACATCAACACGTCCGTCCACACGAGGCATGATGGAGGTGAGAGTTTAACGAGGTTCAACTTCATGTCCATCATCCACGTCCTCAGCATATGGATCATTGATGTGAGGTGGAAGATCTTCTTCTTCATGTTGCATTTGTTGAGGTACATCATCCCTGATTGCACTTTCTTGCTCTTGGTCTTGTTGAGGATGATCATGGTGAAGGACTTGATCATCATCAGGTGCTTGAGTTTTGGGCATTGGTTGAGGATTTTGATCTTGTGGTGGTGTGGGTGTTGTAATGGTTGGATATATAGGAAGTCGTGCGTCGTTTTCCATATCATCATGAGGTTCTTGTTCCATTGGAAGAAGAGCACCAACACCCATGTTCAAGATATCTTGAGAGGAATCTTCATCACCTGCATCACTTAGATCAACTTGCTCTCCATGAGAGCCATTAAATTCATCAAACACCACGTCACAAGTTTCTACAACACATCCATTGGATTTGTTGTAGACCCTATAGGCGTGGGAGTTTGATCCATAACCAACAAATATACCCTCAATATTTTTGGATTGAAATTTTCCTAATCGTTCTTTCTTGTTGAGTAAGAAGCACTTACATCTGAACACACGGAAGTACTTGACATTTGGTTTGTTTCCGGTTAGGAGCTCATATGGGGTCTTTTCCAAGATTGTGCGGAGGAAAAGACGGTTTGAGGCATGACATGCAGTGTTGACGGCCTCAGCCCAAAAGCTATGTGGTGACTTGTACTCATCCAACATTGACCTTGCCATCTCCACAAGGGTACGGTTCTTTCTTTCAGCCACACCATTTTGTTGAGGAGTGTAGGGGGCGGAGTATTGATGCTCAATCCCCTCGTCACTGAGAAACTCTTCCAAGGTGTAATTCTTGAACTCGGAGCCATTGTCACTTCTTATTGCCAAGATTTCTTTGTCAAATTTGTGTTGAGCTTGTTTGGCAAAATCAATGAAGGTGAACTTTGTCTCGTCTTTGGATTTGAGGAAGAACACCCATGTGTATCTTGAGTAATCATCAACAATGACAAGACCATACTTTTTCCCACCAAGACTATCCCATGAAGGAGGCCCAAAGAGATCCACATGAAGGAGCTCCAAAGGCCTTGATGTAGATACAATATTCTAGGGTGGGTGTTTTGATTGGTGTTGCTTCCCGGCTATGCATGCACTACACACACGATCTTTCTCAAAAGAAATATTAGTTAATCCAAGGATGTGATTCCCCTTTAAGAGGTCTTGAAGATTTCTCATGCCGACATGGGCTAGCCGGCGATGCCATAGCCATCCCTTGTCGGCTTTGGCCATTAGACAAGTTGCATGGAAGGTACTCTCTTTCGAAAAATCAACCGTGTAAAGGTTGCCATCCAACTTTCCAACAAAGGCCACTTCAAGAGTATCTCTCTTAAAGACTTTCACATCCGTTAGTCCAAACAGTGTATCATAACCAACAGAAGCCAGTTGACGGACGGAAAGTAAATGATATTTTAGAGATTGGACAAGCATGACATTTGCAAGTGACATGTCATTTGTGATAGCCACCTTACCCAATCCAAGTACCTGTCCTTTTGTTCCTCCACCGAACACGATGCTCATAAATGGTTGAATGGCTTCCATAAAATCGTAGAGAAATTTTCCGTCTCCGGTCATATGGTTGGTGCATCCACTATCGATCACCCATTTGACTCCACCGGAGAAGGCAACCTACACACAATTCATTACTTGGTTAGAGGCACCCATTTTGCAATGGGACCTCTCACATTAGTCACAAGGGTCTTAGGAACCCAAATAGCATAGAAACGAAATGCATTATGGTGGCCAACAAATTTTCCATAAACCTCTCCATCATTTGTTTTACGAAGTACATAGGATGGAGGCATGAAACCCTTAGGTTTGATGGGAGTGGGTTGGTCCCTAGTGGCCTTTCCACTCATAACCTTGTTGACTTGACTCTCCCCTTTCTTCCTCTGCCCTTCACGTACAAACGTCTCCTTGAGAGGAGTGGTGCACTTTTGAGTGGAGGTTTTTGTCTTGCTTGTGCTTGGGTCGTACCCAAGCCCTTCCTTTGCGAAAACTTCATTGTGACGGCTCAATACTTCATTAAGGTTCTTTTGTCCTTGAGCACAAGTCATGAGTCCTTTCTCGAGCTGTGCTTTTAGAAATCGATTTTCCTCACAAATAGATGCTAGATCATAACTTGCGTTAGTAGTACAGGCATCAACATTTATAATAGGAGAGGAGTAAGCCTTGGCTAGAGTTTCAAGATAAGTAGCTTTGAGTGTCTCAAAGCTCTTTGTAAGAAGGGTGAGCTCTTCTTCCTTAGTCTTAAGAGACACAGATAGAAGCTCACACTCCTTAGAGAGAGTAGCACGAGACCTCACAAGTTTGCTCTTATCATTCGTCAACTCCTTGAAGGAGCTTTCAACCTTTTCCAAGGAAACAAGTTTCTTGACATATTCATCAAGGTTTGTACCAATTTTTATGCACAGTTCATCATTTTTTGCTTCCTCATATAGGACTTTCCGCTCAAGGATTTCGTATTTTTCCTTTTCCTCGGTGACGAGGGTTTCGAGTTCCTTAATGGTGACGGTGTGCTTACCCACCATCTCCATAAGCATACGAAACATAGTGAGTTTCTTTCCTTTGAGGGAATGATACGTCCAAAACGTATCTATAATTTCTGCTTGCCCCATGCCTCTTTTGGGTGATATTGCTATGATATTTATACACTTCCATACACTTTTGATCATATTTGGACTAACCTATTAACTCAGTGCATCCCAGTGCCAGTTTCTGTTTTCGGCTGTTTTTGTATTTCAGGTTTTCACATTATGAGAACTGCCAGGAAAAATCCAGAAAAAATATATAAAAAATCAGCGTTCCGGAAGCTTCCATGCGGCCAAAGTAGGGCCGGAGGGGACCCACAGGGGCTCCAGGCGGCCTGCCCACGCGCCCCCCCCTGGGCCGCGCCGGGGGGGCGCCTGGGCACCCCTGACCCCCTCTGACGACCCCCTTTGGCATATATTTAAGGTTCGTCGAGGAAACCCTGATTCCAGACCGCTTTTCTCTAGACGCGATTCCGATCTCCGTCGCCATCGCCATCAAGCTTCGGGAGACCAGAATTCCTGTGCCGGCACCCTGCCGGGACGGGGAAGTGCCCCCGGATTCATCTCCATCGACGTTGCTTCCTCCCTCCATGATGCGGGAGTAGTTCCTCCTCGGGGCTGAGGTTCTTACCAGTAGCTATGTGGTCAATTCTCTCTCCCATGATGTGATCTTCGTTGTGATCATAGGCTATGTTAATCTAGGGTGATCCCATGATGTTTCCCCTTCCTCTATGTATTGGATTGATGTACTCACTTGTCTTTATCTAGTATAATCCCCGAGACCAAGGTGACAGCGGTCTATTGGACATGGATTAGAAAAGTATTTTCATGAGTGATTTCCTCTCTTGTGTGTTGATTGAAGATTGAGAATCTCTTGGTGCTTGTCTTTGACTATCCTTTAGATATGTTGTGGTGATTGTGGGACTCTCTTTGGATGGCCGCGGTGACATTGGGAAATCCTTAGATTGGGAACTACGAACTTTGAGGTGTGCTTTTGTAGCCCTACATAATTCTCGTCCTCTCTTGACCACGAAGGAATGACCTCCGAGTGTGTCCCCTTTGCATGTTTTATGGGAAATATCATGTGATTCAATTATGTTAATGTTGTTGGGAGTTGCCACTAGTGAATGTATGAAGCCTAGGCCTTGTTTCCACCATTGCAATACCATTTGTGCTCACGTTTACCACTTGTTTGCTTGCTGCACTTTTTATTACAGATTTATATTACTTTGTTTTGCCATCCATATCACTTGCCATTTAACATCTCTTCGCCGAACTAGTGCACCTATACATCTGACAAGTGTATTAGGTGTGTTGGGGACACAAGAGACTTCTTGTATCTTAGTTGCAGGGTTGCTTGAGAGAGACCATCTTCAACCTCTACTTCCCTGAGTTCGATAAACCTTAGGTCATCCACTTGAGGGAAATTTGCTGCTGTCCTACGAACCTCTACGCTTGGAGGCCCAACATAGTCTACAAGAGTAGAAGCGTGTGTAGACATCAAGCTATTTCTGGCGCCGTTGCCGGGGAGGTGAGTGCTTGAAGGTATATCTTTAGATCTTGCAATTAAATCTTTTCGTTTCTTGTTTTTATTTCACTAGTTATGCTTATGGACAACCTTGCTATTGGATCGTTGCTTGCGGGAAGACGCCCACACCTGTGGTGGTTGCTCCTCCCCCTACTGAAATTGTGCCCTATAAAATACCAGCTGGTATTGTCGATTATATTTTGGCTAATCGTTATGCAGGAGACAGACATCCCGGTGAACACTTGCTATATCTGTCACAACTATGTTCATTATTTAAGCTTGCAGGTGAATCAATGGAGTTTTTCATGAGGAAATTGTTCGCCGTATCACTTATAGATAAAGCTTCAGATTGGTATAAGCTTCTCGATAACTCGCACTTGCTTGATTGGCAAGAGCTTATGTCTCTCTTTTATACTAAGTTTTATCCTCTTCATGATGCTTATGTGGAGAGTAAGAGTACCTTTTTGCATGTGGATCATGGTAACAATGCTTTATGTGATGCTTATATTGTTGAGTTTGTTCGTGATCCCACTGAAAATTATTATGAGAAGGGTACATATGCTTATAGATATTTCAATAATATGAAGTTCCCTCTCTTTATGTTGAAGGTTTTGAAGTTATGCTTGTTTTGCCTTCCTATGCTAGTTACTTTATGCTTCAATAATTTATTCTCTTGCAATATTCCTATGCATAGGAAGCATGTTAGGCTTAAATGTGTTTTGTATTTGCTTCTTGATGCTCTCTTTTGTTCTTCAACTCTTATTCCTACGAGAGCATCATTAAAGTCTTAAGCCCATCTTTATGGCTATAAAGAAAGAGCTCTAGGGAGACAACCCTTGTTATCTTTGCTTTCAGTTTGTTCTTTCAGTTTTTGTTGTGTCTTGATGTTGTTACTGCTGTAGCATCATCATTGTATCTTTGCTTTTCATATTTGTGCCAAGTATAGCCTCTGATTGCTAGAAAGTTCAAAAGTTGTGAGGTGCTGTCCAGGAAACAGATTCTGTCCTTGGATAGAAAAATTCGTATAAAATCACCACATTATCTTTTTGGTCTGAATTTTTTCGACAGCGTTCTCTATATAATTTTCTTTCGTGCGTCTGTTCTGAGTTTTTTTATTTGAGTTGCAGAAGTACCCCGAACAGATCAATTACTACCTGCTGTTCTGTTTTTCACAGATTCTGTCCTGTTTTGCCTTTCCTTCATTTTGCAAATCAAGAACTTGCTTTTTCTTTGCAAAAACCTTTTGGCAATCTTGAGAAACAGTATAAATTCAAGAATATCCTTATTTCCAGCAAGGTGCAATTATTTTATTAAGGGTACTAACCTCGCTAATCAGATTATGATGAGTTATGTATGAAGGGAGTTTTCAAGTGTGCGAGGGAAGATGATAAAAAGATTCAGGAGTGTCAAGCGCTCAAGCTTGGGGATGCCCCCATGCACCCCCAAGAAATATTCAAGGAGACTCAAGCATCTAAGCTTGGGGATGCCCCCGTGCATCCCCTTCTCCATCAACATTATCAGTTCGTCTTTCGTTCCACTATATTTTTATCACTTCATGTGTTATGTGCTATGCTTGGAGCGTCTTGCTTTTAGTTTTCCTTTTTAGTTTTCTTTAGCTTTTCATAACGAGTCGGAACTCAGCTTTCTTTATGTGGGAGAGAAACACGCTCCACTTTTACCTAGAACACAACATAGAATTTTCATGTTTATCTTTGCTGTGTGTGTTCTTTGTCTTTTAATAGCTACTATCATGTTCAGCTCTTAGTATTCATGCTTATCTTTTCAAAGAGCTTTTGTTTAGTTGGTTGCTTGAACTCTCTTTAATTACCATGCTCACCTTATTAAGAGAGTTTGCTTCCGTTGCATTGGTTGATATGTCTATGATAAAGATGCTACGTGCATAATGTCGCTTAGTAGTTCATGTTTTCTTGTGGTTAGTCTCAAATAGCCGGGGGATTCCCAATGTGTTATTGAAGTACCAACTTGATTTGTTTGCCTATGATGTGGTATGGTTTAGTAATATCTTCCTTCAAGAATTTATTTTGATTGACTTGGCGTATGCTCACGCATATTTAAGACTGTAAAGAAAGTCTGTCAAGCCTTGATGATCTTTTGTTTCCGAGTAGCGATATAACTTCCATGCCTGATTCAATGTTGCTTTGTCGCTCTGCATGATTATGACCGTCATTGCTCTTTTAGTTGGTCGCTCCCAGTCTTTTGCTAACCTCCACCTGTACTAAGCGGACTGACTGCTTGTGCATCCAAAATCCTTTAAACCAGTTATGCCATATGAGTCCACCATACCTTCCTATACATGGTATTTACCTGCCATTCCTAACGAAGACTTTCATGTACCATCTCGAAATTATTCAAAAAAGCATTTCTATTTTGTGCCTCTGTTTTAGCTCATGAGGAAGTAGTAGTTAATTCATGACCTTTTTAAGTTGGACAAGCTTCACCCCGGGATTGCATGTCTAATGTGCAAACCCATAATACGAGAAGGAACTGGCATTGAGTGCGCCCGACTCAAAAAGATAATATAACAAACAAACCCTCCTTCACGCTTTGTTCATGAGAAATCAGAAAACTTTGGTAGTGATAAACAAAGGAGATTAAGAGGATGTGATCATCCTCATTCGGGAGCCGTTCCTCGAAACTTGTCCATCACAAGAAGTGATTGAGTTGTCTGCTAGCATTCGTTGACGGAACATGCATAATCTAAAAAAAAATTATTACCTCTGTTTTTAAAACCAAGAGCCCTGGTACATGTTTTGTCTTTGTTTCCGACTACGGGTTTTCAACCTTGACAACAAAAGCCACGGTTCTAGAGTCTCCACCTTCTTTTAAAGCACCAACTACTGAGAGCATGATTGTCATTCTGAGTGTAATGTGCATTGTCCCAAAGTAGCATTGTCTTTTGCATGATTGTGATATCGTTTATTTTGAAATCATTGTATCTAGTCATCACTTAAACCTTGAAGGTGCCCCTGCATTTATGTTTTGCTTCACTAAAGGGGGCAAGCGAGATATCACTTTATCATATTTGCACACCATGCTCATTACAAATCTATTTGATGTTTCAGTATCATATTGTAAAACTTTCAATTCTTTGTGAATTTCTCATGAGGCAACTTAATTACTACAGATTCATTGTCTCAGTAAGCTTTTGTCATGTGACTATGAAAAAGTCCTATATGGTTAATAGCATGACACCACAAAAATTATTCTTGTTATCATTTACCTACTCGAGGACGAGCAGGAATTAAGCTTGGGGATGTTGATACGTCCAAAACGTATCTATAATTTCTGCTTGCTCCATGCCTCTTTTGGGTGATATTGCTATGATATTTATACACTTCCATACACTTTTGATCATATTTGGACTAACCTATTAACTCAGTGCATCCCAGTGCCAGTTTCTGTTTTCGGCTGTTTTTGTATTTCAGGTTTTCACATTACGAGAACTGCCAGGAAAAATCCAGAAAAAATATATAAAAAATCAACGTTCCGGAAGCTTCCATGCGGCCAAAGTAGGGCCGGAGGGGACCCACAGGGGCTCCAGGCGGCCTGTCCACGCGCCCCCCCCCTGGGCCGCGCCGGGGGGGGCACCTGGGCACCCCTGACCCCCTCTGACGACCCCCTTTGGCATATATTTAAGGTCCGTCGAGGAAACCCTGATTCCAGACCCCTTTTCTCCAGACGCGATTCCGATCTCCGCCGCCATCGCCATCAAGCTTCGGGGGACCAGAATTCCTGTGCCGGCACCCTGCCGGGATGGGGAAGTGCCCCCGGATTCATCTCCATCGACGTTGCTTCCTCCCTCCATGATGCGGGAGTAGTTCCTCCTCGGGGCTGAGGTTCTTACCAGTAGCTATGTGGTCAATTCTCTCTCCCATGATGTGATCTTCGTTGTGATCATAGGCTATGTTAATCTAGGGTGATCCCATGATGTTTCCCCTTCCTCTATGTATTGGATTGATGTACTCACTTGTCTTTATCTAGTATAATCCCCGAGACCAAGGTGACAGCGGTCAATTGGACATGGATTAGAAAAGTATTTTCAGGAGTGATTTCCTCTCTTGTGTGTTGATTGAAGATTGAGAGTCTCTTGGTGCTTGTCTTTGACTATCCTTTAGATATGTTGTGGTGATTGTGGGACTCTCTTGGGATGGCCGCGGTGACATTGGGAAATCCTTAGATTGGGAACTACGAACTTTGAGGTGTGCTTTTGTAGCCCTACATAATTCTCGTCCTCTCTTGACCACAAAGGAATGACCTCCGAGTGTGTCCCCTTTGCATGTTTTATGGGAAATATCATGTGATTCGATTATGTTAATGTTGTTGGGAGTTGCCACTAGTGAAAGTATGAAGCCTAGGCCTTGTTTCCACCATTGCAATACCATTTGTGCTCACGTTTACCACTTGTTTGCTTGCTGCACTTTTTATTACAGATTTATATTACTTTGTTTTGCCATCCATATCACTTGCCATTTAACATCTCTTCGCCGAACTAGTGCACCTATACATCTGACAAGTGTATTAGGTGTGTTGGGGACACAAGAGACTTCTTGTATCTTAGTTGCAGGGTTGCTTGAGAGAGACCATCTTCAACCTCTACTTCCCTGAGTTCGATAAACCTTAGGTCATCCACTTGAGGGAAATTTGCTGCTGTCCTACAAATCTCTGCGCTAGGAGGCCCAACATAGTCTACAAGAGTAGAAGCGTGTGTAGACATCAGGGAACACATGCATTTTTCTAGTTTAGCATACATAGGATCATTCTCATCATTATCCTCATGATTATCCTCCGCATCATTAAGAGTAGGTGGAGAGAAAAGAGGAGGTTCCGAACGAGAGGTTACCTTCACTTTGTCTGAAGAGGTTTGTTGCTCATGGTCCTCAACAATGGCGTTGGCCATCAAACACTTGTGTGCGTTGCCCTTGTAGTCTTTCATGTAGTTGTAGGTGACAACCTCACCACTTTTGTTGACTAGTCTCAAGGTGTTTTGAGAATCTTGAGCAACACCGGCAACACCTCCAACATCATCGGGATCGGATTCTTCTTGGGCAATCATGGCCCTTCCATCTCTCTTCTTAAGCTTGGAGTTCACAGGGTTTGGCAATTTCTTCTTTACAAAGTTCTTGGGGAATCTGGGCTTATCTTCTCTCTTCTCATATGGGCACTCATTGGAGAAGTGATCCGTCTCGTCACAGTTGTAGCAACTTCGGACCTTCTTCTTTTGAAATCTCCCTTTGAATTTTCCTACGCTGAACTTCTTGACAAAGAGAGCAATGTCTTCATATGAGGGTCCTGTCAGGGATATGGTTAGTAGGTATAAACCGGATATTGTAAACCGGCTTAGTTACATTGTACTTGGTTTTAATATTTTAGTAGAGACTACGGCCCATGAGATTTCAAGGCCCATGTATAGAAGTACGGTTTGTAAACCGCCAAGAGATGTAACTTGAGAGATAAGAAAGAAAGGACAGAGGCCGAGGCGGACACGATTATGAGCCGGCCTCGGGACTCTGTAAACCGGACCAGGCGTCACCTCTATATAAAGGGACGACCCGGCGACGGTTCAAGGACAATCAACAACCAATCCGTCGAGACGCAGGCAAAGCGAATCCGCTCCATGTAAACCGACGCCCAAGCAATATCAACCAACTAGACGTAGGCTTTTACCTTCTCCGAAGGGGCCGAACTAGTATAAATCCTTTGTGTCCTTTGTGTGCCATGAATCCTTTCAAGCTAACCCGTGCGATGGTTCCATCATCAAGTCCGTTAAACCGGACATCTGCCGTGTTATTTCCACGACAGTTGGCGCCCACCGTGGGGCCTGCGCACGATGGTTTCGAGTTCTTGAAAGGCGGCTTCGAAGGGTTAAAGGGTTACGCAGTCGGCCAGATGACCAAGAGTCGTCGTGGCCGGATCTACATCGACGACGCGGGTTGGGGACCGGAGGCCGATTCGATCGAATACGGGTACCGGGTCCCCTTCGGCAGCATCCAAGTCTTCATTGGCAAAATTGGTGAACCGGGACCTGAGCCGGACACCCTCCCCAACATCGTCGAGCCGGCTCAGCATGCGAGATCGGCCCGGATTCAGCCTGCCATGAAGCATGTGTTCGTTGGAGTAATTCACGGAGGCCAAGCCGAGGACGGATCGGAATCTGATGGTGCAACCGTCGTCTACTCAGATGACGAATCTTCATCCGGGGAAACTGAATCTCTGTATCAGTTGCGGGACGGCCGGTCTGAGGGCGAGTCCGATGGAAACAGTATTCCGGACCCCTTTGGCCCGCCAAACCGGGTGGCGGTCTTCATGGCCGGTTCACAACCCCCGACGAACGGAACAACAGCAGAGGCTGGTGCAGGGGGAAGCGGTTCAAATCCCTCCCTTACTGAAGTTCTATCCACCTTGATCGAGGAGTTCACAGCTAAAGCAGTGGAGGTCGTGGCTCCAGCAGACAAGGCGCAACATGATGCAGCGCTTCTTCAGTTCAAAGCCCGGATCGATCAGTTAAAGGAGGATTTAAAAGCGGAAGGAGAGATGTTAGCCATAAGGCAAGCAGAGTTGGATGATCAAGCCTTTCATTTAAGGATGGAGCAGGCTTCTGTGGAAGGAGTAAGGGGGCGAAAGTATCGATCCCGCCTACCGCCGGGTTTCGAATCTGCGAATTTGTTCAGAACACCTGGGGCCGGGGCCAGTAATAATCCGGCCTTAAACCGGAGAAGCCCACCGGCTCGTGACGAGCCGGTTCAGCAGCCCGCTGCAGAACGGGAGCGTCGGATTACATCGGCGCCTTATGTTCCTGTCCCTTCGGGACACTATTCAAACCCTTTGGATAATATTGCTGCAGCGGCAGCACGGTTGGCCGCTTTACCCGTGGAGGAGACATCCCCGGTGGCGATAGAGGCGCGCAGGGCCCAGAAGCTGCTTAATACGGCGTTAATACAGCAGCAAGCGTACTCTCATAGCAGGGAAAGGTTACATTCAACACCACGTCCCAACCGAAGTTATTCTAGACATTGGGAGGAGCCAGAAGTGTCTAGCAGTGAGCGCAGGAGACATCAGCACAGGCAGGATAATCCGGCAAGGGTGGAGATGCCAGCCCCGGACCTAAACCGGCCTAGATCAGAGGCCAGGGAGGAAATTCGTCAGTCGACGCCGGTTCACACAGCCACTACAGGGACAGGAGCTACAGCGAGCGGTTTTGGAATACAATGTCTCGTCCCCGCCCTGCGGAGCGTTAAGTTGCCCAAGGATTTCAAAGGACCTCGCAAGGTGCCTAATTACACAGCCAATTTACCGCCCGAAGCTTGGGTGGAGAGTTACGAGATGGCCATGGAGATGCTGGACGTGGATGAATCGTCTTGTGCCAAATATTTCACTATGATGCTTGAGGGCACGGCCCGGACTTGGCTGAAGGCGCTACCTCCGAATTCTATCGGGTCATGGGGGGAGCTGCGCAGTCAGTTCATCAAAAACTTCAAGGATACATGCAAGCAACCAATGTCGGTGATAGATTTAGCAGCATGTGTGCAAGGAGAGCAGGAGTCTACAGCAGCTTGGGTACGCAGAGTGGCAGAGATCCTGCACTCCTCAAATGGCATCAACCCTAGCACAGCAATTGTAACATTGGAGAACAATTGCCGGTTTGAATCTTTAAAATTAAAACTCGGATGGCTCAAACGGGAATGCAATGACATGGGGACTTTAATGAGCGCCCTGGTGAAGTACGGAGACTCAGATAATACCAAGTATCCGGAGTCAGAAGGAGATAAAATGGGGAAGGCCAGCAAGTCTGGTAAACAGGCGCCGGTTAATCCGGTTACTTCAAGCTTTTTGGGCAAGCGGAAGGCAGAAAATAGCTCCGATTTTGTTGCTAATACACAGGCTCAAGGCGGTCTTCAGGTTAATCAGCAGGGTTCCACTCTCCAAACCGGCGGAGGAAACCCGGGTTGGGAGCAGGATTTGGATCAACCCTGTCTAAAGCATAGCGGAAGAGGGAGGATTGCAAGGCACACAATAAGAGAATGCCTGTCCTTTATGAAAGCAAGGAACAGCCGTTTTAATCCTCCTAGCCGGCCCCCGAACGGCGGTTCAGGGCCCGAGTTTTATGGTCCGGGTTATCAAGGGAACAACTCCGGATCAGGATATAGGGGCAACGGCGGTTATCAAGGGAACAACGGCGGTTATCAATCCCGGCCAGGCGGCCAAAATAGTCAAGGAAACTACAATGGTCAGGGAAATCAATCACATCATCAAGGTGGTTACAATGGTCAGGGAAGTCAATCACATCATCAAGGTGGTTATCATGTTCAGGGAAATCAATTGCATCATCAAGGTGGTTACAACAGTCAGAATAATCAGCAGCAGGGCCAAGGGAGTTACAATAACCAAGGAAACCAGCAGCAACAGCGTCCGCAGCAACAGCAGCAATCCGGATACCAGAGTAATCCGAAGGAGTTGAGCAGCGGTCAATATCATGTCTTCACCACGAGTTTATGTAAGAGAGACCAGAAGGTTTTAAAACGGGTTGTTAATGCGGTAGAACCGGCGACGCCACAATTTCTATGATGGTCAGAGCAGCCCATTGTATGGAGCAAAGAGGACCACCCGTTACGGGTAGATAACCCGGGACATTTAGCCTTGGTGGTAGCACCTCAGGTGGGAGGATACAAGTTTACTAAAGTCCTCATGGATGGAGGTAGCAGTATCAATATATTATATTACGAGACCTTTCGTCGTATGGGTCTAACAGATAAAAAGTTAAGGACATCAAACACAGTGTTTCACGGGGTGGTCCCAGGTAAGTCAGCTTATCCAGTTGGTAAGATTGACTTAGAAGTTACCTTTGGAGATGAGCATGATTCCAGATCGGAGATGATCACTTTTGAAGTTGTCAAAATTAAAAGTCCATATCATGCTTTGTTTGGAAGGACGGTTTATGCTAAATTTATGGCTAGGCCATGTTACGTTTATTTGCAGCTTAAGATGCCGGGTCATAAAGGCACGATTACGGTGCACGGCAGTCGTAAGATAGCAGTGGAATGCGAGGAAGGTGATGCAGCTTATGCAGAAGCGGTATGTGCCACAGAAGAGTTAAAATTTTATAAAGATAACGTTGATCCGGCAGATATGACTCCGCTGAAGAAACCAACTACCGAGCATGATCCGGCTTTGAAATTCAAATCAGCGGAAGAGACTAAGCAGGTTGATTTTGTGCCTGGAGACTCGTCTAAGCAATTCACCATCAGTGCCAACCTGGATCCTAAATAGGAAAGCGCGCTCATCGAGTTCATCCGTGAGAACCGGGATATCTTTGCATGGAAACCTTCTGACATGCCAGGTATACCGAGGGAACTCGCTGAGCACAAGTTGAATATTGATCCGAAGTTTAAACCGGTAAAATAGTATCTACGCCGCTTTAATGAAGAGAGGCGCAAAGCTATAGGAGAAGAAGTGGCCAGACTTTTGGCGGCAGGGTTCATAGTGGAAGTTTTTCATCCGGAATGGTTGGCTAATCCGGTGCTGGTTCTAAAGAAGAATGGGAAGTGGAGGATGTGTGTGGATTACACAGACCTCAATAAAGCTTGCCCGACTGATCCTTTTGCTCTACCTCGCATTGATCAGATTATTGATGCCACAGCAGGGTGTGAGCGGCTGAGTTTTCTGGATGCGTATTCAGGATATCACCAGATCAAGATGGCAGTTGAAGATCAAGAGAAGACAGCTTTCATAACCCCCTTTGGTGCTTTTTGCTATGTGTCTATGCCCTTCGGGCTCAAGTGTGCACAGGCAACTTATCAGCGTTGCGTTCAGAATTGTTTGACAGGGCAGATAGGAAGGAACGTGCATGCTTATGTGGATGACATCGTGGTCAAATCAAAGGAGGAAAAAACAATGATAGAAGACCTCAGAGAAACCTTTGATAATATTCGGGCTTACAGGATGATGCTTAATCCAGAGAAATGTGCTTTTGGTCTCCCGGCTGGTAAGCTTCTGGGATTTCTGGTCTCGAACAGGGGAATAGAAGCCAACCCGGAGAAGATCAAAGCCATTACATCTTTGACAAAACCGGTTTGCATCAATGATATTCAGCGCATAGCTGGCCGGATCACGGCGCTGAGCCGGTTTATCAGTCGCTTAGGAGAAAAAGCGATCCCGCTTTATCAAATGTTGAAGAAAACGGACCGGTTCATTTGGAGTGATGAGGCAAATACAGCGTTTGAGAATCTGAAACAGCAACTAGCAAAACCACCGGTTTTAGCTGCTCCCATTGATAAGGAGCCTTTGCTGTTATACGTCGCTGCGAATACACGGGCAGTCAGCGTTGCGATTGTGGTTGAGCGCAAGGAAGCAGGGAAGGAACATCCGGTTCAGCGCCCGGTTTATTATGTGAGTGAAGTACTCATCGAGTCTAAGCAAAGGTACCCTCATTGGCAGAAATTGGTATATGGGGTATTCATGGAAAACCGGAAGCTGAAGCACTATTTCCAAGGGCATCCAATAACTGTGGTTAGTTCAGCTCCGTTGGGGGACATAATCCAGAATAGGGAAGCTACAGGCAGGGTAGCCTAGTGGGCCATTGAGCTCAGTCCGCATGAATTGAAGTATGTACCGCGTACTGCTATAAAATCTCAGGCATTGGTCGATTTCATCAATGACTGGACGGAGTTGCAGACTCCTGAGGAGAAGCCGGATCTTACTTATTGGACGATTCACTTCGACGGTTCAAAGCAGTTGGAGGGCTCGGGGGCTGGAGTTGTCTTAACTTCCCCCAGAGGTGATAAATTTTGTTATGTCCTCCGGTTATTATTTCCTTGTACTAATAATGCAGCAGAATATGAAGCGCTACTTCATGGCTTGCGGTTGGCAAAAGAGATGAATTTGAGCCGGGTTAAGTGCCTGGGTGATTCAGACTTAGTGGCACAGCAAGTTTCGGGCAAGTGGGATTCAAGGGATCCCCTCATGGCGGCTTATAGACGAGAGGTTGAAGCGGTGGCAGGATATTTCAAGGGATATCAGGTGGAGCATATAGACCGGCGGAGGAACAAAGCAGCCGACGCTTTAAGCCGGCTAGGATCGCAACGTAAACCGGTACCACCAAACACCTTTTTGGATGAATTGCACAGTCCGTCGGTTCAAGTACCTTCAGAGAACGACCTAGCTGTTCCGGATCCAGAGGCGCAGTTGGTTGCAGCAACTCATGTTATTCCGGATTGGACGTTACCCTATTTGGCATACTTAAGCCGAGGAGAGTTACCAGAGGACGAAGACGAAGCACGGCAGATAATCCGGCGTTCCAAATCTATGACAATTGCCAACGGAGAGCTGCACCATCGTAGCACTTCTGGAGTATTTCAACGATGTGTTTCGGCTGAGGAAGGTTGTGAGATTCTAAGAGAGATTCATGAAGGGGATTGTGACCATCATGCCGGATCAAAATCTTTAGTGGCTAAAGCTTTCCGACATGGCTTTTATTGGTTAACCGCGCATGCAGATGCGGCAGACCTGGTCCGCAAGTGTGACGCTTGTCAGAAGTTCTCAAGACGTGCCCTTGTTCCGGCACAGGAACTCCGGATGATACCAATAACTTGGCCTTTTGCAACTTGGGGGCTTGACATGGTTGGTCCTTTCAAGAGATCCCAAGATCAGAAAACTCATCTACTAGTAGCAGTAGACAAGTTTATGAAGTGGGTTGAAGCAGAGCCTATAAGCAAGTGCGATGCGGCAACAGTGGTCAAGTTCATCAAAAAAGTAATATTCCGGTTTGGTTTTCCACACAGCATCATCACAGATAATGGCACCAACTTATCTCAGGGTGAGATGGAAGAATTCTGTCAACGAGAGCATATTCGTTTGGACGTGTCTTCTGTGGCTCACCCCCAATCCAATGGTCAGGCAGAAAGGGCAAATCAGGAGATTTTGCGAGGAATCAAACCCCGGCTTATGACACCTCTGCAGAGAACCCCAGGGTGTTGGGTTGAAGAATTACCATCTGTCCTTTGGAGTATTAACACTACACCCAACCGGTCTACAGGTTATACACCTTTCTTCATGGTTTACGGCGCAGAAGCAGTTCTTCCAAGTGACATACGCCATGATTCACCGAGGGTAGCGGCCTATGTGGAAGCTGTTAATGAGGAGTCAAGACAAGACGGTTTGGATCGGTTGGATGAAGAGCGTGATATAGCTGCAGCACGGTCAGCGATTTATCAGCAAGATCTGCGCAGATATCACAGCCGCCGGATTAGAACCAGGACATTCCAGGAGGGTGACTTGGTACTTCGGCTTATCCAAGATCAAACAGATATGCACAAGCTATCCCCGCCATGGGAAGGGCCCTTTGTGGTCAGCAAAAATTTACACAACGGGTCGTATTATTTGGTGGACATTCGAGAACACAAGGATTCACGGACATCAGAAGAGGAGACGAAAAGGCCGTGGAACATTGCTCATCTACGGCCATACTACACTTGAGCCATGGGCTCCAATGTATCCTATGTATATATTATGAATAATGAATAAACCGGCACCCTCGGTAAACCGGGGGCTCGGCCCTTTCTCCATATACATAAATTTTGCGGCAAATAACCATGTCAGTTTGTTATTAAGTATCATATTTCAATGTTGGCCGGTTTTAGAAACTAATCTTTGCAGGATATGTGAAGGAGCGGTAGAACTCGCGGGAACAAGAGATTATATCCGGTTCAAGAAGAGAAAAACCCCATAAAAAGAGAAGCCTGCAGAATCAGGAGGAACTTTAGAGGCCCCTTGGGACAGTCCGGTTTGCCCACGTCCCATTGATTGGCTATGTTTATGATTCCTTGGGCTCCCTGAACAGTCGATACCCTCACGTTCAGGGATGACCCGGCCCCTTGGGACAGTCCGGTTTGCCCACGTCCCATTGATTGGCTATGTTTACGATTATAGGGCTCCCTGAACAGTCGATACGCTCACGTTCAGGGATGACCCGGCCCCTTGGGACAGTCCGGTT